>CM033469.1:384241019-384826993 GCA_019447015.1 Hymenochirus boettgeri | reverse complement strand
CACTACCACAACCGTCCCACACCAACCACACCGACCAACCGCAACAAATGACCCCACACCTGATTACCGAACCCAAGGGGCACCACCAGCAAACAACCACAGACCAGCCAAAGCACACCAGACAGACCCAAGGGCCTGGTGGGGTTTTTTTTTTTGGTGTGGGACCACCATCAGCAGGACGCACCGACCTGGCGGAGCTACGGATATCCCGCCCATAGCTTACCAGCCTGGTAACAGTAAGGAGGACGTGGGCGGTGATGGGCGTGGTACTCCCAGGAAGCCGTGACATTTGGGCCAATTAGGAGAGCTAGGAATATCAGCTACGAACCAGAACAAGGAAAACAGTGATTGGCTGCCAGTATGAATGGGCGGGATAATATGTAGCGCACTGAGGGTTGGTTTGAAAAGGAAGGATTTTATTGCTGGGGCGAGGGGCTGTGATATTCTGTCAGTACTATAAACTACCGTACTCTGTGGAGGGCCATAGTGAGATGATTCCATGGTTATCTCATCATAACTTCTGCACATGTCTGCTGGCTGGTTTAGGACTGTGTATGTACTATATGTGCACGGTGTGTGTGTGGTCTATGTTGTACAATAGTTCACGTGTGTGTACTATATGTGCGCGTGTGTGTACTATGTGTGCACGTGTGTGTGCACTACATGTGCACATGTGTACGATATGTGCGCGCGTGTTTACAATATGTGCGCGCGTGTGAGTGTACTAATAGCACGTGTGTGTACTATATGCATTGGACTTTGTGTGTGTACGTATATGTGCACGTGTGTGTACATAGTGGCACGTGTGTGTATACTAATGTGCGTGTGTATGTATTATATGTGCACGTGTGTATGTATTATATGCAGGTACGCCACTCTCCCCAACCGAGACGAGACTTTAAAGGGCATGTAAAGTACCCTACAGTTTTCCAAATGACGACAATATACAACACTAAATTACCCTTGCCTAGTCTGCTGTTTTTCTCTCAAATTTGGCCCCATGTCTGCCTTCTCCTTCTAAAGTCATCTGTGATTCAGTGCGCGGGGCTGTCAATCAAGCCTTGGTAATTATATGCAGAACCCCACCCACTGACAGTGAAGTGAGTTGCATATTCAATGTAAATAAACATAACCTCAGACAGCAGAAAGACACATTCACAAGTATGTGTGTTAAACTCTTGTGCCACACTACTTGTTATAGGTAATTTATTTATTATTTTCCTTCTTCTCGTTTTCCCTCTTCCTCCTTCATTGCCAGTGGCGTAACTAGGAATCACTGGGCCCCAAACAAAACTATGATGGGGGCCTTATCATTACTTTATCCACAGTGGTTTTCTGGGAGGAGGCTGTATCTGTCATAGGAAACACAAGAAGATGGGGCTCCCTTGCGGTAGCTCCTCTTGCTTCTCTGGTGGTTATGCCCCTGTCCATTACCTAGCTAAGCAATCCACTGAAGCGTTTCCATGGCGAATTTCAGGAATTTTTTTTACATTGACTATTAAAGGGCATGTCCACCCTGAAATTTAACTTTTGATATGTGGTAGGGCATGCTCCCCCAGCCCCAACCGCATTAATATAATTGTTAGAAAGTCCCCCGATTCTTACTTACCTGCCCTCTCTCCTCCGCTGCAGTGTTCAGGCCCTCTGCTTGCATGGAATTGAAAGCAGGGGGCGGGACCGGCAGCCGCGTCCGTGATTGGCTGAGAGGCAGGGAGGGCTGCACTGAGCATGCCTCAACCTTGATGAGGTTGAGGAAGTCTCAGGCACAGCATGAGTCACACACTGCTCCTACACAGCAGTTTCCTGGACTTTGGAGGGGCACAGCAGGGGAACTATTTTGAGCAGGAATGTAAGGTAAGGATTGTTTTAAACTACTTGATGTGGCCAGTAAGGGGTTAAATTTTAGTTTTGGGGGTGGACATGCCCTTTAAAAGCACAAGGCTCAAATGTGGATAATTCAAGATTTTAGGTACATACCCCTACTGACCTACCCTTTTATTCCCTGTGGCAGCGATACTAAAGGGTAACTATAGTCAAAAAATAAAATCTTGATCAATAATCAAAATTAGTTTTCCCCCCAAGCAGGGGCATAACTAGAACTCGGTGTGGATGGGGCCCCCACACCACTCTCTGTCTATCTATCATCTATCTGTATATCTCTCTATATCTCCGTCTATCTATCTCTCTCTATCATCTATCTATCATCGATCTATCTCTAAATATCTATCACTCTATCTATCTATCTGCTACCTATCTATCTATCATCCATCCATCTGTCTATCTATCATCTATCTATCTATAATATATCTGTCTATTATCTATCATCTATCTATCTATCTATCATCTATCTATCTGTCTATTATCTATCTATCTATATGTCTATTATCTATCTGTCTATTATCTATCTATCATATATCTGTCTATTATCTATCTATCTATCACTGTTACCTATCTATCTATCTATCTATCTATCTATCTATCACTGCTACCTATCTGTCTATTATCTATCTATATATCATCCATCTAGCTAGCTAGCTATCTGTCACTGCTATCTATCTATATAATCCCATATGCAGCCATTTTACATCCATAATCTCATATGTAGCCCTTGTACATCCATAATCCCATATGCAGGCATTATACATCCATAATCCCATATGTAGCCCTTGTACATCCATAATCCCATATGCAGCCATTGTACATCCATAATCCCATATGTAGCCCTTGTACATCCATAATCCCATATGTAGGCATTGTACATCCATAATCCCATATGTAGCCCTTGTACATCCATAATCCCATATGTAGCCCTTGTACATCCATAATCCCATATGTAGGCATTGTACATCTATAATCTCATATGTAGGCATTGTACATCCATAATCCAATATGTAGCCCTTGTACATCCATAATCCCATATGTAGGCATTGTACATCCATAATCCAATATGCAGCCATTCCCCATCCATATTCCCATATGTAGGCATTGTACATCCATAATCCCATATGTAGGCATTGTACATCCATAATCCCATATGTAGCCCTTGTACATCCATAATCCCATACGTAGCCCTTGTACATCCATAATCCCATATGTAGCCCTTGTACATCCATAATCCCATATGTAGCGCATTGTACATCCATAATCCCATATGTAGCCCTTGTACATCCATAATCCCATATGTAGCCCTTGTACATCCATAATCCCATATGTAGCCCTTGTACATCCATAATCCCATATGTAGCCCTTGTACATCCATAATCCCATATGTAGCCCTTGTACACTTACATACCTACCTTACTCATACAGACTGCTATTGTTTATTATAATGCATTTCTTTTTGCTCTGTATTTAAATTTTAGCAGTTTTACCTGTTTTTATGGTTGAATGGGATGTTGGCCCACCGGGGGATTCCCCTGTAGCCCTGTTGGCCAGTCTGACACTAAATTTATATAACATTCTATGTAACAATCTAAATAACAATAACATTCTGTGTAACAGTCTATATAACAATAACATTCTATGTAACAGTCTATATAACAACAACAATCTATGTAACATTCTATGTAACAATAACAATCTATGTAACATTCTATGTAACAATCTATATAACAATGACAATCTATATAACATTCTATGTAACAATCTATATAACAATGACAATCTATATAACATTCTATGTAACATTCTATGTAAAAGTCTATGTAACATTCTATGTAACAGTCTATGTAACAATTTATGTAACATTCTATGTAACAATCTATACAACAATAACAACCTATACAGTGTCGGACTGGCTTGTTGGGGCCCACCAGGATATCTAAGACCAGGTGCCCATCAAGATTAGTTTAAGGACCCACCTAAAATTTCATATATCTATTATCACTCACTTACATACCTACCTTACTCATACAGACTGCTATTGTTTATTATAATGCATTTCTTTTTGCTCTGTATTTAAATTTTAGCAGTTTTACCTGTTTTTATGGTTGAATGGGCTGTTGGCCCACCGGGGGATTCCCCTGTAGCCCTGTTGGCCAGTCTGACACTAAATTTATATAACATTCTATGTAACAATCTATATAACAATAACATTCTGTGTAACAGTCTATATAACAATAACATTCTATGTAACAGTCTATATAACAATAACATTCTATGTAACAATTTATGTAACATTCTATGTAGCAATCTATATAACAATAACAACCTATACAGTGTCGGACTGGCTTGTTGGGGCCCACCAGGATATCTAAGACCAGGTGCCCATCAAGATTAGTTTAAGGACCTACCTAACATTTCATATATCTATTATCACTCACTTACATACCTACCTTACTCATACAGACTGCTATTGTTTATTAAAATGCATTTCTTTTTGCTCTGTATTTAAATTTTAGCAGTTTCCCTGTTTTTATGGTTGAATGGGCTGTTGGCCCACTGGGGGATTTTCCTGTAGCCCTGTGGCCAGTTCGACACTGACTTTAGATAACATTCTATGTAACAGTCTATATAACAATAACATTCTGTGTAACAGTCTATGTAACATTCTATGTAAAAATCTTTATAACAATAACAATCTATATCTGTTGTATTCAATTAGATCAACTGGACTTGAAATGTAGTTCTTGAAGACTACATTCAATCCAGTTGATCTAATTGAATACAAATATACCATGACCTGGATGATGAGAACCTTCACAAGCAATAACAATCTATTATCTGTCTGTAGTCTAGTAACAATCTATAACATAACAATCTTTAATCATTCTATGTAAAGTCATGTAGCAGTCTTATACATAACACTCTATAGTAACATTTATGTAACAGTCTATGCAACATTCTATGTCACAGTCTATGTAACAGTCATAAAACAATAACAATCTAATGTAACATTTTATGTAACCATCTATGTAAGTAATCAGAATAACAATAACAATCTATGTACATTCATGTTACAGTCTATGTAACAATTATATAACAATCTATGTAACATCTATGTAACAGTCTATGTAGCAGTCTATATAACAGTCTATATAACAATAACAATCTATGTAACCTGTACTCATGTAACAATCTATATAACAATAAAAATTTATATAACTTCTATGTAACAGTCTATGTAAACAATTTATGTAACATTCTATGTAGCAATCTATATAACAATAACAACCTATACAGTGTCGGACTGGCTTGTGGGGCCCACAGGATATCTAGACAGTGCCCAATCAAGATTAGTTTAAGGACCCACCTAACATTTCATATATCTATTATCCACTCATTTACATACCTACCTTACTCATACATACTGCTATTGTTTTATTAAAATGTATTTCTTTTTGCTCTGTATTTAAATTTTAGCAGTTTCCCTGTTTTATGGTTGAATGGGCTGTTGGCCCACTGGGGGATTTCCCTGTAGCCCTGTGGCCAGTTCGACACTGAATTTAGATAAACATTCATGTAACTCTATATAAAAAATTCTGTGTAACAGTCCTATGTACATTCATGTAAAATCTTATAACAAGAACTCTATGTATCTTTCTATGTAACAGCTATTGTACCACTATATAACAATAACAATCTATTTAACATTTATGTAGTCTATGCAACTTCTATGTAACAGTCTATGTAACAAGTCTATAGAACAATAACTCTATGACATTTATGTAACATTCTATGTACATCTATATAACAATAACGATCTATAACATTCTTGTTACAGTCTATGTAACAATCTATTAACAATAACCATCTATACAGTCTATGTAACAGTCTATGAACAATACCAATCTATGTAACCATTTATGTAGCATTCTTGTAAAAATCTATATAACAATAACACTCTATGTACCATTCTATGTTACAGTCTGATAACAATCTATATAACAATAACAATCTAGTAACAGTCTATGTAACAGTCTATAGAACAATAAATCTATGTACATTTTATGTAGCATTCTATGTAAAAATCTATATAACATCCAATATCTGTACCATTCTATGTAACATCTACATAACAATAATAATCGATGTAACATCTATATGTAACAGTCTATGTAGATTCTATATAACATCTATATAACAATAACAATCTTTTGTAACATTTGTGGTAGCAGTCTAGTAACATTCTATGTAAACAGTCAATGTAACGTCTATGAAACAATAACACATCTATGTAACAGTCTATGCAACATCTATATAACAATCTATGTAACAGTTATGTAACATCTAATACAATCTATGTACATCTATATAACAATCTATGGTAACAGTCTATATAATAATCTATGTAACAATCTATGTAACAGTCTATATAACAATCTATGTAACATCTATGCAACAGTCTATAACAATCTATATAACAATCTAGCAACAGTCTATATACAATCATGTAACAAGCTATATACAATCTATTTATACAGTCTATGTAACAGTCTATATGACAACTATGTAACGTCTATCATCAGCTAATTACAATCTAGTAACATTCTATATAACAATCTATGCACAGTCTATGTAACGTCTATGTAACAAACTATGTAACAGTCTATGTAACAGTCTAGGTAACAGTCCATGTAACAATTTATGTAACATTCTTAATAATCTATATACTAATAACAATCATGTAATATTAATGTAAGAGCTATGTAACAGTCTAATACATTCTATATACAATAACATCTATGTAACATTTTATTAACATTCTATGTAATTATTATATAACATAACAATCTATGTAACTGTCAACATTCTAGGAAAAGTCTAGTAACAGTCTATGTAACAGTCTATGTACAGCTATATAACAAAACATCTATGTAACATCTATTAACAAAAACAACTATGTAACATTCTATGTACAATAACAATTATGTAACATTCTAGTAACATCTATGTAACAGTCAGTAACGTCTATGTAACAGTCTATATACAATAACAATCTATGTAACCTAGTAACATTATGTAACACTCTATGTAACAATCTATGTACAATAACAATTTATAACATTCTATGTAACAATTTATGTAACAGATTTATGTACATCTATTAGCATCTTACAATAACACACCTATACAGTGTCGGACTGCCTGTTGGGGCCCACCAGGATATCTAAGACCAGGTGCCCCTCAAGATTAGTTTAAGGACCCACCTAAAACTTCATATATCTATTATCACTCACTTACATACCTACCTACTCATACAGACTGCTATTGTTTATTATAGCATTCTTTTTGCTCTGTATTTAATTTTAGCAGTTTTACCTGTTTTTTATGGTTGAATGGGCTGTTGGCCCACCGGGGCATTCCCCTGTAGCCCTGTGGGCCAGTTCAACACTGAATTTATATAACATTCTATGTAACAATCTATATAACAATAACATTCTGTGTAACAGTCTATGTAACATTCTATGTAAAAATCTATATAACAATAACAATCTATGTACAGTTATAGTAACATTCTATGTAACAATCTATATATAACAATCTATGTAATATTCTATGTACACGTCTATAGCAATAACAATCTAGTAACAATCTATGTAACATTCTATGTAGCAGTCTATATAACAATAACAATTTATATAACATTCTATGTAACGTCTAATATAGAATTTATGTAACATTCTATGTAGCATCTATATAACAATAACACCTATACAGTGTCGGACTGGCTGTGGGGCCCACCAGGATATCTAAGACCAGGTACCCATCAAGATTAGTTTAAGGACCTACCTAACATTTCTATATCTATATCACTCACTTACATAACTACCTTACTCATACAGACTGCTATGTTTTTATAATGGCATTTCTTTTTGCTCTGTATTTAAATTTTAGCAGTTTCCCTGTTTTTATGATTGAATGGGCTGTTGGCCCACCGGGGGATTTCCCTGTAGCCCTGTGGGCCAGTTTGACACTGAATTTATATAACATTCTATGTAACAGTCTATATTACAATAACTTTCTGTGTAACAGTCTATGTAACATTCTATGTAAAAATCTTTATAACAATCAATTAACTTTCTATGTAACAGTCTATGTAACAATCTATATAACAATAACAATCTATGTAACATTCTATGTAACAGTCTATGTAGCAGTCTATATAACAGTCTATATAACAATAACAATCTATGTAACATTTTATGTAGTCTATGCAACAGTCTATGTAACAGTCTATGAACAATAACATCTATGTACATTTATGTAACATTCTATATAATAATCTATATCAATAACAATCTTGTAACATTCTATGTGTTACAGTCTATGTAACAATCTATATACAATAACAATCTATGTAACAGTCTATAGAACAATAACAATCTATGTACATTTTATGTAACATTCCATGTAAAAATCTATATAACAATCTATGTAACATTCTATGTAACAGTCTATATAACAACAACAATCTATGTAACATTCTATGTAACAGTCTATGTAGCTCGTCATATATAACAGTCTATAGGACAATAACAATCTATGTAACATTCTAAGTAACAGCCTATATAACAATAACAATCTATGTAACAGTCATGCAACATTCTATAAACAATCTATGTAACGTCTATATCTAATCATAGTATCACAGTCTATGTAACAGTCTATATAATAATCTATGTACAATCTATGTAACAGTCTATATAACAATCTATGTAACATCTTATGCAACAGTCTTATATAACACTCTATGCAACAGTCTATATAACAATCCATGTAACAATCTATATAACAATCTATGTAACAGTCTATGTAACAATCTATATAACAATATATGTAACAGTCTATGTATCAGTCTATATTACAATCTATGTAACAGTCTATGCATAGTCTATCTACAATTATGTAACAGTTATATAACAATCTATGTTAACAGTCTATATAACAATCTATGTAACAGTCTATATAACAACAATCTATGTAACAGTCTATGTAAATCTATGTAACAGTCTATATAACAAACAATCTATGTAACAGTCTATGTAACAATCTATGGAAACGCAGAGAAGTGGAACAGCGACTGCACTGAGCAGGCAGAAAGGGGGGATTCCAGGCACCAGTAATCCCCCCTAAAACACCGCCCTGCCCGCAGGCAGGGCATAGCTAGATATCACGGTCCCCATAGCAAGATGTTAGATGGGCCCCCCACACATAAAAACTTTTTGGTGAAGTTCAACCTTACCTGATCAACTGCAGCAGTTTTTTTTAAAGGCTGTCCAGCCTCTAAAAAATATTTACCTCAGACCCACAAACCCCATTTTCATTTTACTAAAAACTGGGAGCATATTTGAATGGTTTAAGGAAAACAAAACTGGGGTTTGTGGTGCTAAACTACGTGAGGTTACAATTTTTCTTAGGAGGGTGGACAGGGATGGAGCCCCTTTGGGTCTGGGCCCCATAGCAACTGCTATGGTTGCTATAGTGGTCCCTATGCCCCTGCCTGCAGGACAACCATAAGAAGCTGTGGGGCACATTTTCTTTTGGGGGTGGACATGCCCTTTAATTCTAAGTAAGAGGGAAATTGAAAGGAAGAAAATGGCATTTAATACCTTTAGTCCACCCCCAAACTAAAATTTGGTATCCTGCAGGAAATAGTTATAAACTCGACCTTGTGAAGTTATAGATTTCAAGACCTTCCCAAATGTACTTACCAGCCTTTCCAGTTCCCTCACCGCATTCTGCCTGTCTTCCGTGCACGGCTATATACATCTCTGGTACAAGGAGCTTATTCAGTTTTATCTAGGCCATTGTTTCTTATTTTGCAGATTCCCTCATGTCCGGTGGGTGTGCCTCTGGATTGGAAATAGCTGATGTTTCCAAATACAAAAAGGGTGTCGTTCACAGCCGGGTAATTACAGGCCTGTAAGTTTAACTTCAGTGGTGGGGAAGATCCTGGAAAGTAATAAGGGAACATGTTCTAGAGTATGTTTCAAGGACTGACATTATAGTAGTAACCGCATGGATTTAGGAGGAATAGATCTTGTCAAACTAACTTCCTTGGCTTTATGAGGAAGTAAGTAGAAATTTAGACTCTGGCATAGCAGTAGATGTAGTTTACTTGGATTTGCAAAGGCTTTTGAACAGTCCCCCATAGGCGACTAATGTATAAGCTGAGGTCTGTTGGTCGGGATCACATTTGTAATAGAATAGAAAATGGTTAATGAATAGATGCAGAGATATTATTGTAAATGGGCTTCATCATTATGGACTAAAGTGCTAAGTGGGGTGCCACAGTGTTCGTGTTGGGGCTGCTTCTATTAATCTATTTATTTATGATTTGGATGTAGGTAATATCACATTAAAAGCTACAGATTATGTGCAACATTGCGGTAGACCTCTGACTACCAGGGGGGCCTACTTATGGCTCTTTTGTAAGTGATTGCTTTCCCTGTTGGAAAAGGTTTTTGGGGGTTTTAATTGATAACAAACTCTAAGGTAGCAAGCATTGCCAGGTAGCAACAGCTAAAGCCAGCATGGTATTGTCTTGTATAAAGTGAGGTATGATTCGGAAGGAAAATGTAATTCTCCCTCTTACAAAGCATTGGTAAGGCCCTCATTTGAATAAGCAGTGCAATTTGGAATCCTGTGTACAAAAAGGACATCTTTGAAATGGAAAGGGTTCAGAGAAGGGCAACTAAATTAATAAGGGGATTGGGGAGCTGAATATGAAGAGAGACTGAAAAAGTTACAATTATGCACTCTGGAGAAAAGGTGCTTGCGTGGGGATATGATTACTGTGTATAAAACATTAACGGCCATACAATAAACTGTCTGAGGCATTGTTCACCAATAGAACATGTCAGAGGACACGTGGACATCCTTTAAGGCTAAGGCCACAATGTACGCTTATGATCGAGCCGGAAACTGGTGCACAATTGTGCATGCGTTTCTAAGTGCTTGTGCACGTTTGCGTGCTTTGTAAATGTGCGCAAATAATGTAGATCACTGTGCAGAGCACTAGTGTGCCCACCACCCATAGGGAACCGTACGATCCCCATGAAAAACAGCTCCGATTTTTCGTCCCAACCATTACGGAAGTTCAGTCGATTGTACCCAGATTGTACCCCGTGTTAACCAGCCTAATAGTAATTTTCGAGTGCAAATTCAGCATTTTGCAATAGAAATAACTCCCACACAGTCATTACTACATATATATTTTCCAAAATTTGGCTGTATTTGTTATGTATTTTTTTACTTTATTGCGTGAATATCCAGTACAGTATGTGTAATTACCATCCAGCAGTTACAGGTCGGATATCAAAAGGATTAGACTTGTACTCAGAAGTAAATTAGACACAAAACTCTTCTTTTGTTAGAGCTCTAATTAGAACAGAGACCCTAATTAGACAAGGTGTGACTTAAGGCAGCCATAAGAATAACAAGCAAGTCACTTTTTCAGCACATTCGGTAGAAATGGAGCTTGAACAGACGGAAATAATTGTTGTTACTTTTTATATAATAATTTGCTTTTCTGGGATTTTGGGAAATCGCGCTGGTTTTCTGTTCCGTCCCATCAAGTCATCAAAAGTCTGAGTATTACAAGATGTTTCTCATCAATTTGGCAATCTCTAACCTGACCATTGCATGGTTGATATTCCAAGTATCCTGGCGAGACCTTCGGTACGTGGATTTTAGGCAACACTTTCTGCAAGATATTCTGGTTCACTGGAAGTTTGTCCATTACAACAGCATCCTTACTACCCTGGCCATCAGCATCTTCTGGTTTCGGAAATTGGGGAGGTCAAGACCAGCCAACGTCAGATTTTCTCACATACGAACTTCGCGCCTTTAAAATCTCCGTGACCTGTAGCTGGTTGGTGTCTATAGGTTTTAGTGCTCCACTTCTGTATTTTTCTATGTTTTCACGATAATCCAGGCAAGAACCTGATCAAAAAATCCGTCAAAGAAATTATGAGTTGTAATGTAGCCTTCCCTCTCTAATTTCACAGGCAAACCTATGACATCATATATCTCCGGTGGCCAATGCTTTCCAATGGGGGTTATACTTTTTATCAATTTATGGATCGTGAAAATCCTGGTACGTAATAGGAAACGTGTAACAATATGTCTGTTTAAAGGAAGGACCACCGTTGAAACCCTCCAGCAGAGTGGGTCTCTATACTGGGGAAATTGTGTATAGCCGTGGAAATTTATACAAACGGTCAAATATCCCAAGACATGGGGCTTAAAGAGAACATGATGGATTGTAAAGAATGTATTTCTTATGTCTCTTCAACAGCCATAGAGTTAGGAGTTCCAAATGCCCTTCCAAGTATACAAAGATCCATAGTTTCCAATATGGATGGCAAAGTTATTTTTAAAAAATGCCGACCTCTTCTGCAGCTGGCACGGAAAAAGGGTGGAACAGCAGTGGGGAGCATATTTATAATCCACCTATGTTGTACTGTCAGAGGTGGAATTCAGACATCAATACCCAATCATTCAAATCAGATGGTTTATCTCTAACAGCAAATGAAGGTATTGAAAGATTCTCTACCAATTCCCATGGTTCACCGGGACATGCTTTAAAGCTCTACTGAGATGTCCCAGTTCCTGTCACTCAACTTCGAAAGGGTCCACAAAGCATCATGAAACATCAATAAAAAAAGAAGTAACATTTTATGTAACATTCTATGTAATAATCTATATAACAATAACAATCTATGTAACATTCTATGTTACAGTCTATGTAACAATCTATATAACAATCTATGTAACATTCTATGTAACAGTCTATGTAGCAGTCTATATAACAGTCTATATAACAATAACAATCTATGTAACAGTCTATGTAACAGTCTATGTAACAATCTATATAACAATAAAAATTTATATAACATTCTATGTAACAGTCTATGTAACAATTTATGTAACATTCTATGTAGCAATCTATATAACAATAACAACCTATACAGTGTCGGACTGGCTTGTTGGGGCCCACCAGGATATCTAAGACCAGGTGCCCATCAAGATTAGTTTAAGGACCCACCTAACATTTCATATATCTATTATCACTCATTTACATACCTACCTTACTCATACATACTGCTATTGTTTATTAAAATGTATTTCTTTTTGCTCTGTATTTAAATTTTAGCAGTTTCCCTGTTTTTATGGTTGAATGGGCTGTTGGCCCACTGGGGGATTTCCCTGTAGCCCTGTGGGCCAGTTCGACACTGAATTTATATAACATTCTATGTAACAGTCTATATAACAATAACATTCTGTGTAACAGTCTATGTAACATTCTATGTAAAAATCTTTATAACAATAACAATCTATGTATCTTTCTATGTAACAGTCTATGTAACAATCTATATAACAATAACAATCTATGTAACATTTTATGTAAGTCTATGCAACATTCTATGTAACAGTCTATGTAACAGTCTATAGAACAATAACAATCTATGTAACATTTTATGTAACATTCTATGTAATAATCTATATAACAATAACTGGGGGCAACAAAACTGATTAGGGCAACTGTTAGCATGTAGCTGTTGCTGGGTTTGTTTTTTATTTCTGGGTATTCACTGGCTATGAACTTGATGACAGCAATTGGGTTTCTCAGTCCAATGAAAAGATTCGCATAGCAGTATAAAATGGCCGCCTCTATACATCATTATACCATAGCGTTTTATCTATGTTATGAACAAATGTCTTGTAAAGCAAAGTAAATTCTGGGAAATGCTAAATACATCTCTTTATATTATCATTGGGCTTTCGCCAGACTTTAAAATGACATTTAACCCCCCCCCCCCCCCGAAATTGTTTAGTATGTCTTTAAAATTGTGTATAATTCTCTAGCATTATAGCTCCGCTTCTAGTGTACAGGCTATTTGCCCAAATTACTTCGTTAAATTGTGTACAACAATATCTCCCTGCTGTGTCTAATAGGATTGTGTAAACAATTAACTGCCAAACAATGAGAATCACTGATAGGTTGTGTACAGATTTAAATGGCATGTCATCTTTAAAAAAAAAACCAAACAAAAAACTATGCTAATGTTTAATGAGAAAGTCTGTCACGCAGTACTGCAATTCAAGCGCCTCCTTTTTATGTATGTGCCCGACTCCCTGAGAGTGTCCGAAACACTTGTAAGTCACCATAAGGGCTGGACACATAGACGAGTTTTCCAGTGCTGCGGTTCGATGGGAATTGCAACTAGATGCTTTCTTGCTAAAATGGAAAGATCATGGAACGCAAAAAAAACCCGCGATTTCCGATGCGCATCCATTCGCGTTTTGGAAAATGCATGGTTCACATTTTTGGGCGTTAACGCATCCGTTCCATGACGTGAAAACGCAAATCCGCATGTGCAATGCTTCGTGTGTGTACATAACATACACAAGATTTTTTTTCTATAGACTACAGCCTTAAAGGAGCAGTTCATAAAATTTTAAGGATACTCTTGTAAGTATTCGTTGTTAAATGCGTTTTCTAGGTTAATGCCTTCTTTTATCTACATATCCCTCTCCCATGGAAAAGCAAGGTGAGCAACCCGGCTGGCCTGCTAGGCGACATTAGTGAGCTGACATTTCAAGTTCTAACGGCCCTTCCCAAATGCAACCACATCCTTGGAATGTTCCTAACATTAATTTCACTGATGGGCTGTTGGTGGGTCAAACTGCCAGATCTCTACTGACAACTGAATCAACCCGCAGCAGGGTCAAGGGGCAAAACCATAATGGTTTCTACTAGGTGGTCCCTGCAAACAGGGAGTCATATTTTCGGTTGCAGTTTATTGATCACAACCCAAAATGCTGAATTGGCAGATTGTCAACAGCAGGGATAGCAAAGGGTATGAAATCACCTGATTTTCAAATGGGAGAGAATTGTAGAATAACTAGAAGGCATTACACAAACCAACAATTTAACAGATTTGATATTTCCACTGAACTGTCCCTTTAGGTCATTGGATGAAAAAATACTGCTTTTTTCCTGAAAAGTTATGTATTTGCAACTGAACTTTCCCTTTAAGTACATTTATAATGATATCGTAAGCTTGTATAATATTAAAGTTCTAACTACAGGACTATCATCACTGGTTTGGTTTTCCAGTAGTAACTGAACTTCTACAGTAATTGGACAGCTGATCGCAAAGATTACTGAACACAGCTCTCTATATATACATAAAATAAATAAATATCCGTCTAGTCAACCAAACACAAAACCAGGTGTAGATTAATGCAAATACTTTATTGTTCAGAACATAACAAGCAACACCGTACCTTGGAGAATGCTGCTTTTCAGGCACCCCCCCAAAAAAACCAAGGCGTATTTGTACACCTTTCGCCAACTTCTATTTAGGACTGGGTACCACCACCGATTTCTCCGGACGTTCACACTTCGATGCGACTGTAAGCGATCGGTAATACTGATGGTCCGCCCGGTGGTACAAATCACACACAGCCGATCGTGCGGTTTCCCTATTGTGTACCTGGTCCATTAACTTTTGCCCGCAACCGAATGACATTTGTCCTGACACCGCGCGCTCATCGCTAGTACTAAGCCGCTCATTCAGGCAAAAAACCATCCTAACACTTGTAAGATCACCCATACAGAGCTTGGGGACATTATAGGTTTCTGGATATTGTCCAACCAATTGTAAACAACCCCTGTAGAGCCTGGACATTCTATTGTCTTGCACATCTTGCAAGATGCCACGCCGTTCAAAATTGGACATTCCATTAGTGAAAAAGCGGCCCATACACAAAGAGACATTCTTCCAACTGAGGTTTTTCCGATCGAGTGCAATGATCGCAAAAAAAACGCTCAATGGGCTCGGTCTTCCCTCCACCTGGGGGTCAGCGGAAATTTTTCCACCTGGCCCGATCTTGTTTTTAGTCGAGTAAAAAACCGCTCGATTTTTTCAGATAACCCTTATAGGTCACTATATTGGAAACAACTTTGATTCCTCTTAATCTAAAACGTAAGTACCTGGGTGTGGTGGTGCTCTTCAATCAAATACTCCTTTAATAATACCCCCCCCACTCCTGACTCATCTTTCATCTGTACAACTTTCTGAGAAGTCTAGCATGCTCATTAATGACAATAAGCCACACTGGGAAGGGAATTTTCCATCATGGAATTCCACACCAACATTCCGGTTACAGCAAACAGTTCTGGTAATAAGGCACCTTGATTGACCGATTAGTATTAAACGAAATAGGCGACATGATCTCAACAAAACATCAGTGATAGCTGGAAACGAATTTGTTTGTTGTAATGGACTATTAAAAAAAAAAAAATACTCTTTATGCTCGTGGTAGCACTGTAATTAGAGTTTATATTGACTATCAGGTTCATTTACCCAGAGACCGGCTATCCGCACTGGGTAAATATGCACCTTTCGCACATCAATATCCGCTTGCGAATGGGTGTAATTCCCGGTAAGAGATTATTATTACCATACGTGTGAATTAAATCGCGAGCAGGCGGATGTCACGTGTGTGATTTTTGCATAACCCCACAATCCGACTGCTAATTATGGGATTTAAAGCATGCTAGGCGGTAGCGAAACCGGTTAGCACGATACTCCATACATTGCCCAGCAAGTGGTGGATAATGAGCCTTTATATCTATAAGGGGTCCTTTCCTACCATTTATGTGTCTGACATTGTTTGCTGGACTATTTATTAAAACACAAAAAAACCCCCCCAGTTTAATCTTTTTATATACAAGTTGTGTTTTCAAAATTCGATATCAACCCCCAATGTCTGTAAGGTTTAGGGAACTCATGTGTACATTTGTAATTGTGTTCAGAAAATCTTCAAGGACTGTTTTAAAGACCCAATTGCAACTAAAATTAAATTTAATTGGCTTGAAAAGCCAATACCTGTTCTTTCTTCTCTTCTTTTTCGTTCCTTTTTTTCTCTTTTCTTCGTTTCTCCTTCCTTCTCCCGCTTTTTTTGGACCGTAATCTCCTCCAACGTTTTGAGCTAGCAGACTGTAAATTCGGTAGATGTGCAGGGGCTAATGGAAAGTGGTGCTATCTTCTTACTAAAAAAAAGACAACCCCCTCACACCAACACAGTACACGACACCATCTGATCTACTTATCCCATTACATGGGAAGCCATACTTTTAAAAGGGTACTAAAGTAAAAAAAAATAATTTAGACTTTATTCTCCATAACCCAGATAGTTTTAGTGGTTGTCAACACAAAAGACATACCCCCTCACCAACCCAGGTACACCCACCCTACTGATCTACTTTCATCCATTACTGTGGAAGCCATACTTTCAAGGTAACTAAGTCAAAAAAAAGCAAATTTTGATCAATACTCAAAAAACGTGATCGGTTACACGCTACTGCCTTCCCTCCTTACTGTTGCATGCCTACTTAAGGGTAGTAAAGTCAAAAAAACTCATTTTGACCAATCATCAAAAAAGTTAGTATTTTATCCCCCAACCTTATATGATTACACCCACACACACACCAACTGACCATACGACTTTCATGCTGTGACTATTTAAAAGGGTAAGTAAAAAACAACAATGTCCTCTTCATTGACATTATTGAGTTTTAAAATCTTCTTGCATCCAATCACACAAATTCCTTCCAAATGCAGGCTTTCAAGCCAAATCAGTTTATACTTAAACGTTTCCCTTTCTAGTTTGTTTGTATACGTAATTAAATGTTTTTTTGTGTGATTTCTTCATTGACAACATTTATTCAATCAACCCCTTAAAGACTTACCACTCTTAAGAACTGAAGTTCATCAAGTGTTTTCGATCAGGTTTAAAACAATTGTGGATGTCATCGGCAGCAAATCAGCATATAATCACCAATTATGCAGATTTAATGACTGTGATACTTAGCTCCTTCTAGACATTTACTGGTGTGTTTACAAACATGGGAAGTCAAGCGAATGGTCCCAGGAAAGAGATGTGATTTTCTCTTCACAGGAAGGGCAATGGCTATAAGAAATTCAAGATGTTAAACATAATACCAAGAGACACCATAGGAAGTCCTCATTGGAACAAATTTCAAGGCAAAGAGGGCACTGTTGTGAAACGCTACCCTGTTGTGGAGAAAGAAGATGCTGACTGTTCGACTGCTGTGCGCTACCTGAAGCACAAAGTGGAGAAAATTCCCAGTGCGACTGCTGAGGAACTGAAAAAAGCATTTGTTCAGATGCCGGTACTGAAGTTTCAGCTCATACATAAGGCGCCACACTGCGTAATAAAGGCCCATGCCAGAATTCCCAGGCATACCCCCCTTGCTGTCTCCAAAGACAGAGTCCGACTGCAGTAATGCCAAAGTCATGTGGACAAACCACAAAAGTGTTCTGTGGACTGATGAAACAGATTTGATCTGGTTGAGGGCCATGGATCACGCTATTTTGGAGGAGGAAGAACAAGCCTATGAAGAAAGAAAACTTGCCTACTGTGAAGCATGGCGGGGGGGTCAAATCATGCTTTGGCTGTTTTGCTTCTGCAGGTACAGGAAAGCTTCGCATGAGCAGGTACCATGAATTCTCTTTCATATCCAGGAGATATGGGGAAAAATGTATTCAGTGCCGTCACAAACCTGAGGCTTGGGAGAAACAACGTTGAACCTTTGCAACAGACAATGATCCCAAACATTCTCCAATCCACTAAGCAATTGTTGTAGATTAAAGGCTGGAACACTTTTGGAGTGGCCATCGCAGTCACCAACTTAAATCCGAGTTGAGAAACCTTCTGTAAGGACTTAAAGAAAGGCCGTTGCAGCACGCAAGCCTAAGAATGGTGACTGACTGGAGGCTTTACCCAGAAGAATGGACTAAGATACCCAAAGATCGCTGCAGACACTGTGCCAATCTAAGGCTTTCACGTTAAAATCTGTTATACTGGAAAAGGATTTTGTACTAAGAATGAATGTCATACTTGGGGGTTGAATAAACTGATACTGATGTTGAGCACAAAATACCATTTGGTGGTTATTTCATTATAAATGTTATGTTATATTTGTCTGACTACAAGTTGTCTCTTTGACTTGATTATTTCAGTCCCATCTGTTTACAAATTAAATCAACAGGGCCAAACACTCACATTTCATGGGGTTAAATTTTTTGAACACAACTGTATCTTATTCAAGGCATGAAGGATTAACAGTAGAACTTATACAAGTAATTACAATAAGCATTTAGAATAAAACCAGATGCCAAAGTCCTACTAATTTAAATGATTATGACATCCATGTACATCACAAAAAAAACTTGCATGTTAAATCACTGCAAACATGCGGCATCTCCCTCAACATAACAACATGGAGAAATTTGCATGTAAGCATTCTACATCTTTGTTACAACTTTTACAATCACTTTATAAAAACACACACACCTAATTAACATGGGGTTAAAAACGGAACCAAATTAAAGGAAGAAAAAAAAAAAAAAAAAAAAAGATTCAAATTTTTAAAGAATTTTAATATTGTAAAATGATTTAGTATCTTTGTCGAACTCCATCTCACCCCCCGGCAGTGTCACTGACAATTGCAAATACCAAAAAGTGCTCCGACGTCAACAGGTTAGAAAGATGCAACGGATATTTCCAAATAGACCAGAATTTTATATGGTACTTGCAAATAAAGTAGCTGACATGACTTGGATATTTTGCCCTACAGGGCGATACAAATGTTAAGGCAATAGTCATACTGGACAAAACTGAAGATATTTCCAAGTGCTTCTTGACTGTGTAACTATTGATTAGTCCCGTTTATTTGGAAGGATCCCCTATATCAATCACTATTAACTTAGCCTTTCTAATTTGGCTTGCAAGGATTTGAAGTTTGATACAGTATTTAATAAAGCGCGGTGGGTCCATTGACTGAGTTCAACTAGATAGCATGAAACGCAATCCAGCAAGTTTGTAAATCGACGCCTGCAAATAAAAATAATGCAAATTAATTAGCACGGTTTTTAACTATCATTTCCACTAGGGCCCACTCCCTGCGATTTGAATGTGTTGTGCGGATGTTTCTGGCCCCACTACTGCGTTGTGTTCTGATCCTTTATCTTAACGCATGCAATCCGCACTTAAGTTGGTGATCGCATTCGCTACAAACTAAAAGGAACTGTTACCCACATCTCTTCACAAAAGCGTTTTCTGTTGCATGTTTAGTGTGGCCTACAGCAAGTACCAGAAGGAAAGGTCCAACCAAAACCAATGTGATTAGACAAGCAAAAAACATTGGTGAGATTTTGCACTTTATATGGGTGCACTGAGAGCCAATCCTCTTTTGAAAAAGAGTAATCCAATTTATAACTCGTGTGTATTACCTTTGGTAAACGAATACCTGGATGAGGGGCTGTGAAAAAGCTTTAATACTTACACAAGTTTAAAACACTAATAGCAACTAACTAAAGACAAAACAAGGAGGACTGACCTTTCATAGGTAGGTACTTGCTTGTGCTCCTGAACTATCCAGACAACAATATATACAGCATTCCATCAGTGCAGGGCTTTTTTCGATTCTGCTCCACCAGGGATCCTATGGTATAGATTTATTATTGATTATATTACTAAACCAAGTTTATCACACACAAAAAATATACAAAAACTTTGCTTTGGTTCTGGGTACCACCCCGTCGAATGAGAACCAATTAGCAAACAGCATTTAGTTCCTGCAGAGCATGCATTTTCATTGTGTTCGCCCTAAACTGGGAAGTCTAGAGCAGCAACCCAGACCTTAGCAAAAAACTAAACTCATTAATGCGATTAAGTGGTTTTCTAGGATAAAATCAAGAGATAGGTTAATCCTTTTAAATCTTTCTAATCAGGTGAGGCCAATAAAAGTTACACAAACATGCTAGGAGGATTCAGAAAAATGGGTGCAAGACAATTGGGGCTCTGGGCAGGACTTTGACATTTTGGGGCCCCTTGTTCTTTTATTGTTTGGGCTTATACTAACGCAGACCCCCAGAGTTTTTACTTGTCCCTATGAGTTTGCCTTAATGGATAATCCCGGTCCCTCACCACCACTCCTCTGAGCCACAGTCGCTTTCGCCCCCATCGCTTGACAACTGCTGACCAGAAGTAGAGTGATGGTCAGAAACCCACTGCTTCCTGTTTTGCTCGAAGGAACTCATAGACTAGGTGTTCAACCCTATAGGAGGATCTTTGGAAACTTAAGAATAATGCAAAACTTAGGTTTGGGGTGGGTTCAACATTTTAAAGCAAACTTTATTTTTAGGGTGTACCCGCCTTTAAATTTTAGATCTGCTACTTCTTAAATAGAAGGTGACCAAACTACCCAGCTTTAAACCAGTGGTCGAAGACTTCAGTAACCTTGGAATAGGCACCAATAATTCTTGCATCGTGTGCGTAACAAATCCAGTGTCCCATTTAAGGTTGCAAAACCTGCTGTTCCAAATACTTCAACCAAAAATTCTATGAATAGAGAATGAAGATAAATAATTGATCAATAATAATAATAACATCCATCATGAACTTTTAGCCGCAATAATTTATGACTCCGTAGCCTATTTCCCAGAGGCTACGCTGCTATTCGCGTGTAAATATAACGCCAGTGGTGTCTTCTTACTAAATGCCGTATAGTGCCATCTTTTTACCGAATTAAGGCTCTACTTTCTAGAGGTTACCAATCGTAACCTCACTTTTAACTTCTAACTAAACGTTGCTACTTTGGCTTTTGCTAACCAAACTTAAAGAAGCCGAAACCTTTTGGCCCTGTTTAATCATATAAGTGCGGTTCTGTTCTTTACTTTTTAATTTTTTTAGGTGTCTGTTTTCTCTCAATAGCCCCCTTGGCAAGTATTTAGCAGGAGTTCTTGTATATCTTTCCTCATCTTTTACAAGTTGTCAGCAAAACAACATATCTATAGATCTGTTTGGTGTATACACAACACTTTATATAGCTGCTTTCATTAAAAAAGACAGAGTGTATTGGTTTTAATGCAGGAGCTTACTGTTACGTAAACAATCTTCTTTCAGACACTACTTACAAAATATTAGTATCTTGCACTTCTTTCTTTTCAAATGATTTCTCAAGGGAGGTAATTGAAAAACTTGTAGAAAGGATAGTACAAGGAATCACAATTCTTTTAAAACTGCATAAAATACAATATAAGCATACACTGGTGACAAAATGGTGTCTCTGCTCTTGCTACCGTAAACTAGATATATCCTAAATGTCCCTACTTTCCCATCATCCTCTTAGCCGAATGATTAAATCACTATTAAATATAATGGTGTCCCGACCTGGGCAGGATATATTTATGCACATAACGTAATACAGTTCTTGAGGTCTCCAATAAATTAGAATCACGGAATGTATTTAATTATTTTACTTGAGCTCCCGAGGAAAACTATAAGCAGATAAAGGAAATACCAACAATCTCCTAGTGGATGTCAAACTAGTATATATTTAACCCGGACTAATTTTCCCATTACATATATGTAACAATAGAAATACACTTATAGTTTATCTTCATTCTTGCCCTTTTTAAATTTTGTCTTACACATCCCGTTAAGACGTTGTGAAAGGCATATTATCCTGTACCCACACACAAAACAACCTTCTTGGTTACCGCGAGTTCTAACTACAAAGCTTCATTACAACGAAAAGGGCTGTCTTACCTAAAGGAAAATATCGAGGGGTAACTGGCATAGAGTTTCCCCAGGGAGGTATTTTTTAATTAAGTGCCTGCAAATCCGATCTACTGAGGTCTATTTTCCAATAACTGTCACCTAATTCTGAAAAGAATCCACATGTAATAGATTGAAACATGCAAGCGAAACATTGTGGTCATTTACACAACAACATAAAATTAATATTATCTACAAGGCTTTGAAATTTATAAATGTCGCCCTTAAAGGACACTAAACTGATTTATAAATACACAAATTTATATCTATTATTCAAGGGAGTGTGACCGCTTTTTCCCAGATGCTCGGCGAACACTGCAATGTCTTACCTTAACCGGCCCTCCATTCACAGCTCATTCTCAGCTGACATGCTCGCTTCCCGATCACGCCTTTTGTATTGGCCCATATGCGCCAAGATAGGTCCGTTCGGGACAGTTGCGTCTGACATCTGAGGATGCCGAGTAAAGCGCCGGTAGGCAAGTCTTGGCAGTTTCCCTCAGCTTTCTATTATTCACATGGTGGGAATAAGCATTGGGGGAACCGGAGGACGTCCCTTTCCTCCCAGCACATCACGGGGAATGGCAACAAAACCCCCAGTTAAGTATATTAAAGTAAGAGCACGTCCAGGGTGCTGAACGTTACCTTATATTTTAGAGTTTTGTCCCTTCAACACGGTTAAGAATTTGCACATGTGGGTAACTATAGGACCTCCTCAAGGTGCTGAAAAACAACTCATAGCTCTTTCCAAGTGCTTGTATTTTTTGGGATTGATGGAGAATGTAGGGTCATTTGGAGGCAAGAGGTCCCAAGCGCCAAAATCAAAGATATGACATCATTGGATTTTACTTACTCACCTCCTTAGTTACGGCAAAGGCACATGCTTTAAAGGTGAGGAGACCGCCTTGCGAGGATCATGGGTTCACTGTAAGTAGTCTAGCAATGTTCTCTGGTAAAGTAGTAAAGGTTAAAGGCTGGACAACTTAAAAATATATAAAAACTTCAACAAAATGACAAGTAACCTGTGGCATAGGTAGAATGATTATTCCTACCTCCCAATCAAAAGACCATGCCCCGGACCCAGTATGCACTTCCTCTATGCACAGAGTATTTTCTATACAGATGTCTACACACAATATGGATCCTGAAAAGACTTTGAAAGCTGCTTGTTACCCTGCAAGTTTATTTTACCAGTGATGGTGAGCTAATGGAAAAATAACTGCACGGTACAAGCAGCTTATCAGGGACTTCCCTACACCATTAATTCTTTTCCTAGCAAAAGATAATAGCTTCCAATGTACCCTGGGCTCTGTGCTTATTCAATGGTGGCGCATACAGTTCAGAAGTCCAAGTTCAATACCCAGACTATTTCAAAGCAAAAGAAACACTTTCTAAATTTAAACCCAAGTATTCAGGCTTTATTCAGTGGTAGCCTCACCTGGTAAGACGCCAGTTTCCAGAAGGTCCACAAGTTTTGATTCTAACTTACCTTTATTTTTTGTTTCCATTATGTTTCTCGTAAAAGATCTACATACTAGAGTTCTTATAGTGGTCTCTGTTTAGCCTAGAGGTAAGAGCTCTCTTTTTAGCAGAAGGAGAAATTTACAAGTTGCAGTGTCTTTTCCCTAGACTTATGGCTAGGGCAACACTGCTGCGCTTTTTTTTGCGTTTGCGCTTGGTGTTTTTTCATATAATGAAAATGCGGCAACGCACCGAAACGCCGTTTTCGGGTGCGTTGCGATTTGCGACCGGATTTAAATCTCAATCTCAAAAACGCCTGTGCAAACGCAACGAATCGCATGAAATTGCATGCGATTGCATTTGCGATTGCATTGCAGTATGGCCGTGCCCTCACTTTATTTTTTGCTGAATGTTCATGGGGATTCGTTTCTTACATCAGTTATCTATGAACTACACTTCAAAAAAAGATTACTTTTCTTTTTGTATGAAAAGTCAAGAGTAATATTTTATTGGGAAGGAGCATTGAATGTGTTTGAAAACAAAAACTAAATTCCCTGTTTCTGTGTCATGGATATGAGGGTCTCTGTGCGTAATGTGATTGGGGGGGGCTGCCAGCTTCTATGAGCAAGGCTGCAACTTCCTTGTTTGTTCTGTTGAGCACGTACAGAGCATGGCCTGTATGCAGACCTAGCTGGGGGCTTACCCATTATGGTGGATTGTGGAAGCTGAACCACCTATACTCGCTCACAACCAAGGTTGTGCTCTGTCTATAGGGACCATATTGTCTGAGACTTTAGTTCTCCTTTAAACATGGTTTTATTGTGGCCGACACTCCCGCCACAAGAAACAATATGGGAGGTAGGAATTACCTCCAATCCTACTTCCCACCCCATGGTCTTTTCATTTTAAAAAACAGTTTTTTCTATGCACTATAAGTGCTCCTTTAATGCTTTCTGGTTATATCAGTTTTTTTTTAGAGAATTTGCTATTTTACCTTATCTAATTATCTCTTGCCATAGCGTCTGCACCAATGGATCTGAATGCCAGCACAGTGGTCTGATTGCAAGCTGCACATTCTGAACGCTGAATGGTCTGCATATGTGAAAACAGCTGTAAAACAATTGGACAGTTTGGTTCAAATAACAAGTTAGATTTTTCTACTTACATTTATTTATGCCAGAAGAAATGACGTCATACTCACGTTATTGAGATATTACTTATTTTACACCTGTTGTCTAATTATGAATTTACTTTTTTATCAGCAGTTCTAGCTTTTCACGGGAAGCAACGGAAAGTTAATTGTCCCTTTCAGCTAACTCAAAATAATGCAATATAATACAAGAGGACATTGCAATAGATCTAATAAAGTTTTTTACTGTCTTAATCCAGATTGACCTAGTTTCCAAATTATATAAAAATATGTGCAGCTTCCCATTTTAAGGAACATATAGGTCCTTGCATACAACAGTTTTCCCAGTTAAACTGACTAGGCATTTCTCCAGGCATGAAACTGACTGAATAAGTTACCAAGCAGGACCTTTTACCAGCTCTCTCATACGGGTTTAGCGCTTAATATTATTCCGCATCCTTAGCTTATAATTTGATAATGTGTTGTCCTCTGTTAACAGATGATAAAACCTTTACCTTGGTGAATCCATCATTTGGAATCGAGCTGAGACACTGCATATCCACCACAGCTGTGTGAAAAAAAAAAGGGGAATATTGGTCTTGTTAATGGGGTCTTGGATTTGAAGCTGGATTCTTGCAACCTGAAACGAGAAACAAAAAACTATTTTGTTCACGCCTGCATGTATCATTAAACCAACTCCAGGAGCCAGGTAGCCAACATGAGAAGAACCTACAGCTGGTGGCTAACATTGTAAGGGAATATATGGAAATAGCAAACTTAAAAATATTTTTCATCTTTGCTATTAGATAGGGGGAAGGAATCAATAAAACCTTCTCTTCAAAGGTACTTGGATCTTAAAACCCATATACTAGGACCTACTTTCAAGATAAAGGGCAACTAAAGCCCAAAACACTCAATCAGAAGGTAGATCATTTTGACTTGTATCTTTTCCCAGTATTCCTGTCTCACAGGTTTGGTCACGACCATTATGTCGGCGCACATTCTAAGTCCAAAGGAAACACATTAGATTTAGGTCAACCCACTACTATTCTCTAGCAATTTTTAACCATCCAGGTGAGAGGCCCGTGGCCATACATGGCACACTATCTTTTTTATGATCCCTTTAATACTATTTACTGAAGTATTTTAGATATAAAAAAAAATCACCTCTAATTTTTCTTCCAGCTCATGCAGGAACTCTCCATCGGCAGCTAACATTTAACTAACGTTGACATAGCTGTTGACTCTTTGGCGCTACGGAATGGCTCTGGAAATATATTCCAGACGTTGCTTTAAGTGAAACCTCAGTGCTGAAAGAAACAAAAATGCATGTCAGGAAGGTAAGTAAATCCATGTAAACTGCTAGAAGGGAATACTATCTGCTGGTATTGTGAGTATTTTAGACTCCTAAGGGCGTACGTCTTATTCAATGCTTTAAAATCCTATTTTAATATGTTCACTGTAGACAGGGCTTATGGGTAGTTATAAAGGTTGACTAGATGGAAGTATGTCTTTATTTAACTCTCCAATACTGGTGTTGCTATGTAACTGTTATCAGGCATTATGGGTAGGGTAATAAAGGTGCGGACTAGATGGTACTATGTCTTTATAAACCTCCAATATATGTTACATGTAACTGTTAGACAGACATTATGGGTAGAGTATAAAGGTTGGACTAGTGACGTATGTCTGATACAACCTCCAAACTATGTTTTACTATATACTGTTATACAGACATTATGGGTAGGGTCTAAAGGTTGGACTAGAAATGGACGTATGTCTTTATACAACCTCCCATCCTATGTTACTATGTAACTGTTATACGACATGATGTGTAGGGGTATAAAGTGTTGGACTTAGATGGACGTAATGTCTTTATACAACCTCCAATGCATGTTAACTATGTGAACTGTTATACATACATTATAGGTAGGGTATAAAGGTTGACTGAATGGCGATGTCCTTTATACAACCTCAATGCTATTGTTATAACTGATGTAACTGTTTATACAACTTATAGGTAGGGTTAAAGGTTGGACTAGATGGACGTATGGTCCTTTAATAAACCTCCAATACTATGTTCCTAATGTACTGTTAGACAGACATTATGGGTGGGTATAGGTTGGACTATATGGACGTATTCTTAACAACCTCCAATACTATGTATATGTAACTGGTATACAGGCATTATGGGTAGGTATAAAGGTTGGACTATATGGATGTTATGTCTTTATACACTCCATACTATGTTACTATGTAACTGTTGACCGACATTATATGGTAGGGTATAAAGGTTGGGACTAGATGGACGTATGTCTTTATAAACCTCCAATACTATGTAACTATGTAACTGTTAGACACATTATGGGTAAGGGTATAAAACGGTTGGACAGATGGACTTATGTCTTTTTACCTCCATCTTGTGGTTACTATTAACTTGTTTATAAAGGCATTATGGTAGGGGTATAAAGGTTGGACTAGATGGACGTATTCTGTATAAACCTCCAATACTATGTACTTATGTAACTGTAGACAGAGTGCGAGCCATTATGGGTAGAGTAATAAAGGTTTGGACTAGATGGACGCATGTCTTTATACAACCTCAATACTTGTTACTATCTACCTTTATACAGACATTATGGGTAGGTAATAAAGGTGGAGGACTATAGATGGACGTATGTCTTTATACAACCTCCAATAACTATGTTCTATGTAACTTGTTTATAACAAGACTTATGGTTAGGGTTATAAAGTTGGACTAATGACGTATGTCTTTATACACCTCCATGCTATGTTACTATTTAACTTCATACAGACATTATATAGGGTATAAAGGTTGGACTAATGGACGTTGTCTTTATCCAACCTCCATGCTATGTTTACTATGTAACGGGTATACAGACATTATAGGTAGGTATAAAGGTTTGGACTATATGGACGTATGTCTTTATAAACCTCCAATACTATGTTAACTATTACTTTAGACAGACATTAATGTGGGGTCCTAAGTTGGACTAGATGTACCGTATGTCTTTAGAACAACCTCCAATACTATGTGACATGTAACTGTTATACAGGCATTGGGTAGGGTATACAAGGGTGGACTAGAATGGATGTATTCTTTATACAACATCCAATACTATGTTACTATTTAACTGTTAGACAGACATTATGGGTATGGTATAAAGGTTTGGACTAGATGGACGTATGTCTTTATAACCTCCAATCCTATTTACATGTAACTGTTTAACAGACATCTCGGGGTAGGGTATCAAGGTTGGCCTAGATGGAACGTATGTCTTTATTTAACCTCCAAACTGTGTTACTATGTAACTGTTATAAAGGCCCATTATGGGTGGGTATAAAGTTGACTAGATGGACTTATTCTTTTATCAACTCCAATACTATGTTACGATGTAACTTTAGACAGACATTATGGGTAGGGTATAAAGGTCGGACTAGATGGCCTATGTCTTTATTACAACCTCCAATACTATGTTTATGTACGGTTATCCAGACAATTATGGGTGGGTAATAAAGGTTGACTAAATGGACGTATTGTCCTTTATACACCTCCATACTGTGTCTGCTATGTAACTGTTTATACAGACATTATGGTAGGGTATAAATGTTGGACTATATGGACTATTTCCCTCTAACAACCTCCAATACTATGTTACTATGTAACGGGTTTTATACGACATTATGGTAGGGTAATAAAGGTTTTGACTAATGGATGTATTCTTTATACAACCTCCATATTATGTTACTGTACTTATCGACAATCTGATGTATGGGGGCCCGACGTTATTAGGGCTGCCACCAGCCCACATTTCCTGTAGCGACCAGCTGTTTTAAACAGCTGATGGCGCGTATGAAGCAAACATACGCGCAGTCCTCTGTTAAAAAGACTGGACTCAACTCACCTGTGCCGATTAGCTATTTATAAACATCTGGTTTCTGCAGATCCACAAATGGAGGAGGTGGTAGGGGCCCAGCCTCCAATTGCTCCTGCAAGTATGCCCCTGATCCAGTGCCTCGGGTGATCTTACCTGCCAAAGTTTCTAACCGGTTTAACACTTTTCGATCATTAGTACCCCAAAACATCGGTAAGGAAATTGATCAGACTGTGTAGTTGACAAGATTGGCGTTAGGTAAGTTTCAGTGCAAGTGGACTTTTAAATGGCAGCTAAACTATACTGAAGAACCTTTAAAAATCTAAAACGGCCAAAACAACCCACCACAAAGACATATTGTTAAGATGTAACAATCAAACTACAGAATGAAAATCCTAGATCACTGAAGCTTTTGACAATAATATGAATTTGCCGATTTGACCCTGCAATATATTTGAGAAAGCTTATTACAATAGTATAATTACGTCCTGGGCGTATATTACCTGGGCATATCGGCTAGTTTGGGCCGACAACACGATCTGCGCTGCTGAAATTCCGGTTCTCTTTTCATCATATCGCCAAAAGCCAAGTCCATATAACGTACGTTGTTCTGGCAAGCTTTGCCATCGCTGAGGTGGGGCTCCAAGTAGGGGAATTCACTACAAACAGAATATTTGCAAATTGAATCAATCAGTAACTATGCAAATGATACACTTACATTGAGGTGGCTCAGTGGTTAACACTGGTTAACACTGATGGCTTGCAAAGCGCTGGAGGTTCTGATTTTATTCCACCTTAGGAACGCATCTGTTTAAACAAGTTTGTGGGAAACAAACGCAACCGAGAAGTCTACAATCATAAAGGCATACTAATGGGTTTATGTGTCAAATAAATGTGCCTTACACCCTAATTTTTAAGCCCTTAGGGGCAAGCCTGATGGGAATGGTATCCATTTAAAGTGCCGCAGGTGACGCTATATAATCCACACTAACATTTACTGCCTTTCATCAGTTTATGCTGTTCAGTGATTTTATTCCTCTAGATTTTAAGGTTCGAACATCACATTCAATCGCATGTGCCGACGAACGGCCGTTTCGGACGATACTAATCGTCTTGTGTATGGGCACTTTAAATCCGGCTGAAAAGCCAGCTCGTTCAGAGTTTTCCGCCCGGCAGATCGGGCCCACATCTCCGTGTGTACGAACCTTAAGACAGAAGCACAATAGCCTGCACCCATCCCGGCAACCGAAAATATGGGCCATACAAAGCCATAAAACGTGCACTGACCCCTTAGCAAAGCAACATCAATTAGAATGATAAAGGATGAATAAGTGCCCTAGGTTAATGCTGAACTTTTGTTTTCTTAAGATTTCTTTACTCCATTATTTTGTCAACAGCCAGATCCGCCTGTATCACCAATTTGAAGAGGGCGATGTTGAGAGTTCAGCTGTAGAATACTGGGCCAGTTTTAGCATGGTCGCAAACTAAGAAAAACAACACATTATTCCGTTTTTGGCCTTACAGAAATTGTTCCAAATGGCTTGACCATTGGGGAAGAACAATTTTCCTGGAGATGGAAGAAGTTCTATATTCCATATTAAATTAAACCCCGTACCCAGGTAGAAAATAACAGTGAACCAAGATATTCTGTCTTAACAATTCTTCCAGCTTCCTCATTACTCGCTGTTGGGGTTCCTTAAGACAAGACTGGGTGACCAGCTTCTTGGAACACTGGTGACTTGGGGGTGCCGCTTTGCTTGGTTCACTATTCCTGTATGTAATCTGTGATACATTTGTAGCTGTTTAACCTGCCAATCATTTTTATAGAAAATATTACATTTCCCCACGATTATCAATTTATTCTAGAAAAGGAGAGGGTTAGGCAGTAGGATTTGTACTGTAACAATTAAAGAATATTAATCCCCTGCAAACAGGAAGGGAATTGTGTAAGCTGAACTGTAAAAATCGCCATAGGGGGATCCCGGCTGCGGGGTTTAGTGAGCCACCTCCAGGATGGATTCCTTTAAGGTTAATAAGAGGCTCTGTGCGCGCACGTTCCTTCCATACCTGTGCTCCATGAGCCCAGTGTTCTCTCCTAGGTCTTTTATCCGGGCGGGCCCACCCGGCTACTTTTTCATGCCCCCCCGGCTGAAAAAATTCTTGAGGAACACTTGTGATTTAAAGAATTTAGAGTAGGTTTAATAGTGCCCATAGGTCAGTAAAAACTCCGCAAAACTGCTCAGGTCCCAACCCCTTTTTTACACATGCAAGATTATTTTAGCACGTTAACTCGCTTTTCTCAGATCTCCAAGGCCACAAAAGGGTGTCACTGTGCTTGTGCTGCTATGTTACCATGGTTACCTGCAGATGTTGCAGAACTACAGCTCCCTGCAGATGTGACGACTACAACTCCCTGCATTCTACAACCAAAGCTGGGAGTTATGTTTTTCACAAACATCTAGAGGGACGAAGTTGACATCCCTGACCTATATATGATCAATGATGCAGTGGCACTTTTGCCTTAACACCAAATTTCCTCCCCATCCTAAACCCCACACTCTACTTTTTTATGCCCCCGGCAGGAAAAAATTCTGGGGAGAACACTGGAGAGCCTCCCTCAGTTTTTGTTCCACAGAAGTGAAGGCATTGGCAATAACAACCGTAGGCAATAACAGAACAGAGGCCAAGTAGCCAGACATAATCCAAACAGAGACAAAATTTCAAAAGGGAGGGTGTGGCCCGATCTTCTTCAGAGAAAGGTAGTTACAGAGATTACAAAATACCCTTTTCTCCTTCAGCATTTGGGGAACCAGGACCGCAGGGGACGTCCCCATGCCCGGCATCAGTCTATATTACAATCTATGTAACAGTCTATATAACAATCTATGCAACAGTCTATGTAACAGTCTATGTAACAAACTATGTAACAGTCTATGTAACAGTCTAGGTAACAGTCCATGTAACAATTTATGTAACATTCTATGTAATAATCTATATAATAATAACAATCTATGTAATTATATGTAAGAGTCTATGTAACAGTCTAATAACATTCTATATAACAATAACAATCTATGTAACATTTTATTTAACATTCTATGTAATTATCTATATAACAATAACAATCTATGTAACTGTCAACATTCTATGTAAAAGTCTATGTAACAGTCTATGTAACAGTCTATGTAACAGTCTATATAACAATAACAATCTATGTAACATTCTATGTAACAAAAACAATCTATGTAACATTCTATGTAACAATAACAATCTATGTAACATTCTATGTAACATTCTATGTAACAGTCTATGTAACAGTCTATGTAACAGTCTATATAACAATAACAATCTATGTAACAGTCTATGTAACATTCTATGTAACACTCTATGTAACAATCTATGTAACAATAACAATTTATATAACATTCTATGTAACAGTCTATGTAACAATTTATGTAACATTCTATGTAGCAATCTATATAACAACATTTTATGTAGCATTCTATGTAAAAATCTATATAACAATAACAATATATGTAACATTCTATGTAACAGTCTACATAACAATAATAATCAATGTAACATTATATGTAACAGTCTATGTAGCAGTCTATATAACAGTCTATATAACAATAACAATCTTTGTAACATTTTGTGTAGCAGTCTATGTAACATTCTATGTAACAGTCTATGTAACGTCTATAGAACAATAACAATCTATGTAACAGTCTATGCAACATTCTATATAACAATCTATGTAACAGTTTATGTAACAGTCTATATATCAATCTATGTAACAGTCTATATAACAATCTATGTAACAGTCTATATAATAATCTATGTAACAATCTATGTAACAGTCTATATAACAATCTATGTAACAATCTATGCAACAGTCTATATAACAATCTATATAACAATCTATGCAACAGTCTATATAACAATCCATGTAACAATCTATATAACAATCTATTTAACAGTCTATGTAACAGTCTATATACAACTATGTAACAGTCTATGCATCAGTCCCTATATTACAATCTATGTAACATTCTATATAACAATCTATGCAACAGTCCTATTGTAACAACGTCTATGTAACAAACTATGTAACAGTCTATGTAACATCTAGGTAACAGTCCATGTAACAATTTATGTAACATTCTATTGAACTAATCTATATATAATAACAATCTATGTAAATTAATGTAAGAGCTATGTAACAGTCTAATACATTCTATATACCAATAACAATCTATGTAACATTTTATTAACATTCTATGTAATTATTATATAACATAACAATCTATGTAACTGTCAACATTCTAGGAAAAGTCTAGTAACAGTCTATGTAACAGTCTATGTACAGCTATATAACAAAACATCTATGTAACATCTATTAACAAAAACAACTATGTAACATTCTATGTACAATAACAATTATGTAACATTCTAGTAACATCTATGTAACAGTCAGTAACGTCTATGTAACAGTCTATATACAATAACAATCTATGTAACCTATGTAACATTCTATGTAACACTCTATGTAACAATCTATGTACAATAACATTTATAACATTCTATGTAACATTCTATGTAACAATTTATACATCTATTAGCATCTTACAATAACACACCTATACAGTGTCGGACTGCCTGTTGGGGCCCACCAGGATATCTAAGACCAGGTGCCCCTCAAGATTAGTTTAAGGACCCACCTAAAACTTCATATATCTATTATCACTCACTTACATACCTACCTACTCATACAGACTGCTATTGTTTATTATAATGCATTCTTTTTGCTCTGTATTTAAATTTTAGCAGTTTTACCTGTTTTTATGGTTGAATGGGCTGTTGGCCCACCGGGGCATTCCCCTGTAGCCCTGTGGGCCAGTTCAACACTGAATTTATATAACATTCTATGTAACAATCTATATAACAATAACATTCTGTGTAACAGTCTATGTAACATTCTATGTAAAAATCTATATAACAATAACAATCTATGTAACAGTTTATGTAACATTCTATGTAACAATCTATATAATAACAATCTATGTAATATTCTATGTAACACGTCTATAGAACAATAACAATCTAGTAACAATCTATGTAACATTCTATGTAGCAGTCTATATAACAATAACAATTTATATAACATTCTATGTAACAGTCTATATAAGAATTTATGTAACATTCTATGTAGCAATCTATATAACAATAACACCTATACAGTGTCGGACTGGCTGTGGGGCCCACCAGGATTCTAAGACCAGGTACCCATCAAGATTAGTTTAAGGACCTACCTAACATTTCTATATCTATATCACTCACTTACATAACTACCTTACTCATACAGACTGCTATGTTTTTATAATGGCATTTCTTTTTGCTCTGTATTTAAATTTAGCAGTTCCCTGTTTTTATGATTGAATGGGCTGTTGGCCACCGGGGGATTTCCCTGTAGCCCTGTGGGCCAGTTTGACACTGAATTTATATAACATTCTATGTAACAGTCTATATTACAATACTTTCTGTTGTAACAGTCTATGTAACATCTATGTAAAAATCTTTATAACAATCAATTAACTTTCTATGTAACAGTCTATGTTAACAATCTATATAACAAAAACACTATGTAACATTCTATGTAACAGTCTATGTAGCAGTCTATATAACATTCTATATACAATAACAATCTAGGTAACATTTTATGTAGTCTATGCAACAGTCTATGTAACAGTCTATGAACAATAACATCTATGTACATTTATGTAACATTCTATATAATAATCTATATCAATAACAATCTTGTAACATTCTATGTGTTACAGTCTATGTAACAATCTATATACAATAACAATCTATGTAACAGTCTATAGAACAATAACAATCTATGTACATTTTATGTAACATTCCATGTAAAAATCTATATAACAATCTATGTAACATTCTATGTAACAGTCTATATAACAACAACAATCTATGTAACATTCTATGTAACAGTCTATGTAGCCGTCATATATAACAGTCTATAGGACAATAACAATCTATGTAACATTCTAAGTAACAGCCTATATAACAATAACAATCTATGTAACAGTCATGCAACATTCTATAACAATCTATGTAACGTCTATATCTAATCATAGTACACAGTCTATGTAACAGTCTATATAATAATCTATGTACAATCTATGTAACAGTCTATATAACAATCTATGTAACATCTTATGCAACAGTCTTATATAACACTCTATGCAACAGTCTATATAACAATCCATGTAACAATCTATATAACAATCTATGTAACAGTCTATGTAACAATCTATATAACAATATATGTAACAGTCTATGTATCAGTCTATATTACAATCTATGTAACAGTCTATGCATAGTCTATCTACAATTATGTAACAGTTATATAACAATCTATGTAACAGTCTATATAACAATCTATGTAACAGTCTATATAACAACAATCTATGTAACAGTCTATGTAAAATCTATTGTAACAGTCTATATAACAAACAATCTATGTAACAGTCTATGTAACAATCTATGGAAACGCAAGAAGTGGAACAGCGACTGCACTGAGCAGGCAGAAAGGGGGGATTCCAGGCACCAGTAATCCCCCCTAAAACACCGCCCTGCCCGCAGGCAGGGCATAGCTAGATATCACGGTCCCCATAGCAAGATGTTAGATGGGCCCCCCACACATAAAAACTTTTTGGTGAAGTTCAACCTTACCTGATCAACTGCAGCAAGTTTTTTTTAAAGGCTGTCCAGCCTCTAAAAAATATTTACCTCAGACCCACAAACCCCATTTTCATTTTACTAAAAACTGGGAGCATATTTGAATGGTTTAAGGAAAACAAAACTGGGGTTTGTGGTGCTAAACTACGTGAGGTTACAATTTTTCTTAGGAGGGTGGACAGGGATGGAGCCCCTTTGGGTCTGGGCCCCATAGCAACTGCTATGGTTGCTATAGTGGTCCCTATGCCCCTGCCTGCAGGACAACCATAAGAAGCTGTGGGGCACATTTTCTTTTGGGGGTGGACATGCCCTTTAATTCTAAGTAAAGAGGGAAATTGAAAGGAAGAAAATGGCATTTAATACCTTTAGTCCACCCCCAAACTAAAATTTGGTATCCTGCAGGAAATAGTTATAAACTCGACCTTGTGAAGTTATAGATTTCAAGACCTTCCCAAATGTACTTACCAGCCTTTCCAGTTCCCTCACCGCATTCTGCCTGTCTTCCGTGCACGGCTATATACATCTCTGGTACAAGGAGCTTATTCAGTTTTATCTAGGCCATTGTTTCTTATTTTGCAGATTCCCTCATGTCCGGTGGGTGTGCCTCTGGATTGGAAATAGCTGATGTTTCCAAATACAAAAAGGGTGTCGTTCACAGCCGGGTAATTACAGGCCTGTAAGTTTAACTTCAGTGGTGGGGAAGATCCTGGAAAGTAATAAGGGAACATGTTCTAGAGTATGTTTCAAGGACTGACATTATAGTAGTAACCGCATGGATTTAGGAGGAATAGATCTTGTCAAACTAACTTCCTTGGCTTTATGAGGAAGTAAGTAGAAATTTAGACTCTGGCATAGCAGTAGATGTAGTTTACTTGGATTTGCAAAGGCTTTTGAACAGTCCCCCATAGGCGACTAATGTATAAGCTGAGGTCTGTTGGTCGGGAATCACATTTGTAATAGAATAGAAAATGGTTAATGAATAGATGCAGAGATATTATTGTAAATGGGCTTCATCATTATGGACTAAAGTGCTAAGTGGGGTGCCACAGTGTTCGTGTTGGGGCTGCTTCTATTAATCTATTTATTTATGATTTGGATGTAGGTAATATCACATTAAAAGCTACAGATTATGTGCAACATTGCGGTAGACCTCTGACTACCAGGGGGGCCTACTTATGGCTCTTTTGTAAGTGATTGCTTTCCCGTTGGAAAAGGTTTTTGGGGGTTTTAATTGATAACAAACTCTAAGGTAGCAAGCATTGCCAGGTAGCAACGCTAAAGCCAGCATGGTATTGTCTTGTATAAAGTGAGGTATGATTCGGAAGGAAAATGTAATTCTCCCTCTTACAAAGCATTGGTAAGGCCCTCATTTGAATAAGCAGTGCAATTTGGAATCCTGTGTACAAAAAGGACATCTTTGAAATGGAAAGGGTTCAGAGAAGGGCAACTAAATTAATAAGGGGATTGGGGAGCTGAATATGAAGAGAGACTGAAAAAGTTACAATTATGCACTCTGGAGAAAAGGTGCTTGCGTGGGGATATGATTACTGTGTATAAAACATTAACGGCCATACAATAAACTGTCTGAGGCATTGTTCACCAATAGAACATGTCAGAGGACACGTGGACATCCTTTAAGGCTAAGGCCACAATGTACGCTTATGATCGAGCCGGAAACTGGTGCACAATTGTGCATGCGTTTCTAAGTGCTTGTGCACGTTTGCGTGCTTTGTAAATGTGCGCAAATAATGTAGATCACTGTGCAGAGCACTAGTGTGCCCACCACCCATAGGGAACCGTACGATCCCCATGAAAAACAGCTCCGATTTTTCGTCCCAACCATTACGGAAGTTCAGTCGATTGTACCCAGATTGTACCCCGTGTTAACCAGCCTAATAGTAATTTTCGAGTGCAAATTCAGCATTTTGCAATAGAAATAACTCCCACACAGTCATTACTACATATATATTTTCCAAAATTTGGCTGTATTTGTTATGTATTTTTTTACTTTATTGCGTGAATATCCAGTACAGTATGTGTAATTACCATCCAGCAGTTACAGGTCGGATATCAAAAGGATTAGACTTGTACTCAGAAGTAAATTAGACACAAAACTCTTCTTTTGTTAGAGCTCTAATTAGAACAGAGACCCTAATTAGACAAGGTGTGACTTAAGGCAGCCATAAGAATAACAAGCAAGTCACTTTTTCAGCACATTCGGTAGAAATGGAGCTTGAACAGACGGAAATAATTGTTGTTACTTTTTATATAATAATTTGCTTTTCTGGGATTTTGGGAAATCGCGCTGGTTTTCTGTTCCGTCCCATCAAGTCATCAAAAGTCTGAGTATTACAAGATGTTTCTCATCAATTTGGCAATCTCTAACACTGACCATTGCATGGTTGATATTCCAAGTATCCTGGCGAGACCTTCGGTACGTGGATTTTAGGCAACACTTTCTGCAAGATATTCTGGTTCACTGGAAGTTTGTCCATTACAACAGCATCCTTACTACCCTGGCCATCAGCATCTTCTGGTTTCGGAAATTGGGGAGGTCAAGACCAGCCAACGTCAGATTTTCTCACATACGAACTTCGCGCCTTTAAAATCTCCGTGACCTGTAGCTGGTTGGTGTCTATAGGTTTTAGTGCTCCACTTCTGTATTTTTCTATGTTTTCACGATAATCCAGGCAAGAACCTGATCAAAAAATCCGTCAAAGAAATTATGAGTTGTAATGTAGCCTTCCCTCTACTAATTTCACAGGCAAACCTATGACATCATATATCTCCGGTGGCCAATGCTTTCCAATGGGGGTTATACTTTTTATCAATTTATGGATCGTGAAAATCCTGGTACGTAATAGGAAACGTGTAACAATATGTCTGTTTAAAGGAAGGACCACCGTTGAAACCCTCCAGCAGAGTGGGTCTCTATACTGGGGAAATTGTGTATAGCCGTGGAAATTTATACAAACGGTCAAATATCCCAAGACATGGGGCTTAAAGAGAACATGATGGATTGTAAAGAATGTATTTCTTATGTCTCTTCAACAGCCATAGAGTTAGGAGTTCCAAATGCCCTTCCAAGTGTACAAAGATCCATAGTTTCCAATATGGATGGCAAAGTTATTTTTAAAAAATGCCGACCTCTTCTGCAGCTGGCACGGAAAAAGGGTGGAACAGCAGTGGGGAGCATATTTATAATCCACCTATGTTGTACTGTCAGAGGTGGAATTCAGACATCAATACCCAATCATTCAAATCAGATGGTTTATCTCTAACAGCAAATGAAGGTATTGAAAGATTCTCTACCAATTCCCATGGTTCACCGGGACATGCTTTAAAGCTCTACTGAGATGTCCCAGTTCCTGTCACTCAACTTCGAAAGGGTCCACAAAGCATCAAGAAACATCAATAAAAAAAGAATCTATGTAACATTCTATGTAACAGTCTATGTAGCAGTCTATATAACAGTCTATATAACAATAACAATCTATGTAACATTTTATGTAAGTCTATGCAACAGTCTATGTAACAGTCTATAGAACAATAACAATCTATGTAACATTTTATGTAACATTCTATATAATAATCTATATAACAATAACAATCTATGTAACATTCTATGTTACAGTCTATGTAACAATCTATATAACAATAACAATCTATGTAACAGTCTATAGAACAATAACAATCTATGTAACATTTTATGTAACATTCCATGTAAAAATCTATATAACAATCTATGTAACATTCTATGTAACAGTCTATATAACAACAACAATCTATGTAACATTCTATGTAACAGTCTATGTAGCAGTCTATATAACAGTCTATAGGACAATAACAATCTATGTAACATTCTAAGTAACAGCCTATATAACAATAACAATCTATGTAACAGTCTATGCAACATTCTATATAACAATCTATGTAACAGTCTATATATCAATCTATGTAACAGTCTATGTAACAGTCTATATAATAATCTATGTAACAATCTATGTAACAGTCTATATAACAATCTATGTAACACTCTATGCAACAGTCTATATAACACTCTATGCAACAGTCTATATAACAATCCATGTAACAATCTATATAACAATCTATGTAACAGTCTATGTAACAATCTATATAACAATATATGTAACAGTCTATGTATCAGTCTATATTACAATCTATGTAACAGTCTATGCATCAGTCTATATTACAATCTATGTAACAGTCTATATAACAATCTATGTAACAGTCTATATAACAATCTATGTAACAGTCTATATAACAAACAATCTATGTAACAGTCTATGTAACAATCTATGTAACAGTCTATATAACAAACAATCTATGTAACAGTCTATGTAACAATCTATGGAAACCAGGAGAAGTGGAACAGCAGACTGCACTGAGCAGGCAGAAAGGGGGGATTCCAGGCACCAGTAATCCCCCCTAAACACGCCCCTGCCCGCAGGCAGGGGCATAGCTAGATATCACAGGTCCCCATAGCAAGATGTTAGATGGGCCCCCCACACATAAAAAAAACTTTTTGGTGAAGTTCAACCTTACCTGATCAAACTGCAGCAAGTTTTTTTTTAAAGGGCTTGTCCAGCCTCCTAAAAAATATTTACCTCAGACCCACAAACCCCATTTTCATTTTACTAAAAACTGGGAGCATATTTGAATGGTTTAAGGAAAACAAAACTGGGGTTTGTGGTGCTAAACTACGTGAGGTACAATTTTTCTTAGGAGGGTGGACAGGGATGGAGCCCCCTTTGGGTCTGGGCCCCATAGCAACTGCTATGGTTGCTATAGTGGTCCCTATGCCCCTGCCTGCAGGACAACCATAAGAAGCTGTGGGGCACATTTTCTTTTGGGGTGGACATGCCCTTTAATTCTAATGTAAAGAGGGAAATTGAAAGGAAGAAAATGGCATTTAATACCTTTAGTCCACCCCCCAAACTAAAATTTGGTATCCTGCAGGAAATAGTTATAAACCTCGACCTTGTGAAGTTTATAGATTTCAAAGACCTTCCCAAATGTACTTACCAGCCTTTCCAGTTCCCTCACCGCATTCTGCCTGTCTTCCGTGCACGGCTATAATACATCCTCTGGTACTAAGGGAGCTTAATTCAGTTTTATCTAGGCCATTGTTTCTTATTTTTGCAGATTCCCTCATGTCCGGTGGTGTGCCTCTGGATTGGAAATAGGCTGATGTTATTCCAATATACAAAAAGGGTAGTCGTTCACAGCCGGGTAATTACAGGCCTGTAAGTTTAACTTCAGTGGTGGGGAAGATCCTGGAAAGTTTAATAAGGGAACATGTTCTAGAGTATGTTTCAAGGACTGACATTATAAGTAGTAACCAGCATGGATTTAGGAGGAATAGATCTTGTCAAACTAACTTCCTTGGCTTTTATGAGGAAGTAAGTAGAAATTTAGACTCTGGCATAGCAGTAGATGTAGTTTACTTGGATTTTGCAAAGGCTTTTGATACAGTCCCCCATAGGCGACTAATGTATAAGCTGAGGTCTGTTGGTCTGGGGAGTCACATTTGTACATAGATAGAAAAATGGTTAATGAATAGGATGCAGAGATTAGTTGTAAATGGGGCTTCATCATTATGGACTAAAGTGCTAAGTGGGGTGCCACAGTGTTCTGTGTTGGGGCTGCTTCTATTTAATCTATTTATTTATGATTTGGATGTAGGTAATATCACATTAAAAGCTACAGATTATGTGCAATCATTGCAGGTAGACCTCTGACTACCAGGGGGGCCTACTTATGGCTCTGTGTTAAGTGATTGCTTTCCCTGTTGGAAAAGGTTTTTGGGGGTTTTAATGGATAACAAACTCTAAGGTAGCAAGCAGTGCCAGGTAGCAACAGCTAAAGCCAGCATGGTATTGTCTTGTATAAAGTGAGGTATGGATTCAAGGAAGGAAAATGTAATTCTCCCTCTTTACAAAGCATTGGTAAGGCCTCATTTGGAATAAGCAGTGCAATTTTGGAATCCTGTGTACAAAAAGGACATCTTTGAAATGGAAAGGGTTCAGAGAAGGGCAACTAAATTAATAAGGGGATTGGGGGAGCTTGAATATGAAGAGAGACTGAAAAAGTTACAATTATGCACTCTGGAGAAAAGGTGCTTGCGTGGGGATATGATTACTGTGTATAAATACATTAACGGGCCATACAATAAACTGTCTGAGGCATTGTTCACCAATAGAACATGTCAGAGGACACGTGGACATCCTTTAAGGCTAAGGCCACAATGTAACGCTTATGATCGAGCCGGAAACGGGTGCACAATTGTGCATGCGTTTCTAAAGTGCTTGTGCACGTTGCTGTGCTTTGTAAATGTGCGCAAATAATGTAGATCACATGTGCAGAGCACTAGTGTGCCCACCACCCATAGGGAACCGTACGATCGCCCATGAAAAACAGCTCCGATTTTTCGTCCCAACCATTACGGAAGTTTCAGTCGATTGTACCCAGATTGTACCCCGTGTGTAACCAGCCTAATAGTAATTTTCGAGTGCAAATTCAGCATTTTGCAATAGAAATAATCCTCCCACACAGTCATTACTACATTATATATTTTCCAAATATTTGGCTGTATTTGTTATGTATTTTTTTACTTTATTGCGTGAATATCCAGTACAGTATGTGTAATTACCATCCAGCAGATTACAGGTCGGATATACAAAAGGATTAGACTTGTACTCAGAAGTAAATTAGACACAAAACTCTTCTTTTGTTAGAGCTCTAATTAGAACAGAGACCCTAATTAGACAAGGTGTGACTTAGAGCAGCCATAAGAATAACAAGCAAGTCACTTTTTCAGCACATTCGGTAGAAATGGAGCTTGAACAGACGGAAATAATTGTTGTTACTTTTTATATAATAATTTGCTTTTCTGGGATTTTGGGAAATTCAGCGCTGGTTTTCTGTTCCGTCCCATCAAGTCATCAAAAGTCTGAGTATTACAAGATGTTTCTCATCAATTTGGCAATCTCTAACCTACTGACTAATTGCATGGTTGATATTCCAAGTATCCTGGCTGAGACCTTCGGTACGTGGATTTTAGGCAACACTTTCTGCAAGATATTCTGGTTCACTGGAAGTTTGTCCATTACAAGCAGCATCCTTACTACCCTGGCCATCAGCATCTTCTGGTTTCGGAAATTGGGGAGGTCAAGACCAGCCAACGTCAGATTTTCTCACATATACGAACTTCGCGCCTTTAAAATCTCCGTGACCTGTAGCTGGTTGGTGTCTATAGGTTTTAGTGCTCCACTTCTGTATTTTTCTAATGTTTTCACGAATAATCCAGGCAAAGAACCTGATCAAAAAAATCCAGTCAAAGAAATTATGAGTTGTAATGTAGCCTTCCCTTCTAATTTTCACAGGCAAACCTATGACATCATATATCTCTCGGTGGCCAATGCTTTTCCAATGGTGGTTATACTTTTTATCAATTTATGGATCGTGAAAATCCTGGTACGTAATAGGAAACGTGTAAACAATATGTCTTGTTTAAAGGAAGGACCACCGTTGAAACCCTCCAGCAAGAGTGGGTCTCTTATACTGGGGAAATTGTGTATAGCCGCTGGAAATTTTATACAAAACGGTCAAATATCCCAAGACATGGGGCTTAAAGAGAACATGATGGATTGTAAAGAATGTATTTCTTATGTCTCTTCAACAGCCATAGAGTTAGGAGTTCCAAATGCCCTTCCAAGTAAACAAAGATCCATAGTTTCCAATATGGATGGCAAAGTTATTTTTAAAAAATGCCTGACCTCTTCTGCAGCTGGCACAGGAAAAAGGGTGGAACAAGCAGTGGTGAGCATTATTTATAATCCACCTATGTTGTACTGTCAGAGTGGAATTCAGACATCAATACCCAATACATTCAAATCAGATGGTTTATCTCTAACAGCAAATGAAGGTATTGAAAGATTCTCTACCAATTCCCATGGTTCACCGGGACATGCTTTAAAGCTTTCTACTGAGATGTCCCAGTCCTGTCACTCAACTTCGAAAGGTCACAAAGCATCAAGAACATCAATGAAAAAAAATGGGGCAACAAAACTGATTAGGGCAACTGTTAGCATTGTAGCTGTTGCTGGGTTGTTTTTTATTTTCTGGGTTATTCACTTGGCTATGAAACTTGATGACAGCATTGGTGTTTCTCAGTCCAATGAAAAGATTCGCATAGCAAGTATAATGGCCGCCTCCTATACATCCATTATACCATACGTTTTTATCTATGGTATGAACAAATGTCCTTGTAAAGCAAAGTAAATTCTGGGAAATGCTAAATATATCTCTTTATATTTATCATTGGGTCTTTCGCCAGACATTAAAATTGACATTTAACACCCCCCCCCCCGAAATTGTTAGTATGTCTTTAAAAATGTGTATAATTCTCAGCATTAGCCTCCGCGTTCTAGTGTACAGGATTATTGTGCCCAATATTACTTCTGTTAAATTGTGTACAAAATATTTTACCCATGCTTGTCTAATAGGATTGTAACAATTAACTGCCAACAATGAAGATCTACTGATAGGTGTGTGGTACAGATTTAAAGGGCATGTCCATCTTTTAAAAAAAAAACAAAAAAACATATGCTAGATGTTTAATGAGAAGTCTGTCACGCAGTCTTGCCATTCAAGCTGCCTCCTCTTTTATGTCATGGCCGATCCCTGAGAGTGTCGAAACAATTGTAAGCACCATAAGGGCTAGGACACACTAGCGAGTTTTTCCGTGCATGCGTTTTCGATGGCGATTGCACCCTTGATTGTTGCTAAAATGGAAATCATGGGAACGCAAAAAAATCCCGCGATTTCCGATGCGCATCCATTCGCGTTTTGGAAATGCATGTGTTCACCATTTTTGGTGCGTTAACGCATCCGTTTCCATGACGGAAAACTGCAAAATCGCATGTGCAAATGCTCGTTTGTGTGTACATACATACACACAGATTTTTTTTCTCATATGCTAAGCCTTTAAAGGGACAGTTCAGTAGAAATTATCAATACTTGTTAAATTATTAGTTTGTGTAATGCCTTCTTAGTTATTCTACATATTCTCTCCCATTTTGAAAAATCAGTTGATTTCATACCCTTGCTGTTCCCTGCTATGGACATTAGTGAGCTGACATTTCAAGTTCTAACGGCCCTTCTTCCCAGAATGCACCACATCCTTGGAATGTTCCTAACAGTAATTTCTACTGATTGGCTGTTGGATGGGTCAAACATGCTCAGATCTCTACTGAACAACTGAATCAACCCAGGCGCAGGGTCAAGGGCAAAACCATAATGGTTTCTACTAGGTGTCCTGCAAACAGGGAGTCAGTATTTCGGTTGCAGTTATTTATACACAGACACAATGCTGAATTGGCAGATTGTCAACAGCAGGGAATAGCAAAGGGTATGAAATCAACTGATTTTTCATAATGGGAGAGAATATGTAGAATAACTAAGAAGGCATTACACAAACCAACAATTTAACAGATATTGATAATTTCCACTGAACTGTCCCTTTAAGGTCATTGGGATGAAAAAATACTGCTTTTTTCCTGAAAAGTATATGTATTTGCACTGAACTTTCCCTTTAAAGTACATTTATAATGATATCTGTAAGCTTGTATAATATATAAAGTTCTACATACAGGACTATCATCACTGGTTTGGTTTTCCAGTAGTAACTGAACTTCTACAGTAATTGGACAGCTGATCGCAGAATTACAATTTACAGCTCTCTATTATACATAAAATAAATAAATATCCGTCTAGTCAACAAAAACACAAAACCAGGTGTAGATTAATGCAAATACTTTATTGTTTCAGAACATAACAAGCAACACAGTACCTGAGAAATGCTGCTTTTCATGCACCCCCCAAAAAAACCAAGGCGTATTTGTACACCATTTTCGCCAACTCTATTTAAGGCTGGGTACACACCATCAGATATTTCCGGACGACCGTCAGATAGCGACGTGTATCGATCGGTAATATCTGATGGTCGCCCGTTGGTAAAATCACAGCCGATCGTGCGGTTCCCTATGTGACCTGGTCACATGAACTTTTGCCCGCAACCGACAGACATTTGTCCTGACCGCGCTCTCGCTAGTACTAAGCGCTCAGTCAGGACAAAAAACCATCCTACACATTGTAAGAATCACACACATACAGGAGCTGGAGGGAACATTATATTTCTGGATATTGTCCAACACATTGTAAACACCCTGTAGACTGGACATTCTATTGTTTGCACAATCTGCAAGATTCACGCCGTTCAAATTGGACATTCCATTTAAAGCTGGCCCATACACAAACAGACATTCTTCCAACTGGATTTCCGATCGAGTGCAATGATCGCAAAAAAAAAACGCTCAAAGGGCTCTGGTCTTTCCTCAGACATGGGGGTCAGCGGAAATTTTTCCACCTGGCCCGATCTTTGTTTTTACAGTAAACCGCTCGATATTTTCAGATAACCCTTATAGGTCAACTATATTGGAAAACAGACTTTGATTCATCTTAATCTATAAAACGTAAGTAGCCCTGGGGTGTGTGTTGCTTCAATCAAATACTCCTTTATACCCCCCCACTCCTGACTCATCCTTTCATCTGACAACTTTCTGAGAAGTCTAGCATGCTCAGTAATGACAATAAGCCAGCACTGGGAGAGGGAATTTTCCATCATGGAATTCACACACCAACATTCCGGTTACAGCAAAACAGTTTATGGTAATAAGGCACTTGATTGACCGATTAGGTATCTAAAGAAATAGGCGACTGATCAACAAAAAATACAGTGATAGCTGGAAAGAATTTGTTTTTGGTAATGGACTATTAAAAAAAAAAAAATACTCTTTATGCTACGTGTAGCATGTAATTAGAGTTTAGTCTGACTATCAGGTTCATTTACCCAGAGCCGCTATCGCACTGGGTAAATATGCACCTTTCGCCATTCAATATCGCATTTGCGAATGTGGGTAATTCCCGGTAAGAGATTATTAGCCATTACGTGTGATATTAAATCGCGAGCAGCGGATGCACGGGTGATTTTTGCATAACCCACAAATCCGACGCTAATATGGATTTAAAGTCATGCTAGGCGGTAGCGAACCGGTTAGCACGACTAACTCCATACATTTGCCCAGCAAGTGTGGATAAATGAGCCTGTATATCTATAAGGGGTCCTTTCCTGACCATTTATTGTGTCTTGACATTGTTGCTGGACTATTTATTAAAACACAAACCCAGTTTATCTTTTTATATACAGTTGTGTTCAAAATTATTCAACCCCCAATGCTGTAAAGGGTTTTAGGGAACTCAGTGTACATTTGTAATTGTGTTCAGAATGAAATCTTACAAGGACTTTTTAAAGAACCAATTGCAACTAAAATTAATTAATTTGGCTTGAAAAAGCCAAATTACTGTTCTTTCTATTTCTTCTTTTTCTTCTTCCGTTTTCTTCCCGCTTTTTTGGACCGTATCTCCTCCAACAGTTTTGAGCTAGAGACATGAAATTCGGTACAGATGTGCGGGGCATATAGGAGAAGTGTGCTATCTTCTAGCTAAAAAGACATACCCCCTCAACCAGACCCATGTACACACACCTAATGATCTACTTATCCATTACTGTGGAAGCCATACTTTAAAGGGAACTAAAGTCAAAAAAATTAATTTAGATTTATTCTCAATAAAAGATAGTTTTATGGTTGAAACACAAAAAGACATACCCCCTCAACCAGACCCATGTACACACACCTACTGATCTACTTATCCATTACTGTGGAAGCCATACTTTAAAGGGTACTAAAGTCAAAAAAAATAATTTAGATTATTCTCAATAAAAGATAGTTTTATGGTTTGTAAAACACAAAAAAGACATACCCCCTCAACCAGACCCATGTACACACACCTACTGATCTACTTATCCATTACTGTGGAAGCCATACTTTAAAGGGTAACTAAAGTCAAAAAAAAATAATTTAGATTTATTCTCAATAAAAGATAGTTTTATGGTTGTAAACACAAAAAAGACATACCCCCTCAACCAGACCCATGTACACACACTACTGATCTACTTATCCATTACTGTGGAAGCCATACTTTAAAGGGTAACTAGAGTCAAAAAAGCAAATTTTGATCAATAATCAAAAAACGTGATACAGGTATACACAGCTACTGACCTACCCCTCCATTACTGTTGCAGCCATACTTAAAGGGTAAGTAAAGTCAAAAAAACTCATTTTGACCAATCATCAAAAAAGTTAGTATTTTATCCCCCAACCTGATTGAATACACACACACACCAACTGACCTACCTTTAATGCAGTCACATATTTAAAGGGTAAGTAAAAAAACAATGTCCTCTTCATTGACATTATTGAGTTTTAAAATCTGCTGCACCAACACACAAATTCCCTTCCAAAATGCAGTCTTTCAAGCCAAATTCAGTTTATACTTAAACTTTCCCTTTCTAGTTGTTTTTGTAATACAGTATTAAATGTTTTTTTGTGATTTCTTCATTGACACAATTATTCAACCCCTTAAAGACTACCACTCTTAAGAACTGAAGTTCATTCAAGTGTTTTCGATCAGGTATTGAAAACAATTGTGGATGTCATCGAGCAGCAATCAAGCATAATAAGCACCAATTATGCAGATTTAAAATGACTGTGATACTTAGCTCCTTCTAGACATTTACTGGTGTGTTTACAAACATGGTGAAGTCAAGAGAATGGTCCAGGAAGAGAAGTGATTTCTCTTCACAGGAAGGGCAATGGCTATAAGAAGATTGCAAAGATGTTAAACATACCAAGAGACACCATAGGAAGCATCACTGGCAAATTCAAGGCAAAGGGCACTGTTGAAACGCTACCTGGTTGTGGCAGAAAGAAGATGCTGACTTCGACTGCTGTGCGCTACCTGAAGCACAAAGTGGAGAAAAGTCCCAGTGCGACTGCTGAGGAACTGAAAAAAGATTTATCAGATGCGGGTACTGAAGTTTCAGCTCAGACATTAAGGCGCACACTGCGTAATGAAGGCCTCCATGCCAGAATTCCCAGGCATACCCCCTTGCTGTCTCCAAAGACAGTCGACTGCAGTATGCCAAAAGTCATGTGGACAAACCACAAAAGTGTTCTGTGGACTGATGAAACCAAATTAGAACTGTTTGGGCCCATGGATCAACGCTATGTTTGGAGGAGGAAGAACAAGGCCTATGAAGAAAAGAACACCTTGCCTACTGTGAAGCATGGCGGTGGGTCAATCATGCTTTGGGGCTGTTTTGCTTCTGCAGGTACAGGGAAGATTCAGCATGTGCAAGGTACCATGAATTCTCTTCAGTACCAGGAGATATTGGAAAAAAATGTGATGCAGTCCGTCACAAACCTGAGGCTTGGGAGACGTTGGACCTTTCAACAGGACAATGATCCCAAACATACCTCCAATCCACTAGAGCATGGTTGCAGATTAAAGGCTGGAACATTTTGGAGTGGCCATCGCAGTCACCAGACTTAAATCCGATTGAGAACCTCTGGTAGGACTTAAAGAAAGCAGTTGCAGCGTGCAAGCCTAAGAATGTGTCTGAACAGGAGGCTTTTACCCATGAAGAATGGGCTAAGATACCCGTAGATCGCTGCAAGACACTTGTGCCAAGCTAGGCTTCACGTTTAAAAGCTGTTATAACTGGAAGAGGATGTTGTACTAAGAATGAATGTCACTTGGGGGTTGAATAAAACTGATAATGATGTGAGCACAGAAAATAAATTTGTGGTTATTTCATTATAAATGTTATGATATATTTGTCTGACTTACAAGTGTCTCTGACTTTGATTTTGATCATTTCAGTCATCTTGTTTACAATTAAATCAAACTGGCCAAAACACTCAATTTCAGTGGGGGTTAAATAATTTTGAACACAACTGTATCTTATTCAAGGCAATGAAGGATTAACAGTAGAACTTAATACAAGTAATTAAAATAAGCATTTTAGAAATAAAACCAGATGCCAAAGTCCTACTAATTTAATGGTATTATGACAATCCATGTACATCACAAAAAAAACTGCAGGTTAAAATCACTGCAAACATTGCAGGCATCTCCCATCAACATACAAACATGGAGAAATTTGCATGTAGCATTCTACATCTTTGTTACAAACGTTTTATATTCACTTAGAAAAACAAACACACCTGATGTAAACAGGGGGTTAAAACGTCAACCAAAATTAAGGAAGAAAAAAAAAAAAAAAAAAAAAAAGATTCAAATTTTTAAAGGAATTTTAATAATTTGTAAAATTAATTTAGTATCTTTGTTCGAACTCCACCCCCCTGGCAGTGTCACTGACAATTTGCAAATACCAAAGTCTCCGACGTCAACAGGTTAGAAAGATGCAACGGATATTTCCAAAATAGACCAGAATTTTATATGGTACTTGCAAATAAAGTAGCTGTACATGACTTGGGATATTTGCCTACAGGCGATACAAATGTTAAGGCAATAGTCATAACTGGACAAAACTGAAGATATTTCCAAGTGCTTTCTGGACTGTGTAACTATTGATTAGTTCCCGGTTATTGGAAGGATCCCCTATATCAATCAGCTATTAACTTAGCCTTTCTAATTTGGCTTGCAAGGATTTGAAGTTTGATACAGTATTTAATAAAGCCGCAGTTGGGTCCATTGACTGAAGTTCAACTAGATAGCATGAAACTGCATCCAAGCAGAGGTTTGTAAATCGACGCCTGCAAATAAAAAATAATGAAAATTAGCAACGGTTTTAACTATCTTCCGACTAGGGCACACTCCCGCGATTTGGAATGTGTTGTGCGATGTTTCTGGCCCCACTAGTTGCGTTGTGTTCTGATCCTTTATCGTAACGCATGCAATCCGCACTTCAGTTGGTGATCACATGCGCTACACTAAAGGACTGTTACCCAAATCTTCAAAGCGTTTCTGTTGCATTGTAGTGTGGCCTACAGCAAGTACCAGAAGGAAGAGGCAGACCAAAACCATGTGATTAGACAAGCAAAAAACATTGGTGAGATTTGCACTTTATGGGTGCACTGAGAGCCAATCTCTTTTTGAAGAGAAGCCAATTTATAACTCGGTGTGTATTAACTTTGGTAAACAGAATACCTGGATTGAGGGGCTGTGAAAAGCTTTATACTTACACAAGTTTAAAACAATAAATAGCAACTAACTAAAGAACAAAAACAGGAGGACTGACCTTTCATAGGTAGGTACTTTGCTTGGCTCCTGAACATATCCAGACAACAATATATAAATGCATTCCAGCAAGTGCAAGGGCTTTTTCATTCTGCTCCACCAGGGATCCTATGGATAGATTATTATATTATTATATTAATAACCAAGTTTATCACACACAAAATATAAAAACTTTGCTTTGGTTCGGGTACCACCCACTCGAATGAGAACCAATTACAGCATGTAGTTCCTGCAGAGCATGCATTTTCATTGGTTCGCTAAACTGGGAAGTGAGGAGACAGCACCCAGACCTGAGCAAAAACTAATCTCATTAATGCAGATTAAGTGGTTTTCTAGGATACAACAATCAAGAGATAGGTTAATCTTTTAAATCTTCTAAGCAGGCCAATAAAAGTTACACAAACATGCTAGGAGGGATTCAGAAATGGGTGAAGATCAAATTGGGCTCTGGGCAGGACAGACATTTGGGGCCCCTTGTTCTTTTATTGTTTGGGCTGTAGTACTAAAGCAGGACCCCCAGATGTTTACTTGGCCCTAGGAAGTTGCCTTAATGGATAATCCCGGTCCCTCACCACCACTCCTCTGCAGCCGACAGTCGCTTTCGCCCCATCGCTTGACAACTGCGACCAGGAAGTAGAGTGATGGTCAGAAACCCACTGCTCCTGTTTTTGCTCGAAGGAAGCTCAGAGACTAGGTCACCCTATAGGGGGATCTTTGGAACTTAAGAATAATGCAAAACTTAGGTTTGGGGGGGGGGTAAACATTTTAAAGCAAACTTTATTTTAGGGTGGACACGCCCTTTAAATTGTAGATCTGCTACTTCTTAAATAGAAAGGTGACCAAACTTACCCGAGCTTTAAACAAGTGGTCATAGACTTCAAGTAACCTTGGAATAGGCACCATAATCTCTTGCATCGTGTGCGTAACAAATCCAGTGTCCCATTTAAGGTTGCAAACCTGCTGTTCCAAATACTTCACCAAAAATTCTATGAATAGAGAAATATGAAGATAAATATTGGATCAATAATAAATAATAAACATCCATCATGAACTTTTAGCAGCAAATAATTTATGACTACCCGTAGCCTATTTACCAGAGGCTACGCGGCTATTCGCGTGTAAATATAACGCCAGTGGTGTCTTCTTACTAAATGCTCGTTATAGTGCCATCTTTACCGAATTAGGCTCTACTTTCTAGATTAACAATCCGTAACCTCAACATTTTAACTTCTAACTAAAACGTTGCTGAATTTGGCTTTGCTAACAAACTTAAAGAACCGAAACCTTTGCCCTGTTTATCCAGATAAGTGCCGGTTCTGTTCTTTACTTTTAATTTTTTAGGTGTCTGTTTTCTCAATAGCACCCTTGGCAGTATTTAGCAGGAGTTCTTGTATATATTTCCTCCATCTTTACAGTTGTCATCAAAACAAACATATCTATAGATCTGTTTGGGTGTATACACACACACTTTATATAGCTGCTTCATTAAAAAAAGCCAGATGTGTATGGTTAATGCAGAGCTTACTGTTACGTAAACAAGCTCTTTCAGACACTAATTACAAAATAATTAGTATCTTGCACTTCTTTTCAAATGAGTTCTCAAGGGAGGTTAATTGGAAAACTTGTATAAAGGGATAGTACAAGGAAATCCAATGCTTTTAAACTGAATAAAAATACAATATAGCATACAATGGGTGACAAATGGTGTATCTGCCTTCTTGCTTACCGTAAACTAAGATATAATCCTAAATGTCTACTTTCCCATCATCCTCTGTAGCCGAATGATGTAATCACTATTAGAATATAATGGGTGTTCCCAGACCTAGGCAGGATATATTTATGCACAGAACGTAATACAGTGCTTGAGGTCTCCAATAAATTGGGAATCACGGAAAATGTATTTATTTTACTTGAGCTCCCAGAGGAAACTATAAGCAGATAAAGGACATACATTCTCCTAGTGGATGTCAACTAGTATATATTTAAACCCAGGACTAATTTTCCCATTACATAATAATGTACAATATAATATACACATTATAGTTTATCTTAATTTCTGTGCCCTTTTTAAAGATTTTGCTACACATCCCTTAACGTTGTTTAAAGGGCATATTATCTGACCCACACACAAAACACCTTCTTGGTTACCGCGCAGTTCTAACTACAAAGCTTCATTACAAAGAAAAGGGCTTGTACTTACCTAAAGGAAAATATCGAGGGGTACTGGCATAGATTTTCCCCAGGGAGGTTATTTTTAAATTAAGTGCCTGCATCCGATCTACTGAGCTATTTCCAATACTGTCACCTAATTCTGAAAAGAATCACATGTAATAGGATTGAAACATGCAAGCGTAAACATTGTGGTCATTTACAACAACATAAAATTAATAGTATCTACAGGCTTTGAATTTATAAATGGCGCCCATTAAAATTAATAGTATCTACAGGCTTTGAATTTATAAATGGCGCCCATTAACCCTTTCATTGCCACCAATGGTAAATTTTACGGCACTCTATTTCCCTCCTTTTTTGCCAAGCATGGTAAAATTATCGATTGGTGGCAATGGCCCTTTAAATCCCTCCCGCAGGCTCCCCCGTGTGATCGGAGGGCACTTTCAAGTGCCCTCCCTCTCCCCTCGATCCCCCACCGGTTTGGTCCCACACCGATGGGGGGATCTCAAGAAATTAACCCCTAAAGTGCCGGAATGTATAGGGATCCCTCCCACCTCCCGGTACTTCATCCTTGCAGAGCCGCAGCGGAAAGGGAAGTCCCGTGACATCACAGGACGTCCGGGGCTTCCCTTTGGTGTCCATCCCCATATTGCCTGGTGGTCTAGTGGTACTATAACTGAGATCGGTTCCGATCTCAGTTTACTACCGAAGTATAGCAGCAGGCACTATGTGCCTGCTTGCTATACTGCATACGAAAAAATTTAAATGCTAGGCAATCGGGGGGGCAGCATTCAGTGCCCCCCTAGCCCCCTCGATCCCCCCCTTGATTTCATAAAAATCCGTTGGGGGATCGGGAGATAGCAGTGCCTGAAGTGGTGCCCCCTCCTCTATTGCCGGTCCCTCTCTGCCTCTGCTAAGATCGGTAAGGGAGACCCCGTGACATCACAGGGCTTTCCCCTTCACCGGGTCTTCCCTTTGCAAGTGCTCTGATGCCCCCTAGTGGTCTAGTGAGGTACTGCAGTGTGTTCTCATATAGAGCATGCTGCAGTACCTGTATAGTAAAGCTGACAGCCTTTACTATACATTTTGTGAATGGAACTCAAAGTTCCATTCACAAATAGGATTTTTTCTAAGTCTTTGCTACTTAGCAAAGACTTAGAAAAAAATGGGGACAGAGATCAAAATTTGGTGATCACTTCTGATCACCAAATTATTGATCTTTGTCAATGAATGAAAAATCACTTCCTGGAAAATGATTTCCGGGAAGTGATTTTTCCGATCGGATTCGAATTGGAAAACGGGCATTTATGCCCGTATCCCAGTTCGTTATCATTCCCTAAGATGATCTGATGATCATCTATGGGGAATGAGCCAAAAAAAAGGGGAAATGCGCACAAAAAATTCTTAAAGTGATACACACCCCCTTTTTTTTACCCTAAAACTCTAAATTAGCAAAAAACTTTGTCTTTTCCAAGCTTCCCGGCCCCCGGTGTGATATCGGTAAAGTATACGCAGATCATTATTTGTCCGATTTCAAGGGAAACTAAGCCTATTTTATTAGAAATTTTTGCAGAGGTAGAGAGGTACCAAAAAAAGACCGGATTGAAGTTTTATCAGTAAAGTATGCAAAAACTTGTGTGACTCCCGTACTAACCGTTTTCACTAAAATACCACAAAAGGGGGTGGGGGTGGGTTGTGGTGGCTTTTTAATTTTTCTTGTAATTGCAATTGCGCATGGGTTCCATTTGAGCTAGTTGGTGGCCCGTCTCTGTTGCACCCACCCATATGGTATACTTTTGATTCAGGACATGTGGGAGATTGCCATTTAGTGGGTTTTTTTTTGCCATGTGGGTTTAGGTAGGATTCAACGTTTTGAGACCTCTTTTTTTTTTCTTCCACAAAATCTCCTAAAAAAGCACTGAGTTCTATGAATAACAGCATCTGGAATTCTTCTATATATACGAAAGCACAGATACCGTTACATAGCTGAAGGGTGTAGATTCCAAAAAGATATAGTTTTGGGGTATTTCCAAGTTGAATAGCTGTTCAAATTAACAGAACACTGATTTTTTCTTGTAATTGCACTTCTGCATGCGTCCATTTGAGCTAGTTGTGGTCACACCTCTGTGTGCACCACACGCATATGGCATACCGTTTGATTCAGGACATGTGGGAGATTCACATTTAGTGAGTTTTTTTGCTGTCAAGTGGGTTTAGGTAGGATTCAACCTTTGAATCATCTTATTTTATTTTTCACAAAATCACCTAAAAACACAGAATTCTTTGGATTACTCCATCTGGAATTTTTCATGTATGTATGAAAGCATGGCACCATTATGTGTGTAGTTTCCTAAAATATATAGTTTGTGAGGGGTATTTCCACGTTTTGGGTCTGTTTCCTATGAGAAAGGAGCACTTAGATTTTTTTCTTGTAATTGCACTGTGCATGCTTCCCATTTAGTTAGTTAGTTGCCACGTGTCTGTTTGCACCCTGCATATGGCATACTGTTTGATTCAAGACATGTGGAAGATTGACATTTAGTGGGGGGTTTTACTTGTCAAGTGGGTTTAGGCAGGATTTCAACCTTTGAATCATCTTATTTTATTTTTTCACAAAATCTCCAAAAAGCAGGGAGTTCTATGGATTACTGCGTCTGGAATTCTTCATGTATGTATGTAAGCATGGCACCATTATGTAGCTGAAGGTGAGTAGTTTCCAAAATATATAGTCCATGGGGGGTATTTCCAAGTTTCTGGGCTGTTTCCTTTGAAAAGGGGTAAACTGTTCAAATTACAGAGCACTTTAATTTTTTTGGTATTTGCGCTTGTGCATGCGTCCCATTTGAGCTAGTTGGTGGACCACATCTCTGTTTGCACTCACATTATGGCATCCGTTTGATTCAGGAATTGTGGAAGATTGACATTTAGTGGGTTTTTATTTGTGGGCGGCATTTCCAAGGTTTCCTTTGAAAAAGAGTAAGCTGTTCAATTACAGAGCTCTTTGATTTTTTTTCTTGTAACGGCACTTGTGCAGGGCTCACTTTGTGACTAGTGGCTTCCACGTCCATGTGTGTAACCATGTTATGGCATACCGTTTGAATCAGGGCTTTTGGGAGATGTACTTGACAAGTTTTTTTCTATATTGCATGGGAATTTGACATTATTTTTACTTTGAAATTTATTTTTGTACATTTTTCCAGAAAATCTGGTACAAGTGTGAAATTCTATGCAGACGGTGCCCACACCATGGTGGTATGCATAAAAGAATGGCACCGTTGCATAGCTGAAGGTGTGTAGATTCCAAGATATATAGTTTTGGGGGATATTTCTAATAAAGAGGGTTGTTTAGTCTGACAAACTGAAAAGTTGCTGTAATTGGACACACTGTGCATTGGCTTACTTTGTAGCTACCGATTCCACGTCTGCGTGTGTAAAATGCATATGGCATACGGTGTTGATTCAGGACATTTGGGAGATTATTTTGTAACCTTTTTTACATTACTTACTTGGGATTTTGGCATGATTTCTAACTTTGAAAGTGTTTTTTTTGTTAATTTTTCAGAAAATCGGCTAAACATTCAAACTTCTACGAAGAACTGCTCCACATCATTGAAGGTATGAATGAACAAACTAAAGCATACATACCTGAAGGTGTTGTAGATTCCAAGGATATATATTTTATGGGGAGTATTTCTGAGTTTTGGGGTTGTTTTGTGGGTAATTTGGATTTGACTGAATATGTTTGCTGTTTGCATTGCTTGGTCTCACTTCATGACTAGTGCGTTCCACTTCCACGTGTGTAACCATGCATATGGCATACCATTTGATTCAGGACATTTTGGAGATTGATGTTTGGTAGCTTTTTTTTTACATTCCATGAGGTGTTTGGCATGATGTCTACCCTTTGAGTTGTTTTTTTGTTCATTTTTTCAGAAAAGTGCAACATTCTAACTAAAACTGCGCCCACACTATTGATGGTATGATGAACAATACAGCATTACATAGCTGAAGGTGTGTAGATTTCAGGAATATAATCAGTTTGTGGGGTTTTTTCTGAGCTAGGGGGGTGTTTTGTGGGAAAAACTGCAGACTGTTGAAATTCAAGAGTTGGTTGAATATTTTTGCTGTTTTTGAGCAATCATGCATTTGTCTCACTTCGTGGCTTTTCGCTTCCATGTCCGCGTGTGTAACCACACATTGGCATACCATTTGATTCAGGACATTTGGGGGATTGATATTTGGTAACTTTTTTTTTACATTCCGTGAGGTTTTGGCATGATTTCTACCCTTTGAGTTGTTTGTTTTGTTCATTTTTTCAGACAAATGCGAAACTTCTATGAAGAACTGCGCCCACCACCATTGATGGTATGAATGAACAACAACAGGGTTTACATAGCTGAAGGTGTGTAGATTTCAGGAATATATAGTTGTGTGGGTGATTTCTAGTTACGGGGGTGTTTTTGGAAAAAACTGCAACTGTCCGAATTCGGAATTGGCTAAATATTTTCTGTTTCTGAGCCATCGTGCATTGTCTCACTTTGTGCTTTTCACTTCCACGTCCGCGTGTGTACACCACACATATGCATACCATTTGATTCAGGACTTTGGGGGGGGATTGATATTTGGTAACTTTTTTTTTACATTCCGTGAGGTTTTGGCTGATTTCTACCCTTTAAAGTTGTTTTTTGGTTCTTTTTTCAGACACAATCGAACTTCTACGAAAACTGCGCCCACACCATTGATGGTATGAAGAACAAACTACGTGTTACATAGCGAAGGTGTGTAGATTTCAGGAATATATAGTTTGTGGGGGTTTTTCTAAGTTACGGGGGATTTTGTGAAAAAACTGCAGACTGTCCGAATTCGGAATTGGCTAAATATTTTCGCTGTTTCTGAGCCATCGTGCATTGTCTCACTTTGTGGCTTTTCGCTTCCACGTCCGCGTGTGTAACCACACATAGGGCATACTGTTTGATTCAGGACATTTGGGAGATTGATATTTAGTAACTTTTTTTACATTCCATGGGGTTTTGGCATGATTTCTACTTTGAAAGTGTTCTTTGTTAATTTTTTCAGAAAATCTGCCGAAAGTGCGAACTTCTACGAAAGCTGCACCTATACCATTGATGGTATGAATGAAAGAATTACAGCGTTATGTTTGCTGAAGGTGTCTACATTCCAAAAATATATAGTTTCTGGGGGGGTATTTCCAAGCTACAGGGTGTTTAGTGTAAAAAAACTGCAGAATGTTCAAATATAGAGATGGCTACATTTTTTTACTGTCACTGCCATTTGGCATATATCCACTTTGGGTTAGTTGGTAGCCATGTCTCTGGGTACCACCCATGAATATGGCATACCGTTTTATTCGGGAGGGATTAGGCTTTCATATTTGAGATGCGTTGAACTTTCCTCCACAGTTTTTAGCTGAAATTCGCATTTGATTTGTCTCTGATTTACAGTTGAGAAAAAAAGGAAAACGTGAGAAAATAACTTACAATTGGACGAAGCTGCGTCCGGGTATCTGCATTTTGATCGAAACTTACCTCACCATAATATCCTGCGGGTGTGTAGTTTCTAAAAATATCTCACTTGTGGGGATATTTTAGTTAATTGGTAGATTTTCTATGTTAACTGTCAGTAGTGGTTATACATTTTAATTGGTGTATATTCTTGAAGGTGCAGTTTTATTTGGGGGCGTCTCCTGTACAGGAAAATTCGGGTACCTACATATATCTGGTATCGTTGTACTCGGAGTATCAGAGCTTTTAGAAAAGTAAGATTTTTGTGCGTAACCTTAAGATAACTGTAAGTAAAAACGGGAAACATCTGTGAAAAATTGCTAATTTTTTAATTTTTTTACATATTTTACCCATAATTCCAATTAAATCTCCAGAAAAGTTAAAAAATTTTGATACCATGCTAAAGTACACTTTGTGCTGAAAAAAACAATGTATAATATTCCTAATTTACGGGGGGGTTTCCTACTGTAAAATTAGTTTAAACCATATGAGTGAAAAATCCTGAAAATTCTTCTGGCAAAAAAGGGTAGACAACTTGCAAAACTGTCTGGCACTGAAAAGGGACACTAAACTGGATTTAGAAATACACAAAATTTATATCTATTATTCACAGAGAGGTGTGAACGCTTTTTCCCAGAATGCTCGGCGAACACTGCAAGTCTTACCTTACCGGCCCTCCATTCACAGCTCATTCTCAGCTGACAGGCTCGCTGTCCCGATCACGCACTTTTGTATTGGCCCAGATGCGCCGAAGATAGGCGAACGTTCGGGACAGTGCGTCTGACAGCTGAGGAGCCGAGGAAAGCGCCGGTAAGGCAAGTCTTGCAGTGTTCCCCAGCGTTCTATTATTCACAGGTGGGAATAAGCATTGGGGAAACTGGAGGACGTCCCTTTCCCAGCACCAAGGGGAAATGGCAACAAACCCCAAGGTAAGTATATTAAAGGTAAGAGCACTCCAGGGTGCTGAACGGTTACATTATATTTTAGAGTTTTGTCCTTCAACACGGTTAAGAATTATGCACAGGTGGGTAACTATAGGACCTCCTAAACAACTCATAGCTCTGCCAAAGGTGCTGTCTTTTGGGGATTGAGGGAGATGTAGTTCATTTGGAAGGCAAGAGGTCTCCAAGCGCCAAATCAAAGATAATGACATCATTGGATTTTACTTACTCCAGCCTCTATAGGTTACAGGCAAAGCACATGCTTTAAAAGGTGAGGAGACAGCCGTGGCGGAGGATCATGGGTCTGTAAGTAGTCTTAGCAATGTCTCTGGTAAAGGTAAGTAAAGGTGAAAGGCTGGACAACTAAAATATAAAAACTTCAACAAAATGAAAAGTACCTGTGGCAGGGAGGTAGGAATGATTATTCCTACCTCCCAATCAAAAGAGCCATGCCCCCTGACCCCAGTATTCACTGCCTCTATGCACAGAGTATTTTCTATACAGATGTCTACACACCAATATGGAAGTCCCTGAAAAGACTTTGAAAGCTGCTTGTTACCCTGCAGTTTATTTACCAGTGATTGTGAGCTAATGGAAAATAAACTGCACGGTAACAAGCAGCTTATCAGGGACTTCCATATACCATTATTCTTTTCCTAGCAAAAGATAATAGCTTCCAAATGTACCTGGGCTCTGTGCTTATTCACTGGTGGCGCATACAGTTCAGAAGGTCACAAGTTCAATACCCCAGACTTATTTTCAAGCAAAAGATAACACTTCTAAATTTACCCAAGTATTCAGCTTATTCAGTGGTAGCTCACCTGGTAAGACGCCAGTTTCAGAAGGTCACAAGTTTGAATTTCTAGACTTACCTTTATTTTTTGTTTCCATTATGTTTCTAGTAAAAGATTCTACATACTAGAGTTCTATATAGTGTCTGTTAGCCTAGAGGTAAGAGCTCTGCTTTTTAGCAAGACAGGATAAATGTACAAGTTGCAGGTTCTTTTCCCTAGACTTAGGGCTAGGCCACACTGCTGCGCTTTTTTTTGCGTTTGCGCTTGTGTTTTTTCATATAATTGAAAATGCGGCAACGCACCGAAAACGCGCGTTTTCGGGTGCGTTGCGATTTGCGTCCCGGATTTTAAATCTCAATCTCAAAAACGCATGTGCAAACGCAACGAAATCGCAAATGAAATTGCATGCGATTGCATTTGCGATTGCATTGCAGTATGGCCGTGCCCTCACTTTTATTTTTGCTGAAATGTTAGGATTCCGTTTCTTACATCTGTTATCTATGAAATACACTGCAAAAGATTACTTTTCTTTTTGTATGAAAAGTAAAGGATTATATAATTATTGGGACAGGAGCATTGAATGTGTTTGAAAACAAAAAACTAAATTCCCTGTTCTGTGTCAGGGAGATGGAGGGTCTCTGTGCTGTAATGTGATTGGCTGCCAGCTTCTAGGAAGCAAGGCTGCAACTTCCTTGTTTTGATCTGTTGAGCACTACAGAGCATGTGCCTGTATGCAGACACTTAGCTGGGGGCTTACCCAGGTATGGTGGATTGTGGGAGCTGACCCCTAGTACTCTGCTCACACCAAGGTGTGCTCTGTCTATAGGGACCATATTGTCTGGAGACTTTAGTTCTCCTTTAAACATGGTTTTATTTGTGCCGACACTCCTCACAGAAACAATATTGGGAGGTAGGAATTACCAATCCTACTTGCCCACCCCATGGTCTTTTCATTTTAAACAGTTTTTCTATGCACTATAGTGCTCCTTTAAATGCTTTCTGGTTATAATCAGTTTTTTTTTAGAGGAATTTGCTATTTTACCTTTATCTATTATCTCTTGCCATAGCGTCTGCACCAGGATGGGATCTGAATGGCCAGCACAGTGTATGATTGCAAGCTTGCATTCTGAAAGCCTGAATGGATCTGCATATTGTGAAAACAGCTGTAAAACAATTGGACAGTTTGGTCAAATAACAAGTTATATTTTTCTACTTACATTTATTTATGCCAGAAATGATCGTCATACTCACTTTATTGAGATATTACTTATTTTACACCTGTATGTTTAATTAGGAATTTAACTTTTTTAATAAGCAGTTCTAGCTTTTCACCGGGAAGCAAAGGAAAGTTAATTGTCCTTTCAGCTAAGCTCAAAATAATGCAATATAATACAAGAGGACATTGCATAGATATAATAAAGTTTTTTATGTCTTAATCCAGATTGACCTAGTTTCCAAATTATATAAAAATATGTGCAGCTTCCCATTTTAAAGGAGACATATAGGTCCTTGCATACAACAGTTTCCCAGTTTAAACTGACGAGGCATTTCTCCAGGCATGAAGACTGACTGAAGTAAGTACTAAGCAGGACCTTTTACCCAGCTCTCTCATCGGGTAAGCGCTATATATTATTCCGCAGTCCGTAGCTTATAAATTTGGATAATGTGTTGTCTCTGTTAACAGATGAATAAAACCTTTACCTTGGTGATATCCATCAGTTGGGAATCGAGCTGAGACACTGCATCCACCACAGCTGTGTGATGGGAATATTGTCTTGTTAATGTGTCTTGGATTTGAAGCTGGATTCTTGCAACCTGAACGAAGAAACAAAAAAACTATTTTGTTCACTGCCTGCAATGTATCATTAAACAAACTCCAGGAGCCAGGTAGCCAACAGGAGAAGAACTCTACAGCTGGTGGCTAACATTGTAAAGGGAATAATATGGAAATAGCAAACTTAAAAATAATTTGTCCATCTTTGCCTATTAGGATAGGGAAGGAATCAATAAAACCTTCTCTTCAAAGGGTACTTGGATGGCTTAACCCATAGACTAGGACCTACGTTCAAGATTAAAGGGCAACTAAAGCCTCAAAACAACTCAATCAGAAGGTAGATCATGTTGACTTGTATATTTCCCAGTATTCCTGTCTCACAAGGTTTGGTCACGGACCATTATGTTCGGCGCACATGCTAAGTCCAAAGGAACACATTAGATTAGGTCATACCCACTACTATTCTCTAGGCAATTTTTAACCATCCAGGTGAGGCGTGGCCAGACATGGCACATATCTTTTTTAGGATACTTTAATGCTATTTACTGAAGTATTTTAGATATAAAAAAAAAATCACCTCTAATTTTTCTTCCAGCTCATGCAGGAACTCTCCATCGGCAGCTAACGTTGACATAGCTGTTGAACTCTTTGCGCTAAGGATGGCTCTGGAAATATATTCCAGACGTTGCTTTAGTGAAATCTCAGTGCTGAAAGAAACAAAAATGCAATGTCAGGAAGGTAAAGTAAATCCATGTAAACTGCTAGAAGGGAATACTATTCTGCTGGTATTGCTGAGTATTTTAGACTATAAGGGCGTAAGTCTTTATTCAATCTTTAAATCCTATGTTAATATGTAACTGTTAGACAGGCATTATGGGTAGGGTATAAAGGTTGGACTAGATGGAAGTATGTCTTTATTAACCTCCAATACTGTGTTCTATGTAACTGTTATAAAGGCATTATGGTAGGGTATAAAGGTTGGACAGATGGACGGATGTCTTTATAAACCTCCAATACTATGTTACTATGTAACTGTTAGACAGACATTATGGGTAGGTATAAAGGTTGGACTAGATGGACGTATGTCTTTATACAACCTCCAATACTATGTTACTATATAACTGGTATACAGACATTATGGGTAGGGTATAAAGGTTGGACTAGATGGAGTATGTCTTTATACAACCTCCAATACTATGTTACTATGAACTGTTATACAGACATTATGGGTAGGGTATTAAGGTTGGACTGATGGACGTATGTCTTTATAAACCTCCAATCTATGTTACTATGTAACTGTTATACAGACATTATAGGTAGGGTATAAAGGTTGGACTAGATGGAGTATGTCTTTATACAACCTCCAATACTATGTTACTATGAACTGTTATACAGACATTATAGGTAGGGGTATAAAGGTTGGACTAGATGGACGTATGTCTTTATAAACCTCCCATACTATGTTACTATGTAACTGTTAGACAGACATTATGGGTAGGGTATAAAGGTTGGACTAGATGGACGTATGTCTTATACAACCTCCAATACTATGTTACTATGTAACTGTTATACAGGCATTATGGGTAGGGTATAAAGGTTGGACTAGATGGATGTATGTCTTTATACAACCTCCAATACTATGTTTACTATGTAACTGTTAGACAGACATTATGGGTAGGGTATAAAGGTTGGACTAGAGGACGTTGTCTTATAAACCTCCAATACTATGTTACTATGAACTGTTAGACCGACATTATGGGTAGGGTATAAAGGTTGGACTAGATGGACGTATGTCTTATTTAACCTCCAATACTGTGTTACTATGTAACTGTTATAAAGGCATTATGGGTAGGGTATAAAGGTTGGACTAGATGGACGTAGTCTTTATACAACCTCCAATACTATGTTACTATGTAACTGTTAGACAGACATTATGGGTAGAGGATAAAGGTTGGACTAGATGGAGTATGTCTTATACAACCTCATACTATGTTATATATAACTGTTATACAGACATTAGGGGTAGGTATAAAGGTGGACTAGATGGACGTATGTCTTTATACAACCTCCAATACTAGTTACTATGTAACTGTTATACAGACATTATGGGTAGGGTATAAAGGTTGGACTAGATGGACGTATGTTTATACAACCTCCAATACTATGTTACTATGTAACGTTATACAGACATATGGGTAGGGTATAAAGGTTGGACGATGGAGTATGTCTTTATACAACCTCCAATGCTATGTTACTATGTAACTGTATCAGACATTATAGGTAGGGTATAAAGGTTGGACTAGATGGACGTATGGTCTTTATTCAATCTTTAAATACTATGTTAATATGTAACTGTTAGACAGGCATTATGGGTAGGGTATAAAGGTTGGACTAGATGGAAGTATGTCTTTATTTAACCTCCAATACTGTGTTACTATGTAACTGTTATAAAGGCATTATGGGTAGGGTATAAAGGTTGGACTAGATGGACGTATGTCTTTATAAACCTCCAATACTATGTTACTATGTAACTGTTAGACAGACATTATGGGTAGGGTATAAAGATTGGACTAGATGGACGTATGTCTTTATACAACCTCCAATACTATGTTACTATGTAACTGTTATACAGAACTTTGGGTAGGGTATAAAGGTTGGACTAGATGGATGTATGTCTTTATACAACCTCCAATACTATGTTACTATGTAACTGTTAGACAGACATTATAGGTAGGGTTAAAGGTTGGACTAGATGGACTTATGTCTTTATAAACCTCCAATCTATGTTACTATGTAACTGTTAGACAGACATTATGGGTAGGGTATAAAGGTTGGACTAGATGGATGTATGTCTTTATAACAACCTCCAATACTATGTTACTATGTAACTGTTAGACAGACATATGGGTAGGGTATAAAGGTTGGACTAGATGGACGTATTCTTTATAAACCTCCAATACTATGTTACTATGTAACTGTTAGACACATTATGGGTAGGGTATAAAGGTGGACTAGATGGACCTATGTCTTTATACAACCTCCAAACTATTTTACTATGTAACTGTTTATACAGACATTATGGGTAGGGTATAAAGGTTGGACTAGATGGACGTATGTCTTTATAAACCTCCAATACTATGTTACTATGTAACTGTTAGACAGACATTATGGGTAGGGTATAAAGGTCGGACTAGATGGACCTATGTCTTTATACAACCTCCAATACTATGTTACTATGTAACTGTTATACAGACATTATGGGTAGGGTATAAAGGTTGGACTAGATGGATGTATGTCTTTATACAACCTCCAATACTATGTTACTATGTAACTGTTAGACGACATATGGGTAGGGTATAAAGGTTGGACTAGATGGACGTATGTCTTTATAAACCTCCAATACTATGTTACTATGAACTGTTAGACCGACATTATGGGTAGGGTATAAAGGTTGGACTAGATGGCGTATGTCTTTATTTAACCTCCAATACTGTGTTACTATGTAACTGTTATAAAGGCATTATGGGTAGGGTATAAAGGTTGGACTAGATGGACGTATGTCTTTATAAACCTCCAATACTATGTTACTATGTAACTGTTAGACAGACATTATGGGTAGGGATATAAAGGTTGGACTAGATGGGTATGTCTTATACAACCTCACTACTATGTTTACTATATAACTGTTATACAGACATTAGGGTAGGTATAAAGGTGGACTAGATGGGGTATGTCTTTATACAACCTCCAATACTAGTTACTATGTAACTGTTATACAGACATTATGGGTAGGGTATAAAGGTTGGACTAGATGGACGTATGCTTTATAAACCTCCAACTATGTTACTATGTAACTGTTATACAGACATATAGTGGTAGGGTATAAAGGTTGGACAGATGGAGTATGTCTTTATACAACCTCCAATACTATGTTACTATGTAACTGTATCAGACATTATGGTAGGGTATAAAGGTTGGACTAGATGGACGTATGTCTTTATAAAACTCCAATACTATGTTACTATGTAACTGTTAGACAGACATTATGGGTAGGGTATAAAGGTTGGACTAGATGGACGTATGTCTTATACAACCTCCAATACTATGTTACTATGTAACTGTTAGACAGGCATTATGGGTAGGGTATAAAGGTTGGACTAGATGGATGTATGTCTTTATACAACCTCCAATACTATGTTACTATGTAACTGTTAGACAGACATTATGGGTAGGGTATAAAGGTTGGACTAGATGGATGTATGTCTTTATAAACCTCCAATACTATGTTACTATGTAACTTTAGACAGACATTATGGGTAGGGTATAAAGGTGGACGATAGATGGACGTATGTCTTATTTAACCTCCAATACTTGTGTTACTATGTAACTGGATAAAAGCATATGGGTAGGGTATAAAGGTTGGACTAGATGGAGTATGTCTTTATACAACCTCAATACTATGTTACTATGTAACTGTTAGACAGACAATAGGGTAGGGTATAAAGGTGGAATAGATGGACTATGTCTTTATACAACCTCCAATACTATGTTACTATGTAACGGTTATACAGACATTATGGGTAGGGTATAAAGGTTGGACTAAATGGACGTATGTCTTTATACAACCTCCAATACTGTGTTGCTATGTAACTGTTATACAGACATTATGGGTAGGGTATAAATGTTGGACTAGATGGACGTATGTCCTTATACAACCTCCAATACTATGTTACTATGTAACGGTTATACAGACATTATGGGTAGGGTATAAAGGTTGGACTAGATGGATGTATGTCTTTATACAACCTCCAATATTATGTTACTGTAACTTATTCGACAATCTGATGTATGGGGGGCCCGGACGTTATTAGGGCCTGCCACAAGCCCACATTTCCTGTAGCGACCAGCTGTTTTTAAACAGCTGATTGCGCGTATGAAGCAAACATACGCGCAGTCAGCTGTTAAAAAGACTGGACTCAAACTTCACATGTGCGATTAGCTATTTATAAACAGCTGGTTGCTGCAGAGCCACAGATGGAGGAGGGGGTAAGGGGCCCAGCCTCCAATATGGCTCCTGCAAGTATGCCCCTGATCCAGTGCCTCGGTTGATCTTACCTGCCAAAGTTTTCTAACCGGTTAACACTTTTCGATCAATATAGTACCCAAAACATCGGTAAGAAAGTGATCAGACTGGGTAGTTGACAAGATTGGCGTTAGGTAAGTTGCAGTGCAAGGGAACTTTAACTGCAGCTAAACTATACTGAAGACCTTTAAAAATCTAAAACGCCAAAACAACCCACCACAAAGACATATTGTTAAGATGTACAATCAAACTACAGAATGAAATTCTAGAGCAACTGGAAGCTTTTGACAATAATATGAATTTGCAAGAGTTGAACCTGCAATATATTTGAGGAAAGCTTATTACAATAGTATATTACGCCTGGGCGTATATTACCTGGGCATATCGGCTAGTTTGGCGACAACACGAGCTGCGCTGCTGAAATTCCGGTTCTTTTCATAATAGCGCCAAAGCAAATCCATATAACGTACTTTGTTCTGGTCAAGCTTTGCCATGCGCATGAGGTGGGGCTCCAAGTAGGGAGAATTCAACTACAAACAGAATATTTGCAAATTGAATCAATCAGTAACTATGCAAATAGATACACATTACATTGAGGTGGCTCAGTGGTTAACACTGGTTAACACTGATGGCTTGCAGCGCTGAGGTTCTGAGTTTGATTCCACATTAGGACGCATCTGTAACAAGTTTGTGGGGAAACAAACGCAAGCACGAGGAGAGCATACAATCATAAAGGCATACTAATGGGTTGTATGTGTCAAATAAATGTGCTTACCCTAGATTTTAAGCCCTTAGGGGCAGAGCCTGATGGGAATGTATCCATGTAAAGTGCTGCAGGTGACGCTATATAAATCCACAATAACATTTACTGCCTTCATCATGTTTATGCATAGTTCAGTGATTTATGCCTCTAGATTTAAGGTTCGAACACACATGCAATCGCAGGTGCCAACGAACGGCCGTTTCGGACGATAATCGGCTTGTGTATGGGCACTTTATCGGCTGAAACAGCCACTCGTTCAGAGTTCCGCCCGGCAGATCGGGCAACAATCTCCGTGTGTACGAACCTTAAGAAAAGAAGCAAATAGACTGCACCCAATCCAGGCAACGAAAATATGGCCATAAAAAGCCATAAAACGTAGGCACTGACCCCTTAGCAAAGCAACATCAATTAGAATGATAAAGGGATGAATAGTGCCCGATGTTATATTGCTTGAACTTTTGTTTTCTTAAGATTTCTTTACCTCCAGTAATTTGTCAGCAAGATCCGCCTGTATCAGCCAATTGAAGAGGGCGATGTTGAAGAGTTCATCTGTAGAATACTGGGCCAGTTTTAGCATGGTCTCAAACTAAGAAAAAACAACAAACATTCCGTGTTTGCTTACAGAAATGTTCCAAAATGGCTATGAACATTGGGGAAGAACAATTTTCCTGGAGATGGGAAGAATTCTAGTATTCCATATTAATTACCGTACACATGTACAATAAACAGTGACCAAGATATTCTGTCTTACATGACTTCCAGCTTCCTCATTACTCAGCATGTTGGGGTCTGAAGACAAGACTGGTGGACCAGGCTTCTTGGGAACACTGGGTGACTGGGGTGCCGCTTTGCTTTGGTTCACTAATTCCTGTAGTGTATCTGTGATACATTTGTAGCTGTTTAACCTGCAATCATTTTTATAGAAAATATTACATTTCCCCACGATTATCAATTTATTCTAGAAAAGGAGAGGGTTAGGCAGTAGGATTTGTAATGTAACAATGTAAAGAATATATATACCCTGCAACAGGAAAGGGGAATTGTGTAACTGAACTGTAAAATAGCCATCAGGGGGATCCAGGACATGCAGGGGTTAAGTGAGCCACCTCCAGGAGTGGATCCTTAGAGGTTAATAAGAGGCTCTGGTGCTGCGCACTCCTTCCCATATACCTGTGCTCCAGGAGCCCAGTGTTCTCCCTAGGGTCTTTTAGCCGGGCGGCCCACCCGGCTACTTTTTCATGCCACCCGGCTGAAAAAATTCTTGAGAGAACACTTGTGATTTAAAAGAATTTAGAAGTAGGTTTAATAGGTGCCAATAGGTCAGTAAAAACTCCCGCCAAAACTGCTCAGTCCAGACCCCTTTTTTACACATGCAAGATTATTTTAGCACGTTAACTAGCTTTCTCAAGATCTCCAAGGCCACAAAAGGGTGTCACATGTGCTTGTGCTGCTATGTTACATGGGTTACCTGCAGATGTTGCAGAACTACAGCTCCCTGCAGATGTTGACGAACTACAACTCCCTGCATTCTACAACCACGGAATGCTGGGAGTTATAGTTTTCAAACATCTAGAGGGACGAAAGTTAGACATCCCTGACCTATATAATGAGCATGATGCAGTGCACATTTTGCCTTACCACCAAATTTCCCCATCCTACCCCACCCGGCTACTTTTTTATGCCACCCGGCAGGAAAAAAATTCTGGGGAGAACACTGGAGCCTCCCTCAGTTTTGTTCCACAGAGGAAGTGAAAGGCATTGGAAATAAACAACAGTAGCCAATAACAGAACAGAGGCCAAGTAGCCAGAAAATATATCAAACAGAGAAAAAATATGTCAAAATGGGAGGGTTGTGCCCGAGTCTTCTTCAGAGAAAGGTATTTTACAGAGAGTACAAAATACACTTTTCTCCTTCAGCCAGTCGGGGAACCAGGACACGCAGGGGACGTCCCCAAGTGCCACTCATCAATTAGGGAGGGCAGTAACTAAATCTACACCTCCGCAGCCTGCAGAACAGATCACCCCAGAGCAGCTTCTGAAGAAGCCACCACATGAAGTCTGTAAAATGTTAGGAAAGTGTTGGTTGGTGCCCAAAAAAAATCTGGTCCACCGATGCCCCTTTGCGAGCCAACCACAAAGCACCCAAATCCCGAGTTGAATGGGCTTCAAACTGGTTGGGAGGAGCTGCCCCTGCAATGTCATAGCATTGGAGAATTACTGAATGAATCCATCGTGCCAGGGTCTGCGGCAAGGCTCTGGCCCCACGGTGGGCCCTGCCAGGAGTACAAACAGAGCCTGAGAGGAACAAAAATCCTGAGTCCAAGCCAGATAGACTTTGACAGATCGAACCACATCTAGACAATGAAGTCTGCATTCTTTAGCAGAGGGCAGGTGCAGAAAGAAGGCCGGAACCATAATGTCCTGATTAAAGTGAAAAGCAGAGACCACTTTGGGCAGAAAAGATGGATGACTGTGAAGATTGGCTCTATCCTAATGAAAGACCAAATAGTCCTGATTGACGGACAGGGTTGCCAGCTCAGAGGACCGTCTGATGGAAGAGATGGCCAGTAGGAACAGCATCTCCCAAGAAAGAAAATTCAAGGATACCGATTCCAGGGGCTCAAACGTTAGACTGCTGCAAAACCCAGAGGACAAGGGAGAAATCCCAAGGCTGGATCACAGAGTGTCTAGGGGGGACCAAATGGGCCACCTCCTTTAAGAGCTAGGGGTCTATGGAAGTAGATAGAAAGAGAGGATACCTGTACCTTCAAAGAGCTGAGGGATAGCACTTTGTCCAGACCAGGCTGTAGGAAATGGAGGAGCAGAGAAAGCACAAATCTCTTAGAGGGAAAACATTCCTCTGCCAAATCCTATGGTTAATTCTGGCCAAGGACAGCTTTCAGGAGAGGGTCGCGGGGCATGCTGCAAACATCATATAGTGGAACAGAGTGACAGGCTGGCAGCCATTGCATTTATACACATTAACTGAAGACCCGTTGGCAGTCTTAGAGCGGGATGGGAGCGCCTCCTTAGAAGACATAGGCAATACAGCAGATGAGACAGAAAAAACATTAAATTAAAAAAAAAATTTAAACAGAACCTCCAAGATCTGGAGGCAATTCCCAGGAGGTGACAGGAAAAAAAAGCACCTATTTCCCCCTATGACTCATCGGTGTGCACAGATAGAAATAACCATCTTCTATGAAAAAACTTAGAAGGCACAATGCCATTGAAATACACAGTGTAGCCTGAAGAACCTATCGCAGAGCAGTGCACACACATTGTATGCGATGTGATCACCATTTTGTAGCCAATCGCACAAATCGCAGGACAAACAGACAGTAACACATGCACTTTACAGTCATGGTGGTTGCTGCTTAACCCCATGCTGTGCCTAGGCCCCCCTGTGGCGGAAAGCAATGCCTCGTCTATGAAATGGCTTGTACACAATTTTATCATTTAATCACTTAATTTAACCTTCTCTTCCACTTCACAAAAGGAGATACAGTGCAGCTAAATGGACAGGTAAAATGCACTGAGAGCATGTCTGTCTACGGCTGGTACACACGGGTGGGGGAGACAATCACTGTCGGTCGTGGGAAATAAGGCAGTGGCTGGTCAGTCCGACCAACACACGGAAATATCGCTCGGTTGGCCCAAAAATTCTGCTGATGTGTACCCAGCCTTAGGGAGTAAAAGCCAAGCCCACGGAGATAAATCACTATGTTCCCAACATCTATCTGTCCAGTGGCTAGTGTATTTAGTAATTTAGAGATTCGGATTCCCCCACTGACATCAACTAAAGTTGTATTTATAGTTTAGTTACATCAACAGTATAATAGAACTCAACAACATAAAGGCAGAGGGGTATGATAGGAGAGACAGGTCATCTGCTGGAAGCATTATGTTACCCAAGCCCCTTCCTCAGAAGCTTCTTAAAACTAAACACTTACCTTTCCTGAAAGGCCTGCAATCCAACAATATCCTCCTCAGGTTCACCGTTTTTATGAAAATGGAGTCCAAAGCCCTGTGGGTCTTTCTTTTCTGCAGCAGTTAGACAGAGCTCTACTACTCCCTCATAGAAACGCACTAAACAGGAAGGGAATGGCAGGGGTCAATTAGTGTTTTCATGGATACATATAAAAAAAAATACTGCTTGAGTGAAGTGAGCAGCACTAAGGAGTTTTAGTTCCATGACCAGGGACTAAATGTACAATACACAAGCATCTTGGGAAACACATTTCTTAGCACAGCCCTGGTACAACATTCTACTCTACCATAAAACAATTAAACCCTATTAGGAATTTCCGCCCATTTTTAGAAACGCTTTCTGAAAAGGAAACCTTACCATTTTTCTCTCAGACATTAAAAGGACAACTACACTGTAAAACCTTTTGAATGAAAAGTATCCTGGGCAGGGAGGTAGGATTGAGTGGAGCACCAGCATCTACAGTTCATCTGCCAGGTTAGTGTCCTTGACTTTCCTGTATTAAAGATAGCACTGAAGCAAGAAGGAAGACTGGCAGAAGCAGTTTTCTTCATGCAGGCACTTCTTACAGAAACATTGTTGGGAGGAAGGAATTAGCAGTCCTACCTCTTTGCCCCAGGTACTTTTCATTCCAACCATTTTTTATATACACTATAGTTCTCCTTTAATATAAATGCCTTTAAACTCTACTATACAGAACAGGAATGTCCAACCTGTGGCCCCCTCCACATGTTTGGAAAGTACAACACCCAGCTATAGAACTTGAAAATAGGGCCAAATTAAGAGAACAATTAAGTACAGTAACCTACTATTATAAATGTCCAATAGTATTTCCTCCCTGAAGACAGTTCAATCTGTTATGTGGCTAATGATTTGTCTTGTGTTGCAAACAAAACAGAAATAAAGTCACCTTGTCTGTACTGAGCACACACATTAGAAAGGTCAACCTGCTGGCTGATCCTCTGATACTCCTTCAGAGACTCTCTCAACATGCGCTCCTTCTCCAGTTTGTTTGTAACATTGCGGGATCTTTGCAAAAGTTCATTGGCCTGTGGTAGCACATACATAGTAAATACATTTATGTTCAGACAAAGTTCACTTTAAATGAATCAGATTGTAATGGGGAATAGTTAAACTTTGGAACCATCTATTTCCTGTGCATCACCATCACGCACCTTAGAGCAGATGGCATCATCAGTGCTGTATAGAAGAGGACACACTTCCTGAAGGTGGTTACTGATACCATCAATGGTCCTATTGTCTCTTATGAAATCGCTGATTAAAGATGCAATTAGAGCACCAATCAGCTCCTTGTCTCTGATGACAAGATCTTTGAATGTGGTTATCTTCAGCAGTTCTTGTAGCTCCTGTACATGAATCAAAAGACAGACAATTTAAATCAAAGTCCTCTTTGGCCCAGTAAACACACTGGGCCTACAGACCTCAGATAAACGTTTGTCCATATCCAAAGAAAGTTTGGTAAATTTCATCCCTTAAATGGGCTGCTCGTTTGGTAGCACCAAGTTTAACATTTACCGTCAGACTGCATATCTGTTTATTAATCGGTAGTCAGAAAAAATAGGGCTGGGTTTGCTTTGTTTAAACGGATAAAATTCACAGAAAGATCATTAGTACCCAGAAAGTCATACTAACCTTCTGAAGGTCAGATACAATGTGGTTAAACCGATTTTCACAGAGTAATTTCCATAAGGCAAAGGCCTGGCACATCTTTCTAACCAGCAGATGAATCCCTTGGACAGACATTTTTTCAGCTATTTGAGCTTCGTCTGTTTAAAGACAAGTTAGATCCATGTTTATATTAGAAAATGATCACACAGTTAATAAAACAAAGTAATACAAGAATATACAAGTAGGGGCTTGTTTTCTTTGCCCTGTCTGCCAGAAAACAGGACAAGTAGCAAAATGTATTAACTATAGTCATTATGGGGCCACAAACCACTTACTGTGATATTTTCTTTGAAGCTCTTGCTGCACTTGCTGGGAACTCCCAACGTCTGGTCGCCCAAGGCCTGCAATTCTTTGTTGCCTGTTTGTAGGAGTGCCAAAACTGTATCCGTAGGGAGAAGGGAAAAAAAAGCATTATACACATATCTACTGAATATACACAATTAATGAAAGGACAATTATCAACTAGACTGGTGAATTAGATCATTTGAAATTTAAAAGGTGAACTGAAGCCAAAATATAAGTGAGCCCAAATAGATTCTAGACCTCTTAAGGTGCCCAATACACTACTACTAGCCGTTCATCTATAGACAAATGTCTAATCTATCTAATGGTGGACATAAACGCTTAGATACCAGTCGTACAATAAATGGATCATGTATGGATGATCGTCAAATAATTTCCACATCTGGGCAGCTGAAAAATGTTTTGGATTTTCTCGAGATGAGAACCGCTGAGTGTAAAATACAGCCTTTAGACATTTGATAATTGGAGGCTTCCTGTGAGTACGGGTATAGACCCAGGGGAGGAGCCTGGAGCCATCATTCTCTCTGCTGGAGGTAGGACTTAACCCCATGGTGCCTGGGCCCCCCCATAGGATGCTGGAGAATGAAACTTTCCTTGATAAAACACCTTTACCTTCTTTTTACATAGTTTTGAAGATATTTACATTTTTGTGTGTGATATGGCAGCAGCATCACCAGATCCCCTGCACAACCTGCCCTGAAACCATGTGACAGTCACTAACTCAATCTCTTCTTGGTTTCTTCTGCTTTCTCCTGCACTGATCATGTGCCAACCGCAGATTAGGAGGAACTAGTATTTGTGACCGCAGATTCAGAACCTTCCACCCCCTAACTTTCTGATAAGTGATTTCTTCATATCTTGGGCTGTGCAGCATGTAGAGAGATGGTTGATGGATCAAAAACCTGGACTTTTATTTGTTAAGATTAAGATTAAGAATTTTATCCACTGTATATGGGGGGGGGGGGGGTGTCACTAAACAGGGGCCTGTGTGAAGGGAAAAAAATATTTGCTGCCCTGATTTAGCAATGTTTTACATTACAAGCTGTAGAGACACCGAAGATGCCACATTTAATATGTTGTATCAGTTCTTTATTGCATAATAACTCGTGTCCTTTTATATGGACCACATGCTATATACTGAACAGGTACCAATGCGGTTAATCACTATATTACATACCCAGGGTTTCCTAGCGATCCTGCAGTAAACTGAGAATATCTATCAAGAAAGTCCAGTAATCCCTTAAGTTCTAGCAGAACCGACTCCAGATGCTGAGGTGTCACACTGCTTTCAATCTACGTTGGAAGAAAAGAAAATAAACACACATTTATTTGCTTTTACCAGATTAGCTAATAAAAAGTGTGATAAGCAATGGGACATGGCATTAACAAAGCCTTTTTAAAGCAGCTCTAAACATATTACAGTTGGTAACCAACTTCTTTCCCCCGCCATTTACTGTGTTACCCCAATGCATGCGCATTCATTGTAAAGGTGCATCAGGACCTGTCAAAGGAAGCAGCACTAATAGTTGTGTCTTGCCTACCTGCTCCTGTCTAAATAATTGAAGAACGGGAGATAAGACAAAGCTCCATTACCTCTCGTTCTTTAATTAAAGGGAAAACAGCCAAGTCACTTTTATCGGAGGAGACACCCTTTAAGGATAGATGTAGGAGTGAGATTCATATCCTTCCTACATCTAATTAAGACATTACTTCCATTTTACAGCACAATGAATAGTGATTTCTAAATAAGAAAGGAATTGAATTCATTACCTGCACTGGTTCCCTCCCATTTGTCACCCCATGTCTTGAATTGTACGTTGTGAAGGGTTTTTAAACAGAATCTTACCGCTGTGATTTCTCTGTTCCCGCTCTTGACAATTTTTTCCACAGCTACACTTCCATCCCAAATGTTACTGGAAAGAAATAAGTGTATCTTGTTGTTCTATACATTATGACAGCACACTGCAATCATCATAAATAACTTGTATGTCACATGTCCATATACCTCAGCTTTTATGCTGGCCATACACCATCCGGCGGTTTTACTTTCCGAAGTTCCAGCAACATTTTCTGCTCTGGCCCATTTGCAAATTAACTTCAAAAAACATAGGGCCAGGTGATTGTGTGGACTTCTATCTAATGTTGCGGGAATGTCTGAAGGTAAATGCAGAGGAACATTCACCCAGAGCCGCTATCACGCTGGGTAGATCTCCCATAATGAGAATAAGCAATTAATTTAAACAAAAAATTTATAGCCGTGCACTACCAAGTAAACCTAAATCATGGTTAACCTTCTAATGAAGCATGTGCTGCCTTTAAGGGTAAATATACATAGAAAGGAAACAATCTTGCGGAGGAAGCCTTGCTCGAAACACGTCTGAGCTGGAGCACGATGTAGAACCCCTCTACCTTTGGATTCCTCGGTCTTGCTTTACTTTGGGCACATCTGCAGATGCATTGGTCTGCAGTACTGTTTATATTGCCGAGACGGAGGGTGCTATATACTATGTATATACTGTTTATTACTTACATATTTATACATCAAAGGTATGAAGGTGGTTCTCTTGTTTTTTAAGTGCATTTTGCTCACACTGGTACTAGACAAAGATTATTTGTCCACATCACAGTGCGTCTAAAGGTCTTTTTCCTCTTGTGTGAATTGCTAGATCAAAATTTCACACACACACGTGTTATTAATCTCTTGTGCCGGCTGCACATGGTCTTTTGTGATACCCACTCACCCAGTGCAAGCAAGGGGTTAAAGTCACACAATGAAATATTGAATCAACTCTTAAAGATGCCCCATACTACAGGGGCAGATGTACAAACTTCTTGGTAAACATCTTGGAATAAAGTTGGGAGAGTCAAAGTTAGTATGTTGCCACCTATCCAACAAAATTCACTTGTACAAAATTGTTGCAACATACAGGGAAAACCATACTATGTTGCAAATTAAATAGAACACTGTCTCAACTACATATGATATCTTAAAATTCTCAAGCAGTATTAGAAAAAACACATGCAACCTGTGTTACGTAATGTTAAGGGAAAGAGTATCTAAACCACCTTGCTTAAAGGAAGCGATTTAAGCACGATTCCTCATTGAGACCCCATGGATTGAGCCTATTTAACTTATCAATCCATTTTGCTTCTTTTTGGAGCAACAATTTGTTAAAATCTCCACCTCTATTGTGTTCTTTGACTATTTCAAGCACTTGCCATTTCATCCAGTTTATGGATTTCGCTCACGTACTGATCAAGTAGCCAACTGACTCAGTCTTTTTCCTTAATCCACTTTATTCTAAACTGTGTGCTACCCATAATGTTCAACTATTTTTCATAGAATTTTTCCTTAACTTTTTATGCACTCTTTTGTACTTGAATAACCAATATAAAACCATTTAAAGGCTAATTGTCCTATTCTGAGTATATCCGAAAACGAACCTTGCTTCCGAAGTAATGTTATTGGATAACTGGGAGGTAGGACAGACAGAGAGAAGTGGGGGGTTGTGACAATAATAACAGTGAAGAATTTTAGGTGGGCGGGCAGTATTGTTCAGAAAGTTAAGACATTCTATGAAAACACTCACCCAATAATGCGACAGAAGTAGATGCAAATTCCATTGTGTTTTCCAGAAAATATAACTTCTGGGCCCATTAAGCCAGGTATGGAAGTGGCAGGCTGAGGAGCAGGAGTGGTTACTCCATATACAGGTGTAGAAACATTAGGTGCAAAGATACCTAGGGGAAGAGGCAGATAGTGGCATTCCTTAACACATTCATGTATCTTAAATAATGAATATTAAAGAGAAGATAATGAATGGGCTTCTGAACAACCTACCTTGGGTTGGAGTACCCAGAAAGCTAGGATTTGGCAGTGGACTTCCCATATTGGACAACGGAGAAGCTTAAAAAAGAAAAATCACCATAAATAGGTATAGGGTAAAATGCAGAAATAAAGCAACGTTAAAACAAGAATGTCTTGAATAAAAATCTATTCTGCTCACTGCAACATTAAAATATTTATAAGACTATCAGGTTTATTCAATAAAAGTTCTTATTGTTTAAAATGGTGCTAATTTTGCCCCAACCAATCAGATGTTAGCTTTCAAATGTTAGATAATATCTGATTGGTTGGGGCAAAATTAGCACCATTTTTAACGATAAGAACTTTTATTGAATCTCCCTGTAAATGCCTTAAGGGGCAAATTACAACGGAACCGTCTCTGCCTATTTTTACTAAGCACAGACAGATTTTCAATGTCAAAAACAGATAGTCTTACCTACTGGCAGAGGAGAACCAAACATAGGCCCGACATTACTGGGTGCAGGTAATGATGACTGGATGCGCAGCTGAGCCTCCCCACCATATCTATTGATGAAAAAAGAAATTTGGGAAATTAGAGATATTCTTGGAGGACACACACAAGGTCATACGAACACCAAGGACTGATTATTAGGACACCTTTTTTAGGATAGTATGTGTGTTAACACACTCACACTAAACCAAAATAACATCATATTGACTCTTTAGGATTATCCACTATATTTTTCCTACTTAATAGAAAATTCTAAACCTGCACATTCCAGCAATCACATGATGGGTTTAATCTGACATACTAAACTATGAAAGTCTGGCTAATAGCGATAGTCTGGCCACGCCCCCTCAGGGTCCAGGACTCTTATTGGATTGTCCAATGGGAAGATGCGTTCTGAGGGATTCTGATGGAAGCAGAGCCATACCAGCACTGCAAGCTGGAATTTCTGGGCTAAGAACGTCCGATTTAGAGCAAACTTTAGGGGGAGGACCGAGCAGTTACGTCTGTCACCAATTAAGGGAGGGGGGTTGGTTTGGGAGACAATTTAGTTTACCTGAAAAATGCTCGAGCAGCCCACGCAGACACCTCTCTGTCACACGCTGCATTAGAACAGGCGAGAATCAAGCAGATTGCACAAGCCTGATCCTCCTAAGTAAAAAAAACGGGGGATTAAAGAGTCAATGCAGCACCATCTGACACAAACCACTTGCCTATAAGGTGGAAATAGAAATAAATGTACCTGATGTAGTTTGAAAAATCGCTCAATTTCTTCCCCATCTCCTCCTCCATTACTAACAAGAAGATGTCGTAGCTGGTCAACAGGCCTTAGTTTGTGGAAAATATGACTTCCCTGCAGGTTAAAAGGAAGGAAATATTCATTGCTGGTAGCAGGCACTGAATTCACTGGTGATACAATAAGAAAGTGAAGGTAGAACGCTGACAGATATATCCGCTTAACAGATGCCCTTCTACATGTATCAGCTGACCAAATTCAGTCACATTAGACCAAGCTTTGGATTGTTGGGACAGCAGGAAGATCTGTTTTGACTACAGATGGGCAAGGAAACCATTGGATTTCCTAATCATATTGACCAGAGTAATGTAGGACATGAACCATCTATTTAAATTCTGAAAAGTCACTAATTTAGTACACACAGTACCTGGGCAGAGAGCAATACAAATCGCAGAGGACGCATTATGTGTTGTTGGATCATAATAGGAGGGTCCGTGAGAGGGATGATATCCTTGTTTAAGGGGGTAACAATTTTTTCAGGCTTTTGATCATCAATCGCAGAAAGAGCCCAGGAATGGCCATCCACGTGAGTAGTCACCTAGATAAACAAAAAACCCACATCCCTTGATCAAAACAATACTAACCGACAGAACAGAAATGGGACATGAGTAGAATATTTCATTTCTGGATATTGATCTTTACAGAAAACATCCCATGAACAGTAGGAGCTGTAAATGGGATACATTCGATACAATTAAACCATAACTATGCCAGTTTTTGAGTCACGCGCTAGTTTCCAATTAAAACATGCTGATGTTTTTCATCTTCTTCCTGTTTATCCAAAGCAGTAGATATGTACTAGCAGCTGTACATAGAATACCATATAGTCTATAATGTCATTACCTGCATTTCCATCATTGGTTTTTTAAAGGGAAAAGAGTCATGATTGATGCACCACAATATGTCATTGTCCTCATTTTCAGATGCAGTCATTAGTAACACACCTAATCCAGAAAGAAAATGCTTGTTTACCAATATTGTTTAAATAGCTAATTTAATGCAGAACTCTAGCAATTCATCTTTCATTAAAGTACAGCCACCCTTTACCTTTGGAAATAATGTAATCTGTGCAGGGAATAATATTACACAAATATCAATGCATACATTTTGTATTAGCATAGCAGGTATATGGGGGCTACTAACTTCTATCGCTGTTCATTCATAAACATCTGATATTTAACCACTGCTTATAATATTAGGTTAAAAACAGAGCAGAGCTGACCAAGTATGGGGTAAGCCTTGCCCACTCGGTGGAGGTAATATTTGTTTACTGTGCCAAGAACAAGGTCTGTAAATTCAGAATTTTACAGGAACAAAAAGTAGGGCTTTTGGATTTAGGCTTGCTCTCTCTGAATGGCACTTTGGTCTTCAGTGTGTGCTGGTATAAATATTGACTTGTGTCTGTTTTGGCAGCTGGAGAACCCAAGTTAAAATGGCAGCTCTGCCCAAAAACAAATAACTAGAACATTTCCGTAACTTGGATCGGAGTGTGTGTGCCAGAATTTTGCCGATTTTTTTTTTGCAAAGATGATTAGATTGAGCTGAATGACAGATTTCCTTTAAAAATAGAATTGCTGAAAGCCAAATGACTAAAGCGAACTCACCATTGCTGTATAAAGCTTTGTGCACCTTAGATGGTTTTTCCACATTTGAAGATGCAGAAAATCCTGGAGGTAAGCGAACATGAATTAAAGCCAACATGCTGGGACGTGCCCCAGGTTGTTTAAATGGCATAGTGCTGAAATACAAACGAACACCTAGAAGAAAAGCACAAATATTATGCACAACACAGATATCGCCTAACAAAGACCCACAAATAATATGGAAAAAAAAAACAAAAAAAAAACAACCCACCACATTTTTGTCCACTAAAGTAATTATTTTTAATAGCTATTGGGCGGACCTATAATTTGCAGGAATGTAGCGTAGCTAGCTTATTACTATCTCCCTCTACTGAATAGCACTCTACTGATGCAGATGTAGACTTACCTGCTGATTGGTAGGTTTTCTCCTGTTGTACATCCAATCTACTGCACATGTGCACCTATGGGAAAGATGAGGCCTGTCTGGACAGCAATGCTGAAAAGCTGTTTAGAAGCACTTATAGGTCCACCTGGCAGCAGTTGAAAATAGTCACTTAAGTGTCCCTTTAAATGTGCTAGGTTGGAGACTTCCTGCAGATGTAATTCAGTCTGGGCATTTAAGCTCTCTAAGCTGATTCAATGTGAAAATGCTTTACAAAACACATTTCATATCCAAAGAGAAACCTACCAGCATGTGTGACAGCCAGCAAATGACAGTTCATCGATTCAGATTTCTCAATGACAGCAATGTGCACTATCGGCTTAAAAACAGAGCGGTCTATTGTTCTGCAGAGAGAAATAAAATGACAAGTTAATTCATCTGCTTGTTTGACGATTTTTCCCCAATGTGCCAGTATAATGCCAATACGATTAATAAAGGCTTCCCCCTTAGTCACATTGCTTCTTCAGTCTATGCAATAGAACACCAGTTATCAGTGTTGCAGGGTGATTTACCCAGTGGCGCTCTAACTTCATATTAGTGACGGATGCGCGGGTTAGGTAAAAGATACCCACGCATCCGGTGCTCCTGATTCAATGTGCACTACTTTAAGCTCATGATTTTAATGTCGGATAATAGTGGTTCTGGGTAAATCACTGTTTTTATTGTTAACCAGACATTGAAATACAGTATGGGGATACGCTATTGAAAACATCCTTTGGCTACTTATATAAACGAGGGAGTTTCCATAAAACCTTCCTATGTATTTCACTATAATTTTTATAGATGTAGCATAGAATATATTCAATTATAGATTCTAATAGATTTTAAATTTAAAGGGCATGTTCACAACATTATGACCCCCCAAAACCTCATGTTTGCAATATTTACGGCTCTCCAAGACTTGCTGATCATTGCGGACTCCAGTTTTTTTTTCTTCCACAATGCAGCTGTCAGTCAAGGGTGTGACAGTGACATCCAGGCCAATAACTTATGGCTGCAGCCAGTCGCCTCCTCTACAGCTGTGCGAGCGAGTCAGCAACGATCAAGAAGATCTGCATTCGGTGACTTCATGGAGAGCGGTATTTAGATTTAGGGTGTCCTGGTTGTATATATTGAGTATTGTTGTAGGTGGGGTGGTGAACATGCCCTTTAAACAGTAGGTTCTTAGAAGTCAGCAAACCCCGTTACCTGGCGATGTTTCCAGCAGCTGCAATAATAGAGTTCTGCGATACAGATGCCACCCTGCTCATTCCTTCTCCATCAAAGCCCAAATCATACACCTTTATCAAACAAAAGTTTGACAGTTAATACTATAAAGCGAATGGTTGTACAGGAAAACAAATGAATCGCCCAGTATATCAACGTTATTCTTACTGCTGCAGTGGTAATATAGACCTGGCATCACCAAGCACAGTTGACAATACCAGTTTTCCTGTATCCTGGGGAGCTGGTGATCTCAGCTCTGCACCACCAGCAATTTTTTTTTTTTTTTAAATTAAATATTGTCAACCCCCCTGCTATCTAGGGATTGGATGAATTTAATTATCCAGTTAACCAACACAGGCTTAATGCCACAACCGTACAAAGAAAATCCTATGTGCTGATAAAAGTCAACAATCAAAACAATGTATCAAGGAATAGCTACTCACCAGGTAGAAGTTAAAACGTCCATTTTTATTCAAAACGTTAAAACACTTGGAGACTAGTGGGTACAAATCCAGTGTGGCCCACCCGCTGCCTCTGGGAACACCCACGAAACGGGTCAGGCGGGTGGGCCACACTGGGATTTGCCCTGCTGGTTTGTACCCACTAGCAGGGTGGATAAAAATCAATGATTTTTTTAATAAATTCAAAAAAATTGGATATTTGATTTAAATCAGATTTTTTTTTTTAAATAAAATGTTTTGAGGAAAATATATTACCATCCAGAGGTTATTCCATCATGCATAGGATCTGGTGCTCCTCCCCCTTATATTCTGCAGCACCAGCAGCCTGCTTCAGTTTTGTCCAAAAGAGGGAGTGAAGGAGTTGCCATAAGAACTTACAACTTTGTTACAACATACTTATGATATGAAACCACACAGAATCTGTATAACTAGAATAATATGCTTGTGAAGGTTCTCATTCATCCAGGTCATGGTATATCTGTTGTATTCAATTAGATCAACTGGACTTGAAATGTAGTTCTTGAAGACGTTTCGCTAGTCATCCGACTGGCTTTCTCAATTCAGAATGACTTGTACAAGAATCTGTGGCAATTATGTATCCTGGAAAATCCCAATTAGCATATCACAGCCAGGTGTTATGGGTGTGATTGCATTGTGGCTAAGAGGTGTTATAGGAACGCCCAGAGTAAGGTGTCAAAACAATCATTTTGGGGAGAAAACCCTCAAACTTGTACGGCAATATGAAAAGACAGCAAGGAAATTGGCAGACTACAGAAACCACCTGCGATTTAACCTCCGATGCAGACAAAAGGCAACAAAGGCTAGTACCATGCAGCATACATCTGGATTCCACGGTTAATGGCATCAGAGCCAAACAGATACTGTAAAAGGCTCACACACAGCTCCTAAATTAACGGGTACGACAGACATTTTACAGTTGATGCTTAAATGCACAACATTAGTTAACTAGAACAGAACCTGGCCTCACAGCTACCTGTGTCCATCTGGGAAAGAGTGATGGAGTTCAACAAACAAGCACAGCTTTCTCAGCACTGTAAGGGCAAACAAAGGCAACAGAACAAGTTCTCTATTCTGTCATCCCAGAACAGCCCCAAAGGAGAACAACTACCTTAGATACAAAAGTGTCACTTCATCAAACAAGGAGGAATGGGTGAGAAACATGTCTAACAGGACCCTGACCCAGCCAGAAATGGAAAGGGCTTGAACTTTGCCATCACTCCTAAAGCCATCCCTGTGGTGGATATTATAGCAGCCACAGAAGCCTTAATCCACAATATTAAGGTACCACAGAGTGAGGCAGAACAACTTTGCCTTAAGGTATCTGCAGACTTAGCCAGTGCTGAAACTCCTTCATCGAACAGGACCACACAGGAAAGAAGAGTATTAACATCCCTCAAGAAAGATTCCAGTATCACCATTCTACTGGCAGACAAGGGAAGATGCACAGTGGTACTCAACACCTCAGACTACCATGATAAGGTGACCATACTCCTGGCCGATAACACATATGAGGCTTTAACAAGGGATCCCACCAGCCATTACAAAAAAGGGTCATAGACTTACTACAACAGCTTCAAAAGGATAAAGCCATTGATCAAGCAATGTATCATCGCCTCTACCCTGGTGAGGCACATCCATGTATATATGGACTCCCAAAGATACATAAGGAAGGGGCACCACTAAGACCTATAGTCAGCAGCATCAACTCTGTAACATACAAGGTGGCAAAATATCTAGCTAACATCTTAGGACCGTTGGTGGGAAGTTCTAAGCATCACATCCAGAACTCTCAGGATTTCACCAACAAGATTGAAGATATAATACTCAGTGCAGAAGAAACTATGGTGTCCTATGATGTGACATCTCTCTTCACCTGTATACCCACCTAGGAGGCTGTTGACATGGTGAGAAAATGGCTAGGCCAAGACAGCACCCTTACCAGCAGAATTGATCTCAACCCAGAACAGGTGTGTTCCTTACTGGACTTGTGCCTGAATACCACCTATTTCAAATACAGGGATAAGTTCTATAAGCAAAAACACGGATGTGCTATGGGATCTTCAGTTTCAGGCGCTTAATACCTTTAAGGGCATAGCACCCAGTCACTGATTCAGATATGTGGATGACACCTGGGTTAAAATCCACCAGAAGGAAGTACAAGCTTTCACAGAACACAATGCGGTAGACCAAAATATCAAATTTACAAGGGAAGATACAAAACAACAAACAAGCTTTCTTGGACTGCTTGCTAGAAGTCAGGGAGTATAAAACACCGTAAACACCATATCCCTGTCTGCTTTAAACCAAACAAAACAATGAGGAAGCAATTGGTACATCCGAAAGACCCAATACCGAACACCAAGAAAAGCGACATCATATACGCAGTGCGAGTGCAAGTGAAGAATGCTCTGATTTGTATGTGGGGGGAACCAAACCAGCACTTCATTAACGTATGGCCCAGCACAGAAGAGCCAATCCTCGGGTCAGGACTCAGCCGTGTCCTGCATCTTAAGGATAAAGACATACCTTTGAAGGATTGTAATGTTAACATATTGGCAAAAGAACGTGTCTAGTTCAAGAAGGTGTTAAGGAGGCCAGTTATGTGAAAACAAAGAAACCAAGCCAAACGTCTTCAAGAACTAAACTTCAAGTCCAGTTGATCTAATTGAATACAACAAATATACCTAGAATAATAGTTTTAACAACCTGGTAGTCATAACACACAGGGAGGGCAGTGCCTGGGTCCCCCTTCGGCTTCAGAGAAAAATATTTTTTTAGCCTTTCAGCCTTGGGGGACCCAGGCACAGCAGGGGACGTTCCAAAGTCCCGACAGAAGGGGGGGCAGAAGAATTTGCAGAGACGGTGGTCTCTGCTGATGCAAACACATCCAACCTGTAGAACTTCATGAATGTGTTGATGGAAGACCAGGAGGCTGCTCTGCAAATCTGATCTATGGAGGCTCCCCGACGAGCTGCACATGAAGCTCCCAGTGTCCTGGTAGAGTGAGCTGCAACCCTCAAGGGAGGAGCAGTCCCAGCTTCAGTATAACATCTTGATATGACACTCCAAGTCCATCTCGCTAGAGTCTGAGGAGTCTCAGGAGCCTTTGTGCAGCCCCATTAGGAGGCTTTGGAAGCGCAAAAATATTCCGTCTGGAGATGTATATCCGGAGAGCTCTGACTTCACCAACGCAACCTCTTTTCTTTAGGCGAAGTTGGCAGAGGATATAGAGATGGGACGACAATTTCCTGACTTAGGTGAAAGGAAGATACAACCTAAGGTAGAAACGTTGGAGGAGGTCGAAGGACTACCTTGTCTCTGTGAAAGGATAAGAAAGATGGATCTACTGACAGAGCTGCCAGCTCTGATGCTCTGCGTATTGAGGAAATGGCTAGGAAAAACAGCGTTTTCCAAGAAAGAATAATGCTGCTGAACTTAGGGGTTCAAAGGGTAGTCGTTGAAAAACTCTAAGAACCAGGGAGAGGTCCCATGGTTGTACTGACTGTCTGCATGGGGGACGAATGTGAGCCACCCCCGTAAGAAGGTTTTCACATCCTTTCGTGATGCCAGTCGCCGATGAAAGAAAATTGACAGGGCTGAATTCTGGATCTTTAAGGCACTGAGATAGACCCTTATTCAATCCCACCTATAGAAACCTTAGAAAGCAAAAAAGAACTAAGATCGTAAAGGAAAACCCCTGGACGAGGCCCAATTCATATATCTCTGCCATAACCGGTGATAAACTTTTTCCGATGACTGTTTTTGTGCAGCCAGCATGGTAGGAATGACCGACGAGGGAATGCCTCTCTTCCTTAGAACGGAGGATTCAATAGCCATGCCATCAAATTGAGTCGTTGATGGTCTAGGTGGAAAAAGGGGCCTTGAGATATGAGGTCTGGACGGAGGGGTAGAGGCCATGGTTCGTCCTGTGACATCTCCAGGAGATCCGAGAACCAAGCCCTTCTCTGGCCACCTGGGAGCTATGAATATAGTTGTGGTTCCTTCCTGCTTGATCTTTTTTAGTAAACGCGGAATCAGGGCTATTGGAGGGAAAGCATACACTAACTGGAACCGCCATGGGACCACCAGTGCATCTATGAGGTGTGCCAGAGGATCTCGCGTTCTTGCACAGAAGAGGGGAACCTTGGGGTTGAGACATGATGCCATGATGTCTATTTCCGGAGTTCCCTACCGACAAGTCTTGAAAACCTCCTGATGAAGGGACCATTCCCTCGGATCCAGAGTGTGGCGGCTGAGAAAGTCCGCTTCCACGTTCAGAATCCCTGGAACGAAGACTGTAGATATCGCAGGAACATAGTGTTCTGCCCAGGACAGAATGCGGTGGGCTTCCTCCATGGCCATGTCGGTATGAGTGCCCCCCCTGGTGGTTGATGTATGTCACCGCTGTGGCAGTGTGACTGGATTCTGACAAAGCTGTTGTATAGGGGATGTCGCGCCCCGAAGAACGCTTGCAAGGTCAGCAAGAGAAGCTCCCACCCCACGGAAGACCCAAGGCCTTACCTGAAGGGGTAGCTGTCCACCCGATTGCCGGCTCGGGTGAAACCAATCTGGATCAGCCCACCAGTGAGTGCCAAGTGACCGCTAGCTGCAGTATAGTCAGGGGCCCTGTCTCCACCTGAACAAGGCCCAAGGCCAAGGCATCAGAAGAAGGGGGAAACGACCCTAGTGTGAATCCAGAGGATGTGAAAATGGCTGGAGTGGGTTACCCTCCTTAGGAGGTAACCCTTTTTTTCCCACACATCAGACGTGGGGGACAGCCAGGTCTGTGTGTACTTGCTGGGAAAGGCTGGAAGTGGTTGTCTTCCAGCTGTTCCATAGAAGGATCATTTGTTCCACACATCAGACATGGGGGACAGCCACGACTGTGTGAATCTAATGGAAAAAAAATAGCTGGAAGTGGTTACCTTCCAGCCGTTTTGGGTAAAATCCTGCTGTAGAGGAGAGTAGTCCAACTCCTGAGCAGACACTTGAAAAACTGAAGCTGGCTGCTGGTGCTGCAGAATATAAGGTATGGGGAGGAGCACCAGAGCCTATGCAAAACTTCAATTATTCAAGTGTCCGCTTCTGGAGGTGGAATACTTAACCCTGCTGTGCCTGGGTCCCCCAAGGCTGAAAGAGAAATAAAGATTTTTTTTTTTTTAATTATGTAAAATAAGACTGTATACTGTATATACTTGAATGTAAGTCGACCCGAGTATAAACCGAGGTAATCTGATGCAGTATTGTTATGAGGCTTAAGTTTCTCATTAAATGGACAGCAGAATTCCCATATTGCTGGGAGTTATAGTTTCCAAACATCTGCAGTGGAAACCACCCCCAGGGCCGGCCAGGTCACTACTCGGCACTGAGCAGGCAGAGCAGTGGATGCAGATTGCAGAGTGAGCAGCAGCCGGATTGCAGTAAGTGATTGACCAGAGTATAAGCCGAAGTTCGATTTTCAGGCTATTTTTAAAACCTGAAAACCTCTGCTTATACTCAAGTATATACGGTATGTTTCATTGTTTTAGTAAATAATTTCCATTAATCCATTCACAATGTCAGGCTCATCCAGAAGTTTTTCTAAGATTATTGGGCAGTTTCTCTGCCTACAAGATATTATCACAGACGCTTGGTTTACTTTTCCAGCTCTCAAAACTGAATTTGACTCAGCAGAGATCACATGGCTCTTCTTCACAGCAAAAATGTTAAAACATGAACAGAGTTGAGACAAAGACCTAAATCCTATTGTTCTACAAACCTATGAATACAGAATTAACCCCTTCAGTGCTAAGTTTCAAGAAGTTCAGTAAATAGAAATGCTGTAATGTTATTTCAGTTGAGTAAATCTATTTAAATTGTTATTATTCACAATAGACACTGAGGAATGGGACGAAATAATGGAGACATGTAAAAACGTCTCATCCAAAGCCTCTGATAAACTAATACAAATTTATATATTTAACAGTGCCTACCTAACCCCCCTACAAATTTCTAAATATAAAGCAAAAAACAGCCCAAACTGCCCCAAATGCCAACACTTTACTGGCACTTTCTTTCATATGCTGTGGACTTGCCCCCAAGTGCAAGCCTATTGGCAACAGATAATACAGTTCCTTCATGACGAGATGGGATCCCCCGTGGGCATGGACCCCAAGGTATGTCTGCTAAATGCTGTAGATTCCCTACCTATTTCCAAAATATTTATTAGGGAAGCATTATTTATCGCTAAGAAACAAATTGCCAAGACATGGATACAGGCCGAGATCCCCACTATTCAACAATGGAAACAGGAAATTAATAACACCCTACCATATAAAAAAACGGATGTACGCCCACAGGGCGTACATCCCTTATATCTCTGGGACTATGAAGAATTTAAAGAAACTAAAGGTTCCCTGGTGGTTGGGATGACTTATAGGATATATTAGAAGGAATTAAAAAAAACAACAACAATTTTCTCACTATAATTTCCCTTTAAATTGTTTTACTGTTTTAAAAAATCCCCTAGGTTTAAGAACTTTGCAAAACCGTAAATAATAATCAAGGAAAAAAAAAATAAAACACAACAAGCAATACAGATGATGTATACTATTTACATAATGTTTGTTAAACACAAAATACTGTATGTATTGTGTGATATTCTTTTTAATTATTTCAATAAAGTTCCTTCTCAGGGAGGGGATTAAAAAAAAATTTGTTATTATTCTAAAAATCTTTATCTACCTGCATATTGAAGTTATACCAGCAAGAATTAGCCTTTATGTAGAAAACGGATTTAAATCAAGCCTTTCTGACTTGTGATTTAAATCAAATCCACCCTGCCCACTAGTCTAAGTGTTTTAATGTTATGAATAAAAATGGACGGTTTCACTTCTACCTCGTGAGTAGTGCTATTCCTTGATATATTGTAACGAAGTACCTGCAGCTGGGAGGTATCCTCTGGGATTGCACGCACCACGTGGTTCAGTAAGGTACGGGGGCTGCCATACTTTGTACTGTTTGTGTATATATCTATACAACAATCAAAACAACTCAAAACAACTGAAAGTCAGTAAGTGGGAAAATATCTTAGTGTTTCTCCAACAATAGTTGGGTCTGTAGATTTATAAACTGGCAGACGATCAAACCTTATCTGCCAGTATTGTTTACAAAAAGTAAATGTGCAGTCTATTTCAGCCAATACTTCTGCTCAAACAATATATTACAGTAGACAGTTCTAAGGTCAGATTGTTACCTACAGCAGTTGTTTATCAAAAGAAAATCAATAGTTCAAAACACAAAAGAAGTATCTCTAACACAATATTGGAAATTGAATAGACATATACGTCCATCTAGTCCAACCTTTATACCCTACCCATAATGTCTGTATAACAGTTACATTGTAACATAGTATTGGAGGTTGTATAAAGACATATGTCCATCTAGTCCAACCTTTATACCCTTCCCATAATGTCTAACAGTTACATAGTAACATAGTATTTTAGGTTGTATAAAGACATACATCCATCTAGTCCAACCTTTAACAACCATATCAACTTTATTTAAAAATGAAAATTACCTGCAGCACCCCTTTCTCAGAGCGAGTATATAAGATATGTCTTGAGTTGTCAATAGAAATTTGTACAATAGGATCTAAATATTTAAAGGAAAAAAATCATTAACTTTTGTATGGCATTCAAGTTTTGCTTTTAAAACATGTGTTAAAGAGCCTTTAGATTCTATTACTGAATTCAAAATATCTTATCTGATAGACACACATACCATCTTCGGAAAAAGTAAATTGCAGCACCGAAGGCACAAGGAAGGAGAGGGAACTCTTTGAATGGTTGATCTTCCGGCATCTCTGACTAAACCATCCAGCTTCAGCCTAACGAAAACAAGCAACAGTATGGAAGTTACATCAACATATAAAAATCGTTTTTGTAGAAAAAATGTTGTATACTTTTTATTTTTAATTTTGGAGAAAAATGTAATTTCAAAGATTTCTAGAAGCTATCTAGATAAAAGGACCATAGTGCTAAAATTAGTCCACTAACATCTCTCCCTGTGTTCCCCTTGTTTAGGAGACATGCAGGGAATACTGTACTTACAAACAAACTCTTGCTATCCCCTCCCTCATCTTTGAGCCAAGCATGCTCAGAATATTTTCAAAGGCGAGCAAAAAAGCACATTGCTTTACACACATCCCAAGGTTTGTTTACAAACAGACCTTTCCTGCACGAGTCTTCTAAACAAGATCACATAGAAAGTCCCTTCCCTTGAAGAAAACCACACAATGGGCAGACTGAACAACTTGTCCAAGAAGGATTGTTGTTTTTTTGAAGTGTCAGCCTATTTTTGATGAGCACTCGTCTAATGTGTACGATGGGTGCAGATCCCCTCATTTAAATCAAATCTTGTTGGCAATGTCTCCACTTTACTTCTATAACTAGGTGCAAACGGTCCACCGTAAACACTGCTGGAGGTCATGCTTCATAACTGGTTACGAATACATCTAATATGTATGTAAATGTACTCAATATTTTGGTTGGAATTGGGGGCAGGTAAAAGACAAGTGACCAGTTTTCTGTTTTAAGGGTGACCATGCCCTTTAATCCTCCATGAAGTTACTTACCAGATTCCTGAGTTTTGCCCATTACTTCTTTACCTTTCACCACAAAACACTATGGCTTATAGAACATAAACTGGATCTAATGCAAACATTTTCTAGAACTTTAACATGGAAAGCCAATACTTTGAGATAAAATTTACTTTCATGGTGACACTACTACCGATATACAAAAAGGATCCATCTCATGTCTCTCACATGAAACATTGAATGTTACTAGGAAAGGGTATCTAGAAATCTAGCATCTAATATACAAACAATGGAGGGTCTGGGAGACCCCTATGTGGGTGGTGATAGGGAAAAACAAACAATTCTATCAATATATAAGGATAGACCATAAAGAGCCCTATATGGGCACTCACCTCCCTTGGGACCCAATATTGAATAGTTAATTTCAAAACCCCTTACAATCTAAAAAATCATTCCAGGAATAAGATAAATAGCTAAATAATTGACTTTATTCAAATAACATAATATCAAATATAAATAATCAGGCGTACCCGAAAGCGGCTAAAAAAATCCAAACAAGATCTTGGTACCGAGGTTAGGTAAGTGTGTCCAGACCCTGATGAAGCCGCGAAAATTTGGCGAAACGCGCACCGGTTTGGTTCCTGGGTGCCGGAGGTTGGATGGTATCCTGCTGACATTGCCGCACTGGTGGGGCTGTGTGGAGAGGAGCACTATTGGCACTCGGTATGCTGAGTGGAAGGCATTATGTTGGAGTTACTATGGAATCCGGGTGAAGATACGGCACATACAATTTGGCGCAGCTGTGGGAGAGAAGGACCGTTGGAGTTTCGGGTCCATGAGTATTCTTTGCTTTATGCAGCTGACACACAGAGTGCACGTCTTTGAAGTCCCGGTAGGCAACCCTAAGTTGTAACTTTGTACTGTACTTCATGTGATTAACTTCTAACAGCTATACTTACCGGATTATCATATATGTTCCTCTATGTGACTAACTTCTAACAGCTATACTTACCAGATTATCATATATGTTCCTCTATGTTACCAACTTCTAACAGCTTTACTTACCGGATTATCATATATGTTCCTCTATGTGACCAACTTCTAACAGCTTTACTTACCGGATTATCATATATGTTCCTCTATGTGACCAACTTCTAACAGCTATACTTACCAGATTATCATATATGTTCCTCTATGTTACCAACTTCTAACAGCTTTACTTACCGGATTATCATATATGTTCCTCGAATATACACAATTAATGAAAGGACACTTATCAACTAGACTGGTGAAATAGATCATTTGAAATTTAAAAGGTGAACTGAAGCCAAAATATAAGTGAGCCCAAATAGTGTCTAGACCCTTAAGGTGCCCAATACACTACTACTAGCCGTTCATCTATAGACAAATTCTAATCTATCTAATGGTGGACATAAACGCTAGATACCAGTCGTACATAAAATGGATCATGTATGGATGATCGTCAAAATAATTTCCACATCTGGGCAGCTGAAAAATGTTTTGGATTTTCTCGAGATGAGAACCGCTGAGTGTAAAATACAGCCTTAGACATTTGATAATGGAGGCTCCTGTGAGTACGGGTATAGACCCAGGGGAAGCCTGGAGCCATCATTCTCTCTGCTGGAGGTGGACTTAACCCCATGGTGCCTGGGCCCCCATAGGATGCTGGAGAATGAAACTTTCCTTGATTAAAACACCTTTACCTTCTTTTACATAGTTTTGAAGATATTTACATTTTTGTGTGTGAGTGATATGCAGCAGCATCACCAGATCCCCTGCAACAACCTGCCCTGAAACCATGTGGACAGTCATAACTCATCTCTTCTTGGTTTCTTCTGCTTTCTCCTGCACTGATCATGTGCCAACCGCAGATTAGGAGGGAACTAGTATTTGTGACCGCAGATTCCGAAACCTTCCACCCCACCACTACTTTCTGATAAGTGATTTCTTCATATCTTGGGCTGTGCAGCATGTAGAGAGATGGTTGATGGATCAAAAACCTGGACTTTTATTTGTTAAGATTAAGATTAAGAATTTTATCCACTGGATATGGGGGGGGGGGGGGGTGTCCACTAAACAGGGGCCTGTGTGAAGGGAAAAAAATTATTTGCTGCCCTGATTTAGCAATGTTTTACATACAAGCTGTAGAGACACCGAAGATGCCCATTTAATATGTTGTATCAGTTCTTTATTGCAGATAATAACTCGTGTTTATATGGACCACATGCTATATACGAACAGGTACCAATGCGGTTAATCACTATATTACATACCAGGGTTTCCTAGCGATCTGCAGTAAACTGAGAATAATATTCAAGAAAGTCCAGGTATCCTTAAGTTCTAGCAGAACCGACTCCAGATGCTGGGGTGTCACACTGCTTTCAATCTACGTTGGAAGGAAAGAAAATAAAACACACATTATTTTGCTTTTACCAGATTAGTAATAAAAAGGTGATAGCAATGGGACATGGCATTAACAAAGCCTTTTTAAAGCAGCTCTAAACATATTACAGTTGGTAACCAACTTCTTTCCCCCGCCATTTACTGTGGTGACCCCAATGCATGCGCATTCATTGTAAAGGTGCATCAGGACCTGTCAAAGGAGAGCAGCACTATAGTTGTGTCGTTTGCCACCTGCTCCTGTCTAAATAATGAAGAAGGGAGATAAGACAAAGCTCCATTACCTCTCGTTCTTTAATTAAAGGGAAAACAGCCAAGTCACTTTTTCGGAGGAGACACCCCTTTAAGGATAGATGTAGGAGTGAGATTCATATCCTTCTACATCTAATTAAGCATTACTTCCATTTTACAGCACAAGAATAGTGATTTCTAAATAAGAAAGGAATTGAATTCATTACCTGCACTGGTTCCCTCCCATTTGTCACCAGTGCTTGAATTGTACGTTGTGAAGGGTTTTTAAACAGAATCTTACCGCTGTGATTTCTCTGTTCCCGTCTTGACAATTTTTTCCACAGCTACACTTCCATCCCAAATGTTACTGGAAAGAAATAAGTGTATCTTGTTGTTCTATACATTATGACAGCACACTGCAATCATCATAAATAACTTGTATGTCACATGTCCATATACCTCAGTTTTATGCTGGCCATACAACCACCGCGTCGGTTTACTTTCCGAAGTTTCCAGCAACATTTTTCTGCTCTGGCCCATTTGCAAATTAACTTCAAAAACATAGGGCCAGGTGATTGTGTGGACTTCTATCTAATGTTGCGGGAATGTCTGAAGGTAAATGCAGAGGAACATTCACCCAGAGCCGCTATTCCACGCTGGGTAGATCTCCCATATGAGAAATAGCAATTAATTTAAACAAAAAATTTATAGCCGTGCACTACCCAGTAAACCTAAATCATGGTTAACCTTTAATGAAGCATGTGGCTGCCTTTAAGGGTAAATATTACATAGAAAGGAAACAATCTTGCGGAGGAAGCCTTGCTCGAAACACGTCTGAGCTGGAGCACGATGTTAGTAGAACCCCCATCTCCTTTGGATTCCTCGGTCTTGCTTTACTTTGGGCACATCTGCAGATCATTGGTCTGCAGTAAGGTATATTGCCGGACGGGAGGGGTGCTATATACTATGTAATACTGTTTATTACTTACATTTTATACATCAAAGGTATGAAGGTGGTTCTCTTGTTTTTTAAGTGCATTTCAGCTCCCACTGGTACTAGACAAAGATTATTTGTCCACATCCAGTGCGTCTAAAGGTCTTTTTCCTCTTGTGTGAATTGCTAGATCAAAATTCACACACACACGTGTTATTAACTGCTTGTGCCGGCTGCACTGGTCTTTTGTGATACCACTCACCCCAGTGCAAGCAAGGGGTTAAGTCACCATGAATCATTTTGAAATTCACTCTTGATGCCCCATACTCCAGGGGCGCGTGTTACAACTTCTTGGTAAACATCTTGGAAAGTGTGGGAGAGTCAAAGTTAATGTTGCCACCTATCAACAAAATTCACTTGTAGCAACTTGTATGGCAAACATACCGGGAAAACACATACTATGTTGCAAATTAAAAGAACACTGTTCAACTACATATGATATCTTAAATTCTCAAGCAGTATTAGAAAAAACATGACATGCAACCTGTGTTATCAAGTAGTAAGGGAAAGAGTATCTAAACCACCTTGCTTAAAGGAAGCGATTTAAGCACCGATTCCTCATTGAGACCCCATGGATTGAGCCTATTTACTTATCAATCCATTTTGCTTCTTTTTGGAGCAACAATTTGTTAAAATCCCACCTCTATTGTGTTCTTTGACTATTTCAACGCACTTGCCATTTCATCCAGTTTTATGGATTTCGCTCACGTACTGATCAAGTAGACAACTGACTCAGTCTTTTTCCTTAATCCACTTTATTCAAACTGTGTGCTACCCATAATGTTCAACTATTTTTCATAGAATTTTTCCTTAACTTTTTATGCACTCTTTGTACTGAATAACCAATATAAAACCATTTAAAGGCTAATTGTCCTATTCTGAGTATATCCGAAAACGAACCTTGCTTCCAAGTAATGTTATTGGATAACTGGGAGTAGGACAGACAGAGAGAAGTGGGGGGTGTGACAATAATAACAGTTGAAGAATTTTAGGTGGGCGGGCAGTATTGTTCAGAAAGTTAAGACATTCTATGAAAACACTCACCCAAAATGCGAGCAGACAGAAGTAGATGCAAATTCCATTGTGTTTTCCAGAAATATAACTTCTGGGCCCATTAAGCCAGGTATGGAAGTGGCAGGCTGAGGAGCAGGAGTGGTTACTCCATATACAGGTGTGTAGAAACATTAGGTGCAAAGATACCTAGGGGAAGAGGCAGATGTGGCCATTCCTTACAACATTCATGTATCTTTAATAATGAATATTAAGAGAGAAATAATGAATGGGCTTCTGAACAACCTACCTTGGGTTGGAGTACCCAGAAAAGCTAGGATTTGGCAGTGGACTTCCCATTTGGACAACGGAGAAGCTTAAAAGAAAAAATCACCATAAATAGGTATAGGGTAAAATGCAGAAATAAAGCAACGTATAACAAGAATGTCTTGAATAAAAATCTATTCTGCTCACTGCAACATTAAAATATTTATAAGACTATCAGGTTTATCAATAAAAGTTCTTATTGTTTAAAATGGTGCTAATTTTGCCCCAACCAATCAGATGTTAGCTTTCAAATGTGATTAATAATCTGATTGGTTGGGGCAAATGAGCACCATTTTTAACGATAGACTTTTTTGAATCTCCCTGTAAATGCCTTAGGGCAAATTACAACGGAACCGTCTCTGCCTATTTTTACTAAGCACAGACAGATTTTCAATGCAAAAACAGATAGTCTTACCTACTGAGAACAGGGAGAGAAACCACATAGGCCCGACATTACGGGTGCAGGTAATGATGACTGGATGCGCAGCTGAGCCTCCCCACCATATCTATTGATGAAAAAAGAAATTTGGGAAATTAGAGATATTCTTGGAGGACACACACAAGTCATAACGAACACCAAGGACTGATTATTAGGACACCTTTTTTAGGATAGTATGTGTGTTAACACACTCACACTAAACAAAATAACATCATATTGACTCTTTAGGATTATCCACTATATTTTTCCTACTTAATAGAAAATTCTAAACTGCACATTCCAGCAATCACATGATGGGTTTAATCTGACATACTAAACTATGAAAGTCTGGCTAATAGCGATAGTCTGGCCACGCCCCCTCAGGGTCCATGACTCTTATTGGATTGTCCAATGGGAAGATGCGTTCTGAGGGATTCTGATGGAAGCGAGCCATACCAGACTGCAAGCTGGAATTTCTGGGCTAAGAACGTCGATTTAGAGCAAACTTTAGGGGGAGGACCGAGCAGTTACGTCTGTTCCCCAATTAAGGGAGGGGGGTTGGTTTGGGAGACAATTTAGTTTACCTGAAAATGCTCGAGCAGCCCACGCAGACACCTCTCTGTACACGCTGCATTAGAACAGGCGAGAATCAAGGCAGATTGCACAAGCCTGATCCTCCTAAGTAAAAAAACGGGGGATTATAAGAGTCAATGCAGCACCATCTGACACAAAACCACTTGCCTATAAGGTGGAAATAGAAATAAATGTACCTGATGTAGTTTGAAAAATCGCTCAATTTCTTCCCCATCTCCTCCTCCATTACTAACAAGAAGATGTCGTAGCTGGTCAACAGGCCTAGTTTTGTGGAAAATATGACTTCCCTGCAGTTAAAGGAAGGAAAATTCATTGCTGGTAGCAGGCCACTGATTCACTGGTGATACAATAAGAAAGTGAAGGTAGAACGCTGACAGATATATCCGCTTAACAGATGCCCTTCTACATGTATCAGCTGACCAAATTCAGTCACATTAGACCAAGCTTTGGATTGTTGGGACAGCAGGAAGATCTGTTTTGACTACAGAGGGCAAGGAAACCATTGGATTTCCTAATCATATTGACCAGAGTAATGTAGGACATGAACCATCTATTTAAATTCTGAAAAGTCACTAATTTAGTACACACAGTACCTGGGCGAGAGAGCAATACAAATCGCGCAGAGGACGCATTATGTGTTGTTGGATCATAATAGGAGGGTCGTGAAGGTGAGGGATGATATCCTTGTTTAAGGGGGTAACAATTTTTTCAGGCTTTGATCATCAATCGCAAGAAAGAGCCCAGGAATGGCCATCCAGTGAGTAGTCACCTAGATAAACAAAACCCCACATCCCTGATCAAAACAATACTAACCGACAGAACAGAAATGGGACATGAGTAGAATATTTTCATTTCTGGATATTGATCTTTACAGAAAAACATCCATGAACAGTAGGAGCTGTAAATGGGATTACATTCGATACAATTAAACATAAACTATTGCCAGTTTTTGAGTCACGCGCTATTCCAATTAAAAACATGCTGATGTTTTTCATCTTCTTCCTGTTTATCCAAAGCAGTAGATATGTACTAGCAGCTGTACATAGAATACCATATAGTCTATAATGTCATTACCTGATTTCCATCATTGTTTTTTAAAGGGAAAGAGTCATGATTGATGCACCACAATATGTATTGTCCTCATTTTCAGATGCAGTCATTAGTACCACCTAATCCAGAAAGAAAAATTGTTTACCATATTGTTTAAATAGCTATTTTAATGCAGAACTCTAGCAATTCATCTTTCATTAAAGTACAGCCACCCTTACCTTTGGAAATAATGTAATCTGTGCAGGGAATAATATTACTCAAATATCAATGCATAATTTTGTATTAGCATAGCAGGTATATGGGGGGCTACTAACTTCTATCGCTGTTCATTCATAACATCTGATATTAACCACTGCTTATAATATTAGGTTAAAAACAGAGCAGAGCTGACAAGTATGGGGTAAGCCTGCCCACTCGGTGGAGGTAATATTTGTTTACTGTGCCAAGAACAAGGTCTGTAAATTCAGAATTACAGGAACAAAAAGTAGGGCTTTTGGATTTAGGCTTGCTCTCTCTGAATGGCACTTTGGTCTTCAGTGTTCGTGCTGGTATAAATATTGACTTGTGTGTTTTGGCAGCTGGAGAACCCAAGTTAAAATGGCAGCTCTGCCCAAAAACAAATAACTAGAACATTTCCGTAACTTGGATCGAGTGTGTGTGCCAGAATTTTGCCGATTTTTTTTTTGCAAAGATGATTAGATGTGAGCTGAATGACAGATTTCCTTTAAAATAGAATTGCTGAAAGCCAAATGAACTAAAGCGAACTCACCATTGCTGTATAAAGCTTTGTGCACTTAGAGGTTTTTCCACATTTGAAGAGCAGAAACCTGGAGGTAAGCGAACATGAATTAAAGCCAACATGCTGGGACGTGCCCAGGTTGTTTAAATGGCATAGTGCTGAAATACAAACGAACACCTAGAAGAAAAGCACAAATATTATGCACAACAACAGATATCGCCTAACAAAGACCCACAAATATATGGAAAAAAAAACAAAAAAAAAAAAACAACCCACCACTTTTTGTCCACTAAAGTAATTATTTTTAATAGCTATTGGGCGGACCTATAATTTGCAGGAATGTAGCGTAGCTAGCTTATTACTATCTCCCTCTACTGAATAGCACTCTACTGATGCAGATGTAGACTTACCTGCTGATTGGTAGGTTTTCTCCTGTTGTACATCCAATCTACTGCCACATGTGCACCTATGGGAAAGATGAGGCCTGTCTGGACAGCAATGCTGAAAAGCTGTTTAGAAGCAACTTATAGGTCCACCTGGCAGCAGTTGATAAATAGTCACTTAAGTGTCCCTTTAAAGTGCTAGGTTGGAGACTTCCTGCAGATGTAATTCAGTCTGGGCATTTAAGCTCTCTAGCTGATTCATGTGAAATGCTTTACAAAACACATTCAATATCCAAGAGAGAACCTACCAGCATGTGTGACGCCAGCAAATGACAGTTCATCGATTCGGTTTCTCAATGACAGCATGTGCACTTCGGCTTCAGAGCGGTCTATTGTTCTGCAGAGAGAAATAAAATGACAAGTTAATTCATCTGCTTGTTGACGATTTTTCCCCAATGTGCCAGTATATGCCAATACGATTATAAAGGCTTCCCCCTTAGTCACATTGCTTCTTCAGTCTATGCAATAGAACACCAGTTATCAGTGTGCAGGGTGATTTAACCAGTGGCGTCTAACTTCATATGTGACGGATGCGCGGGTTAGGTAAAAGATACCCACGCATCCGGTGCTCCTGATTCAATGTGCACTACTTTAAGCTCATGATTTTAATGTCGGATAAAGTGGTTCTGGGTAAATCACTGTTTTTATTGTTAACCAGACATTGAAATACAGTATGGGGATACGCTATTGAAAACATCCTTTGGCTAATATAAACGAGGGAGTTTCCATAAAACCTTCCTATGTATTTCACTAATTTTTATAGATGTAGCATAGAATATATTCAATTATAGATTCTAATAGATTTTAAATTTAAAGGGCATGTTCACAACATTATGACCCCCAAAACCTCATGTTTGCAATATTTACGGCTCTCCAAGACTTGCTGATCATTGCGGACTCCAGTTTTTTTTTCTTCCACAATGCAGCTGTGTCAAGGGTGTGTGACAGTGACATCCAGGCCAATAACTTATGGCTGCAGCCAGTCGCCTCCTCTACAGCTGTGCGAGCGAGTCAGCAACGATCAAGAAGATCTGCATTCGGTGACTTCATGGAGAGCGGTATTTAGATTTAGGGTGTCCTGGTTGTATATATTGAGTATTGTTGTAGGTGGGGGGTGGTGAACATGCCCTTTAAACAGTAGGTTCTTAGAAGTCAGCAAACCCCGTTACCTGGCGATGTTTCCAGCCAGCTGCAATAATAGAGTTCTGCGATACAGATGCCACCTGCTCATTCCTTTCCATCAAAGCCCAAATCATACACCTTTATCAAACAAAAGTTTGACAGTTAATACATAAAGCGAATGGTTGTACAGAAAACAATGAATGCGCCCAGTATATCAACGTTATTCTTACTGCTGCAGTGTAATATAGACCTGGCTCACCAAGCACAGTTGACAATCCAGTTTTCCTGTATCCTGGGGAGCTGGTGATCTCAGCTCTGCACCACCAGCAAATTTTTTTTTTTTTAAATTAAATATTGTCAACCCCCCTGCTATCTAGGGATTGGATGAATATTAATTATCAGTTAACCAACACAGGCTTAATGCCACAACCGTACAAAGAAAATCCTATGTGCTGATAAAAGTCAACAATCAAAACAATGTATCAAGGAACGCTACTCACCAGGTAGAGTTAAAAAGTCCATTTTTATTCAAAACGTTAAAAACACTTGGAGACTAGTGGGTACAAATCCAGTGTGGCCCACCCGCGCCTTGGACACCCACGAAACGGGTCAGGCGGTGGGCCACACTGGGATTTGCCCTGCTGGTTTGTACCCACTAGCAGGGTGGATAAAAATCAATGATTTTTTTAATAAATTCAAAAAATTGGATATTTGATTTAAATCAGATTTTTTTTTTTTTTTTAATGTTTTTGAGGAAAAATATTACCATCCGAAGTATTCCATCATGAAAGGGATTTTGTTACTACCGAAAATCACTTTCTCTGAGCGAGGGGGCACCAGCACAGCAAGGTAAGTATTCCACCTCTAGGAGTGGACACTTGAGTAATGAAGTTTTGCATAGGATCTGGTGCTCCCCCCCTTATATTCGCAGCACCAGCAGCCTGCTTCAGTTTTGTCCAAAAGAGGGAGTCAAGGAGTTGCCATAAGAACTTACAACTTTGTTACAACATACTTATGATATGAAAACCACACAGAATCTGTTATAACAACTAGAATAATATGCTTGTGAAGGTTCTCATTCATCCAGGTCATGGTATATCTGGTATTCAATTAGATCAACTGGACTTGAAATGTAGTTCTTGAAGAAGTTTCGCTAGTCATCCGACTGGCTTTCTCAATTCAGAATGACTTGTACAAGAATCTGTGGCATTATGTATCCTGGAAAATCCCAATTAGCATATCACAGACAGGTGTTATGGGTGTGATTGCATGTTGGCTAAGAGGTGTTATAGGAACGCCCAGAGTAAGGTGTCAAAACAATCATTTTGGGGAGAAAACCCTCAAACTTGTACGGCAATATGAAAAGACAACAAGGAAATTGGCAGACTACAGAAACCACCTGCGATTTAAACCTCCGATGCAGACAAAAGGCAACAAAGGCTAGTACCATGCAGCATACATCGGATTCCACGGTTAAGGCATCAGAGCCAAACAGATACTGTAAAAGGCTCACACACACGCTCCTAAATTAACGGGTACGCAGACATTTTACAGTTGATGCTTAAATGCCACAAAATTAGTTAACTAGAACAGAACCTGGCCTCACAGCTACCTGTGTCCATCTGGGAAAGAGTGATGGAGTTCAACAAACAGCAGCTTCTCAGCACTGTAAGGGCAAACAAGCACAATAGAACAAGTTCTCTATTCTGTCATCCCAGAACAGCCCCAAAGGAGAACAAACTACCTTAGATACAAAAGTGTCACTTCATCAAACAAGGAGGAATGGGTAGAAACATGTCTAACAGGACCCCGACCCAGCCAGAATGGAAAGGGCTTGAACTTTGCCATCACTCCTAAAGCATCCCTGTGGTGGATATATAGCACCCACAGAAGCCTTAATCCACAATATTAAGGTACCACAGAGTGAGGCAGAACAACTTTGCCTTAAGGTATTGCAGCTTAGCCAGTGCTGAAACTCCTTCATCGAACAGGACCACACAGGAAAGAGAGTATTAACACCCTCAAGAAAGATTCCAGTATCACCATTCTACTGGCAGACAAGGGAAGATGCACAGTGGTACTCACACACCTCAGACTACCATGATAAGGTGACCATACTCCTGGCCGATAACACATATGAGGCTTTAAAAGGGATCCCACCAGCCATTACCAAAAAAGGGTCATAGACTTACTACAACAGCTTCAAAAGGATAAAGCCATTGATCAAGCAATGTATCATCGCCTACCCTGGTGAGGCACATCCATGTATATATGGACTCCCAAAGATACATAAGGAAGGGGCACCACTAGACCTATAGTCAGCAGCATCAACTTGTAACATACAAGGTGGCAAAATATCTAGTAACATCTTAGGACCGTGGTGGGAAGTTCTAAGCATCACATCCAGAACTCTCAGGATTTCACCAACAAGATTGAAGATATAATACTCAGTGCAGAAGAAACTATGGTGTCCTATGATGTGACATCTCTCTTCACCTGTATACCCACCTAGGAGGCTGTTGACATGTGGTGAGAAAATGGCTAGGCCAAGACAGCACCCTTACCAGGAGATGATCTCAACCCAGAACAGGTGTGTTCCTTACTGGACTTGTCCTGAATACCACCTATTTCAAATACAGGGATAAGTTCTATAAGCCAAAACACGGATGTGCTATGGGATCTTCAGTTTCAGGCGCTTAATACCTTTAAGGGCATAGCACCCAGTCACTGATTCAGATATGTGGATGACACCTGGGTTAAAATCCACCAGAAGGAAGTACAAGCTTTCACAGAACACAATGCGGTAGACCAAAATATCAAATTTACAAGGGAAGATACAAAACAACAAACAAGCTTCTTGGACTGCTTGCTAGAAGTCAGGGAGTATAAAAAACACCGTAAACAGCATATCTGTCTGCTTTAAACCAAACAAAACAATGAGGAAGCAATTGGTACATCCGAAAGACCCAATACCGAACACAAGAAAAGCGACATCATATACGCAGTGCAGTGCAGTGAAGAATGCTCTGATTTGTATGTGGGGGGAACCAAACCAGCAACTTCATTAACGTATGGCCCAGCACAGAAGAGCCAATCCTCGGGTCAGGACTCAGCCGTGTCCTGCATCTTAAGGATAAAGGACATACCTTTGAAGGTTGTAATGTTAACATATTGGCAAAAGAACGTGTCTAGTTCAAGAGAGGTGTTAAGGAGGCCAGTTATGTGAAAACAAAGAAACCAAGCCAAACGTCTTCAAGAACTAAACTTCAAGTCCAGTTGATCTAATTGAATACAACCAAATATACCTAGAATAATAGTTTTAACAACTGGTAGTCATAACACACAGGAGGGCAGTGCCTGGGTCCCCCTTCGGCTTCAGAGAAAAATATTTTTTTAGCCTTTCAGCCTTGGGGGACCCAGGCACAGCAGGGACGTTCCAAAGTCCCGACAGAAGGGGGGGCAGAAGAATTTGCAGAGACGGTGGTCTTGCTGATGCAAACACATCCAAACCTGTAGAACTTCATGAATGTGTTGATGGAAGACCAGGAGGCTGCTCTGCAAAATCTGATCTATGGAGGTCCCCGACGAGCTGCACATGAAGCTCCCAGTGTCCTGGTAGAGTGAGCTGCAACCCTCAAGGGAGGAGCAGTCCCAGCTTCAGTATAACATCTTGATATGACACTCCAAGTCCATCTCGCTAGAGTCTGAGGAGTCTCAGGAGCCTTTGTGCAGCCCCATTAGGAGGCTTTGGAAGCGCAAAAATATTCCGTCTGGAGATGTATATCCGGGGAGCGGAGCTCTGACTTCACCAACGCAACCTCTTTCTTAGGCGAAGTTGGCAGAGGATATAGAGATGGGACGACAATTCCTGACTTAGGTGAAAGGAAGATATCAACCTAAGGGTAGAAACGTTGGAGGAGGTCGAAGGACTACCTTGTCTCTGTGAAAGGATAAGAAAGATGGATCTACTGACAGAGCTGCCAGCTCTGATGCTCTGCGTATTGAGGAAATGGCTAGGAAAAACAGCGTTTTCCAAGAAAGAAAGAATGCTGCTGAACTTAGGGGTTCAAAGGGTAGTCGTTGAAAAACTCTAAGAACCAGGGAGGAGGTCCCAAGGTTGTACGACTGTCTGCATGGGGGACGAATGTGAGCCACCCCGAAGTAAGAAGGTTTTCACATCCTTTCGTGATGCCAGTCGCCGATGAAAGAAAATTGACAGGGCTGAATTCTGGATCTTTAAGGCACTGAGATAGACCCTTATTCAATCCCACCTATAGAAACCTTAGCAGTCTAGATAGGACAAAGTTCTTAGAAGGAAAACCCCTGGACGAGGCCCAATTCATATATCTCTGCCATAACCGGTGATAAACTTTTTCCGATGACTGTTTTTGTGCAGCCAGCATGGTAGGAATGACCGACGAGGGAATGCCTCTCTTCCTTAGAACGGAGGGATTCAATAGCCATGCCATTCAAATTGAGTCGTTGATGGTCTAGGTGGAAAAAGGGGGCCTTGAGATATGAGGTCTGGACGGAGGGGTAGAGGCCATGGTTCGTCCTGTGACATCTCCAGGAGATCCAGAGAACCAAGCCCTTCTCTGGCCACCTGGGAGCTATGAATATAGTTGTGGTTCCTTCCTGCTGATCTTTTTTAGTAAACGCGGAATCAGGGCTATTGGAGGGAAAGCATACACTAACTGGAACCGCCATGGGACCACCAGTGCATCTATGAGGTGTGCCAGAGGATCTCGCGTTCTTGCACAGAAGAGGGGAACCTTGGGGTTGAGACATGATGCCATGATGTCTATTTCCAGAGTTCCCCACCGAAAGTCTTGAAAACCTCCTGATGAAGGGACCATTCCCTCGGATCCAGAGTGTGGCGGCTGAGAAAGTCCACTTTCATAATCCCTGGAACGAAGACTGTAGAGATCGCCGGAACATAGTGTTTGCCCAGGACAGAATGCGGTGGGCTTCCTCCATGGCCATGTCGGTACGAGTGCCCCCCTGGTGGTTGATGTATGTCACCGCTGTGGCAGTGCAGTGTGACTGGATTCTGACAAAGCTGTTGTATAGGGGATGTCGGCGCCCCGAAGAACGCTTGCAAGGTCAGCAAGAGAAGCTCCCCCCCCACGGAAGACCCAAGGCCTTACCTGAAGAGGGTAGCTGTCCACCCCATTGCCGGCTCGGGTGAAACCAATCTGGATCAGCCCCACCGGAGTGCCAAGTGACCGCTAGCTGCAGTATAGTCAGGGGCCTGTCTCCACCCTGAACAAGGCCCAAGGCCAAGGCATCAGAAGAGGGGGGGAAACGACCCTAGTGTGAATAGAGGAGTGAAAATGGCTGGAGTGGGTTACCCTCATTAGGAGGTAACCCTTTTTTTCCCACACATCAGACGTGGGGGACAGCCAGGTCTGTGTGACTTGCTGGGAAAGGCTGGAAGTGGTTGTCTTCCAGCTGTTCCATAGAAGGATCATTTGTTCCACACATCAAGACATGGGGGACAGCCACGACTGTGTGAATCTAATGGAAAAAAAAATGTGGAAGTGGTTACCTTCCAGCCGTTTTGGGTAAAAATCCTGCTGTAGAGGAGAGTAGTCCAACTCCTGAGCAGACACTTGAAAAAAATGAAGCTGGCTGCTGGTGCTGCAGATATAAGGTATGGGGAGGAGCACCAGAGCCTATGCAAAACTTCAATTATTCAAGTGTCCGCCTTCTGGAGGTGGAATACTTAACCCTGTGTGCCTGGGTCCCCCAAGGCTGAAAGAGAAATAAAGATTTTTTTTTTTTTTTTAATTATGTAAAATAAGACTGTATACTGTATATACTTGAATGTAAGTCGACCCGAGTATAAACCGAGGTAGGTAATCTGATGCAGATTGTTATGAGGCTTAAGTTTCTCATTAAATGGACAGCAGAATTCCCATATTGCCGGGAGTTATAGTTTCCAAACATCTGCAGTGGAAACCACCCCCAGGGCCGGCCCGGTCACTACTCGGCACTGAGCAGGCAGAGCAGTGGATGCAGATTGCAGAGTGAGCAGCAGCCGGATTGCAGTAAGTGATTGACCAGAGTATAAGCCGAAGTTCGATTTTCAGGCATTTTTAAAACCTGAAAACCTCTGCTTATACTCAAGTATATACGGTATGTTTCATTGTTTTAGTAAATAATTTCCATTAATCCATTCACAATGTCAGGCTCATCCAGAAGTTTTCTAAGATTATTGGGGAGTTTCTCTGCCACAAGATATTATCACAGACGCTTGGTTTACTTTTCCAGCTCTCAAAACTGAATTTGACTCAGCAGAGATCACATGGCTCTTCTTCACAGCAAAAATGTTAAAACATGAACAGAGTTGAGACAAAGACCTAAATCCTATTGTTCTACAAAACCTATGAATACAGAATTAACCCCTTCAGTGCTAAGTTTCAAGAAGTTCAGTAAATAGAAATGCTGGAATGTTATTTCAGTTGAGTAAATCTATTTAAATTGTTATTATCAATAGACTGAGGAATGGGACGAAATAATGGAGACATGTAAAAACGTCTCATACAAGCCTCTGATAAACTAATACAATTTATATATTTAACAGTGCCTACCTAACCCCCCTACAAATTCTAAATATAAGCAAAAAAAACGCCCAAACTGCCCCAAATGCCAACACTTTACTGGCACTTTCTTTCATATGCTGTGGACTTGCCCCCAAGTGCAAGCCTATTGGCAACAGATAATACAGTTCCTTCATGACGAGATGGGACCCCCGTGGGCATGGACCCCAAGGTATGTCTGCTAAATGCTGTAGATTCCCTACCTTTTCAAAATATTTATCAGGGAAGCATTATTTATCGCTAAGAAACAAATTGCCAAGACATGGATACAGGCCGAGATCCCCACTATTCAACAATGGAAACAGGAAATTAAACACCCTACCATATAAAAAAACGGATGTACGCCCACAGGGCGTACATCCCTTATATCTCTGGGACTATGAAGAATTTAAAGAAACTAAAGGTTCCCTGGTGGTTGGGATGACTTATAGGATATATTAGAAGGAATTAAAAAAAACAACAACAATTTTCTCACTATAATTTCCCTTTAAATTGTTTTATGTTTTAAAAAATCCCCTAGGTTTAAGAACTTTGCAAAACCGTAAATAATAATCAAGGAAAAAAAAAAATAAAACACAACAAGCAATACAGATGATGTATACTATTTTACATAATTTGTTAAACACAAAAAACTGTATGTATTGTGTGATATTCTTTTAATTATTTCAATAAAGTTCCTTCTCAGGGAGGGGATTAAAAAAAAAAATTGTTATTATTCTAAAAAATCTTTATCTACCTGCATATGAAGTTTATACCAGCAAGAATTAGCCTTTATGTAGAAAACGGATTTAAATCAAGCCTTTCTGACTTGTGATTTAAATCAAATCCACCCTGCCACTAGTCTAAGTGTTTTAATGTTATGAATAAAAATGGACGGTTTCACTTCTACCTCGTGAGTAGTGCTATCCTTGATATATTGTAACGAAGTACCTGCAGCTGGGAGGTATCCTCTGGGATTGCACGCACCACGTGGTTCAGTAAGGTAGGGGTGCTGCCATACTTTGTACTGTTTGTGTATATATCTATACAACAATCAAACAACTCAAAACAACTGAAAGTCAGTAAGTGGGAAAATATCTAGTGTTTCTCCAACAATAGTTGGGTCTGTAGATTTATAAACTGGCAGACGATCAAACCTTATCTGCCAGTTTGTTTACAAAAAGTAAATGTGCAGTCTATTTCAGCCAATACTTCTGCTCAAACAATATATTACAGTAGACAGTTCTAAGGTCAGATTGTTACCTAAGCAGTTGTTTATCAAAAGAAAATCAATAGTTCAAAACACAAAGAAGTATCTCTAACACAATATTGGAAATTGAATAGACAATACGTCCATCTAGTCCAACCTTTATATCCCTACCCATAATGTCTGTATAACAGTACATTGTAACATGTATTGGAGGTTGTATAAAGACATACGTCCATCTAGTCCAACCTTGTTACCCTACCCATAATGTCTGTCTAAGTTACATAGTAACATAGTATTGGAGGTTGTATAAGGACATACTTCCATCTAGTCCAACCTTTATACCCTCCCCATAATGTCTGTCTAAGTTACATAGTAACATAGTATTGGAGGTTTATAAAGACATACGTCCATCTAGTCCAACCTTTATACCCTACCCATAATGTCTATATAAACAGTTACATAGTAACATAGTATTGGAGGTTGTATAAAGACATACATCCATCTAGTCCAACCTTATACCCTACCCATAATGTCTGTCTAACAGTTACATAGTAACATAGTATTGGAAGTTGTATAAAGACATAGGTCCATCTAGTCCAAGCTTTATATCCTACCCATAATGTCTAACAGTTACATAGTAACATAGTATTTTAGGTTGTATAAAGACATACATCCATCTATTCCAACCTTTAACAACCATATCAACTTTATTTTAAAAATGAAAATTACCTGCAGCACCCCTTTCTCAGAGCGAGTATATAAGATATGTCTTGAGTTGTCAATAGAAATTTACAATAGGATCTAAATATTTAAAGGAAAAAATAATTAACTTTTGTATGGCATTCAAGTTTTGCTTTTAAAACATGTGTTAAAGAGCCTTTAGATTCTATTACTGAATTCAAAATATCTATCTGATAGACACACATACCATCTTCGGAAAAAAAGTAAATGCAGCACCGAAGGCACAAGGAAGGAGAGGGAACTCTTTGAATGGTTGATCTTCCGGCATCTCTGACTAAACCATCCAGCTTCAGCCTAACGAAAACAAGCAACAGTATGGAAGTTACATCATGTAAAAATAGACTTTTTAGTGCAAATATTGTCTACTGATTATTTTTAATTTTGGAGAAAAATGTAATTTCAAAGATTTCTAGAAGCTATCTAGATAAAAGGACCATAGTGCTAAAATTAGTCCACTACATCTTCCCCTGTGTTCCCCTTGTTTTAGGAGACATGCAGGGAATACTGTACTTACAAACAAAAAATCTTGCTATCCCCTCCCTCATCTTTGAGCCAAGCATGCTCAGAATATTTTCAAAGGCGAGCAAAAAAAGCACATTGCTTTACACACATCCCAAGGTTTGTTTACAAACAGACCTTTCCTGCACGAGTCTTCTAAACAAGATCACATAGAAAGTCCCTTCCCTTGAAGAAAACCACCACAATGGGCAGCAGACTGAACAACTTGTCCAAGAAGGATTGTTGTTTTTTTGAAGTGTCAGCCTATTTTTGATGATCACTCGTCTAATGTGTACGATGGGTGCAGATCCCTCATTTAAATCAAATCTTGTTGGCAAAGTCTCCACTTTACTTCTATAACTAGGTGCAAACGGTCCACCGTAAACACTGCTGGAGGTTCATGCTTCATAACTGGTACGAATACATCTAATATGTATGTAAATAATGTACTCAATATTTTGGTTGGAATTGGGGGCAGGTAAAAGACAAGTGACCAGTTTTCTGTTTAAGGGTGACCATGCCCTTAATCCTCCATGAAGTTATTACCAGATTCCTGAGTTTTGCCCAAATTCTCTTACCTTTCACCACAAAACACTATGGCTTATAGAACATAAACTGGATCTAATGCAAACATTTCTAGAACTTTAACATGGAGAAGCCAATACTTTGAGATAAAAATTTACTTTCATGGGGACACTACTACCGATATACAAAAAGGATCCATCTCATGTCTCTCACATGAAACATTGAATGTTACTAGGAAAGGGTATCTAGAAATCTAGCATCTAATATACAAACAATGGAGGGTCTGGGAGACCCCTATGTGGGTGGTGATAGGGAAAAACAAACAATTCTATCAATATATAAGGATAGACCATAAAGAGCCCTATATGGGCACTCACCTCCCTTGGGACCCAATATTGAATTTAATTTCAAAACCCCTTACAATCTAAAAAATCATTCCAGGAATAAGATAAATAGCTAAATAATTGACTTTATTCAAAATAACATAATATCAAATATAAATAATCAGGCGTACCCGAAAGCGGCTAAAAAAATCCAAACAAGATCTTGGTACCGAGGTTAGGTAAGTGTGTCCAGACCCCATGATGAAGCCGCGAAAATTTGGCGAAACGCGCACCGGTTTGGTTCCTGGGTGCGGAGGTTGGATGGTATCCTGCTGACATTGCCGCACTGGTGGGGCTGTGTGGAGAGGGCACTATTGGCACTCGGTATGCTGAGTGGAAGGCATTATGTTGGAGTTTACTATGGAATCCGGCGGTGAAGTAACGGCACCATACAATTTGGCGCAGCTGTGGGAGAGAAGGACCGTTGGAGTTTCGGTGTCCATGAGTATTCTTTGCTTTTGCAGCTGAGACACACAGTGCACGTCTTTGAAGTCCCGGTAGGCAACCCTAAGTTGTAACTTTGTACTGTACTTCATGTGATTAACTTCTAACAGCTATACTTACCGGATTATCATATATGTTCCTCTATGTGACTAACTTCTAACAGCTATACTTACCAGATTATCATATATGTTCCTCTATGTTACCAACTTCTAACAGCTTTACTTACCGGATTATCATATATGTTCCTCTATGTGACTAACTTCAACAAGCCATACTTACCGGATTATCATATATGTTCCTCTATGTGACTAACTTCTTACAGCTATACTTACCGGATTATCATATATGTTCCTCTATGTGATTAACTTCTAACAGCTTTACTTACCAGAAACCTTACACAGCAAGCCCTATGTTGAATGTTATTATCTTACAGAGACACACTTACCTAACCTTGGTACCAGGATCTTGTTTAGATTTTTTAGTCGCTTTCGGGGCGCCCGATTATTTATATTTGATATTGTGTATTTTATTTGAATAAAATGAATTATTTAGCTATTTCTCTTATTCCTGGGATGATTTTTTAGATTCTAGGGGGTTGTGAGATTGATTAACTATTCAATATTGGGTCCCAAGTGAGGTGAGTGCTTATAGAGGGGTCTATCCTTATATATTGATGTAATGACTAGGAAAGGGACAAGGTCTTTAATGGGGTTAAAGTGGGGCCAAAACACTCCACAGGGGAGAGATAGCAGTAGGGAACCAAATGATTACTGGGTAAATTCTCAAGGTCTGTAAACGAGCAATCGTGGGGCCCGAACCCAATGCACGATGGTGTACGGATGGCGGATCATCAACAATGCCAGACCGAGCACCCTTACACTTATCGATACTTGGGCAAAATGGCTGTTTGCATTAATGGGACCCGCGATCACGTGTGTACGAAGCTTTACACAGCTGGCTTTTTTTTTTTACAAACAAACTTACTATATTTTTCCAATAAATGCATGCATTGCTAATAGCTATACAATCTCATATAACAGCGTTCAAAAACAAAACCTTCAAGCCTGAATATCTATTTTAACCAGAGATTTACCTGATAGGCTACTTCATACAGACAACCATCCTTCCCAGACAGGAATATGCGCCCATTGTCAGTTGATGTTATGGTCAGGAGATAAGTGTTGTCTGTAGGCAAGGAATAGAGTGGGTCTGGGAGAAGCTGCATTCCACCTGAAATGCTGTCATTAAGACTACCTAGGAGGAGATATGGTGGGATTTACATCACATTCCAAAATATCATATCACTTTATTTTGGCAAATAACCATTAGCAAAGCAACAAGACACTTACAAACTTATTTATTAAGTGGTACAAAATGTGTCCGTGCTGTTAACTTCCAGCAATCAATCAGATGTTACCTTTTTACCAGTCAACAAAAGTTAGAAAAACATCCTATTGGCTGCTGCAGTTTAACATCACAGACACCTCTTATTAGATATGCCTCTTGGGGTCAAGAGGCACTCTCTGGAGCAGGCAAGTCAGTGATAGCTATGTCCTATTAATTATGCAATTAAACACAGGTATGAGAGTGGCTGAAAAGCATGTCAATTATGAAATACAGCAGGAAAAAGGGGTATTGGTGCATATAGTGACCCTTAATAGCACAGGGCATTCTTTTTGTTCAAGCCCTTAGTATGTAAGCCACAAAGGGCTGATGCAATAAGAGTTAAAAAAATTTGCCTGCAGTGACCAATGTTATATAACTGCATTAACTCAGGTTCCTAACTCACCATTCAAAACTATCTAGGTGCCCAATTTTGTATTGCACAATCATTTCTTTTTGGCAGTTTTAGAGATATTGTCAAATGTATGTGTGGTCTGTCACTGCATTGGAGGAAACTTAAGAGCCAATATAGTATTTAAAATGTAGTTCCAATCATTAAATGAATATTCAGCTACCAACAATACTCATTCTTTCCATGCACAGCATACTGCGGAATTAAACAGTGATTTTTTCTGTGTTCCATTACCTGCTTTTATTGTTATATGCTATATTTAGTTACCATACCAGATATTCTGTACATTTTACAGTCAGAGGTAGGAATGTGGACATGCAAATACGCTTATTGACTGACAGATCCTCCCTTGAATCATGAAAGTAAGATTGTAAAAAAGTATGCTGAAGGATATTATACTTTAAAGGCATGATGTTTCTAAACACTTGCAGGGAAATTCAATACAACTTAATGTTTAAAATGGTGCTAATTTTGCCTCAACCAATCAGATCTTATTTAACATTTGAAAGCTAACATCTGATTGGTTGGGGCAAAATTAGCACCATTTTTAACGATAAGAACTTTTATTGAATAACCCCGTTGGACTTTAATCAATCAGATTAGCATTTAATGGTCGACTGAAGTTTAGTAGCACCTTATTGGCTGTTGCAGATTAGTAGTACACTCAAACTTTTCCACCTCTTAATACACTAGTCCCTTAAAAATAAAAATACACTTCATACACCAACATTAAAGGGCACGTCCACCCATAAAACAAAATTTTACATACAGCTGCAGGACCCCCCAAAACCCCACTTACGTTTTACTTTCGACTTGCAAAGATGCAGCTAAACATACTTACATACCCTGGTCCCTCACTGCTTGGGTACCACCCCATGCTGCTCTTACGAGCATGTTTCTTACTAAAACAGTCTTGTTCACAGCTATTGGGCGTGACATCACTGTCGAGCCTTTGTCTGACAGCAGCAAACCAGAAAGCAGAGAGGGGAAGACCGGATATTGTAAGTATGTTTAGCTATATCTTTGGGGAAGGTAAGTAAACTTAACTAGGGTTTGGGGGGTCCTGCAGCTGTAAGTAAATTTTCCAACCTTTAACAGCTGAATATACTTCTGTATTTAACATTGGCTTATCGGATTTTGCTGCATACAAAGTAAAATTAATTTCTGAGATTAAAAGTAACCAAAACAAATTTTAGTGCAGTAATGGATAGTTCATCTTTGCCATTAAAAGAAACAAGAATATCTTGGGTTGCTTTTTCTGTTTTCACAGCAAAATATTAATTTCTGAAACAAATGTTCCCCTTAAAGTTTAATATAAGAATAGTTCCTGACAAAGAAGCTCCCTGACCAAGCAATACAACCTTTATATTACAATGAAAAGGAGAATGTCATTTCTTATAATACACAAGTGTTTTTTTTAATTATAGAGTGATTTAGTTATTTTAAAGATATTTTTAATCCGATGCTTCATAAGGGGTTTAAAAAAAAAACAAAAACACACACACTAATAAAACTTAATCAAATGCACCCAAACTAATGTAATGGCAGGACCATATTTTAAACAACTGTAAGGGAAATTTCTTATACTGTGTATGACAAAGGATTGCTGAAGGGAACCTAAAGGGATGTTAAGGGTTACAAGCAAAACTGTATTAATGAGGACATGAGGCACAGTTAGAAACCATGTGTACTGGAAGCAGGTGCTGAAGGATTTAGATTCATAGAGAGTACAATCTGCCATATTCTAAGTTATGATCAGAGCCTTCCTATCCCTGGCTGTAGAAAGACCAAGATTATATCTATGCAGAGGGTCAGTATATCATCCACATGACCAGATGGAACTGGGGGTGAGAGGGTGAATGTTATTCTGTAATAATTGCAATGAAGGAACTAAGTATATGTAGGAACTAACAGGGTTATTCAACCTATGCATAGGGAGAACGTTTGGGACTGTGTGTAATCACACAGCACAGCACTCAACGCACTCCAATAGAAGACGATGTGGCCATTACCTCCTCTGCCCTGTGCTACCAACACTTTTCGCAGTGCATGCTCTGTGATATGGTAACATCAAAGCAATTGCAGGGTAGTGCTCTTGAATTGCCCAATGTTGTGATTTCACTGCGTGGCACGATTCTTGCCTGCTACCTAGTGGGGCCTTGAAACCAACTTGCATTGAAACCAATGCAATTTGCACCATGCGAAAAAAAGGATTTACGGGTAGGCCACACTAGCGCGTATGTGTGCGCGTTTTCGCTAAAATGGAAATTGAAGAGACGCAAAATTTCCATCGATTTACGATGCCCATGTGATTGCACATAGGTTTCCGTTTTGCAACTCATGCATTCACCATTTTTGGTGCATTAATGCATGCGTTTCCTTAACAGAAAATGAGAAAATTGCATGCGCAAAATGCACAAGAATCGCGCACACAATCACATGCAATAACGCTCACGATTGTGTGCGTGATTTGGTGCGTTGTAGTGGGGCCTCAGCCAAAGGATAGAAAATGTTTCAAAATGTTTAGGCTCCTAAGGAACTAACAGGGTTATTCAATAAAAGTTCTTATCGTTTAAAATGGTGCTAATTTTACCCCAACCAATCAGATGTTAGCTTTCAAATGTTAAATAAGATCTGATTGGTTAGGGCAAAATTAGCACCATTTTAAACGATAAGAACTTTTATTACATCTCCCTGTAAGTATATTGTATACAATAAAGGTGTTTCTTTTCTTTCATCAGTTTGTTTTCTCCTAAGTCTTATTTTGCCGCAACACAACTTACATTGGAAACGGTAATGGAAGCAATGGTGGATATGAGTTTTTATATTAGTTATATTTACTGTTTTTCACCCATTAGAATTTGGATAAATCATGTATTAAACAAAGATACTGATAGATTGCAACTTGTACTTCCCGGTATATATTATCATATTAGCCTCATCATTTGCAACTGACCTGGTTGTAAATTAGCAAAACTCACTCCAAGTATAACAATGTCTACTGGAGTAGCAAGGACAAGTAGATGGCGGATATGGGGCTGAAATCTACTGGAGTAGCAAGGACAAGTAGATGGCGGATATGGGGCTGAAATATTCCTGAAATGAAATTAATAGAATAAAACAAATAAGAAACCAATAATGATGCTAATACTTTCACGTTAACACAGAATAAACCAATTAAGAGGCGCAGAAACAACTCACCTTCCTTAGGTCTCACAAGTCCAACAGAGAGTATAGTTTCACTAAGCCCGTCATAGTACGCAAGGTCACCTCTATTTGTATTGAAGGGAAAAAAACACAGACAGTAGGATTATAGTGGAGGCCAAATCTTACTTTTTTTGTTTTATTGGCCATTTAAAATGGGGATTTTGTTACTTAATGAGAAATTGTTTTATTTCTGAGGAACCCAGGCATTCCCACAAGCACAGGGTCCTCCTGTTCCAGCAGGCAGGCCAAAGAAGTTCTTTTTCCCCATCATCAGCTCATGCACAGATCAATTAATCATTGTATCACCCAGTTACAAAAAGAGGAAATGCGTTATAATACAACATTAAAAAAAAAATTGACGATCACCAGCTTCCTGTATTTGGGGGTTCTTTCACTGAGTGAGACACTTTATAAAGGTTGGTGCAGCCAGTAAATTCAAATTTGATAATAGAAGGAAGTGTTCTGTTTAACTTTTTTGCTATATTTTTAAGCTTAGAAATGCTATCAACTGCAAGTTTCCCCCCCATGAGCTAAACACACATTCAAATTCTCACAGCTGCTGCTAGCTGCTCTGATAAACACATACCCATCGTCGTAGTTCCACATGAAAATATCGCTGTCAATGGTCAACCATGCCCGGCTGATCTCCGGGAATACTCCCATCATACAGTTACACTGCATATCTGAAATATTTGGGATGTAAGGGTATACTGTAACATAGACATAAATTAAAGGGGAACGCTGGTCCAAAAATGACTTTAGGTAAATTGATAGGAATTGCTCTCCTGAGAATTTTTGCAATTTATTTTCATTGTTTATTTTGCATAGTTTTGAAGATATTTACATGTATGTGTGTGATATGGCAGCAGCATCACCAGGTCACCTGCACTTCCTGCTCTGAAACCATTACACAGCAGGGAAGGGGGGTATGGGTGTTCTTCCTGTCTCCTGTCCTGTCACTGAAGTCTGAGGCTGTGCTCGCCGGCGGCGAGGTAGAGGAGCAGCCTTAGGAATGTCACGTCAGCCTCCCACCCATTAATTTTCTGGTCAGTAATTTCTTTTTATCTTGGGCTGTGGAGCACGTAGAGAGGTGGTTGATGGCTCGTTTTAAAGGTAGGAAACTGGCCTTTCATTTAAACTTAAATTGTTTGGAGACCACAGTTCCCCTTTAAAGCAGAGTACACACAATGGGATTCTTTATACTTTATGTGGGATTTGAGGGAAGGGGCAGAGAAAATGAACCAAGGAAAGGAGTGATATATAAATTAACCCATAGGGGAGAGAATGAAATAAGCAAAGGTAATGTCAGCAGCTCTGTTAGAAGATGTTTTAACTTTTTCAGGAACAAGGTAAATATCCACCGAAAACAGTTTGTTTTTTTTAATATCAAATTTACAGGACACCTAATAAACTTTTAAAAAAAATGAAAAAGTACCTGGGACTGGCAGGTAGGATTGATAATTCTTACCTCTCAATATTGTTTCTTTGAGGAGCTACAGCATGTACAGTTTTTATCTTAACAAAAGCTAGTCCACTCAAACACACCGCAAGTGGCAAAGGCATATGTTTGGTAGGTGCAATCCTCTCTACCCCCTACTCTAGGGGGGTCACAATATTCCAATAGAAGAATAAGGATGAAAGGACACTACATAAGTGTCCGTCTTTATTTTGAAAGCATACAACGTTCCAGGGGCTCCACTGTCTCCATATAACTGAGGAAGGGGACAGTGGAGCCCCAGAAATGTTGTATGCTTTCACAATAAAGACACTTGCTTAGTGTGCTTCTCTCATCCTTTTTCTTCTATTGAAACAGTTTTTATCTGCCAGGTTAGTGCCATGGGTCTTCCTGTATTAAAGATACAGGAAGCCTAATAGAAACGGTATTCAAAGTACTGCCGCTGCTCATAATGATATTTGGAGGTAGAAAGTACTAATCTTACCTCCCTAGCTCTACTTTATATGAACTATAGTTCTCCATTAGATTACAAACATGAACACTGGAGATTGACAATACAAAACGTAATACAAAAAATAACTAATAACCTGATGCCAGCTAATAAGGCACAACAGGAAAAGCTATGCCTATTATCACATGACAACGAAGTTTAGTGTTGCTTTACCCCCCATAGTTGAAAATATGCGGAGAAACGTACCAATGGGGAGTGCCTCAAAAAAGCACTTCAGATCTGAATTCCCTTTATTTCAATAGGCTATAACCCAAATAAAGCTGGTTTGAGGATACGACCAAACTGCTCTACAAGTTCAGGAGGAAGAGGAACCCTGCGGATAGCACTGATTTCTGGAAGGACAGGAACTGTCATCAGACCGGGGCTTTGCAAAGGATAATCCATTTCAGACACGCCAGATATGGTAGGACAATCTGTAATACAATAATACACGTTATAACGGTTGTGTAACAGCACTTAAAATAAAGACCCATTAAGCACAATATATTAGGGCTGGCCCAATATAAGGTCCCAATGCACTAAGAAACGTACAGGGTTATTCAATAAAAGTTTTTATTGTTAAAAATGGTGCTAATTTTGCCCCAACCAATCTGATGTTAGCTTTCAAATGTTAAAAAAGATCTTATTGGTTGGGGCAAAATTAGCACCATTTTAAACGATAAGAAATCATTCTAAACTCCATATGTGACTAAATATTTAAATGGGATCATAGACTAATATTGTGTGTATGTTTATCTCCAGTGGGAAAACATCAGAACCATTCCTCTCAACTGGACCAATCTGGCCTGTACAGCCACATTTCAAAAGCGCTGTACCAGAGTGCACAGCTTAGTTAAGGAGTGTAAGTGACTTGGGTGGTCCAAGGGATGTGGTTGGGCAACCAAGGGGGGAGCGAGGTTTGAACTAGCCGGGGGGGGCGTAGGTTTAGGGTAGGTTGAAAGCCTGCTTCAACCTACTGGCCCAGTCCTCCCATGCAGAAAGCAATTACTGCTCCTAAAGGTAATTTAGAAAGCTAATGCCACACTGCCCTTACATAAGAGGTGCATTTTAAAAAAAAATATTATTTTAATCAGTTAAGGGTAAACGATTATTAATTATGTCCTGAATTGTAAAGTCTTGGAATAGTGTGAACTTTCTTTTCTCAGGACTCCATATTCACACTTTAGAGCAAACTATTAAAATTTAACTATGTTTTCAAAGAGATAAACTGACGACTATGTTGCATTTGGTTTATATAAACAATGAGTACAGTAATTATTCAAGGATTATTGAACTCAATTATTAAGAAAGAATTATACAAAAAATCAAATACACAAAATAAAAAATGAAGCATCTTAGAAGCCACGTTGTATAACTTCTATTGTTACAACACTGTGACTACATCTGCTTGTTCCTATACCTTTTATTAAATGGAAGTGTCTCATTGCAGAGACATCTTTAACATAATACAGAAATGTATGACACACTTAAACCATAAGGGTTTTTTTTGTCCTTTGAGAAAGGACAAATCAGCACTGAACCCCATTATTTATCTTACAAATATTTTATTCTATATATAGGAAGAAGGGAGGTAGCAGCTCAGGATTGTTCATGAAAAAGAAAGGAGACAGTTTAAAAATGAGAATATCAACTGAAATTTTCTGAGCCAGGCAGTACATTACACGAGCACCATACTAATACTCTGAAAGTACTACTGTATATACTTGAGTATAAACCGACCCAAATAAAAATTGAGGTACTTATTTTTACTGATAAACTAGGAAAACTGCTTGAGTATAAACCGAGTGTTGACTTTCTCCTATGGAAAGTCCCACACACAGCCCCATAGAAAGTCCAATATACAGTCCCACATTATCCTTAAAGGATAAGTACACTCAAAAATCAAGTGAATTGTATTTGGAAGCTGCAGCTTTAAGTAAACATTTCCTTTTTTTCTTTCCTAGGGCCCTCCTGAGCCTAGCTGTGATGAGCTGATGTTCCTGACATCTTGGATTATACTTGTTGAGTTTTTAGCTGTCAGTAAAGGTGCAACGCCAGGGCCAATTGCTGATAGATACAGCCAGGAAGTAGAGCGGCTGTCAGCGCACAAGTCCTCTGCTCCGGTTTTTGCTGGAAACAGGAGCAAGTGGTGGTGCAAAGGGACTGGGTTAGGTTACCGTATATACTCGAGTATAAACCGAGTTTTTCAGGCTGTAAAATCAGCCTGAAAACTTGGACTCGGTTTATACTCGAGTCACTACTTACCTTAGCACTCCGGCAGCCGCGCGATCATTCCCTGTACTGGCGCGCTGGCCTGACGTCACTGCCCGGGCGCCCAGACAGGCACCAATTGTGACATCAGTGACTCCAGCTAATAAAGCATGCTGGGAGTTGTAGTTTCCAAACATCTTGAATGCCAAGTGGAGGTGGCATTCAAGATGTTTGGAAACTACAACTCCCAGCATGCTTTATTAGCTGGGAGTCGTAGTTTCCAAACATCTGAATGCCAAGTTTCTACCCTCGTTATACTCAAGTCAACAACCTTTCTTAGGATTTTTAGGTGAAATTGGGTACCTCTGTTTATACTCGGGTCGGTTTATACGGTAGTCACTTCAGTGGAATCTTTGAATCTGAATGTAAATCCTAGGTCTAGGGAGGATGGTAAACATGCAAACTTTATTTTAGGCTGGACATGTCCTTTAAAGTTGACCGTTGGAGGCTACAAATATATTCATATATCAAGTCACAAATGGGAAGGCTGTGTGTTTATAATTCCACTTCAAGCAAAGGGAAATACAAAGCAGCTGGTAGTAAAATTACTCTCCCTGAGTGAATGACACTGAGCATGTCTGAGTTCACTGAGCTAGGAGAGAGTGGTAACATATGAGGATTGAAATTTTCTTACAACAGTTGCCAAACTAAAACTCTCATGAACTTTTAAGAGTTCTGCAAAGGTTGTTGTATAACTACAACTCTCAAAACTAAAGGATTGCAAAGGGCGCTGGGAGTTGCAGTTCTATATAAAGTCCCTGTCAAGTAGTTAGGGTTCCCATACTCACTGTGGACTGGGACATTGAGCAGCTCGGACAGGTCTGGGGACGCTCTATCCTCCTGGATCTGCCTGTCTATGATCCTCGCCGCTCCTTCCAAGGTTTCCATCATGGCGGCGGCAGTAGCAGCCGGTCCTCCGGGGATCGTACTGGGCATGGAGGCAGCTGGACGGAACCCCCCTCTCAACCCACAGCCAAAACGCGCGGTATTTTGTTCAAATCAACACGCGACCCGCGCAAACCAGGCAGACAGGCATGCCGGATGCGGAAATTACTTCATTACGCATTTCTGGTGCGACCTGTCAATTTTTTGGGCGCTTGGTTTCTACCTTATTAGTTACCTAGGTGATGAAAATAGAGATGGCCATTTTGAGTGAGGGCAAACGATCCCTTCTTAGTTCAAACGCGTGCCATTATTATTATTATTATTATTATTATTACGAACGAATATTAGATATGTGTATTGAACTTTCCTAATCACACACAAGAAAAAAAAATCCGACACATCTGCCTGGACAGAGCGCTGTACAAGGTTTGTCCCTTAACGCGACCTGTAGGCTATACCGGAAGTTGACAAAGAGAACCAATCACGTGACCCGGCTGTGTGCTGGATGTAGAACCCAAACTTCACCGTGCAGGTAACTTGGACTGTCCACTGACCGTGTTATTGGTGACTTTACACAGACTTTGGTTTTAATAATGCAGGGAGATTGCTAAAGGAGAAGCATAGGCAAAAGAACATTTTCCTTGACAAACTGATTAAAATCCTATATTGTAACCACTATACTTTTATAATACAATAAGCAAATGATGTAAAATGGTTTTGATTAATGGGGCTTTAAAGGGGAAGTTCAGTGCAAATACATATACTTTTCAGAATAAAGAGCAGTATTTCCCATTATAATTCAGCATTTTGTCTGTTTGCAGGACCCCTAGTAGAGACCGTTATGGTCTTTGCACTTGACCCAGCACCTGGGTTGATTCAGTTGCTCAGTAGAGATCTGAGCATCTTTAACCAATCCAACAGCCAATCAGTAGGAATAACTGTTAGGAACATTCCAAGGATGTGGTGCATTCTGGGAAGAAGAAGGACTGTTAGAACCTGAAATGTCAGCTCACTAATGTTAACATTAGGGAACAGCAAAGGGTATGAAATTAACAGATTTTTCAAAATGGGAGAGAATATGTAGAATAACTAAGAGGACATTACACAAACTAACAATTTAACAAATATTCATAATTTCCACTGAACGGTCCCTTTAAATAAATAATAATTAAACCTGTAAACTTCTTTAAAGGATAATTCTAGCCTCACAATAACAATCTTTAGAAAGAATGGCTCTTTATAATATGTTGATATTATCATACTTTGTCCTATGAATTCATTACTGTATGCCTGCTATGCTTCTGGGTGCCTCATTGAAACTGAGCAATTTAGAAACCTGTACTGAGCCTGGGCATGCTCAGCAGAGACAGCTAGGGGATTAACATTCAGTCACTGGCTGTGATGTCAGATGTCAAATCCATAACTGACAGTTACTAACTGGAAGAACCAGGAAGCAGAAACAGAGGCAACAGGACATTGTTTAGGATTTCAGGTTAGACTTATACATATTTCAGACTTCAAACTATTACAGTTTAGGGTTCTAGGGGGTGATTTACCTGTATGTAAGTTTTCATTTTAGGGCTGGACTTGCCCTTTAAAGTAGTTCTGCAGTTTCTTTTACTTTGACATCTTCCTAAGGGCTAGGCCACACTAGCGCGTTTTTCGCGCGTTTGCGCACGCGTTTCGCGCTCGGTTGCGCACGCGATTTTGCTAAAATGGAAATCGCGGGAACGCAAAAAATTCCCGCGATTTCCGTGCGCATGCGATTGCGCGTCCGTTCGCGTTATGGTAACGCAAAACGCGAACGCGAGCGCGAAACGCGCAAGAGTCGCGCACACAATCGCGTGCGATAACGCTCGCGATTTTGTGCGCGATTCCTGTGCGTTGCAGTGTGGCCTCACCCTAACCCATAATATATGAATGGAAATGGCTCTGTGCCTTTTGCTTCCTTTGGAGCACTTTAAACAGGTCTGTTCCACTGAAAGGGTTGGCAAGTGGTTGGGGAAGTCAAGGCTTTACTTATTTTACCTGTACAAACAAAGTCCCAAATGCACACAGACCTGGTAGGGTGCAGACCTCTCAGTTTCCCACCCCTAAGGGCATAGGAATACCATATGCAAAACAAGGTGAGAGAGTCGCACAGTCGTAACGTGGTGACCTGATAAAGGTCACCTTTGGAGTACGACTCTCTCACCTTGTTTTATATACTTATTTCACACAGTTGCATCTTTGAAAAGGAACTGCTTAGAAAGATAAATGATACTTAGTTGTAGTCTAGGTTCTGGTCTATAAATTAGGTTAACATGGTAAAGGCACGCAGATTTACAGAATAGAATAGCATGAGGAACTGAATCTTATGGAAAGAAGTAAGCACCCATGAAACAGTTTTCTCTTTTAAAATTTCCCTTTAATAGCATAGTGTCAAGACTTTGAATTATTGAACATTTGACACATGAAAATGTATATGTCTCTGACCATACCATGTTATTTTTAAGGGCAGTGCTAGGTTAATCAGGTTGTGTTCTAAGACACTAACAGATGTTTTTTACTCTCTTCAAGTATTCCTTACATCTTGTAGTAACCAAGTGCACCTATAACATCTACTTGATATGTTTTCTGATTACACTTATTTGAAGAGCATGTTCAGCCCCTACAAAAACTTTTGCACATAGAGTAATCACCCCCTTAAACCCTGTTTTGTTATACTTACCTTTTCCCCCTGCACTCCTGAGTGTAGATACTTTGAAGTCCCCTGGTCTCTCAGTGATCTCTGGCACACTTCTGTGTTGCAGCGGTCCGTCTGTAATTGTGACATTGCAGCCAATGACTTAGGATAACTGCATTGCTCGCTTAGATCTCACAAAGGGGGGTGTTAGGGAGTTCAAACTAAGATATCTGGACTCAGGAGCACCTGGGAGAAAAGTAGGTTTTGAGGAAACATGGCTTGGAGGGTTATTACTTTATGTGTAGATTTTTTAGTAGGAGTGAACCTGACCTTTTGTTTAGAGCCAAAGAGCAGGATTCAGATTTATTTTTCTTTTAACAAATTCCATTTCTTATCTTCCATTTCCTTTCTATCCCAGATATCAAAATGGACGAAGAGGAAGAGTCTAGTTTAGCTGCAACCATGGGGTTTTCAGGATTTGGTGAGTTTTTCATTCTTGCATTTGCCCAGCATAAGTTTCCTGCATAGCTTTAAGACACATTTCTGAGTAGGAACGATTAATATCTGAGAATGTCACTTTTATTGCTTGATGTGACTGTAAACTTCTATAGTTTTGTCTTAAAGGGGAATTACAGTGTAAAACAGTTAAGCTGCAAGATCCCTTTTTTAAGATCAGGGAACACACAGTCCAGAGAGTTCTACCTATGCACAGCATATGCACAGCATAGGTAGAACGCTTGGGCCTGTGTGTTTACCAAAACTGCTGTCGACTCCCCTATAGGGAGAGTACCGTGCCAATAAATCAGCAAAACCGTTGCATTGTTGCTTTATCGCCAATGTGTGTACCTAGCTTAATGGCCAACCCGTGACACTGCATGGGGCAAATATCCAACTAAGAACCAGAAAAAGGACCACATAGGGTCAGACTTTTTTCACCTCAACTTAAATTCTGTCTATAACTGCTCAAAATACTGTAAATGGGATCTCTTGTGTTAAGGCATTTCTGATATTAAGATAGTTTTATCTTTATAAACTACACAACTTGCAATATAAATGTAAAATTTTTATACAATCCTTTACTGCCTTTCTAATCTATTAATCTATTCAAATTATTTACGTTATATTACAGCTCTGGAAAAATAGTACAGAGATTTTACAATTAAATAGTAAGGTGTGTGGCTAGATTACATTATTTTAAGCTGAGGTTGCACATGGCCGGAGTTTGCCGTTTGGTCTACTTCAGACAACTGAGCGGTCAGTCCCGGGCCGACGCAAACCCGTGCTATTGGTCGATCTGGCCGAAAAATTGCATGTTGTGTACACAGCCTTAGGCTTTAAAGGGTGAATCTTTTTTTTAATGTTACTGATGAACAGTTTCCTTGCATTTCGATTCATCATCATTGTTGATTATTTTAACAGGAAAAAAGGCTCGAACGTTTGACTTGGAAGCCATGTTTGAACAAACACGCCGAACCGCTATTGAGAGGAGCAAGAAAGCATTGGGTGAGCATTATTTTTCTCATATATATCCTTTTTGGACTTTTGGTGCAGTCCATTCTGCTAAACGGGTATCTCTTCAAGCACATATAACTCTATAAAATACATAATCAGTTGTGAGTAAAATACAGCATGTTACAGAAAATATCAACCGAATAGAGACTAATGAACATGAAAGTGAACATATTGCATGTATAATGTATGTTATTAGATTGCAAGTTGAACATTGTTCCAGTGGTAAATTCAAGACCAAATATCGCAGGACTCAGATGAGCATGCCCAGTAAAAAACCCTGAAAATTCCATATGGAGCTTCTGCACATGTGCACATTGCAGCCAACATAGTAAACTCTGAGTTGTAAATGCATGGTTTGTCAAAAGCCAATCAAACAATTTTGCACAGAAAGTTTGTTGTCTCACTTACAACTTCCTTTTTAGGATGTAATTTACAGAGACAAGTAATTTTAAGGCTGTCTGGTAGTGGAAGTAACTATGCTGTAGATGAGATGTCGAATTTCTTTTTTTTTTATCTGTATATATCTGTTCCACCATCTTTTTTATCTTATCTTGGCTCCAAAATTATTTTTTAGAGGAATGGTGTGGATGCTGCCATTGTGATGTAATGGTATGTAGTATCCTCAAATATAAAAAAGGTATGCTGGAGGGTTCTGATGACACCCAGATTGTGATCTATAGAGTGGTCAAAACATCAAGTACTGGTCTGTGTGGGTTAGTTTTCTGTAAACTTTACCATTCTCCCAGACTTCACCCAAGCAGGCCAAGAAATCCAGTGTGTTTTGTACCTCTTTCTGTGTAAATCTGATGTTTTAGTTTACAGCGTTGATCTGTTCTGTGAAGGCTCCTACTTTTTTATTGTGAATTCAAATTTTTTTTACAAGCCTTCACAGAATACATCAATTCTCTGGATCAAAACATCAGATTTACACGGGAAGAGGTACAAAACATTATATTTCACTGGGATAACTAGCAAAACAGGGTTTTCGATTCCTATTGTCTGCTATGTACAATGCTGTATTGACGCCTTACCCTGGGAAGTTTAATAACTCCTCTTAGCTACAAGCAATCAACACCTTGCATTGGTCCCTGGCACCTTGGTGTTATATGCTGATTGGGATACATTATCCATTATTATTATTGCCAACAGATTCTTGAATTGAAAGATCCAGTCGCACGACTAGGGAAAATAGAACTAATCTAACTGAATACCACAGATTTAACTTTAGCTAGAAATGATGTACTATATACAGAATGATTTATGTATCAGCCTATGTATGCAGAAACCCTTTGATATTAAATATCTATATTTCTAAAGGGGTCTGAAGCTCTTCTGTGAGCCACAATCTTAACAAATGTCGCTTTACACATAAGGCATTTAACTGCTACTTGGTACTGTTATTTATTCAGCTCATGAAGTTGAACAGCGTCTCACATTTTAGAAATCTACTAGTTTATAAATTGATTTACAGAATAGATTTTTGAAACAGCCAAATCAAAGCCTGGGATTTCATTCTCTCTCATTGTTGGTGTGCATTGTGCTTTTTCACCCTTATTGACACTTATCACTTAATCTGTGCAGAGTAAAGGAGCATTAGGTGCCCTGAAGTAGTGCACACAATAAACATGGCATGACTGCAGAATTCTGCAAACATTCCCCTAACGCCATGTGTGGATTAAAAAACATAGGGGGTTATTCAATAAAAGTTCTTATCGTTTAAATGGTGCTAATTTTGCCACAACCAATCAGATGTTAGCTTTCAAATGTTACATAAGATCTGATTGGTTGGGGCAAAATTATCAGAATTTTAAACGATAAGAACTTTTATTGAATCTCCCTGATAATTTTGATTCATGGGTCAGACTGTGGCTCAGTCCATTGCTTTAGTTTCCATTGCTTTAGTTTAACTCTCATTTAAAATAAAATTACACATCATCTAAAATAATCATCAACTGAAGAGAGCACCCAGTTTATTTGATGGAAAAGTACCAAGGATTGCTGACATCCCCCTTCCCCCTATGGTAATCAGGGGAACTGCACATAAACAGACAAGCTACCCTGGCTGCCGGCTTATCCCTGGCTGCCTTGTGTACGGCATTGCCAAATAAACTAGGTGACATCATCGTCTGTTGCTCCATTGGCATTTTTGAAGCAGCACATAATCGGAGATATGATCCATTAACAACAATTAGACAGTAATTCAGCATGATGGATTTCTGCCTTAGTTTTTTAGCTTCACTTTTAAGCTTTTGTTCTCCTTCAAATTTCAATCTATTTTGAAATATTTACATCTGTCTTAATCCTGCAACGCATTAAATACACTACCAAAAGGTACAAAAGTTTGCCTTTGCTCTTAATCTGTAGCAACCAATCAGATGTTAGATTTTTATTACTGTATAAAAATATTTGATAACATCTGATTAGTTACTGCAGATTAACAGCACAGGCAAACTTCTGTACCTCTTTCCACATAAGCCCCTTTATGTACTTTGCATGGTTGCATGCTTTGCGGAATGTGCCTATGAAAACACCCTTTTTATATGATGGCTCAATCAGTTAGTCCGATAATGTGTTGTGCCAGAAGAGGTATCGTATAACTTGAACTTGGTGTAGCCACTAAAATGGCTCATTAGGTCTTAGGGGGCATAGTTCTTCCAGGATGTTTTATAAATTGGGATATTTTTATTTTCTTTTTGATGTTACTACAAAACAAATATATATTAAGGGGTTGAGTCTTCCAAGTCATACACAAATTATTAATATTCATTTTTATACAACACAAATCTTTTTCTTATTGCAGAGGCAAGAGAGAAAAAGGAGGAGCCAAGTGGGGAAAATCAAACTACTTGTAAAAGTCCAGTTCATAAGGAAACCCCTTCAAGCTCCCAGCAGAACAGAGATTCTTCAGGTTCAAGGTACTGTGAAAGTTAGCTGATCATTCTAATCTATGGTATTTTTGTAATGAATCCCTGTTGGAGTGAAAGGAACCCATGTTCATTGGTTGATACAAGATTCTTGTCCTGTCCTGTCATTGTCTGTATCTAACTGTAGAGTGTCCAATATATTTCAAGTTTCATCTGTTTATGGTTTTCTATTACCCAGAAGTCTCTCCTTTTATTAAAAAACACAGATATGAAATATAAGAAATAGATATATAAAAATGAAGAACTAGATATGAAATAATAAAATAGGAATATAGCAATATTAACATGTGTGAAAACATCCCATTGTTCTAATTACTAGTGACTCTAACAGTAGCTCAGATGATGAGTTCATTGGCCCTCCAGTCCCATCTAATATAACAGAAGATCCTGGGGAGGATTTTATCGGACCTCCTGTTCCACCTGGGTACAAGGACAGCGATGAGGATGAAGAAGAAGAAGATGACGATGATGATGTGAGTGGCCAACATTGTTTGCAGAATTTGCATTGGTTTTCCAAAAGTGCTTTACCTACTTTTTCTTGACTTGGTTTAATCTGCAAAATGATGTAACTGTAAACAAGCTGGTCATTGTTACAAGGCAGTCAGATTGCATAAATAATTTTATTAGTTTATTACCTGTTCCTGGGGTGCGTTTGCTATTTGTAATCCTCTCTGATCTGGGTTAGATCCTGAATAAGCATTCAGCAGGATATAGACCTTAAACAACAGTTACCGTACTCCTGGCCAGGTATAAAGTACTATACGCTGCTCACTTACTGTATCCAACAATTAGAATTAAATTACCTGGGCTGAATTATGGAATTAGTCAGCAGTTCTTCTCCCTGTCACTGTCAGTTCCCACTTGTAAATAGGCCGGAAAATAAGCTGCTGACACTTTTGCTGGAAGTTTACTGTTTTCGCTAATTAATTTGGTTAGAACTACGGCTTTATTTCCTCAATTTCAATTGGTCATAACTACGGCTTTATATCAGCTGTACTGCTCACTAACAAGGCAACAAGAGCTTTTATCACTCTCTGGTGCTATTGCATTACCGATTTAATGACGTGTTTGTGCATTGCAATATCTGTGCAGTACTTAAATGGTATCCGTACTGTCCAAATTCAATCTTTTTATAAACATCATATCATTGAACTATAATTTCCCCCATCCACCAATATGTCTTTATTTTCAAATCTGACCAGTCCATTAGTAGATAGGAGATTTGTAAGTTTTAACAACCTGTCAATCAGTAAGTGAATGACAGGTATTGTCACATCATCCCACTGTTGAGAATTACCATATTCTCAGTCCTCCCTTTGAAGTAAATTACCATATCCCTCTAACTATAAATAGTACAGAATCTGCCACCATGTGTAAGACTGGACAGGACACACGTGTACTTGCAGATCAAGAAGAAAGTTCCAAGACGTCTCCTCTAGCCCCACGTTACAATTACAAAAGTCAACAAATCTTCTATAGTCCCTGGGAATACTGAGTGAAACTCCGTAAACAAAGAAAAAAAACATTTTTCTCCCGTTTCTCCCGTCTCTTCCACACACACATGTAAAAGCCATAAATGAAAATTATATAATAACAAACTTTGTATTATACAGAGCCTGTCAGACAGGTAAATATGGAAGTGGGTATTGTCAGCAAGGTTTCTGTGTTTGCTGACAACACAAAACTTTGTCGACCATTAAAAACTTCCGAGCATGTGCAATTGTTGCAGGGGGATCTAGATACCGTATATACTCAAATATAAGTCAGGCTTTAAAATTAGCCTGAAAACCTAATCTAGAGGTTTTAGAGGTTTTCAGGCTAATTTTAAAGCCTGAAAATCTCGAGTATATACGGTATCTAGATCCCCCTGCTACGATTGCACATCCTCTGAAGTTTTTAATGGTTGACAAAGTTTTGTGTCATCAGCAAACACAGAAACCTTGCAATACCCACTTCCAAATCATTAATAAATAGATTAAATAGAAGCAGCCCCCACTTAGTACTTTAGTCCATAATGATGAAGCCCCATTAACAACTACTCTCTGCATCCTATTCATTAACCAATTTTCTATCCATGTACAAATGTGACTCCCCAGACCAACAGACCTTAGCTTATACATTAGTTGCCTATGGGGGACTGTATCAAAAGCCTTTGCAAAATCCAAGTAAACTACATCTACTGATATGCCAGAGTCTAAATTTCTACTTACTTCCTCATAAAAGCCAAGCAAGTTAGTTTGACAAGATCTATTCCTCCTAAATCCATGCTGGTTACTACTTTTAATGTCAGTTCTTGAAACATACATGTTCCCTTACAAAATTTCCAGGATCTACCCTACCACTGAAGTTAAACTTACAGGCCTGTAATAACACGGCTCTGAACGACTACCCTTTTTGAATATTGGAATACCATCAGCCTCTTTCCAATATAGAGGCACACCTCCGGGCAAAAATAAGAAACAATGGCCTAGATAAAACTGAACTTCGCTCCCTAAGGACCCATGGATGTATTTTATCCGGTCCAGGAGATTTATTAATATTAACCTTATTTAGTTATTTCTGTACCATATCTTTGATTAACCAAAGTGTACTTGAATCTTTTATACCATTATTGCTACTATACTCTTTGATATCTGTACTTGGATCTTCTATAGTGTATACAGAGGAAAAAGAATATTCAAGGCAATATTCAAGGGCCACATTCTCAGTCCTCATCTTCTTACTATTGATATACTTAAAAAAACATTTAGGCTTTGTGATGCTTTGTTCAGCTATCCTAACTTCATTATTAATTTTAGCCAGTTTGATTGCTTTCTTACACTCCTTGTTACAGTTTTTATAATCCCTAAATACCCTTTCCGTTCCCCCTGACTTAAAGGTTTTAAGTCAACACTATTTCATGGTCACTATTCCCTAAGCCTCCAGTTACCTTTATATCTATAATGCGCTCCACGATGTTAGATATTACCAGATCCAACAGAGCTCCTCTTCTAGTAGGAACTTCAACCACCTGTGAGAGAAAATTATCCTGCAGCAAATTCAGGAACTCATTACCTTATTCTGTGATGGCAGTTCCACTACACCAATCAATGTTAGGGTAATTAAAGTACCCCATAATGAGCACACTCCCCAAACTTGCAGCCCTTGCCAACTGCATATGAAGCTGTCTCACTTCCTCTCTGCTAGCATTTGGCGGCTTATAGCAGACACCAACAATGACATTACCCCCTAATGTTCCATAATTCCACCCATATTGCCTCCACTTAAACATCCATATTGCCAGTTATCTCTTCTTTTAAATTTGGCTTCAATTCTTTTTTAACATAAACACATACTACTCCCCCTTTCCTTTTTTCTCTGTCCTGCCTAAACAAGGCGGAGGTCCTTGTATTTAACTTGGCCCCTAGGTCTCGGAACTCATGTTTAAGGACCTCACCTCCTCCTCTAACTTTGTCATTGGCACCAATATGAACCAAGACTGCCGGGTCACACCCGGCCCCACCCAATAATCTGTCTACACGATCCACCACATGCCGAACCCTAGCACCAGGCAGGCAACACACAGTTCGGCATGTAGGGTCTTGGTGGCATATTACCCCATCTACCTTCCCTATAATGGAGTCCCCTACCACTACCACTTGCCTAGCATTCCTGATCCTAAGTTCCTCCTCCCTTGTATCAGAGATGGCAGTCCCCTGGGTGCTCAAGGGACTATCCCTCTCCATACATGCTAATTCCGAGCTGTCCTCCTCCACTTCATCATCAAAGGCGGCAAATCTGTTGGGATGTGCAACCCTACCCTTCCGTCACCCACTTCCCCTAGTAACCCTAACAAAGCTACCTCCCCCCTCAACCTTCCCTGTCCCACTTTCACCCACCTCTATACTGGCCCCAGCCAGTGCCTGCAATGCTGTAAGCTGCCCCCTTAGACTCTCCACCTCAGCTTCCAAACGAGCAACCCACTCACACTTGACACAGACATAGGTCCCCTCGAACTTCTGCTCCAGGTTCCTATACATGTGGCAGGATGCACATTGCATGGTACCGACAAAACTGTCCCTTCTAATACACAACACCAGCAAAGTGATGCACAAACCTTGTTTAATTGCCCTTCTTGTTTCAATGTCCTTATTTTTCTATGTCCTTGAGATCAATGTCCTTTAGAGCAAGGGACTTTGTATACGTTCCACTCTAGTTCGTTTCACTCACAGGAAACTTCCTTTTGTTAGATCCAAAGTCTTCCTACTCGTGATTCCTCTGATTAACTTGGGGCTCAGCAAATGGCTTTATAATATGAGTTTGCAAATGACCACAAGGATCCTGAAAACTGCCCATTCAGGTAGCTTAGTCAAGCCCCACCCTATTTGCAGGTCTCATACTGACAAGCAACATGACTTACATGTTCAGTTGTTAGAGTTGTTTAATTTGTTGGGGAACTTTAGCTATTTTACATTGTCTCATAGACACACCCCTAAAATATTATTGGTCCCATATCCAAGAATCAATTGTATTTAAGATTTGGTTTAGACCAATTTAGGGGGTATAGGACACTATAAAACAGTAAGAATTCCTAGACCAGCTTCTATCTAGTAGTTAACTGTCAGGTTTTGCCACTTTAAAATACCTGTAAGAGATGGACTTCCTTGCTGGGCTCTGTGAATGTTTAGCCTTTAGCCCTGGTTGTGGGACAATTCCTTTACTTATTACAGCCCCCTGTGCAATGGCTACACAATGAATAATACACAAACAGGTATGACATGTCAAGAAATTTGGCTTGTGTTTTCCCTAAATTTTCCTCACTAAAATTTGATTGCAGATTTACGTAAGCAATGCTACTGCAGCTTACTGCTGATTTTAGTAGTTTACAAGTATCAATGCAGCCCTGCTACTTTTATTGAGTGCCCTTCAATCATGAGATGTTATAGAACAAAAATATACAGACAATGTAAAACCACTCTTAAGTCCCACGCCATGCTGCACAGGGAAATTTCAGCATCACCAGTGCAGATGTAGGTGAACTACCACTGTATATGGGGTAGTCGAGGAATGCTGGGGGCTACATTTTAAAAACCACGCAGCAAGGCTGAGTCAACATCAACTCGTTTTGAATAAAACACTTTGTAATCAATGCAGCTTTGTTAATTACATTAATTCTGTGCTGTAATTTGCAGGGAACTAATTTCTTTGTCTCCATAGATCTGCATAGTTAGGAAAATAAGTAGTATGTATAGTTCATTGTACAGATAGTGATTGGACAAGCCCTTTTCACAATAAATTAAAGCTTCAGTTGTCTCCATTCAGAAAACACATAAAAGCTTTTACATTTTATAAAACACTGCAGAAAAGTTAAAATATATTAAGCACTTTAACTTATATTGAGCCTTTTATTCTCCTTTAAAGGGCATGTCCACCCCCAAAACTTAAATTTTCCCCACTACTGGCCCCACTGCGCAGTGCTATAAAATCCTTACCTTACCTCTCTGCTCCAAATGGTTCTCCTGCAATGTCTGTCCAAAGTCCTAGAAAGTGAAGACTAGGCCTGGCTGGGAGTGAAAAAGTTTCAGCCTCTTACCTTTGCTCTGAGAGGTTTCTGGCATGCACCGTGATCCCTCCGGATCCCTCTTTGCAGCCATGTTTCCTTCCTCTAAAAAATGTCTGTGTAGTGGCCCCTATCCCACCCCCAACCGCCATGTTCATTTGCCAAAAATAGAATCCGAAATGTACTTACAGAGTCCGTACCCCCCGCTGTTTTGCACTGACTGCAGCCATGTCCATGAGTGGCTGACTCTCTGCCAATCACGGACGCGGCTGCCCGATCCGGCCCCCTGCTTGCAATTTCCTGATTCTTTTTTTGGCAAATGAACATGGTGGTTGGGGGCGGGATTGGGGCCACTACACTACAGAAAAAGCTTGTTTTAGACGTGGAAATACCATTTAAAAAGCAGAGACACTAAATCACCACCAGGTAGGGAGCACTAGAGAAAAAATAATGGTGTTATGATATGATATACAGATTAAGCTATAGATGCAGAAGCTCTGAGTGTCTGCAACATTCGCTAGAAAGGGCAGGAATGTAGCATGTTTTGATGATTATGGTGACCCTTTAAGCTTCAACTTTATGTATCTCAATTCAGATGGTGTTTTCCCCCTCCACTTATTGCTATTTAAATGTTGTTTTTTTCTCAATAAATTAAAATGTGCTCTGTGTAAATTGAGGTTTAAATGGAGAATTCTGCTGTTAATAGAGATGCAAATACAGTATGTTGTTCTCTTGAAGAAGGGGATTTCAAGTGCCCTAATTACTGTCTGTTATTTGGAATGTACTGCTTGTAGCTCCCATTAGATGGCAGTGTAAATAATGTATTGGATTGAAAGTATCGAGCCTACAATATAAACAGTTAATATGTGTCGCATACAAATGGAGAAATAGGGTAACTTTTTATCATACAATGTAAATCAGCAGGGTCTTTGTGCACTGTATGAAATGTATGGCAGCTTACACAGGTAACTTAAAGGAACAGTTCACTCCCAAATGAAGTATTTCTTTAATGTATTGATTGAAGCCTGAGAGGTTAAGGAGCTATCTATGCCTTATCCTGTTCTTCAATCTGGTGAAGGGTACATAGCGATCCCTGAAACGTAGTGTGCTGATGTGATTTAATAAAGAAGTTTGAATTTATTCAAGGGTGCCCCTTGCAAGATTTTTTGCTTTGACTTTCTATGGGGCTGCGTATGGGACTTTCTATGGGGCTGTGTATGGACTTTCTATGGGGCTGTGTATGGACTTTCTATGGGGCTGTGTATGGAACTTTCTTTGGGGCTGTGTATGGGACTTTCTATGGGGCTTTGTATGGGGCTGTGTATTGGACTTTCTATGGGGCTGTGTATGGGACTTTATATGGGGCGGTGTACTGCATTTTCTATGGGGCTGTGTATGGGACTTCTAATGGTGCGGTGTACTGCATTTTCTATGGGGCTGTGTATGGGACTTTCTATGGGGCTGTGAATTGAACTTTCTATGGGGCTGTGTATGGGACTTTCTATGGGGCTGTGTATGGGACTTTCTATGGGGCTATGTATGGACTTTCTATGGGGCTGTGTATGGGACTTTTCTGTTGGGCTGTGTATTGGGCTTCTATGTGGCTGTGGTATTGGGACCTTTTATGGGGCTGTGTATGGGACTTTCTATGGGGCTGTGTATGGGACTTTCTATGGGCTGTGTATGGGACTTTCTATGGGGCTGTGTATGGGACTTTCTATTGGACTGTGTTATTTTATTTCTTGCCCATGCAGTCTCTATTATATTGGCAAGACAACAAAATGTTTAAAGAAAGGATGGCTAACCATCGATCCTCGATTACACAAGCCTTAGCTGCGGGGGACATAGCAAATGTTTCCACTAAATATGGTGACTTGTCTGTGGCCAGACATTTCAAGAAAATGACCCATCCATTGATCTCCCTCAAGAGTATGATAATAGATGGGCTTACTAGCTCTGAATTAAAAATCAATATGGACTGGCATAAAGCCCTGTTACAGAGAAGCCAAATGGATACATTGTTTGGAGACTCAGACCTGTGCACTGGATCCATACAACAGGCTCTCTCACTTCCAGACTGGGGTTACCTTGACGGGGTTGGAAGGCTTTTCATTCATGTGATCACAGTAATGTATACTAAAACCCCTTTGTTTATAAAGTATGCTAATATATATATATGTTTGTGATAGGGTGTTTAAGGAAGTATGCCAATGTGATGTAATATCCTGGTGATGGCCCGCTGAGGGCAGAAACACGTCAAGCTTTAACATTGTTAAATAAAAGTTACGTCTTATCAAAGACCATCGGTAAATATGTCTATATTGGATGTGCACCCTGGCAGAAATATTTATAAACAACCATTAGATGGCAGTATGGGAGCTTGTAATTTTGTTTTCTGGTAGGTGAAATGTGCAATGTTTGAGGAAACAAAAACAAACTTTATGTAGTATATTAAAACACTGAAAATTCAGTGAAAAGTGTCTAATAAAGACAATATAACAGGCAATGTTACATAGTTTTGAATTCCTTAATAATTTTTGTTATGTATCCTAAACTAAATTTAGAGAAAACCAACATAATAATCTGGTTTATAAGAGAAGTTCACTCTTAAACAGATGTTTCCCTGACATACAGGCCAGAAACCAATGATTAAACAAACCTCACCCACTGGTTCAGACATGCTCAGTGTGCTTCACCAGTTGAGGAAGAGAGGACCTGTCCAATAAGCTTCTTTGTACCTCCCTGTGCGGTTGAAATAATTAATTGTAGGACTGGAAAAAATAAGTGCTGTATATCTCTACAGCACTTAGTGCACCTTAGAAAATATCCCAAATGTAATATATTTACCTTCCTTCTATACTGGGAGGGCGCCCACCTTTTATTTCTTAGTAATGTGTGGCAATATACCTGCTGGTGTGGCATAATTTACACAGACTATTCTAATTAGGGCCATGCATACCAAATGATGCTATTCACCCACCAGCAAGCTTTATATGATGACCTGTTGACAAGCATGCTGGTAAACAATGGTAAACATTGTCATGGATTACAGACAAGCAGGAATCAAGAACTAAGTTGCAGACGAACTGACTATCGGACATGTCGGTAAATCATGGCCGATCGTACGGTTACACGAACCGTCGGCCGTGGCCACTTTTGCCGTGACCGACAGACATTTGTCCCGGCTGAGCACTCCTTTGGGACAAAGTGTCCCTTCCTTTGTACCCACCCTAAGTATATTTTCTTAATTGCACTTTAGCATCCAGACCATAAAACAATAAAAATGTATTGCTGGTCTTACTATGGCTTCTGAACAAGTTGAATAGAAGCCTGCTGTCTTACCTGGTTCATTTCTCTTAAAGGGCATCTATAGTGGGAAAATGAACTTTTTTTTCTTTCTTTCCGTGTGTTCTATAATTCCCCACAACCCCCAGAGTGTCATCACTTTGTTCAGATTCCCTCTATGTCCTGAGATACACCAGTTAGAAGAATACGTGATTGCATTCCTCTACTTGGACTGTCAATCAACCCTCCCTGCTCTGTAATAAACATAGAGATAAGAGCATTAGCAGAGGAGAGAGGTAGCTTTGATGGTAGATATAAGGCTGCACTTGACCCCCCTTCTTAATAGCTTTCACTGATTGATGATGGGTCACAAAGTGAGAGATCCTAAACTGTACTGATCTCCTTCTTCTTCCGTGTCTCCAGGACAGCTTGCTTTCTATTTGCCACTGTGCGTGGGTATGTTTTTCAGGATGTTGAACTTTTAACTCCTACTGCACATGATAAGCTTGTCGGTTAGCCGGAGCTGAGACATGGAGGAGGTAACAGAGGGGAGGGGAAAGGGGGGGAGTGCTGCACAGACATCTGACACCATGGTTAAACAAAGTCACTGACGGAGATAGGATTAAGGCAGCACAGAGTACATGAATTTAACTTTGCAAAGGTGCAATGTGTTTTTTTCACTATAGATGCCCTTTAAGTGTAGGTTTTTAGAAGTTATTTTGCTGAAAATGTTAATGTTTCAGGCTCTTGCTTTAGCCCTATCCTGGAGGAAGACCAGTATGATTTAAAACAGAATGGTATATTTGTCAGTTTCAAACCCCTCACTACTCAAATGTTATACATGAAAAGACAAATATTTATATGCTGTATAAACTTTAGACTATGGCAGATTTGGGCAGCAAGGGTGTGGGCCTTGATGACTTATAGTATGCTATCAATCAAGCAGGAATTCCTGTCTGTTTCTATATTTGAGAGGAGTCGTGCAGTGGGTGCTGGTGACACCATTTTAATGGAAGCAGAAAACATGAACCTATTTAGCACTATAACTTTTGGCTGTCTGCTATTAGAAAAGTGAACCAAAGCTTTTTTTAATAGCAAGAGAAAACACGGTTCTTCTTTAAAGGGTATGTCCATCAAAAAGTAAAAAAAGTAAGTTGGTTTCTATCTGATTTACTGAAGAACAGGAGGTAAATGCACTATCTCCTCCTCTCCTGTAAGATTTACTGAAGAACGGGAGGTAAGAGACACTTGCCCGCGGACCCGCTCCAGCGCCAACTTCACTGACAGTCTCTGACGCATCCTCATTCCTTCGCACTGTGTGTGCATGCGCGCACAGTGCAAAGGACTGGAGATGTGTCGGGGAATTTGACGCTGGAGCGGGTCCGCGGGTAAGTGTCTCCTCCTCTCCTGTAAGATTTACTGAAGAACGGGAGGAAAGAGAGTGCATTTACCTCCTGTTCTTCAGTAAATCAGATAGAAACCAACTTACTTTTTTAATGGACATACCCTTTAAATGACATGTATTGTTAGTGTATTTTCCCAATTGTCCCATCTGGCTAAAATTACTTCTTTTGTTAAAAAGTATGTTCTGTAGTGGAATCACATTGTGATTGTGCCAAAAAACGGAGCTATTTTCAATCAAATAGGTGCCAAGGAAGTGTTTCCTTTTTTTTTTTTTAACTTGGCCATTTGGGTTAATAGACGTGAGAGGTCATGTAAGCTGTATATGTATTCCTTCATTGTCTTTGAAAAAGATGTCAAATTTTGTGATGTCTTGACAGTAAAAGGAAAAATGTGTTAGTTTATCCACTTCACCATCAAGGCAGTACTTAACCATTGACAGGAATTGACCTTACTATGGGCCAGACTTTTCCCATCCTCATTTAGAAAACAATTGAGAAGCCTCTTTTCTATTATAAACCACTTCAGCTGTAGAGTAGGGCGTTCCCTGACCCTTTTTTTAGATTCTATTGTGTTGCATTAAACCTACAAGTCCTGAAAATGATTAAATATGAAGCTTCAACTGTGTGTTACAGGAAATTGTAGAACTTTTCTCTTCCATATCTCTTTATAGCTTGGAACTTTTCATTGGAAGAGAAAATATTCTTCTTTGATGCTGCTCTGTAATAACTAGAAAATTGGTTGTAGTCTAAGGAGAGGTTTAGCCTAATACACGTGTAACCGGACATGGAAGCCCTAACTAAACATGTACCATGTGTGTGTAATCTGTAAAACTTACAACAGCGAGTTACATTCCTGCTCTTACTTACTCAAGGGAGAGGCAAAGTCTCTCACAGTGGGTTATAAATTTTGTTGGCTGTACACACTGACCATTGTTTAGACCTAGAACATCACCCTGGCCTATATTTTGGATGTGATTGGTTATGATTTACAAACAACTGGACATTTTTTGACCAACGGCAAAATCAGATGTTACATAGTAATTATGTGTTTGAAAAAAAACCCAAAAGTCCATTCATTTCAAGACCCAGCAAAAAGTACAGCTTCCTCTACCCACCCAGCCCATTTCCACAATACACCAGCGTAGACATGGATACAACCAATCACAAATGCCCATGCATGATACAGTCATCTGCTGTAACCCTGGATATTCTGTGTACACAAGAAGACATATAAAGCCTCATACACACGTGGCTGACCCATGATGCACAAGAAGACATATAAAGCCTCATACACACGTGGCTGACCTGTGATACACAAGAAGACATATAAAGCCTCATACACACGTGGCTGACTCGTTATCATATCCCCTTGCAAACACCTATCTTTCCAGGGAAAACCAACCCAATTTGGATAATCTATATTCAAAACACAAATTCATCAGTTTAGTTGCTTATCTCTGTACCTTATGTAGACCGGTACCCAAAGATGTGGCCTTGCCAGAGTTCTGTACAGAGACAAAATTATTCTTTCCTTCCTATGTTCCTTCTTGTACAGGAAAGGTTTTTTTTTTTTTTTTGCTTTAGCAGATACTTAAAGGGCATGTCCACCCCCAAAACTATAATCCCCCCCACTACTGGCCCCATTGTGTAGTGTAGTTTAATCCTTACCTTACATCCCAGCTCCATCTGGTTCTTCTGCTATCCCCCACTAAAGTCCAAAAAAACGCCCACCAGGACTCTTCCTTCTGTCTCTCCTCCGGGAGAATTTTGCCATGCGCAGAAGAGCCCTCCCTCTCCCTCTCTCCCTCCCTCTCCCTCCCGATTAGGATTCCCTCCCCCTAGTGTAAAAATCTTTTATATAATATTCCCCCTGTCAGCCCTATATTTTTATTATCAGAAAGTGCCCTAAACATTACTTACCTTACCTCTTTCCTCCGCTGCACTGAACTCCCGACAGCCACGTCCGTGATTGGTTGCCGCTCAGCCAATCACAGGCGCGACTGCCGGTCCCGCCCCTCTGCTTGCATTTTCTCGCAAGCAGAGGGCCTGGCAGCTCGGCGGAGGAAAGAGGGAAGGTAAGTAATGTTTGGGGCATTATCTGATAATAATATAAAAAATTTTTTAGAAGGGTGGACAGGCCCTTTAATGAGTAGGAGCCTCTCTGTGTGTGGAATAAAGTATCTGCCGTTTCCTTGTCCTCCTGGAGGACTTTAGCATGTGCAGGGGAGCTCTCCCCCCTTCTGGATCCTTCGGCTTTGCAGTAAATGCTAAAAAAAAAAAAAAATTTCTGTAGTGTAGGGGACCCCCTAACAACCCTTAAGGCTACAGTTATAACATTACAAAGTGCACAGAAACAGATTTAGCCACCTTCGTTCCCTCAGCTCTCTTAATTGCCGACAGCTGCGTTTGTTATTGACTGACTCGAGATAAGGATAAGAAGCTATGCCTTACCTCCCGTTCTTCAATCAATGCAAGCGAAGCCAGGAACTAAGGTAGAGCAAACTTACGTTACGCGTTCCTCGGCAGCAGCACTGACAGGTCCCGACTGCTTCCGGGTTCTGTACAACTATAGTGCGCATGCATGATAATGCACTCTGTAGTTAAACAGAACCCAGAAGCGGTCGCAACCTGTCAGTGCTGTTGCGGAGGATCGCATAACAGGTAAGTTTGCTCTAAGTTCGTTCCTGGCTCCACTTGCATTGATTGAAGAACTGTGAAGAACTCTGCCTCTGGCAGGCTCCCTTATTGCTTAAGCATTATCTTCAATACAGGTAAGCTTGTATCCAGGCAGATGAAATCTGTACATGCTGTTGCTCCTCAACAAAATGATATTGGGAGGTAGGAATAATCAATCCTACATCCCCACCTCAAGTACCATATATACTAGCGTATAAGTCGAGGTTTTTAGGCTTTAAAAAAAAGCCTAAGAATCCTACCTCGGCTTATACTCAAGTCACTAACCTGAAATCCGGCATCCACTGTGCTGTGGCTGACATCACTACTCGGCGCCGGTCTTACCCGGTGCCGAGTAGTGACGTCAGGCACCTGAGGGTTAAGGAGGGTGCGACAGAACAGGGCCAGGTAAATTTACTTTCCAGGGAGATATAAAAGCTCCCTGACTGTATTGCACCAGTGGGCATGTTAGATGGACGGCTGTGCCAACACTACATTTCAAACCATCCCATTTTGCACAAAAATGTTTTCCTTTTGATACAGCCCAGAATATGAAAACCTGCATAGATATAACCCAGACATGCTGCATTGTCATGTAGGTCATAGACTGTCTGTGTTCTGTGGATTGTGCAGGAAGGGAGCTGTACCGATCTTATCTACTAATGAAGCCTGGAAATACGTCCAACTAAAGATTCGTAAAGAAGATAAAGGCAAGTCCTCTCCTCCACTGGGGGTGGGTAGGTGCGGTGCTTGCCACTGAAGATATTTGGAAACTACAACTCCCAGAAATTAAAGCATGCTGGGAGTTTTAGTTTCCAAACATCTGGAGTGGCAAGGAATTGGGGGTTAGTCTGTGGTATTCCTCTCCATTTAGGGGGCAACTAATACCTTAAAACAATAAAGAATCAGGAGGATGGTTTCTATTGTTGAAAAGATTTCCTTCTGATTATGTATTGTTTTGAGGCTTTAGTTGCCCTTTAAATGGACAGCAGAATTCCCATACAGTAATCCCATACTGGATTTGGCTATTACTGTATGGGACTATTGTATGGGAATTCTGCTGTCCATTTAAAGGGCAGCTTAAGCCCCAAAACAATACAGAATCAGAAGGCAGTAGTGCTCATACTTTCTACCCTCCACTTATACTCTAGTCAATCAGGTTTACTCATTTTTCAGTTAAAAATAGGTACCTCGACTTATACCCAGGTCGACTAATACCCAAGTATAAACGGTACTTTTCATTTGTAAAAACTTCATTTTTATAGTGGATATATTTTTATGTTCTCACTTTGATAACTAGAGAGAGGACAAATTGGTACGGTATATACGGTAATAATAATAATAAGCTATGAAAAATAAAGGCAGTCCCTAATTCTAAAGTTATCTGCTGCTAATATCTTATATTTTCATTATAGTCTCTGAATACTTAATAGAATATTTAAAATGAACATTGTGGCTCAGCGGGTTAAATTATAACTTTAAAGAGTTAGATTAAAGCAATGCTTTAGAAATTGAGAGAACATTAAAGGAGAACTAAACCCAAATCGTTACACTCCAGAATCTAAACATATACCCTCTATAAACACCAATAAACTGTAAAATGGCAATACAGTAAATAGCATTAAGGTAAATGTTACCACTTGAAGAACTGGATGAAATAACTGTGTGTATGTACAGTGACTGGCCACACCCCTGATCTCAGTCACATGCTCCCTTGCTTATTCTGTCCTGTAAAAGGATTGGCTAGAGGCTACTAGTGGATGTGACTAACTGTAACAAGTTCCTTCAGTATCTTAGGACTGAGCATGTGTAGAGAACATAATGGTCAGTGACCACACTGTGTGATACTATAACACTGGGAAATAAAGCACAAACCTCATGTTAGAAAGTAACATTTCTCAACAAACATATTAAAATGAGAGGTGAGACACTGATATCTGCCTTTTAATTCCAGATTGTTCTGAGACTTTAGTTGTCCTTTAAGGGGACGATGCAATAAAGTCTGTTAAGCGTCCATATCCGTGTAAAACCCACGCTACCTGATGTATTATTGGATTAACGTGTGTTTTATATTAAGTTCTAGAAATATCACTGGGCACACTATGCAATACTACTATGTAGCACAAAAATGTAACATATATTTAATGGCCTATTCACCTTACCTGACCGCGATCCCACAATGCAATAAAGGGGTTATTGCTTTGCGGGATCTCGGCCAGGTAAGTAACACAGCCTGCTTGTATTGCATCGCCCTGGCAGAGCATGGGTCGAAACTCCCAGTTTTCATATCTAGGAGTATATCATACTCAGGCTAGTAGTATATCCTTGACAGGTCACATGAGACAAGTTCCTTTGAATCCAGTGGTTTATGTGATTGGGCAATGGACTTTTTACAGACCTCTACAATCACACAAATGTCCATGGGACTGCTAATACGTTAATATTGGGGATTATGTGTGGTTTGAGAAATTAACCAATCAAATCAGTGTTAGAATTGGAAGCAGATGTGCTTGTTTAACAAAATGCATTCCATTTCAAACCTGCTGTGCTAAATATGTGCTGGTAGTAAACAGTACACAGCCATGATTTATTCAACAATGAAATGCACTAATGTGGGTGCGACCCTTGACAATACTTGTGTCAGGATCTGTTGTGCAAGACTCGGACAGGTAAGATCCACATGTAAGATCCACATCTTATTATAGGGCACACACATAACCACTACACATTCTACTGACAAATATCTTCCTGTGTATACCCAGCCTTATTAGCAAAATAGACAGAAAAGCTCTGTTAGATATCATCGCGGCGGCTGCGTAGTTAACATGGAACTTAATGGTGCAGCCGCTGCAGTCAATGTTACTTGCCGTTAGAGGCATTCTAATTCTGCACCTTTTTTCTTGGCATTAAAAGTGGCAAAATAGATAACATCACTGAGCATTGAGAGCTGCTATCGGCGTATAACATCGCCGGCGAGTTTGCACCAGGAAGCCGATATCGTCTCTGTGCATTGGGCTGAAAGTGCTGAGCATTTTTAAGAATGAATCTTGTGTAGCAGTGGCGTAACTAGGAATCACCCTAGCAAAACGATGGGGCCCCTATCTATGCTTCATCCGCTGTGGTTTCTGTCTATATTTGTCATTAAAAAAAAAAGAATATGGAGCCCCTCTGGCTCCCAGGCCCCCCTGCAGTTGCTCCCCCTGCTCCCCTGGAAGTTATGCCCCTGTTGTGTAGGTTCAATAATAATCTTAAAATGGAAGAAGCAGAAAGTGTTAAGGGAAATTAAATTCCTTGGAACCTACTTACAGATGATTTAGAAACATCAGCAGTAGTTTTGGGGCAAGAGGATATCAGAAAGTGACATGTTCATGTTGATAGTTACATGTGACTGGTTAGTGTAGAAAAACTTGTGTTTATATGACCGGTATGATGGACAAAACAGTCTGATGATTGTTTTTCTAAAAAAAAAAAAATTGATCGGCTCACCATCTTTCCTAGCTGCAAAAATGTTAGGCCACCTTGAACAATGAGTGTTTATTAAAAATAATCTTTTTGCAATCCTAAAATGAAGATTTTTACTAAAAATTATATCTCTTCTGAATATAGATAGAGGATGTCCCACCTCTGAGCACTATGTAATGAGAAGGAAGGCTGGATAGGGGAGTGGCAGATTAGAATTGAGCCATCTGGGGATGAAGCCTAGTGCCCATACCATTATTATTAGCTTCTGGGTGCTTCAACCCAGGCAGTATTACCAATGCCAGCCTTTCATCACAATTATATAGCATGAGATCTCTTGGCCATGTACAGTGCTGTTTTGACACCTTACCCTGGGTGTTCTTATAACACCTCTTAGCCACAATGCAATCATGCCTTGCATTCATAATGTCTTCAACACCTGGCTGTGATATGCTAATTTGGAATTTCCAGGGTACATAATTGCCAACATTCATTATGAATTGAGAAAGCCAGTCGGGTGACTAGCGAAACGTCTTCAAGAAATAAACTTTAAAGGGTAACTGTGGTCTCAAATTCTTCCAAACTAGTAAGAATTATATAAAAAGCCTTCCATCACACCTTCAAAATAAAACCTAAATCACATCTCTAGATAAAATTTGTGAGAAGTTATTGCTGGAAAGGTTCAGCAATATTACTTCATGTTTAAACACTTCCTTTTAAGCCATGTGACCAGCCTCAGCCTGCATTAATAGGCTTTCCTTCTCAACTGTCAATTTTTTCCCCAGGTACTTCCTGATTTCCTCAGCATTATGTCTTAACTGAGCATGCTTCTCCTCCGGGGCAGAGGTCAGGTGATGTCATTAACCTACTGGAAGTAGGAAGTTTGAACATTCACCCCAATGTAATGTCTCACAGACTCCAGCCACAGATGTGATTGTCGGCTCATTTTAAAAGAAATACTGCAGGCTTTCATTTAACCCTAACTTGTTTTGATACCATAGTTGCCCTTTAAGTCCAGTTGATCTAACTGAATACAACAGATACATGAGATCTCTTTCACTGGTGACGGACCACTTTTGGGATATCTGTCTATTTGGTGCATGTTACAAATTCATAGCAAAGGTCACAACCACAACCTCTAGACTGTAAGCTTACTTAGCAGGGTTCTCTTTCCTTGTGTATCATGGCATTGCTGTAAATTAACTCAACACTTTGTGTACTCATCGCTTGTATGAAATATGTATGACTTTGTATTATATGTATTACCCATGTATGTAACATGTATAATTATAAAATTGTAAAGTGCCATGGAAGATGTTGTCTCTATATAAACCCATAATAATAATACGGTAGCTTTGCCTGCAGTCATATTAACCTTGACTGTCCTTTCAGTTGTGCTTCCACCTCATTTTATTAGATTGTTTTATCAGCCACCTGGCTATCAGCCGTCAGATATTGGAACATGATGAATAGCCATGTACAGCACATTTGTGGACAGGTGCCTATTTACTTTCTTTCCTATTAAAATTTTTATTGTATGTAGGAAATATGTGTCAAGTGACAATCCCAGCAGTCAGTTGAGGTAATAAGTAACATTGAGTATATAGGTTGCTGTTCTTTCATTAACCCTTTTAAATAAGATGATTCGTTACCTGATACTTTTCAGTAAATGTGATGTGTCAAGACCGCTGATGAACCAGGAGACAGAAAAAAAGGGTTAGGTGGGTGTTAAAGGAGAACTAAACCCATTTTTTATACTCCAGAATCTGAAAACAAACTCCCTAAAAACACCAATAAGCTATAAAATACCACTTCAGTAAATTGTATTAAAGTAAATGTAAGCCTGTTAAGAACTGGATGAAGTATCTGTGTGTATGTGCAGTGTCAGACCACACCTCCTGACCTCAGTCACATGCTTCCTTGCTTTATCTGTCCTGTAAAAGGATTGGCTAGATAGTATTAATGGGTGTGACCAACTGTAACAAGTTTCTGCCATAGCTATCACTGAGCATGTGCAGAACATAATGGTCGTTGACCAAATTGTGTGATAGTAAAATGCTGTGAAGTAAAGCACAAACCATATGTTATTTAGGTAAATTTCCCAGCGCCCGTATCCAAATAAGAGGTAAGACACAGATTACTGGTTTTATAGCAAGGTGTTCTGCCTTCTGGTTCAGTGTTGTTCTGTGGCTTTAGTTGTCCTTTAAGGTAATAATGTTTATTTAAAGGAGTATGAAAGGTACAACTTAATTCTACTGCTATTATTTGTGATATTAGTAATTGTACCTTTCTATTACTTTAGATACTAGCTGTATATCTACCAAACTAGGTAAATGAAATGTGTAAGTTTGACAGCTATATGAAGTATACAATTGATGGCAGAGGTACAGAACCCTCCATTTAGTTCTTACATTTTCTATTCATTATCTAAACCCATGATTAAAGTACGTGTGTCGATTTATTACATTAAAAATTCTTGCCAGCAACCAAGAGAAAGAAAAGTCATGTTGGACTTGACCAGTAGCAGAGGAATTTAAGGAACAGAGACGAGTTCTAATTGTATTGGCTTGATGGATTTGTCTGTGCCTCTTGGATTCCGAAGGATTTAGGGAAAAGGAGCTGTTGGCAAAAACCCATCATAATGAACATGTAGCTGCCATTACATTGTGCTAAAGTGGAAGTCAGATGCACAGTTAGTTTGTCTCTAGTTGTACTGATCTTTTTCCTTTTACTGGCGTTTCCGTAAGTATAGGAAGTTACTGGAAACCCTGCTGTCAGGCTGTCATACATATATCAGCTTGAAAACAAGTCTGGGACCCATTTATATGAGTACAGGATATTTATAGCTAATTTAATAATCAAGAGAGTGGTCACAGGTATAAAAATAGAAAGGCCTGCAGCAGTCTGTATTCTTTTTCACTGATTTTAAGCAGAAATTGACAATAGATCCGTCTCTCCTATTTTATCTAATATTCACAAAAGAAATAAAATCATGAATTGTTTGGGGGTTAAAAAAGTCAATACCAACAGATTATGTTTAATTTTATTAATTCAATTTATGCAATTTATTACAGATGCATTTCATACACCTATTTCCCTGAAATGTATATTATTATGTATATATGAGGACACAATTGGGGCCATGTACCGAAATCTGCAAAGGGCTTTTTACGGCTTAAAGTCATGGTAACCCATGTACCAAGGGTTAACGTGCCTTTAAGACATAACTAATGGTAAGCTATGTACCAATAGCAGATAGCTGGCGTTAAAGTCTCAGAATGGGAAAACCCCATTTACTATGCACTGAGAGATGTTATCGGCTCATTGCATTGCCTAGGGGAGGCAATAGAGAGCGATAATGGGTCTCTGTACATAGCCCTGAATATATTCTAAAACCATTATAAACTAACTTTTCATTTATACGATTTGGTGGAAGCTGCCGTTTTGTATGTGTTCTTAAAACAGATGCTATATGGTATTTTATAGCATTAGCGCATGTACCTACTTTCCTAAGGAGGTAGGAATGTGTATTCTTACCTATTTGGGTGGTCTCTATGAGGAGATCCACTAATGCTGCTGCAGACCGAACCCCCTGCTCCTAGTAAAACGAATTCATGCCACACATGGCGTTGATCGTTTGATCAAAAAAACCGAAGTTCCAGTCAGATGAAAATGTAATCCGATCTTCAAGTCCCCATCTTCCCCAAATTTCATTGATCGATGGTGCAAGGTAGAATGTTTCAGGTATGGCCTGCTAAACAGCTATATAACTGTAAGGGGGATTGTTTTCGTAAAGACATTTTTTAATGGTGTAAATTTGATAATGTAAGAACATTACAGAGAATATGTTTTCCTATGAAAGAAAATGGCCGCTTTGTCACATTTTAATGATGCACAACCAAGGTAAGAGGGAAGTTTATACATTTTTGGTAGCAGAGTTGTAAGCTGTGAGGCTGAAACTTGTCTTTGATAGAGAATAAGTCATAAAATCAAGTGTTTTATTTTGCAGAATCCCATTAAAAGAATTCCGGATTCACATGAGATTACATTGCAGCATGGCACAAAGACGGTCAGTATATATATTTGTATGTGTATCATATGGACACGTACTTTATTTTCTAATGCCTCAAAATGTTGTCAGCCTTGTAGTTTTAGGAAAAATTAGAAAATTGAAGCCCCCCTGGCTCCCAGACTCCCTGCCCATGTATGATCCAATAACTCACTTCCCAGTACTTAATAAAGAAGGCATTTCCCCCCCCATTAAGTTTGAACATACAGGTGACGGGTCTGAGTTTCCCACACATTAGCTGTCAGCACTGCTATGTGAGTATTACAGTATGTAAGTAGTAGTGGTAGGCTCTATCTATAACCACATCTTTAATTAATTAATTTCTGTGTCCAGGGCTTCATGTAGATCTTGTGCCATTGTGCCCGGTGGGGAAAACCTTCCAAAAATATATAGTGATTTAAGTTAACTCTTCTGTTAAACAAAAACAACACCATAATGAACCTTATTACACAGATTACACTGATATTACACAGAAGTTCTCTCCACTATGTCACAGTCATAATCTTACAGAAAGTATGGATAAAACGAACAGTACAAGTGACTGATATACATTAACCCAGTAGTATATAAAGCCCTGCGTGTGAGAGATGAGGTTTAGGACCAATGTGCTACTTTGGTGCTCCATTTAAACAATACTGAAATGTTGTCCAAAGTAGCAGCCTAGGAGGCTGTTGGCCACTGCATTACCAGAGACCCTTCTCGGATTCACACTTCTCCCAAGAGATACTTACCTGGGGTAAGTGAATTTGCATCTGGTGACAGATGTTGCAACCTACATAATACTACATAACTACATAATACTGGGCTGTTAATCCGCTGCAACCAATCGAATGTTATAAAATGTTCTCTAACTGTATTTAAAAAGGTAACATCTAATTGGTTGCTAGTTCTCTAACTGTATTTAAAAAGGTAACATCTAATTGGTTGCTGCAAATTAACATGTCCATTTTTGCACCTTTTATTAAATAAGTGTGCTAGTGCCCATAGAATTCTGGAGCTGACATTTAACAACAGCTAGAATATGGCAGACATATCTTCTTGCCAAAGGCCCTTTATAAATGCATTTTTCCCTCTGTCCTAATAACAGCTTCACACAAAGGAAACAATCAAATACAAATTCTGGGCGAAATAGAATCTTCAGAAAAACCAACATTTTTTAGAGGTTCCTCATGTCAACTGTGTGTGTCTAAGAGAATTTATGCTGCCTGCTTTCACTGGGCAAGTTTAAATTGGTCTTTTGATCACGGTCACTCAGGGATAACATGGGTCAAATACGATCCACAGTGGAAAACTCTAAGTTTCAAATTAGCTCCGAAATCTTGTGCTTGAAATCTTTGACCTTTTTATGTGGGGCCATTAAAAATGACCAGCAAGGGAAACCTGAAGACTTTCCAGTGATTAATGCACTTGTGCTGAGTCACAGATAAAAGGAACAGAGATACAGAGCACTCTTTTCATGAGTTGGGGGTTTTCCTTGACAAGAAAGACTTATTCCAGTATCCCTTGTGTATTCTACACTCACCAAAGAAAATTGCTGTTATGAGTCAGTGGAAGCAGTCACTCCATGACTGTGGGAGACTGGGTTTTAAAAGGGACCGCCAGATTCAAATAAAATGTCTCCTTTAATCACAATGACTCATTTTAATAACGTAATGATGAATAAATAGACAGGGAGATTCAATAAAAGTTCTTATAGTTTAAAATGGTGCTAATTTTGCCCCAACCAATCAGATCTTGTTTAACATTTGTAAGCTAACATCTGATTGGTTGGGGCAAAATTAGCACTATTTTAAACAATAAGAACTTTTATTGAATAACCCTCAGATTATTTTAGGCAGACTGTTACTTGGACACGTGACAAATGAATATAGTTCATGTAAATAATAGTGAAGTGTTACAGGGGAGAAATACATTGTTTTCCAACAACCATATACTGCCTGATTCCTCCCAGACCTGGCAGACATCCACTGTTTTCAAAGAAAGCTATTGGCAAACAGGCCTTTAGTCAGGATATTGAAGTAATCCTGTGGATGTTGGGTCTCTCTTTGCTATAGCTCCCTCTACTGGCCTGGCAGCTTAAGAGTTTGGTCTTCGTATGTCAACTCTCCCAGCTGCCACTGGGACTGGGTTTAGTCAAATCATCAGCCCTGTCACCTTTTTTTAAAGCAGCAAATTTCTAAATATATAACATTTTGACAATAATAAGACCATATAATAAGGCCGTAACCCAGTATTTCAGGTATTTCTTGCTTTTTCTTGCTGGGTTTAGTTATTGATTTTAAGTTTTTAAATGTTTCTGAATTCTGCTCTTTGAGATCTACCTTCAAGTTGATTCACATCTTAATTCTTATGTTATGGCCTTTCAGTCTTTACCAAAATGGATGATATGTGGCCTTATTTAGAAGGCAGAACACTCTACACCCTACAGGAAGAAACACATACTCTATCAGCACTGTCTCATAAAACTTTGATAAATAAATGTTAATAATCAAAGATATATTTTCAAACAAATGTCACAAATCCAGATTTGCAATGTGGCCTTTGATTTATGGATATTGCAGAGAGCAGTAGGTACCACTTGGGTGGTCACCAACAGGGCATAGGCCAAAGGATTTTCCTTTCCATGGGAATATAACAAACTTACAGTGTGGGAGAATATGTATCAGACAACTTTAATTTGTACCCCAAGAAAAATCTTCTCCCCTTAGCTCTCCAGCAGGTTGAGAATCTCTGCTTGGTTGATGCTTTTATTATTGTTGTATTATTATACTTTTAATTTTTTTTTTTGAACTTGGGTGAATGAAAGGTTCGTGACCGGTGCTTGTATTCCATGTAGTAGTTTGGATAACAGGCAAGGCTAGAAATCTGAGATGGAAGGGATTTTTCAACAGGTCATAATTTAGAAGCAGTTCACTTTTTAAGAATGGGGAAAAGTAAGAATTAAAATACAAGTGAATTATCACATGTATTTATTTATAGTAGTTGTATTTGCCATAAACCCGGTAGACGCAGACCAATATTTTTGCCTGTTTGATCAATTGGCTCAGCTATTTTGCTCTTATTGCTCAGATGTGTTTTCCAAAACAACCAATCATTTTCAATTTTTTTTTAGCAAATTAGATCCATAAGACATGTAAATAACAACCAATCAATCTTTAAAACAAAGCTTCCAAGGCTTATTAATGTTTACTAGGATACTTTATATTAACACATTGATATTGCAGATTATTAAACTGTTAGAAGGAAAAGTTGGAAAACTTTATGGTTGGTATAGAAGAAAGAGGTTCACTTTCTAGCCAATAACAATCATTGCACTTTGTTTAACATGTAGCAGGTTTTGCCTGGTGTGAATTAGATTGGTAATCCCGGTGATTTAATAGTGGGAGATTTCTTGGTTTATTTTATATTTTTTGGTGCGAAATGTCAGTCTATTAATTTTTCCAGCAAGACCCCACCTGAGCAGCTGTGTGATGACAAACACTTTGTCTTTTAGGTTTCTGCCTTGGGTTTGGACCCCTCTGGTGCTCGACTGGTGACAGGGGGATATGATTATGATGTTAGGTTTTGGGATTTTGCTGGAATGGATGCATCTCTGCAAGCCTTTAGATCTCTCCAGCCATGTGAATGGTACGTATTACTTATTGAAGGTATGGGACTGGGAATAAGAATGTTGGTGGGTGGTGATCTATCTCTTGCCTTTAGATCTCTCCAGCCATTTAAATGGTATGTATTACTTATTGAAGGTATGTGATTGGACATTAGAAAGTTGGTGGGTGTTGATCTATCGATTGCCTTTAGATCTCTCAAGCCATGTGAGTGGTACGTATTACTTATTGAAGGTATGTGATTGGACGTAAGAATGTTGGTGGGTGGTAATCTATCTATTGCCTTTAAATCTCTCCAGCCATGTGAGTGGTGGGTATTACTTATTGAAGGTATGTGATTATGGGAATTTCATGATACTGGTACAGCAGCAAACTGGGAATTTCATCATACTGGTACAGCAGCAAACTGGGAATTTTATAATACTGGTACAGCAGCAAACTGGGGATTTCATGATACTGGTACAGCAGCAAACTGGGAATTTCAAGATACTAATACAGCAGCAAACTGGGAATTTCATGATACTGGTACAGCAGCAAACTGGGAATTTCATGATACTGGTACAGCAGCAAACTGGGAATTTCATGATGCTGATATAGCAAACTGGGAATTTTGTGACACTGATATAGGAAACTGGGAATTTTGTGACACTGATACACATTTATATTTTTAATATTTGTTGTGTAGTTTGGTATAAGGAGAAATGAGGAAGTGGCCAGGAATGAAGGAGTTAAATATAAGGCTTCATTTCTGAAGTTTATCAAGCACAACGGGGAGAGGGTAGGGAGCTGGAGGGGTAGAAAAGCTTCCCATTGCCTTTCTGCTGTATTTCATCAATTAAAGGAGCAATTACAAAGTTTTCACCACGAGTCTTTAAAGTAGAGAGTGGTAATCCGACTTTGGCCATGTGACCTTTTAGGTTCTTCCCCCTCTCCTCGTGGGCTAATTGCAGCACTGCTGTTGAAAACTTTTTACTAACCTCCAGCTATATCGGGCCTCTGAAATCTCTGTGCGCTACTGCTATGCTTTGGTGCGCACATCTGGAGAGTTGTGTGCGCGCACTCATTACAGGGAACACTGCCAGGCGAATGTCTGCTATGGATCGCACGATCTACGGTGATTTACCGACATGTCCAATGACCTATTATTTTTATCTGCCAGCAAAATCACCTCCAATTTTTTTATCCCGATGACCAGTACATGGAAATATTGGTCTGTTGGGCAGAAAAATCTCCTTGTGTGTACCCAGCCTTAATGAATGAACTTTATAACAAAATTAAAGGTGATATCTGTATTGGCTTACTGTGATAATAATAGCAAGTAGAGAATATTTATAATATTATTAGATGATCCAAATATAATAGAATACTTGGATGTATTTGGTCATGAACTTCCTACTGTGCTTGTTTGGTGGTAACCCATTAAGTAATCCTCCACTTAAAAAATACTGTGCTGGCCTCTATGCGATCCCCTCCCCATTTTTAAACCTCCGTCGGTTCTTTTAAACAACTCCATGGATCCTCTGGGGTGGGGTGTGTGTCAGGGGCCCAGCCTTCAATCTTGCAGTGGGCCTGAGCCTCTGCAGTTACGCACCTAGCGTTATCACACTGCATCACAGGCCATGGGTGTGAACTTTACCATTTATTCCTTGACATCGCATCAAAACGTCCTCTAGTGTGAACGAGCCCTTAAAGTACTTTAAAGTAAACAATGTGTGGACCCTGGGAAGTTTGTTTATTACAGGGCTATTTTGTTGCTTGTCAGAAATCTTTCTGTTACATTTCCTAACTAGGGTAAAGCTAGATCACAGAAGGAATCTGGTCATTCCATGCCGTGTGTTTCCAAGCTGTGCTGGCTTTGCTTCTAGCTGGTCTAAGGGTCTTTGATAAACTTTGAATCAAAACGTGACATTTCTACACTGCAGTATTGATAAAATCTTGGTTTAGCTCATGGCTCATTCCCTTTCTATGCATGTAATTCTCCCCTATCCCACGACCCTATAATGATAAGTAAAATGGTAAGATCTTCAAACTGCCAGTAAGAAACTATGTGCATCTGGAGTTCAGCACGTAGAACCTTAATGTTGCAGTGCATGAGGAATTTAAAGCAAACAAAATGGTTTTCCACCAATGGTTTTATTCTTCAAAAATCGCAATTTTTTTTTCTTTTCTTTTTCAACACTCACGGAACAGTAAGCTATTAAAGTATTGGATTTCAGTGCTGATTTATAGAGAAATATTGAGATCTGGGGTGGCAAAGTGCGGGTAATTTGATATGTTTTAAAATTCCAGTTCAGGGTCCCCAGTCTGCTATTAATTAGAACCCTGCTGGGTGATCTTCAGGTTGCTTTTGGAAAATTAATGGTTATAGAAAATTAATGTTATTTTGTTTGTGGTTGTTATAGCCCTTGGGGGCTCCATGAAATTAAGTTCTGGCACACAAATTGATAAATGGCATGTCCAGTGTATAAGTGTTTTTTTATTAATCTATCTATTTCTATCTGTTTCTGTTTCTATCCCTATGTGTATTATATACACAGGTTCATTTTTTGTGATTACGTTTTCAATCATTTTGTCTTGATCAGAAAAAAATGTCTAAAATGTCCCTCCTTGTGTTGTCGATCTGCTGCAGATTTTAGCTAAAAAAAAAAAAGACTTGAAGGTGGGGACAGTTGTTTTCCAATCAGTCGCTAATCGGTCGATCCAATTAGTCAAAATATTGACCCTGCATATGGCATGTTGATACTATATTTGAATAGTATCTACATAGCAGCAGAGTTAAGGTGGCCATGCACATGCGATTTCCACAGCACGTGTGCCGACAGATCACATTGGTATCTGTCGGCACACATGCTGTGGGGACCGCACACACGGACCCAACCGATCCCCATACGCAGTATAGGGATCGTTCGACCGCGCGGCCATACACAGTATGACCGGATCGTCTCCCTTTACTTAAAGCCCCACACGCTGGCGATAATAGCTAAATCCCTGGGACTTACCTATAATCGTTAGAGTGTATGGCCACCTTTACAGATAGACATGGATTTTTATTGCCTTGCATGTTGCAAACAGGAGAGCTTCTGTCTGATGAGTTTTTACATCCCTCCCCCTACCAGGTATATTATCCTCTTACCGCATTGAAACCTGGGAAATAGATAGAGATATAAATAGATAGAGATATAAATTATTAGCACCCCTTTAAAGAAAAGTAAATAAGAAAATATCATGAAAGCTCTACTTGTGGCCAATAAATGTAATGGTAATGTTCCCATAAACCAGTTAAAAATAACTGTAGACGTATTGTTATAGGCTAAGAACTTTTTTTTCATCATCCCAACAGCCATCAGATAAAGTCCCTGCAATACAGCATCACTGGAGACGTCATTCTAGTGGTCGCTGGCAACTCCCAAGCCAAAGTGCTTGACCGAGATGGATTTCCAGTCATGGAGTGTGTTAAGGGAGACCAGTATATAATAGACATGGCGAACACCAAGGTATGTTATCAGTGAACTTACTTCACCTTCTTCAATATTTGTATTCCTGACTACGATTCTTTTCTGATGTGATAATTAACGGCACATTCATTTGTTTTTAGTCTTTTCTATTCACAGCCCATTGCTGTTCTTCAATGTTTAGCCGTTTGTTCTTGTTAAGCTGTCGAACCAACATTTTATTGAAATATTTTTATCTATAATTCACATGTACCTCCCCCACCCAAATGATGTATCTCTTTATGTTGCTCTTTAAAGGGCATGTCCACCCCTTTTGATCATTTTTAATGATGTAGGGATAGTTCCCCCTGCCCCAACCGCTATATTATATTTTCAAGAAAGTCCCCCAATCGTTACTTACCTTTCCTCTCTCCTCCGCCGCAATGCCTGGCCTTCTGCTTGCACAGAACAGCCACGTCTGTGATTGGCTGACAGGCAGCCAATCACAGACACAGCTGCCAGCAGTTCAGAACGCCGCAGGAGAGAGGGAAGGTAAGAAAAGATTTGGGGACTTTCTTACAAATATTTTATTGCGGTTGGGGCTGGGGGAACTATCCCTAATATGTGGGAAAGGGTTTTTACACTAGGGGGAGGGAGAACAAAATGGGAGGGAGAGAGAGGGGGGGAGGGAGTGAAGGGCTGCTCTGAGCAAGCCAAAAACCTCTGAGAGGACAGCTCAGAGGCGGAAACAATTTCCCTGGTGGCCAGGCTCCTGGTTGGCAGTTTTTTTAACTTTGGGGGGACATTACAGGAGAACCATTTGGAGCTGGGATGTAAGGTAAGGATTTTTATACACTACACAGTGGGGCAAGTAGTGGGTTAAATTTTAGTTTTGGGGGTGGACATGCCCTTTAATGACAAACCTTTTAATCAAGTATCCAGGTTATGGTTCCAATAAAAAAATCCTTGGGGAAAATAAAAAAAAGAGACAAACTATAGATTCCAAAATATCTTGAAAGCTGTTGAAGCCTGTGATGTCAAGCACAAAGTATTAAGAGTTTTGTCGGTCTGTGTTTGAAGTATCTGTGGAATTTCCCCCCGGAAATTGAGTGTTGATACTTTCTACGGAAGTTACTATGTATGGATATGGGTGATTGATTTCCACTTTAGCAAATGGTGTGTGTTAAAGGGAACTGGGATAAAAGAGAGGGTAATATCCTTGCTATAGGGGTGTGCTGAGAGGTCCATGGTTGGTTATAAGTCTTTGCATGTTGCCTCCATTGATGGCTGCTCACAGTTTACAATCTGCAGAAAAAATATTGTCAGTTTGTGTGTTTTATCTTTTATCCTTTCTTTGGAATCAAAGTGATTAGCTTTTATTGACTAAACAAAATATTAATTCCTAGATGTATTAAACAGTATCTCCACTGGGGAAATGTACTTTGGGTTTTCAGTTTTATTGAAGAATGGGAGGTAAAGGAAATATGTCTTACCTCCTGTTCCTATTAAACCTGCAGGAGCCAGGAACAAAGCAAGGGAACTTACCCGGTCTTGCACTCCTCTGCTGTTCCTCTGACAGGTCCCAACGGAAATTGCGCATGGGCATACAGTACAAACTCCGCCGGGACCTGTGAGAACAGCTGTGGAGCGCAAGACCAGGTAAGTTCCCTTTCTTCCTTCCTGGCTCCTGCAGGTGATATTGAAGAACAGGAGGTAAGACATAACTCCTTTACCTCCTGTTATTAAATTAAACTGAAAACCCTAAAGTACTTTTCCCTGGTGGAGATACCCTTTAAGGCAGACCATACATGTTTTTTTTAATGGAGTTGACTAAAACCAGTTTACCATTTGGTAAATTTGCAGACAATACCATTTGTGGCAGCATAATCTTAAGAAGATTTTAAGCTAAAATCTTCAGATGTTGGAAGGCGCAAGGTGTTGTCAAATGCTGCTTCCTGATTAATATTGGATAGGCTGCACTGTCCTGCAGTCATGTCCTTTACTTTAACCAAAGGCTAACACTCTGAAATCCTCTTCTACTACTTTAAAGGTAAAATAGAAAGTGACTGGAGAGGGGTGAAGAAAAGTAGCGAATTGCTAGAGCTAAGGATCTCCTTTTGTTGAAGATCTTTGCTGAAGTTCCTGCAAAATTGCGATTAGAAGGCATAAGTACTAATTGTCTATGTGTCCATTTGATGAACATTATTTACTGTTTTAGGGCCACACAGCCATGCTTAATGGAGGATCTTGGCATCCTAAGATAAAGGAGGAATTTATGACCTGCTCTAATGATGGGTAAGTCTATCTTGCACTGTAAGTAATAAATAAAAGGCCTTTCATCTTCTTTTTTAAGATAGAGATTGTATGCCTAAAGGTTCGTACACGCACTTTATCGTCCGAAACGGGCGCTCGTTCTGGGATCCGCCCAAGGAATCAGGCAACGATCTCCGAACGAACAGCCATTTCGGGCAATAAAGTGCCCATAGACGGGCCGATTATCGGCTGAAACAGCCGTTCATACACATCGTGCGTCGCAGGTCGGTACCCGCAATTGCACGTGTGTACGAACCTTAATACTAAATCTATCCTCGTGGTAGGACTGATCATTTTTAAAGGACATATGTATGAATAGTTTTTATTTGTATATCGCTACTTGAGGACGCAGCATTGTACAATATCAAAATACAAAAATGTCATACAAGGAGGACAAAAATATAAAAACATATAGTTCAGTACATAATAATTATACAATTATATAATTTTAACCTCAAAACTACAATGGTTAGAATCCTGACAGATGTAGGACTAGCAATAGTAGAATCCTGACAGATGGAGGACTAGCAAAGTTAGAATCCTGACAGATGTAGGACTAGCAATAATTCAAGAATCCTGACAGATGTAGGACTAGCAATAGTTAGAATCCTGACAGATGTAGGACTAGCAATAGTTAGAATCCTGACAGATGTAGGACTAGCAATAGTTAGAATCCTGACAGATGTAGGGCTAGCATAGTTAGAATCCTGACAGATGTAGACTAGCAATAGTTAGAATCCTGACAGATGTAGGACTAGCAATAGTTAGAATCCTGACAGATGTAGGACTAGCAATAGTTAGAATCCTGACAGATGTAGGACTAGCAATAGTTAGAATAACAATTGCGGGACTAGCAATAGTTAGAATCCTGACAGATGTACGGGCTAGCACTAGTTAGAATCCTGAAAGATGTAGGGCTAGCAATAGGATTAGAATCCTGACAGATGTTAGGGACTAGCAATAGTTAGAATCCTGACAGATGTAGGACTAGCAATAGTTAGAATCCTGAACAGTGTAGGACTAGCAATAGTAGAATCCTGACAGATGTAGGACTAGCAATAGTTAGATCCTGACAGATGTAGGACAGCAATAGTTAGAATCTGACAGATGTAGGCTAGCAATAGTTAGAATCCTGACAGATGTAGGGCTAGCACTAGTTAGAATCTGACAGATGTAGGGCTAGCAATAGTTAGAAACCGACCAGAGTAGGACTAAGCAATAGTTAGAATCGACAGATGTAGGACTAGTGCACTAGTTAGAATCCTGACAGATGTAGGGCTAGCAATATTTAGAATCCTGACAGATGTAGCTAAATAGTTAGAATCCTGACAGATGTAGGGGCTAGAAATAGTTAGAATCCTGACAGATGTGGGCTAGCAATGTTCGAATCTGACAGATGTAGGACTAGCAATAGTAGAATCCTGGACAGATGTCGGACTAGCAATAGTTAGAATTCCTGACCAGATGTAGGACTAGCCAATTAGTTAGAATCCTGACAGATGGAGGTGCTAGCATATAGGTAGAAATCCTGACAGATGTAGCTAGCAATAGTTAGAATCTTACAGATGTAGGGCTAGCAAAGTTAGAATCCGGACAGATGTAGGACTAGCAATAGTTAGAATCCTGACAGACGTGGCAGCAATAGTTAGAATCTGAACACTGTAGGACTAGCATAGTTAGAATCCTGACAGATTTTAGGGCTAGCAATAGTTAGAATCCTGGACAGATGTAGGACTAGCAATAGTTAGAATCCTGACAGATGTAGGGCTAGCAATAGTTAGAATCTGACAAATGTAGGACTAGCAATAGTTAGAATCCTGACAGATGGAGGGCTAGAATAGTTAGAATCCTGACAGATGTAGGGCTAGCAATAGTTAGAATCCGACAGATTTGGGTAGCAATAGTTAGATCCGACAGATGTAGGACTAGCAATAGTTTAGATCCGTTGACAGACTGTTAGGACAGCAATAGTTAGAATCCTGACAGATGTAGGACTAGCAATAGTGTAGAATCCTGACAGATTAGGCTAGCAATAGTTAGAATCCTGACAGATGTAGGACTAGCAATAGGTAGAACCTGAACAGATGTAGGAACTAGCAATAGTAGATCTGACAGATGTAGGACTGCCAAGTTAGATCTGACAGATGTAGGGCTAGCAATAGTTAGAATCCTGACAGATGTAGGGTAGCAATAGTTAGACTCTGACAAATGTAGGACTAGCATTAGTTAGAATCCGACAGATGTAGGGCTAGCAATAGTTAGAATCCTGACAGATGTAGGAGAGCCAATAGTTAGAATCCTGACAGAGAGTAGGACTAGCAAAGTTAGAATCCTGACAGATGTAGGGCTAGCAATAGTTAGATATGACAGATGTAGGGCTAGCAATAGTTAAATCCTGACAGATGTAGGACTAGCAATAGGACTAGCAATAGTTAGAATCCTGACAAATGTAGGACTAGCAATAGTTAGAATCCTGACAGATGTAGGACTAGCATTAGTTAGAATCCTGACAGATGTAGGGCTAGCAATAGTTAGAATCCTGACAGATGTAGGGCTAGCAATAGTTAGAATCCTGACAGATGTAGGGCTAGCAATAGTTAGAATCCTGACAGATGTTAGGGCTAGCAATAGTTTAGAATTCGACCAGATGTAGGACTAGCAATAGTTAGAAATCCTGACAGATTAGGGCTAGCAATAGTTGAGAATCCTGACAGATGTAGGGCTAGCAATAGTTAGAAACCTGACAGATGTAGGAGATAGCATTAGTTAGAATCCTGACAGATGTAGGGTAGCAATAGTTAGAATCCTGACAGATGTAGGACTGCAATAGTTAGAATCCTGACAGAGTTATGATAGCAATAGTTAGAATCATGACAGATTAGGACGCAATAGTTGAATCCGACAGATGTAGGATAGCAATAGTTAGAATCCTGACAGATGTAGGACTAGCAAATAGTTTAGAATCCTGACAGATGTAGGACAGCAATAGTTAGAATCCTGACAGATGTAGGACACTACATTAGTTAGAACCTGACAGATGTAGGGCTAGCGCATAGGTAGCATCCTGACAGATGTAGGGCTAGCAATAGTTAGAATCCTGACAGATGCAGGACTAGCAAAGTTAGAATCCGACAGATGTAGGACTAGCAATAGTTAGAATCCTGACAAATTGTAGGACTAGCAATAGTTAGAATCCTGACAGATGTAGGACTAGCAATAGTTAGATCTGACAGATGTAGGGCTAGCAATAGTTTAGAATCCTGACAGATGTAGGCTAGCAATAGTTAGATCCTGACAGAGTAGACTAGCATAGACTACAATAGTTAGAATCCTGACAAATGAGACTAGCAATAGTAGAATCCTGACCAGATGTAGGACTAGCACATATGTTAGAATCCTGACAGATGTAGGGCTAGCAATTTTAGATCCTAAGATGAGGGCTAGCAATAGGCTAGAATCCTGACAGATGTAGGGCTAGCAATAGTTTAGAATCTGCAGATGGAGGGCTGCAATAGTTAGGGAATCCTGACAGATGTAGGGACTAGCAATAGTTAGAACCTGACAGATGTTAGGGCTAGCAATAGTTAGAATCCTGACAGATGTAGGGCTAGCAATAGTTAGAATCCTGACAGATGTAGGACTAGCAATAGTTAGAATCCTGACAGATGTAGGGCTAGCAATAGTTAGAATCCTGACAGATGTAGGGCTAGCAATAGTTAGAATCCTGACAGATGTAGGACTAGCAATAGTTAGAATCCTGACAGATGTAGGACTAGCAATAGTTAGAATCCGACAGATGTAGGACTAGCAATAGTTAGAATCCTGACAGATGTAGGACTAGCAATAGTTAGAATCCTGACAGATGTAGGACTAGCAATAGTTAGAACCTGACAGATGTAGGACTAGCAATTAGTTAGAATCCTGACAGATGTAGGGCAATAGTTAGAATCCTGCAGTGTAGGGCTAGCAATAGTTTAGAATCCTGACAGATGCAGGACTAGGCAATAGTTAGAATCCTGACAGATGGGACTAGCAAAGTTAGAATCCGACAAAGTAGGATAGCAATAGTTAGAATCCTGACAAATGTAGGGACTAGCAATAGTTAGAATCCATGACAGATGTAGGACTAGCAATATTAGAATCCTGACAGATGTAGGATAGCAAATAGTTAGAATCCTGACAGATGTAGGACTAGCAATAGTTAGAACCTGACAGATGTAGGATGCCATAGTTAGATCCTGACAGATGTAGGGCTAGCAATAGTTAGAATCCTGACAAGTGTAGGGCTTAGCAATAGGTAGAATCCTGACAGATGTGGACTAGCTATTAGTTAGGCAATCCTGACAGATGTAGGGACTAGCAATAGTTAGTTAGATCCTGACAGATGTAGGACTAAGCAATAGTTAGAATCCTGACAGATGTAGGACTAGCAATAGTTAGAATCCTGACAGATGTAGGACTAGCAATAGTTAGAATCCTGACAGATGTAGGACTAGCAATAGTTAGAATCCTGACAAATGTAGGACTAGCAATAGTTAGAATCCTGACAAATGTAGGACTAGACCGTTTTGCAAAAGGTTTCTGCCTACTCTCCAAGCTCTTTTACAAGTTTGCACATGCTCAAAGTAGAGAGAGCATTCATTCACTGGCTGTGATTTACATTTGCATCCTCTGTGACCTGCTTATTACAGGTGGAAGACAATGAGGTTTAATAGAGAGATTACCTGTTGTTCCCTGGGTGAAGCATATATAGCATTCTTATACCTACTGGTAATGCAGAAACATTCCTACTGCAGGGTCACTTGGTAGGTATATACCTTAGGAAGGCGAATTCATATCCCCGAAACGTTGTGTGTTTTTTGCTCAATAAACCACTGAAAATGAAGTAGTGTTCTCCTCCAACTTATTTGCATTGCCGTATCACTTGGTAGGAACTATGTACAAACACAGGTAATAAATGACTTTGATCAGAGGTTTATGAACATATTTCCCTTTGAAATGTAAAGTTTTCTCATTACAGTTTCCCTTCCAAACAATTAATCTGCCGCAACCAATCAAATGTTATTTATGTATATGTTAATTCATATAGCGCCACTTGGGGGCGCAGCGCTGTACAATACTTTAATACAAAAAGCCGTACAAGGGGGACAACAAATGAATACATAAATATATAAATAAGTATGTGCATCATGAAATATACAAGTGCTTGAAACATGTAACATGAGGAAAGAGGTCACTGCCTAGTAGAGCTTACAATCTTATTAGGTGGGTAACATACAGATACATAGGAAAGGGTAGAAGTGCCATAGTAACTGGTGCAGTGTCAGCAGTCCTGTGCTGTGCACAGAGAGATAGGATGAGAGGTTAGATTTAAACTTGTTTATTGAAGTTTCTTCATGAAGAGAATTCCAGCGGACGAGAGCCACAAGAGAAAAAGGTTTAAAGGGAATGTCCACCCGTTTTTTAAATTTTTTCTGTAGTGTAGGTATCCCTCCCCCAGCCCCAACCGCTAGTTATTTGTCCAGAAAGTCCCCCGATCATTACTTACCTTGCCTCTCTCCTCCGAAGTACTGTCACGGCCCTCTGCTTGCATGAAACTGCAAAGCAGGGGGCCGGAACGGCAGCCCTGTCCGTGATTGGTTGAGAGGCCGCCATTCACGGACGTGGCTTCCAGCTATCCAGAACGCCGGGGGAGACAGGTAAGGTAAGTAATGATCGGGGGACTTTCTGGACAAATAACTATAGCGGTTTGGGATGGGGAAGGGATACCTACACTACAGAAAAGGCAATTAACACTAGGGGCAGAGGGAAAATTTCAGAGATCGGGAGGGTAGGGGGGGAGGGCTGCTCTGAGCAAGCCAAAAACCTCTGAGAGGACGCCTCAGGAGGCGGAAACAATTTCCCTCCCTGCAGGCTCCTTGTGGTCAATTTCTGGGACTTTGGAGGGACATTACATGAGAACCATTTGGAGCAGGGATGTAAGGTAAGGATTTTTACACACTACACAGTTGGGCCAGTAGTGGGGGAGAATTTGGTTTTGGGGGTGGACATGCCCTTTAAGACGAGAGAAGGCAGTGTCAGTGGGGAGTCTGTATAAGAGATGGTTCTGTGATGAGCGGAGGGAATGCGCAGGGACATATGGGACACCAAGGGAAAAATATTAGAGAAGGATTTTGTAGTTAGTGCATTGTTTGATGGGGAGCCAGGTAGATGTGTGGCACAGAGGAGATTTAATATCCCAATTATTAGGGATTTAAGGGGAGAAAGATGGGAAGCAGGAAGACCAGAAAGCAGAAGGTTTCATTAGTCCAGGCATGATAGGCTGAGCATGGATTAGCATAGCAGTAGTCGGAAGAGAGAGGAATCTATGGATTTTCTCAATATTATGAATAAAAAAGTGACAGGTTTTACCAACATTGTTAATTAGAAAAGGAGAGAGAGGAATCAATAATTACCCCTAAGCAATGTGCCGACTGAATAGGGTAAATGGGAGTGTTGAAAACAGAAATGGAAAAAGGTGGGATAGGACCAGGTTTAGGTGGGAAAATAATCAGTTCCGTTTAAGTCAGGTTTTAGTTTGAGGCATTGGTGTGCCATCCATGTGGAGAAGCGCGGAGACAGGCAGAGATGCGTGATTGGTTGTCAGGGCTAAGCGTGGGGATGGTAAAATATATTTGAGTATCATCGACATATAGATCGTAGTTAAAACCAAATGAGCTGATGACTTGTACCAGGGAAATAATTTAGAGGGAGAATAACAAGGGACCAAGAACAGAGCCCTGCGGAAAACCTACACTAAGAGGAAAGGATGTTTTATTACTGTAACACAGAGTAGGTTGTGTTAAAGAGGTCGGATTGTAGCCAGGATGTTATTTAACTACAGTAACCCAATAAAATGCCTGGGTGCTGCAAATTAATAGCACAGGCGAACGTTTTGCACTAGCTTTCTTCAGCATTTCCCTGCTAGCATCACCTTTTTCTTCAAAACAGTGACTGCACTAAGAATTCCCATAATCTTTCCACACCGTGTAGAGGCAGTTAAGTCTTTTTAACTTTGTTTCAAGCATTTTAAATCAATTAATCACACTAAATTATCCAAAGAGCCAATTTCAATTTGATTATAGCAAGTTGATTGTTTGCATAGCCACATCTTGTTTTCATTAATTTCAAGTACCTTGTTGCGCATAGCGTTCTTGTAGTGATTAGCAAACCATTAAAGGGTATGTCCACCTGTAAAACTAATTTTTAATATGCTGTTCCCCCATGTCCCCCAGGCCCAACCGCACTGCCGGCCCTGCTTTCGAGAATGCAAGCGAGGGGCGGGACCGGCAGTCGCGTTTGTGATTGGCTGAGCGGCAGCCAATCACGGACGCGGCTGCCGGTCATTCAGTGCAGCGGAGGAAAGAGGAGAGGTAAGTAAGAGTTTGGGGAACTTTTGAAAAAAAAAAATATGTGGTTGGGGCTGGGGGACATGGGGGAGCAGTATATATTAGGGGGATTTGTGCTAGGGGAGGGTAGTAGAACGGGGGGGAGGGGAGGGGGAGGGGAGGGGGAGAAGGGCTGCAGTACGATGGCAAAAATCTACGGAGGCAAGATAGCAGGCAGAGCCCTGCTATCCTCCTGGTGGTTATTTTGGGACGTTGGGGGGGGGGGGGGTTTACAGGAGAACCTATGGAGCTGGGATGTGAGGTAAGGATTAAATAACACTACATGGTGGGGCCAGTAGTTGGGGGGATTATAGTTTTTTTGGGGGTGGACATGCCCTTTAAAGGGAAATTCTGCATGTTGCTATGGCATGGTTCAGGCGTTGTCCCTTGCACCAATGCATAGATGTTGTGAGATTCCATAAAAATCTGTTAGCAATATGGGGTGGTAACTGCATACATGAAATAACATACCTGCAATACAGGTTTGGTCGATTGGGCACCCATACACGGCGCAATCGTATCGGCTCCCCCCCCCCCAAAAAAAAAATCTTTTCGTTCTGATCGACCCCACTGCTGACAGTGGTAGTTTGTCGGATTTGTGTTTGGTTGTTTTTGGGTCCATAAAACATCCTGGATCTGACAGAATATTGTCAAGGTATATAGCAAACATAAATGGGTACTAAAGTCTCCTGACAACATTGCTGTGCCTGCTGGGTAATTTATAAAAATAACCTGTGGGTCCTAGGTGTCAGCTCCCATAATCGACCAGTGAAACCAAGCTAATGTATAAAATGGCCGGACGCGGGGGGTACTCACAGTACGCTTTTAGGAGGGGCGACAGTTCGGAAGGTGCAGGATACAGAGGCTGCTGGGAAATGTAGGCAGATAATGGAACAAGGTTCGGCTGGGTAATGTAGGCTGTTACTGGAACAATGGTGTGTTGGGAACTGTAGGCTGACTGTGGAACAATGGTGCTGCTGGGTACTGTAGGCTGGACCAAAGGTGCTGCTGGGAAAGTAGGCTGGACCCAAGGTGCTGCTGCGAACTGAAGGTGTATGCTGGAACAATGGTGCTGTTGGGAACTGTAGGCTGATCCAAAGGTGCTGCTGGGAACTGTAGGCTGAATGTGGCTAGGAAGTAACTGGATGCAGGCAAGGTGAGACACTGAAAAGGTAAGATAGGTACTGGATACAGGCAAGGTAGTATGGATGCAGGCAAGGTAAGTATAAGGAGCAGGATCAAGGCAGGTAAGTACAGGGCCAGGGAGGGTAGCAGGATGCTACACATCGGGCACCGGGTTCAGGAGGAAACCGGCTTTTAAACTTTCGCGCCGCCCGGCGTGTCGGCGGCGTGACGTCATGACGTCGACGCCGCCCACCGGAAGTGCAGTGCGGCGGCGGGACCGGAGCGGCAGGTAAGTTCGTGACAGTACCCCCCCCCTTACGGGGGGCCACAGGACCCAACGGGCCAGGTTTCCCTGGAAAACTCCTGTGGAAAGCTTTAACTAGACGAGGAGCGTGGCAAATCAGAGTGTTTAATCCAAGCTCTTTCTTCGGACCAAAACCTTTCCAGTGGACCAATACTGCAGAGACCTCCTCCAGAATCTAGAGTCCAAGATTCTTCTCGACCTCAAACTCCTGCTGACCATCAACGGAAATCGGAACGGGAGAGTAGGAGTAGATAAGGATGTGGAATACTGATTAGAACATACAGGTTTGATGAGGGAAATATGAAACACGTTAGGAATCCGCACTGCTGGAAGGAAGTTGAGGCGAACAGCCACGGACGATTAATTCCAGGATAGAAAAGGACCAATAAATTTGGGTCCCAGTTTGGAGGAAGGAACCGCTGTATTTAATATTGAGAGAGGAGAGCCACACTTTATCTCCAACAGAATACGCTGGGGTTCTCTACGTCTCCTATCTGCTGCAGTCTTTGCCCACAAGCAGATTTCTGAAGGCTGATTTCCGTTAGCATGCCAGATAGCGGTCATCTGGGCTGCAGAGTCATTGGCAGCAGCAGGTACTTGTGTGAAAAGAAAATTGCGGAAACATCTAGGATTTGTCCCAAAGACACACAAAAAGGAGATTCCAGTAGAAGTATGAGGTGAATTGTTATGGGCAAACTCAGCCAAGGCAGAAGGTCAGCCCAATCATCCTGGGTATAGGAAATGTAACAACGAAGATATTGTTCCAAAGACTGGTTAGTGCGTTCAGTAGCCCGTTGGACTGTGGGTGGTAAGCCGAGGAGAACTGTAACTTGACGTTCATGGACTTACAAAGTGCTCTCCAGAATTTGGAAACAATTGAGAACTCTGTCAGATACAATTTCAGAAGGGAGTCCATGAAAGCGGAAGATATGTGAAATAAATAGTTGAGCTAACTCTGTTGAAGATGGTAGTTTAGGGAGGGGTACAAAAATGGGCCATTTTGCTGAAGCGGTCTACAGTCACCATATAACCGTGTTTCTCTTGGAAGGCGGAAGTTCCACAATAAAGTCCATGGATAGAGGGTCCAAGGTCTGGACGGAATGGGGAGGGGTTGAAGAAGACCACAGGGGAGGGTTCTAGAAGATTTGGATTGAGCACAGCTAGTACACAACTTGAATAAAGTCTTTAATATCTTTTCTCATTTTGGGCCACCAAAGGGAAGGGCAATAATATTAAACGTTTTGTTAACACCGGGATGCCCAGCTTGCTTGAACAGTGAGTATGCAGAAGGATAGTCCGAAGAGAACAGGAACAAAGCTCTTGCCAGAAGGTGTGTCGGACGGAGCAGAATCTTTGCGGCTTGGATCTTGGAACAAAGTTGAGGGATATAGAGGCCAAGATTTAGTGGTTGGGATAACAGAGCCCTTACTTGATTAGTACAGTCGGAAGCAAAAATGATCTGGAAAGGGCATCAGCTTTTTTGTTTTTGGAACCAGGTTGGTAGTGATAACAAAGTTGAATCGGGAAAAGAATAAAGACACACCGTGCTTGACGGGGATTTAACCTTTTGAGATCTGGATGTATCAAGGTTCTTATGGTCGGTAAGGATGGTGAAGGTACAGAGGTGCCTTCTAATAGATGAGCCACTCCTCGAGGGCCAGTTGATAGCAAGAAGTTCCCTATTCCCAACGTCATAATTCCGTTGGGGTAGAAACTTCTTGGAAAAATAGGCACACGATGGAGTTTCCTTTAGTGCCCTGCCTCTGGAAAGGACGGCTCCAGCACCCAAGTCTGATGCATCAACTTCGATGTAGAAGGAAGACTAGGATCTGGATGTACTAGAACTGGTGAACAGCAAAGGCTTCCTTGAGTCGTTTGAAGGCTCGAGGGCTGCAGGGGTCCATGAATGAGGCTTACCACCTTTACTGATGAGGGCTAATATTGGAGAAATTATAGACGAGAACCCTTGAATGAATTGTCTGTAGTAATTGGCAAACCCAATGAACCTTTGAATAGCTTTGGTTCCCATAGGAAGAAGACCAATCTTGGACGGCTGAAACTTAACAGGATCCATCTGGAACCCTTGCGCAGATACGATGTGCCTAGGAAGGGTACTTGTGAAACACTCAAACAGACATTTTTCCAATTTGGCTATAGGCTATTCTCTCTCAGACGTAGTAAACACTGTTAACTTGGAGGCGGTGTGAGGGCAAATCATGAGAAAAGATTAAAATGTCTCATAGATATACTACTACAGAGATTCCAACATATCCCGGAAGATGTCATTTACAATTCTTGGAACACCGCTGGAGCATTACAAAGGCCGAAGGGCATTAACGAGATACTCGTAGTGACCGTCCCTGGTGTTAAAGGCGGTCTTCCACTCGTCACTTTGCGTATACGGATCAGATTGTATGCCCCCGTAATCAGTTTGGTAAATATTTTAGCTCCTTTTATCTGGTCAAACAGTTCAGAGATGAGAGGGAGGCGGTGGTTACCTTTATTGTGATTTATTTAATCCACGGTAGTCGATGCAGGGTCGTAACCGCCCGTCTTTTTTTTCAACAAAAAAGAACCCAGCTCCAGCAGGGGAAGTGGAAGGTCGTATGAACCCCCTAGACAATGTCAGTAATGTACTCCTTCATGGCTATAGTTCTGAGGGGACAGTGGGTTTGTGCGTCCCCGAGGAGGCATAGTACCAGAAAGAAGATCGATGGGGCAATCGTAGGAACGGTGCGGTGGTAGCTTCTCAGCTCGCTTTTTACAAAACACATCAGAAAAAATCATGTAACACTCAGGGAGGTGGTTTTTCTCAGATTTATTTTCAAGGTAATGGTAGTGCAATGAGTAGAAAGGCAATTTTTGAAACAGAAGGGGCTCCAAGACTTGAGTTCATTTGAGAACAATCAATAACGGGGTTGTGTAATTGAGCCTGGGAGGCAGGAGAATTAGGGGAGCAGAAGGGCTTTGGATGCAAGAAAAGATAAACGTTCCTGGTGAAATATACCAATGCGGAATAGGACTTCGTAGGTAGATTTGGAGATGAATTTGAAGCCAACGGATTATTGTCAATAGCCAGAACTCGAAGAGGTTGTGCAAGTGAAGGAGGGAAGCCCCAATTGTGCTGCATAGGTAGAGTCAATGAAATTTCCAGCGGCACCAGAATCGACAAAGGCCTGGGGGAAAAGGTTTACCATTACAAGTGATAGGTAGCTCAGAAAGAGTTTTAATGGTTCAAATTGGCAGGAGACTTAACATTACCTAGAAGGAGCTCTCCTTAACTTCTAGGTCCTGAAGTTTCCCGACTTCTGGGGACAATTTTTTACAAAGTGTCCTTGCCCAGCACAATAGAGACAAAGTCCATTGGTACGTCTGCGTGACTTTCTCGGGGATAGATGGTGCCGCCAATTTGCATCGGCTCTTCACCTGAAGATATGTTGCGGGAAAGGTCGGAGCAGGCCTAGGAAAGGTCTAGGAAGGCTGGAACGGGTGCAGACCTTTCTGCCTGCGTTTCACGGAAGCGGGTATCGATCTGGATGCATAATGTAACCAATGTTCAAGGGACAGGTAATTCCCTGGATACTAATTCGTCCTTGAGGCGGTCAGAGAGTCCCTGCCAAAAGGCTGCAGTAAGTGCCTCATTGTTCCAAGAAGTCTCTGCAGCAAGGGTACGAAATTCAATAGCATATTGACCCACAGAACGAGACCCTTGGCGGAGCTGCATCAAACGGGAGGAGGCAGCAGAGGTTCTTCCTGGAGTCACAGACTTGCGGAACTAATAAGGAAGTCAGTAACATTATAGACTAGAGGATCGTCTTTTTCCCATAGGGGAGAAGCCCAGGCCAGCGCATTGCCCTCCAACAAGGCGATGATGTACCCACCTTAGCGCGATCCGATGCAAATGCGATGGTTGAAGTTCGAATTGGATCGGCACTGATAATGAATCCACGGCAGGCTTGGGCATCACATCAAACCGTGAGGGTGGAGGTATGCGGGCTCTCTCGAAGAGATGGATCACCGGATCCGGACGTTGAGAAGGGGGGGTGGTATAGGTAGAACCCGGAAGCAGAGGGTGGCGGGGGTGGGGGTAGGCGGGGGGCCCAGAGGGGGCGGGGCAGGGGACAGCGGCGGGGCGCGGTGGGGGCAGGGGCGGGGCTTGGGCGGCGTTGTGCAGCAGGGCAGAGTGGGGGCAGCGGCCTTGGCTTTGCGTGGGGGCGCAGGCGGCAGCAGCGGCAGCTTTTTGGGCGGCGGGGGGCTGGGGGCGGCGTCTGGCGGGGCGGCAGCAGCTGGGGGGTTTTAGTAGCCGGACAGCAAAGGGTGAAGGGTAAGAAGGGTAAAGGGGTATCATAAAAACTGGGCCAAAAACTGGCCCTGATGGTGTTCAAAACAGGTCCATTGTCGTTTGGACAAAGCCTGGAGAGTTTTACTCAATTCTGCCATAGCCCCCTCAGGCGTTTCCATGGCCCGATTGTACTGTAATAAATGGCCGGACGGCCGGGTACTCACAGTACGCTTTTAGGAGGAGGCTGACAGTTCGGAAGGTGCAGGATACAGAGGCTGCTGGGAAATGTAGGCAGGATACTGGAACAAGGTTCGGCTGGGTACTGTAGGCTGTTACTGGAACAATGGTGCTGTTGGGAACTGTAGGCTGACTGCTGGAACAATGGTGCTGCTGGGTACTGTAGGCTGGACCAAAGGTGCTGCTGGGAACTGTAGGCTGGACCCAAGGTGCTGCTGCGAACTGAAGGTTGTATGCTGGAACAATGGTGCTGTTGGGAACTGTAGGCTGATCCAAAGGTGCTGCTGGGAACTGTAGGCTGAATGCTGGCTAGGTAAGTAACTGGATGCAGGCAAGGTGAGACACTGAAACAGGTAAGATAGGTACTGGATACAGGCAAGGTAAGTATTGGATGCAGGCAAGGTAAGTATAAGGAGCAGGATCCAAGGCAGGTAAGTACAGGAGCCAGGGAGGTAGCAGGATGCTACAATCGGGCACCGGGTCCAGGAGGACACCGGCTTTTAAACTTTCGCGCCGCCCGGCGTGTCGGCGGCGTGACGTCATGACGTCGACGCCGCCCACCCGGAAGTGCAGTGCGGCGCGGGACCGGAGCGGCAGGTAAGTTCGTGACAGCTAAGTGTACTTGGTACACTTCACATGCTCTGTAATGCTCATCAGATCAAAACAAGAAAAAGACAGCCTTGCTTCATAGAAGACTATCATATAATACTGAGATCCCCCAATGTCTCACAAAACAGGGATTTTGGTGCAGTTTTTTTGTACACAGATTTAAATGCTCCTGTCCCTTAATAATTTTTAAACTAATCTTTGCAGTGAATTTTGTATCTAGTGTAGTAAACAGAAGCTCATGTACTCTGTCTTTAAGTTATGTTGTATACCCCTAACCCAACAAAGCTTCTATGTGGGACACTGGTACATTTATATATTTTGCCCAGGAACGTAATGGAAACAAAGAAAAGTGAGTAAAAACAAAAAAAAAAGTAAGTGTGGGGATTGGAACCGTGACCTCATGGGCTGTGTTTCTAAAACCAGTCCTTTAGAGTGTTTTATTAAGCAAAAAGCAGCATGCACCGTTTCAGGGGATATGACTTCCCCTTTTTGCTTAATAAAACACTGAGAATGAAGTAGTGTGCTCCTCCAACTAAGTTGTACTGACAAAAACTTGGAACTACTTAGTTACAGAATCTGTTTCTCACATGTACGTAAATACATCTTACAAAATGTAGGTGTTCTGGAGAGAAAAGCTTTCACATTTTTTGTGTAAACAATATAAATTAGTTCTGTGTAATGAATTCTTCTTACCAAGTGTCTGGCATTTGCATCTCTCAGATACCGGCACTTTCGTACTAGAAGATAAATTTAAATTTCAAGTTTAGATGATTCCCACCGCTTTTAGAGGAGCTGTACCTCAAGGTAACTAACTTTTGATCTTCCCTAGGGTATTATCCTTGTGCATATACACTTACTATGTGTACTTTTGACTTGCACATGGTAGTTACTTCTAGCTTGGCTTTAGATGTCTTGGTGTTTTTCACAATCTGTCTTTTCTCCTTATCTCATGTCAGCCAATCAGTATTACCGTGCCATGAAACCCTAAACCAAAACTGTAACTTTCCCATTTATTTTCTTCTTTTAATTTATTCGCTGTCCACACCTAGGCCTGTCCACTGTATCATATATCTTTTTCTAATTCTCTAATTCATCTATAATATCCAAACTTCCAAATACTTTTAATATAAGGGATAATGCGCCCCTTACAGTGTAATATAAGGATATTATGCCACTAAGGAGTTCCCTGACCATATTCCATGACTAGGCCGAGTGCTTTTATACAGGACAGGGAACTCTGAGTTGGGGTATTATCCATATATATTACAATGTTAAGGGCGCATTATCTCTTATAATACATAAGCTGTGTAAAGCTTTAAATAACACTTGTGTTTTTTTAAATCAGCTCCACAGTAATGTTAAACATTGCATGTCACCATTAACAATAAAGGTTTTAATAATTTCCACTTAAAAACCCATACTAGGGCACAATAAATATCCTCTAAAGCAGCATCAATGACTTAATGTACAGTGCAGCCCAGTGATGGGGGCAAAGAGGCTATAAAAACCTCTTATATGTAGCCAAGAGGTTTTTTTTTATAAGACTTTATTCTGCTGCACCTACCCATTTAAACTCTATATCCTTATGCATTATAAAGTGATAATAAGTAGACCTTCAAAAAATGTATTTTAATCCCCTTTTCTTTGAGTATTTTGTTGAATTAACAGTAAAATGCACACATCCATATCGACAAGGCAGCTAGATAGCTTAGGGAGAGGTGGGCCAAATGGAGCAAAAAGCCCTCATATAGCATGAGACTGCAAGACTGCAAGGTTCTGCTCCATTTTTATGCTCGGTGGGGGTCTTTTTGCTCCTTTTGGCCCACCTCTCCCTAAGCTATATAGCTGCCTTTTCTATTGTGCTCCCAAGTCCTACCCCTTAGAATCATGAATCCGTATATCTTGCACTGATGAGATCTAACAAGATTAAAACATGTCATGTCTGCAGGTCAGATGATAGGTTCTATACCATAGGCAATGTTGCATGTTAAGCCAGCAGTTCTGGACACAAGCAAAAGCCAAGGGACATAATGGAGAATTATGCATTTCTCCGCGCCTTACTCTGGGGAACCTGGGAGTAAGAAATTACTTCTTGTTTCTTAGATTTTGTGGGTAATGCTATTCATATAGCATGAGACTGCATGATACCTTCTGTTATAAGAAGGTTCTGCTCCATTTTTATGCTCAGTAGAGGGCTTTTTGCTCCTTTTGGTCCACCTCTCCCTAAGCTATCTAGCTGCCTTGTCCAATATAAGGAATGGATTCCTCAATTTAAAGTCCATTAAATGTGAGGGTAACTCTAGGAAATGAGGACAACACATTTAATTGTCTGCCTGCTGCTTAAGGCCTTTATAAGGTAATTGGCTATTGGTAAGATAAGAGGTTATCTTTCAGGGAAATATAATGATTGGGGTTTTTCTTTCTATTAATGTTCTCTGACACGTGCAGTAAAACTATCTTGTTTAACAGGGAAAGGTCATTAGCCATCGTTCCGGGTCATTACCTTTATTAGGTGTATCATTCGTTTGTTTACTTTAAACCTCTGGGATGTTTGATCCTTTCTGTTTAAAGTGGGAATGCGTTTTGGGATCATTTTAATCCTGGTTTTTACAGTTACAAAGAGGAAATCCATTATTGTTGTTTTTATTTTTAAAGGGCATGTCCACCCCCAAAACTATAATCCCCCCAACTACTGGCCCCACCATGTAGTGTAGTTTAATCCTTACCTCACATCCCAACTCCATCTGGTTCTCCTGTAGTCCCCCCCCAAAGTTCCAAAAACTGCCCACCAGGAGGCTAGCAGGTCCATATGGACACTGCCTGCTAGCTGGCCTCCCGAGATTCCTGCCATGCGTGCTGCAGCCTTCTCCCCCCTCCCTCCCCTCCCTCCCTCCCTCCTCCCTCCCTCTCCCTCCCGTTCTACTATCCCTCCCCTAGCATTAAACCCATTTAATATCATGCTCCCCATGTCCCCCAGCCCCAACCGCTGTTGTTTTTTTTAAAAAGCCCCCAAACTCTTACTTACCTCTCTCGCTTTCCTCCGCTGCACTGAATGACCGGCAGCCGCGTCCGTGATTGGCTGCCGCTCAGCCAATCACAAACGTACTGCCGGTCCCCGCGCCCCCTCTGCTTGCTTTCTCGCAGAGAGGGCCGCAGTGCGTCGGAGGATCGAGGGGAGGTAAGTAAGAGTTTGGGGGGCTTTTTAAAAAAACAAATCATGCGGTTGGGGCTGGGGGACATGGGGGAGCATGATATTAAATTTTCATTTTAGGGGTGGACATAGCCTTTAAATTACCATTTTCTCTGCTATTTTGACCTTAATGTAATGTCCTTATTCAACCTCAATTACTATGTTATTAAATTGCAGTTTATGTAATACTGCGTGGAGTCTCCTTCTAACATTGCTGAATAAGTCTGATGTTAAAGGGCAAGTCCAGCTCTAAAATAAAAACTTACATACAGGTAAATCACCCCCCAAAACCCTAAATGGTAATAGTTTGAAATCTGAAATATATAAGTCTAACCTGAAATCCTGCACAATGTCCTGATTCCCCTGTTTCTACTTCCTGGTTCTTCCAGTTAGTAACTGTCAGTTATGGATTTGACAGTTGACATCACAGCCAATGACTGAATGTTAATCCCCTGTCTGCCTCTTCTGAGCATGCCCAGGCTCATTACAGGCTCAGTTCAGGTTTCTAAATTGCTCAGTTTCCATGAGGCATCCAGAAGCATAGCAGGCATATAGTAATGAATTCATATGACAAAGTATGATATATCAACATATTTTAAAGAGGCCATTATTTGTAAAATATTTTCTTATGGGGGTGGAGTTGTCCTTTAAACTTTGACTGGGCACATGGTCTTTATTAGGCCACACCTTTCTTCTCGACCAGTGTCAAGGTGTACCAGCCCTTATTGGTTATTAACAGCTCTGTTGATTTCTCTCAGTGCGGCCTACTCTACACTTTATTGAAAGGGAGACGACCACGGCCGAGGGGAATTTTTGGACATTACCAAATGATCACCGTCGGCCTCGGGAGCACTCAGAAATGCACTACACATGCTAAAGATAAAGGGACGATAGGGTATTGTTCCTTTATCGTTAGTGTGTATACCCACCTTAACATACAAATTGACTGGTATTGGTAGTATTTGCTGGTCATGTTATTTTTGTGTTTTTTTTGTATGCTCTGTATTCGTTATAAGAAAGCAAAGAACATCTTGGAATGACTGTAAATTATTTTTTTCCTTGCCCTTTCGCAGTGGTCGTTTTCTGTAAAATAATTGTTTTCTCAAAGGTTGTGCCAGGGTACAATGTTATGTCTTCAGAGAGCCAGAGTTATGCCCCCAAACTGGCAGTCCAGCTTCTGAATTCTGCATGGATTTACCCTCCATAGCAGCCCAGGCATGCAATCTTATTTACAGATGTGGACATAGGTTTGCTAATATGAAGGTGCTGCCAGGTGTAGTTCACTATGGGAAGGCGCTAATCACAAGTGTTGCTTTATGCTGGTATAACCCACTGTGTTAAATTCATATAGATGATTAGATCTGTTTGTACAAGTCCAGGTAGATCCTGTCCATTCAAAATCCAGAAATAAATCATTACAGGGTAGGAAAAGGGATGTCAAGTTGTCTACCCCTGTTAGACAATGTGTCTGGATGAAACAGACGGAGTCAGTGAGGTGTCACGTACAGTGTGTGACATGATTAATAATAATAAAGATCCTCTAGATTCTCACTGCTTTATGCTACAGAGGGACAAGCACAGTCTAACAGTGCATGAAGCTGAAAATAGAGCCGATGTGAGTGCGGTAGCTATACGATACCTAATTAGTGGTATTGCATGTTTAGACAGTAAGTAGCAGTTTAGGTATCTTGTTTAATTTGTCTCGCTGTGACAAGTCTCTTACTGATCTGCGCAGTCAATGTAATCAGATCTAGCCGAGCAGATAGGGCTAATGTTACAGTGGATTAGCATGACATCATTTACTAACCACAAGCCAATTCTAACATAATGTGAAGCTTGACCACCCTTCCCTGGATAAAAAGACTTTGTCCAGTTTTATTAAGCCGTGACAACAAGATTTGTTCTGGTTTAGTGAATGGTAACAGATGGTTGGTTGCACTTTTATCGCATTGGCCACATAGATTTCTATATTACCACTATGCAAATACCTTTACCTGCCCACAAATCAACACTGTTTGGGAAGATGCACCTTTGTACTGGTATAAAGGGACCTTTCATTGCATATGCTATGGGATTTGCGGCAATAACATTTAAAGGAGTAGTAAAGGTGCATATTGAAATTAGAGCTATAAGTTAGTGTATTAGTGTATTTATATATTACACACTTATTTACTTCTCCATCATTCCTGTTTAGGGAACTGATGTTACCCTTCCTGGTCACATTTCCCAGTACCTGCATCACACAGAATGTTTGTGCCAGCTGGCAACACAATGCTTGACTATGTCACCAGTCAGCACTGGGAGTGGATCATATGTTTGGGCAGAGTGACGTCAAACTGGTACTAGAATGGAATGAAGGGGCATGGCAGGGCACACATGCACAGTGACACATTGCCTTATTTATGATATAGTGTGCAAGGGGCAGATATTAAATATCGCTATACTGGTTATTTACAAGCACAATAATTTGGTCACAGCCAATTATTTCTGAATGATTGCAACTAGAAGCAAAATCTGCTATAGCATTATTTTACATTTTACAAATAATCTTTTCTTTGAGAAGCTGATGTCTCATGTCTGTAGGGCATTTTTAGTGCAGCAAACTTCTTTAAATAGTAACCTTTGGCAAGAATAAGATAATGATCCAGGATTCTGGATAGATGATTTATATTCTCTTAGCTCAGTGGCTGGGCAGCACGGTGGCTCAGTAGCTTGTCCTGAGTTTAAATTCACCCTTGGACACATCGCAAGGAGTTTGTATGATCTCCCCGTGCTTGCGTGGGTTCCCTCCGGGCATTCCGGTTTCCCCACAATCATAAAGACATACTGATAGGTTGTATGTGTCCAATAAATGTCTTTAGATTGTAAGCTCTTCAGGGCAGGGCCTGATGTGAATTTATACATGTAATTGTAAAGCGCTACGGAAGATGTTGACACTATATAAATCCACAATAATAATAATAATAATAATAAAAGTTTTATTTCAGAAGTTTGGTTAAGTTACTGTAAGAGTCAAGGGCCATTTATTCTTCAATGTTATCACTTTATCCTAGCACAATATGTGTTAATGGAGGTCTGGTCTTTAATGCTGTAGCACATTACAGATGGATCTGGCCAGTATCTGCTGCTGCCGTAGAAAGTTAGTACTTACCTGCAATAATAAAGCCAAATACCAATGGACCATCCATGTTACAAATAATTCCTAGTGGGTAATATGAATTCTCGTAATGGAATTTGCTGCTTTTTTGTAAATATCTTATACCTCAATGGGTAAACATGCATTTGATCCTGTATCTTGCTAGTAGAACTGATGTTTGTAATTTTAGTGTGACAGATGATATGTCAGTTGATTTGTATTATTTTCATATGTTTTACATTAACTGTGGCAGAAGTTTATATATAATACACACTGGGATCATAACTAGAAATAAATTTAGTCTGAAATTCTCTCACACTAATCCCCAGTAATGCAGAGCTATAGTCTAACCTGCAGAGGGAGCTTTAGGGACTGTCAGCAGCTGAATTAGAGGTACCAAGGTATAAATGAAGGCTGACCTAGATGTAATATTTTATAGAGGTCCTTTCTAGCTGCAGCTCTCCAGACACGTTAGTTGCACTGTGCTGTATGTTTGGCTGATTTTTATATATATTAATGGGATTTGGAAACCTCATGGATAAAAAGAGGTTAGATACATTGCCATGGACATAAGTGTGGTAAACATCATCTTTTGGCTGCTTATGGGTTATACAAGTTAGATGGGGCTTAGCCATAGTTGTTATTTAAGGCTGGGCCATCACTACCTATGGACAATACCCTGGTTACAGCATATTCTGGTACAGTAGGTCACTGTGTATTGCAGTTGTACTGTCTAGCTTTCACAGTCTTTAGGAATGAACTAGTCCAATTTTACAGACACTTAAATATTCCAAAAGGAAGAAGGATGCCACCCATTTCCTTTCACGCAGTCTGCATTACGATGTAGCACAGCGTAAACATACACTTTTTCTCATTCTTTGTTTGTTTTTCTGCAACATCTTCAGTGACCCTTTTAAAGAGTGCAGAGCCTTCAAAGAACACTGCTTAGCTTTTCAAATGAAGCAATGGACTATAGACCTGGATACTTTGTGATATCTAGTATCGGGTGCCACATATAATCCCAGCAGTTACCAAGATACGTCTTGAATTCAGTTAAACAATAGATATCTAAACTGTTACTTGCTGTCTGAACCTGCAAAGTCACTAATTAGATATCATATGACAATGTACATTGACGTCTCCATTTTCACTGCCTTGCTTGAGCGAGTTTCTCTGTTTGGTTTGCATGGCAGCACAAAGGGCCATCTCATTTATCAGTTTTAATTGACTAGATACATATACCCAATCTGTTAATTGAAAAAAGGTCTCTGTTTAGTCATTCAACTTCTATGTTCTCTTTACTCTCTGTATTGTATAGTCAAGTCCAAAGTTAGAGGAGAGATCCCATGAGCAGTGCTGGGGTCTCCTAGAGGAGATAAAAACTAGGAATTGGGAATGTCCAATGTGTACAGCCCTACAGCATTTTAGTTCACACCATCGATTTTCAGAGGGGAGCTAGTTTAGAATCAACTAGAGAGCTGTAGATTGGATGTAATTTCTATAGCTTTCTAACCTTATAGAGTCTGTATAGGCAGGTCAATTTTAACCCTACCTTAGTAACCTACAGACTACCAATCAATAAACCGAACATACTTTTGTACCACCGATATTTTAGTGGTTTGTTTATAAAACCAGCTGAAAAATAAATTGACCCCTTAGTGGCTTTTCATTCAACAGACTTCCTGTCAATATTGGGCAAATGTTAGGAAAATATTCTAAAACTAGAGACCCATTATCTTGGATCGGTATTCCCAATCGATAATTTAACGTTGGGTCCCATATTTCTGCAAGCACATTACACATCCACATTTTCTAACCAAAAAAGTAAATTTTTTGGCATTGATAACCAAGGAATGATCCTATTTAGGTTTGGGCTTCTCTGGGATTGATACCCAAGGGATGGTATTATTTAGGTTTGGGCTTCTCTGGGATTGATACCCAAGGAATGATCCTATTTAGGTTTGGGCTTCTCTGGGATTGATAACCAAGGGATGCTACTATTTGTGTTTGGCCATCCCTGGGATTGATACCCAAGGAATGGTACTATTTGGGTTTGGCCATCTCTGGGATTGATAACCAAGTAATGATTCTATTTGTGTTTGCAACCAACCTGGTAAATAGGCTTGTGACGTCTGTGTTCCGGTCACTGTAATGGGAGTTATTTTGTTCCCTGGAAATTGGAAGGGGGTGTCCCATAATATATATAATACTCACCTGATTTATTAGCATCTTTAACACAATTCCCAATACTATTCTGCAGTAAATTAAGTAAGTAATGATGAAAGATGTATCTGCCAAATGTGCAGTTCCATAATGTCTCTATTTTGTTGCTGTAATCCGTGTTTTCTTGATTGTATGACCTGCTCTTGCTACAAAAATAATATTTCAGACTTTATAGTTCCAGTGATTTATTTCCGGTCTCTAAAATGTTTCACTAAACATCTGTTGGGGGGTAATTGGGATCTCTGGTTGCAATATATCTATTTCATTCACTTTTTTAAAACGTTGTTTTAGATATTTAATTATTGTGCTGTTTCCTCAGGTGTTTTATGGGAAAGACAAAATGCTGTCTTTATGGGAAAATACTTTCTACTGTGCATGTTTACATTTTGCTACTCTTTATTACAGGGATGTCCAACCTTTCACCCTTCAGACATTTGAAAGCTGCGGCTCCCAGCATTCACTATCTGCAGTACCCAGGGCATGTAGTTATCCACTTTAGTTACCATTGTATGCACTCTGCTGTTGCACATTTAATGGGCATGTCTACCCTTAAAAAAGGCTCGTAAACTCTTGTCCAATCTTGGCACCGACCAAACTCATATGACCCCCAACCGAACTCATACATGTGTGTGATTATCGGGCAAAATGCTCTTTCGGTGCACACATGAACACGCCCAGGGGTCGATGCCAAGACCGGACGTGTGTACGAGGTTTTAGTTATCAGTTACCTGTCCGCAACTGCTGTTTTTACCAGTTTATTTCATGTATTTGTAACAAGATATTTAAAGGTAATTTCTCTTCCTTTCTGGAAAAGGTATCTGCCCCCTCCCTCTGCTCAATGAGCTATTTATTAGCTTGAGCATGTGCAAAAGATACAGCAGTTGTAACAGCAGTCAATCATTGGCTTTCATGTCAGCCGTCATAGCCTTGATTGACTGCATGGAGGGAGGGGCCGGCTTACTCTGACAGAATGGAGGCAACAATAATCCTAAAAGTCCAACCCCAAAAACAACCATTTCTTAATCTACTGTATCCACCCCGCATTGTATCCAACCGCATTGTTAAAACTTTGAAAAAAAAATTAATTTTCGAGCTAATCACCTCATAATTCATGCGGCCTGCTCAATCCAAACATCTCGTACTGCATCACATACCAGGTACGTCTCGCTGACCTTGCTTGTCATCGATTCAAGAAGTCCCACCCCCATCCCACTCATCAGCTATGACGCGTAAAACCCGGGAAATAGTAGCTAGAGAGGGCCTGTTGTTATAGGTCCTGTGAGGCAGATTGGTGTATATCCAAAAGAGGTACTGCGCTCCTGCTAGGTCTGTTATTGAAATACACTGCTTTCATGCAAGGATTTTCTTCTGTAACAGTGTTAGTTCCGTAACCATATTTTGCTATCTTCTGATTGGTCGTGCAGAGCAAGGATGTCGGCTTCACCGTGTTTCAAGAGAGATTTCCTGTGCAGGAGCTAATAGCGAGCAGCCAGCCTGCGCCGGAACGTAAAAGGCAGGGGAATAAGGTGACGTAGCCTTGCTTTAATTTCTGCAGGTTTCCTCCTACTCTTTATGAAGGCTGGGTACACAACAAGAGATATTTTCGGCCGATTCACGGCACTTTGTCGGTCGGCTGAAAATATGTCCTGGTGTGGGGCGGCCGGCAGCGACTGACCTCGATCATCTGTTCATACGGAACAACGTGTAGGAAAATCACGATCAATCGTGCGGTTCCCTATGGGACCGCACGGTAAAACGTTTGCAAATTCGCCCACGGCCGAATTTGCTGCGACTGACGGACGTTTGTTCCGGGCAAGCACACCCTCGGGGAAAATAGTCCCTCTGTGTGTACCCAGCCTTAGACACAAAAGAAAATAGCTGTATCTCCCAAATGGTAGCTTGAATCTGGATGGTGTATGGCAAGGTTAGAGATGCCCTTTAAGCTTTATTTTTACATAAGTTTATCAAATTAGTTTTATATACCAATTTTTATATTGGAGTGTCTTTTTGTAAGATGGCAGTATCCGTTAAAGGGAAACTTCAAGCTTACGTCATAGCTATTGTAAAGACATCACAAACCCACAGTTAGCACAGCTAGTCATGAGTTCGAATCCACCCTTGGACACATCTACAAGGAGTTTGTATGTTCTCCTCATGCTTGCGTGGTTTTTCGGTTTCTCCCACAATCATAAAGACATACTGATAGGTTGTATGTGTCAAATAAATGTGCTTAGATTGTAAGCTCTTCGGCGCAGCGCCTGATATGTAGGTGTCTGTGTAATTGTGAGGCGTTAAGGTAGATGTTTGCGATATATATATCTTCAAAAATAATAGTTACCTTCCTCGACCATCTCCTTCTCTTTGGCTGGTGTACCAAGGGGGAACTGCTAAAGGTGGCCATAAACATGCGATCTCCATTGCATTATGCCAACAGATTACATTGGTATCTGTTGGCACAATGCGATGGGAACCGCACACAAGGACCCAACCGATTGACCATATGCAGCATCGGGATCAGTCGCCCATGCAGCCATACACTGACAGTATCAGCTCTCTTAACATTAAAGTAAAGGGTGATGATACCGACCAACGGAAATTTTCCATCTTTCCCGACCAACCGGAATGCCAACTATGGCCGTTCGTCTGCATTACAGTTTTGGCCACTTTAAACTACCGATATTTGGTAAATCGCGTTGATGTGTATGTGTATGGCCACCTTCAGTCCTCACCACATGGTATACTTTTTATGTCTAGTAATACTTAACAAAAGATTCCTCTGTCGATCCGGGCTATTTCCGTGTTTGCAGGCTGTCCGGGATACAGCCAATGGGAAGACGCTTTTCTTGCATGAAAGCATTAAGTTTAATGAAAGAGTTAAACCAGAGCACTGAAGGAATCTTTAGTTATAACTGGGCATAGAAAGTGTACCCAGGGGTGAAGGCTTAGCGATTCAGGCCCTCACCCTGGGTACATGTAAGGGGGAGGAGGTAGAATTTAATGAAAAGTCTAACTGGAAGAGTCTTGTTGTCTTGATGCTTCTCTTCTACGCTTTCCCCCTATAAATATCCCCGCACTTGTTATTTTCTCTTTAGTAACCCAGACATATTAAACTAGATTACATTCATAGATAAAGACAAGCAAGTCCAAAATAAATAGAATGTAAAAGGTAATTAAGTTTATGGATGTGGAAATACTTGCCTAAAATAACAGCTTGCCCTCTGCAAAGCCAATGTAGAGTAATTCAAAGATACACAGTAATATATCTTTAGCTCAGGGACATTCTGATGTTCAATCTTCGTAAATCTAACTTGTTATAAGATGTCAGCCTGGCTGTCTCATATGTAAAATACAAACTTGCATAGAAAATGAGCCAAGGCATTTGTTTTGGATATTGACTTTGTACATTACTAGTATAGATATTTACAGAAGGTACTTGTATGGGTTAGAATTAAAGGAGGACTACGCTAATTTTTTATCCTTAAGCTGGGTAAACACACTACAGATTTCTGAAAGATGAAAGACAGGATCTCTATAGGGAGTCTACTGCAGCCGAGGGAAATTTATGTTTTTTCCCGAACGACCACTCGGCCGTCAGGAACGTTCGGCCGCACGCTCGTTAGGAAAAACCGCTACACACACTAGTGATAAAGCCCCAATACCGTCGGTATCAGGGCTTTATCGCTAGTGTGTGTACCTAGCTTTAGTTTGAAAGCTCTTCTCCCAAGAACACCTATACATTGTAAGATACTTCTCTAATAAGTTAAATTTAAAGGTAGGTTATGTTACTAAGAAGGGTTCCATGTTGATGCCAGTACAACTCACAGCCCATGTAGTCTTCAAAGAGCCCTGTGAACATGTCCACCTATTGGCTAAACCACCTTTCTCTACACAGATTATTTTCTAGAAAATGTTAAGTTTAGTTATATACATCTATTAGTAGATTGAGCTTAGTTAAAAGATACAGTGTGGTAAAGTTCAATACTGACATAGTTTAGCTGTTGCCTTGATTTCACCTCATAAACTTGTGCTTTAAATTATAGAGGGCCATGTTTGTCCATTAAGGTATCCTTGTATAAATAAACACACTACATATAACTTAAAGAAGAATAAAAAAGTAAAAGTATGATAATAAAGTAAATTCAGGTGATTCCCCATTCAATAAGCACTTTATCTGATATACATTTTAATTTTTCAATACTAGCAAATACCTTAATATCACTCCAATTTCCAATGCTTCCTTTCATCCTGTTTCACATGGTCCATTGCTGGCGGTAATGTAAGCCCCATTCAAGTCTATGTCAATAGTGCCAAACAAGGATTTGGCCAACAAAGAGGTACAACCAGAAGCAGAGGAGCTGGGGAAAAAGAGGAGCAGTACCCACAATAACATAACTTGTTAGGCAACTACCGTATATACTAGAGTATAAACCGACCTGAGCATAAACCGAGATACCTATTGAGTGATTGACTCGAATATAAACCAAGGTAGGAAAATATGACCACTACTGCCTTCTGGTTCTGTATTGTTTTCAGGCTTTAGTTGCCCTTTAAATGATTAGCATGATTCCTATATAGTAGTGTCTGACATACAGTAATAGCCTAATCCAGTATGGCTATTACCGTATGGGACTTCTGCTGTCCATTTAACTCTTTCACTGCCACAGAACATATATTCATGTTCTGTGCATGAAAGGCTCAAACTGCCACAGAACGTGAATACACGTCCCTTTAAAAAAATAAAATAAAATCTGGCCGCGCAATGGGCGATCGGGGGGCAGCATTCAACTGCCCCCCTAGCCCCCTCGATCCCCCCTCGGTTTCATCCAAATCCGAAGGGGGGATCAGAAGATAGCATACCTTTTAGCCGTGACCGTATAGCAGCAGCCGGTTCCACGAAGAGGAAGACTTCAATGCGGAAAGGGAGACCCTTTTGATGTCCTAGCCCCTGGTGGTCTAGTGGAGGTACTGCACTGGGGAAAATCCATGAAAAAATGGGAAAAATCCATGAAAATTTATTTTTTTTTACATTTTTTACCCATAATTCCAGTAAAATTTCTAGAAAAGTTACAAAATTTTGTTACCATGTTAAAGTACACTTTGTGCTGAAAAAAACCAATGTATAATATTCCTTATTTACTGGGGAGTATCCTACTGTAAACTTTGACTGAACCAAATGTGTCTCAAATCCTGAAAATTCTTCTGGCATTTAACGCACGCAAAGTGATGAATTCTGCCGGCAGTGAAAGGGTTAAAGGGCAACTAAAGCCTCAAAACAATACAGAATCAGAAAGCAATTCTTTTAACAATAGATACCATCCTCCTGATTCTGTATTGTTTTGAGGCATTAGTTGCCCTTTAAATGGACAGTAATCCCATACAGTAACCCCCATTCCTTGACACTCCAGATGATCTCCCAACACTCGCCTCATCCCTGTCCTCTAGTCTCTCCTCCCTTTGACAGTTGATGACCCTGACTCGCTTGTGAATTCCTATTATTCTATCCTGACTAACACGATAGACTCTTTTGCCCCCTTGCATTCCCACAGTCGAGGAACCTCTAATCCTCGTCCGTGGCTCAACCCCACTTGCCGTTTTACATGTAGGTGCGCGGATGCTGCTGAACATGCGTGGAGAAATTCCCGTTCAAAGGCTGACTTTCTCCATTACAAGTTCATGCTGCAATGTCTCGGCTCTGGGCTCCGGCTGTAAAAACAGAACTATTACTGGAAACTTATAAATAACATCAAATCGAACTCACGTCGCCTGTTCTCCATCTTCAACTCTTTTCTGTGCCCCTCTCCCGCTGACCCTCTCCTTTCGCCACACTCTCCCCAGGACTTTGCGCATTACTTTCAACATAAAGTGGAGTCCATCCTGTCCGCTCACGACCTGTCCTCTTGATCACATGCCCTCTGTATTACTGAAGCACTGTAATCATGTGCTTACCTCTATACTCGCCCACATATTCAATGCCTCCCTTACATCTGGAATTTTCCCTTCCATCTTTAAGCATGCCCATGTTAAGCCCATACTAAAAAGGCCCTTGCTGGACCCCTCTTGTTTAGCCAATTACTGCCCGGTCTCTCTCTTACCAATAACCTCTAAACTGCTAGAACGTTTAGTCTTCTCCCGTATCACTAACTACCTATCACTAAATACTTTACTTTTTGGCCATTTGGAATGAAGTGGCATCCTGGTTTCTATCCTATCTCTCTGATAGAACTTACTCTGTGTCTTATGCTAGCAATACCTCTTCTCCGGTTCCTCTTAGTGTGGGGGTCCCGCAGGGGTCTGTTCTTGGACCCTTATTGTTCTCCCTCTACACTATTTCCTTAGGAGATGTCATTACCTCTTTTGGCATCAAATATCATTTATATGCAGAGGATACACAAATCTACTTGTCCACCCCTACACTAAATCCTGACATCCAATCACGTTTCTCTGACTGTCTCCTTGTCATCTCCTCCTGGATGTCTCAACGCTACCTCAAATTAAATATTTCTAAAACTGAACTGATTGTTTTTCCACCTAAACCTGGTCCTGTCCCATCTTTCTCCATCTCTGTTGACAATACCCCCATTTCCCCTATCCAATCTGCACGCTGCCTAGGGTTAATTATTGACTCCTCTCTCTCCTTTCCTAACCATATTAACTATGTTGCAAAAACCTGCCGCTTCTTCCTTCGCAATATAGCCAAAATCCGCAAGTTCCTTTCTCTCCCAACCACCGCTATGTTTATGCATGCTCTCATCCTGTCGCGCCTGGACTATTGCAACCTACTACTTTCTGGTCTTCCTGCTTCCCACCTCTCTCCCCTTCAGTTTATACTTAACTTTGGCACACATAATTTTTTTGCTCTCTAATAAACCGGATCCCAAATCTCCTCTGTACCGGACATCAACCTGGCTCCCCGTTAAACACCGCATTGTATACAAAATCCTTCTCCTAACATTTAAATCCCTTCGCTCTGCTCCACCTCCTTATATTTCCTTTATAGTCTCCCCATATGTTCCTGCCCGTACCCTCCACTCATCGCAGAACCAGCTCCTGTACAGACCCCCCACTCGGACTGCTTCCTCTCGCCTTAAAGGGCAATTATAGTGAGAAAATTGTTTTTTTTTAATTTCTTCTAATGTATCCTATAAGTCATCCCATCCACCAGGGTACCTTTAGTTTCTTTAAATTCTACATAGTCCCCGAGATATAAGCCTTTGAATATGCTGTGATTTGTAGGAGCTGCTACACCTCATCTGTCACTCAAAGGCACATACCCACACAATCCAAAGCTCCCCTGCAGTACTGTCACACACTCTCTCACCCACACTATATGTACCATGTGCAACACCATGGCAAACATATAGTCACAATGCGTAGTGCTAACACAAATCAATAACCAATTAACACAGCAATATGAGATAAACCACTAAAAAAAAACAGCCACTCCCCCAAAAAAATCTTATATACATATAAAAAACCAGTGACTCAAATGGAACATAATACAGTATATATAATACAGTAATACAGGCTATATACCAAACAAGACATACAGTATATATAATACATTAATACAGTAATAAATATAGTATACAGGACATACCAAACAAGACACACAGTGCAATCTATGAAATATATAGACTCAAAGCAACTTAAATGTAACAGGGCAACAAGCAGTGTCACTGTGTTGTGAAGGTCTCACTACAAGCTGCTGTTAACTGACTCTCTCTTCAGTGATTATGATCTCAGCAAGCAGGGGGAGAGATATGAACTTTAGGTTAAAAAGAAATAACAATTAGGCAAAGTATGAGAAAAGGGCAGAGTTCGTACTTGTAAAGATCTCAGCACCACTTGTCCTCCTCTCTCCCCCTCTGCCCCTCCCTTCTTAGTATATATGCTATCTTATCCACACATTTGTACTTGCGTGCAGTCTAGCTCTGGACAGGGAGGGGTCAACAACAGGATGTCAGCACTTCATTTAAAGTCTTTCAACTGTACATGCTCGGCCTTGTATACAGCACCGTCACTGCGTGAGGGGGAGTAGACAGAGAGGGGAGGGGGACTACACAGCTTGTACAAAACTTCGCCAGTGTGAAAGAACGAAGCCACACAGAAAACATGTGAAAGTTAGAGCAGCTTATACTAAGTGATCTATACATTGTATACAGACACAGTTTTTTTTGTCACTATAGTTGCCCTTTAACCTTTCTTCGCCTCGTAGCTCCCATCCTCTGGAATTATTTGCCCTGCTCTCTACGTCAAGAAAACCTCAATTAGCAGTTTTTAAATCTAGCCTTACATCCTCCTATCTGTAACCAGCACAGTCATATGGTATCTATATATCATATAGGAAAATCTACCCTTACATCCCACCTATCTGGTACACCAGCACGATATGGATGTAATAATCTATATATGATAAATCTAACCCTTACATCCACCGTATCTGGTAACCAGCCACAGTATAATGGTATCTATATGTTATGATAAATCTACCCTTACATCCCACTATGGTAACCAGCACAGTTATGGATCTATATGATGTAATCTTACCCTTACATCCCACCTATCTGGTAAAGCACAGTATATGGTATCTATATATCTATATGATAAATCTCCCTTACATCCTACCTATCTGGTAACCAGCACAGTATATGGTATCTATATAACATATATGATAAAATCTACCCTTACATACTACTATCCGGTAACCAGCACAGTATATGGTATCTATATATCTATATATGATAAATCTACCCTTACATCTACCTCTTGGAAACAGCACAGTATATGTATCTATATATCTATATATGATAAATTACCCTTACATCTACCTATCCGGTAAACAGCACAGTATATGGCGTAATATCTATATATGATAAATCCACCCTTACATCCTACCTATCTCGGTAACCAGCACAGTATATGTATCTATATATCTATATATATGATAAATTTACCTTACATCCTACCTATCCGGGTAACCAGCACAGTATATGTATCTATATATCTATATATGATAAATCTACCCTAATCCTAACTATCTGGTAACCAGCACAGATATGGTATTATATATCTATTATGATAAATCTACCCTTACATCCTACCATCTGTAACCAGCACCGAATGTATCTATATATCTATATATGATAAATCTACCTTACATCCTACCTATCTGGTAACAGCCCAGTATATGTATCTATATATCTATAGATAATCTAGCCTTACATCCTACCTATCTGGTAACCAGCACAGTATATTGATATCTATATATGATAAATCTACCCTAAATCCTACTATCTGGTAACCAAGCACAGTATATGGTATCCTATATATCTATATATGATAAATCTACCTACATCCTACCTATCTGGTAACCAGCACAGTATATGGTATCTATATATCTATATAGATAAATCTACCCTTACCTCCTACCTATCTGGTAACAGCACAGTTATGGTATCATATATTATGATAAATTAACCTTACATCCTACCTATTCTGTAACCAGCACAGTATATGGTATCTATATATCTATATGATAAATCTACCTTACATCCTACTATCTGGTAAACCAGCACAGTATATGGATCTATATATCTATAATGATAAATCTACCCTTACATCTACCTATCTGGAACCAGCACAGTATATGGTATTTATATCTATATTAATATGATAAATCTACCCTTACATCCTACCATCTGGTAACCAGCACGTATATGGTATCTATATATCTATATATGATAAATCTACCCTTACATCTACCTATCTGTAACCAGCACAGTATATGATATCTATATATGATAAATTTACCCTTACATCCTACCTATTGGTAACCAGCACAAGTATATATGGTATCTTAATCTATATATGATAAATCTACCCTTAATCCTACCTATCTGGTAACCAGCACAGTTATAGGTATCTATATCTATTAATGATAAATCTACTTACATCCTACCTATTGGTAACCAGACAGTATATGGGATCTATGTATCTAATATGATAAATCTACCCTTACATCCTACCTATCTGGTAACCCGCACAGTATAATGGTATCTAATATCTATATATGATAAATCTACCCTTACATATACCTATCTGGGAACCAGCACAGTATATGTATCATATATCTATATAGAATAAATCTACCCTTACACTCCTACCTATCGTAACCGACACGTATATGATATCTATATATCTATATATGATAAATCTACCCTTACATTCTACCTACCTGGTAACCAGCACAGTATTGGATCTATATATATTATATGATAATAACCCTTAATCCTACCTATCTGGTAACCAGCACAGTATATGATATCATATATTCTATATATGATAAATCTACCCTTATCCTACTATCTGGTAACCAGCACAGTATTGATCTAGATATCTATATATGATAAATCTACCCTTACATCCTACCTATCTGGTAACCAGCACAGTATATGTATCATATATCTATATATGATAAATCTACCCTACATCCTACCTATCGGTAACCAGCACACGTATATGTATCTATATATCATAAGATAAATACCCTTACATCCTACTATCTGGTAACCAGCACAGTAATGGTATCTATATATCTATATATGATAAATCTACCCTTACATCCTACCTATCCGGTAACCAGCACAGTATATGATATCTTATATCTATATATGATAAATCTACCCTTACTCCTACCATCTGGTAACAGCACAGTATAGTATCTATATATCTATATATGATAAATCTACCCTTACATCTACCTATCCGTGTAACCAGCACAGTATATGGTATCTATATATCATATTAGATAAATCTACCCTTACATCCTACCTATCTGGTAACCAGCACAGTATATGGTATCTATTATCTATATATGATAAATCTACCCAATCCACTATCTGGTAACCAGCACAGTATATGGATCTATATATCTAATATGATAAATCTACCTTACATCCCACCTATCTGGTAACCAGCACAGTATATGGTATCTATATATATGATTAAATCTACCTTACAATCCTACCTATCTGGTACCACACAGTATATGATATCTATATATCTATATATGATAAATCTCACCTTACATCCTCCTATCTGGTAACCAGCACAGTATATGGTATCTATATATCTATATATGATAAATCATCCTTACATCCTACCTATCTGGTAACCAGCACAGTATATGGATCTATATCTATATATGATAAATCTACCCTTACATCCTACCTATCTGGTAACCAGCACAGTATATGGTATCTATATATCTATATATGATAAATCTACCCTTACATCCTACCTATCTGGTAACCAGCACAGTATATGATATCATATATCTATATGATAATCTACCCTACATCCTACCATCTGGTAACCAGCACAGTATATGGTATCTATAATCTATATATGGAAATCTACCTTACATCCTACCTATCTGGTAACCAGCACAGTATGTATATTATCATATCTATAATGATAAATCTACCTTACATCCTACCATCTGGTAACCAGCCACAGTATTATGGATCTATATATCTATATATGATAAATCTACCCTTACATCCTACCTATCTCCGGTAACCAGCACAGTATATGGTATCTATATCTATATGATAAATCTACCTTACATCCACTATCTGGTAACCAGCACAGTATAGGTATCTATATATCTATATATGATAAATTTACCCTTACATCCTACCTATCTGGTAACCAGCACAGTATATGGTATCTATATATCTCTATATGATTAATCTACCCTACAATCCTACCTATCGTGTAACCAGCACAGTATATGGTATCTATATATCTATATATGATAAATCTACCCTTAAATCCTACCATCCGTAACCAGCACAGTATATGGTATCTATATATATATATGATAAATCTTCCTTACATCCTACCATTGGTAAACCAGCACAGTATATGGTATCTATATATCTATATATGATAAATCTACCTTCATCCTACCTATCGGTAACCAGCACAGTATATGATATTATATATCTTATATGATAAATTACTACATCCTACCTATCCGGTAACCAGCACAGTATATGGATATCATATATCTATAATGAAAATCTACCTACATCCTACCTATCTGGTAACCAGCACAGTATATGGTATTTATATCTATATTGATAAATCTACCTTAATCTACCTATCTGGTAACCAGCACAGTATATGGTATCTATATATATGATGAAAATCTACACTTACATTCTACCATCTGGTAACCAGACCAGTATATGGTATCTATATATCATATATGATAAATCTACCCTACATCACTATCCGGTAACCGCACAGTATATGATATCTATATATCTATATATGATAAATCTACCTACCTCCTACCTATCTGGTAACCAGCACAGTATATGGTATCTTATATTATTATATGATAAATCTCCCTTACATCTAACCTATCTGGTAACCAGCACAGTATATGTTATCTATATATCTATATATGATAAATCTACCCTTACATCCACCTACTGGTAACCAGCACAGTATATGGTATTATATCTATATATGATAAATTACCTTACAATCCTACCTACTGGTAACCAGCACAGTATATGGTATCTATATATCTATATATGATAAATCTACCCTTACATCCTAACCATCTGGTAACCAGCACAGTATATGGTATCTTATATCTATATATGATAATCTACCCTTACATCTACCTATCTGGTAACCAGCACAGATATGTACTATATCTTATATGATAAATTATCCTTACATCCTACTATCTGGTAACCGCACAGTATATGTATTTGTAATCTATATATGATAAATATACCCTTACATCCTACCTATTGGTAACCAGCACAGATATGGTATCTATATCATATATGAAAATCTATCTCACTACTATGTAACCAGCCAGTATATTATCTATATCTATATATGATAAATCTAGCCTTACATCCCACATTTGGTAACCAGCACAGTATTTGATTCTTTTATTTGCACGCATATGTCTCACTCCAGAACTTATACCCATCATTGTATCTGTATGTTACCCGCCTAACTAGATTGTAAGCTCTACGGCAGGGACCTCATTACCTCTTGTGGCAAAGCTCTAGCACCTTATTTATATAATTTATAATTTATGATGAACTATCTATGTATTTATCCCCTTGTGTGACTTTAATGAATTTTATACTGTACAGCCGTGGTCCCCAAGTGGCGCTATATAAATAAAATATACATACATACCCCCATTCCCTGGCACTCCAGATGTTTGGAAAACTACAACTCCCAGCATGCTTTAGTTGAAGGAATTGCCACTGCAGAGATTACTGGATTACTGAGAGCCCCCAGTGTAACTTGCCTGGGCAATCCTTCTCAGTTATCCGGCAGCTGCTCGCTCCGACATCCTTGCTCTGAGATCTGACGTCCAACGCGCGCGGGAAGTGAGACAGACGCTGAGTAGTGACATCAGCTGTCAGTTTAGAGGATGCGGAGCGAGTGGTCGCCGGATTATGAGAAGGTAAGTGATTGACCTGAGTTATAAAACTGAGGTTCGGTTTTCAGGCTATTTTTAAAGCCTGAAGACCTCGGTTAATACTCGAGTTTATTACGGTAATAACGTTTTAAAGGTTACAAATAAGCATTTTGGATCATATTAAGCAGAGAATCACTTGAACTTTGTTAGACTTTATTCCTTTAAGATGGCCATATATACAGTGATTCATTTCAATCTGGGAGTTCAGATTAAACTCTATTCCGTCTATTAGGCTTGGTACATAAAAGTAGATTTTTCAGACCCAACTGTGTGATATTTCATGTATCGGTCGGTTTTTCCGCGGGTGGTGACGACCAATGCGGTCGCCCCTTCACCCAGATCAAATGTGGAAAATAACCCTCGTGTGGGTCTCCTATGGACCATACGATCAGCTGCGGCGAACTGTCAACCGTGGGATATTCTCAGTGACGACATGGTGTACCCAGACTCACAGCTTCAAATCAACCAAGATAATGCAGGTGTGAATGGGATTGTCAGATTTTCACAACTGGACTGATCCCCATCAGCCATTTTTCTGGTCAATGGACGAATAGATGAAGGATTTGTAACCGCAGTTTCCGGGTAAAGGATGTACAAAGAAGGGCAGGAGATAAAAGCCTTTCAGTGACAATAGAAAAACTGTAACTGAGCAAATACTGGGATCCGTAATAAAGGGAATGTAGACAAGAATTAGTGAATAGGGGATGAAGAAAGAAAACAAATTTCAATAAAGAAAATGGGATAAATTGCCAGAAGAGGGAAAAGACGAAGAAAGGAGGGGGAACTTACATAAGGAGAGATATAGAAGGGACATAAGGCCTTGGAATTGGTTTTCCTTAACCTCTCTCTGGACAAATATTTGTTAATGTAAGTGATGTTTTTACACCTGTATAAGTACTAGAATTCTGATGAATTCCCATATGTGTTTGTTCAGTCCAGTAAGAGATTCAGGGTTCCATCTCTGAAGGTCAGAGAATGAGCTGGTCAATGCAGTTCATTAAGGAAGGACGCCAATGCAGTGCAGTATCTGGTCCCATCATGTTTAACCTTATAGTGGCTGCAGCTTTCGGGTTTCCATGGGCCAAGTGATCTCTGATGAATACACAGCAGATGCCTGCTTTATCTGTGTGATCCTAACAGTGATCCCTTGTTGTAGGATTAGATGGTTCAGAAAGCCACATGTGAGGTCAGAACTAACTGCCTTCAGGGTGAATAAATCAAGGTTTTTACCTCCGTGCCAGATTTTCTTTCTTTTAATTAAGGGGAAAACAACCAGCAATCGAATTTATCATTTGGTTGCCGTGTATGATTGTTTTAGCAATGTCAAGTGTGATTTACAACTGCTTTGGGATTATACCTTATGTTCTCACTTGGATTTTTGTTTTACTCACAAAAATAAAGAGAGGGAAATGACAATATTTCCATGGTGCAATCCTCTGCTCTCCGCACTGTTCAATGCTAAAACCCTTTCATTCTGTCTGCAAAAGATAGAAGGGTAGAGACGGGTAAACTGTAGTTTGTAAACAGGGAAAGTAATAATTAGTAACTTTGGTCAGGTTGTTGGCAAACAGAATGGCAAGGTAAAAATTCCATTTTCCTTTCATCCATCCTATTTAATCTGGGAAGCAGTTCAATTCCACCCATGAACACATCTGCAAAGAGTTTGTATGTTTTCTCCGTGCTTGCGTGGGTTTCCACCAGGAACTCCCCTTTTCCCCACAATGATAAAGACATACTGATAAGTTAGGGGTGATTTTCTGGGTGGAGGCCTATTGCCATGAAAAATGAGGGGGCCCCTTGTGCTCTCCTGGTAGTTACGCCCCTGAGTGCAGTGACCTGCTTTTGACAAGCCCCTGCATTAGCTCAAAATATGTGTGAGAAAACAAGTCGTTGACAAAACAGGGGTGTTCTATGACACTGGAATGCTGGGAATACATAACTTGGCAGTACTGCAAAACGTAGGTTAGACAGATTATTGGCGTTCGGTCATTAGGTCTTCTGATGCCGTATTGTTTAAAAAATATAGTTGCCCTTTAATTTTATTTATCCATTTATGCATGTCAATCACTTGTCTCACTTTAAAGAATTTAGTTCATGAAAACATTCAGGTATTTGTTGCATCAGTTTGTATTTGTCATTTTTGTTTGGCCATTTGCCTTGCTGGCTGTACGTACACCGTACAAACTGTGTTGTGTGAATTACAGGCCTCCTTTTTTAATGTTCAGGATGTTTATAAAGTTATTTTGTCTTGTAAATCCTGTCTGCTTCTATTAACATTAAAAGAATGGACAAAAATTAAAACACATAAAAGAAACATTTGAGACCTTGGATTTTAAAAGCAGAAAAGCAAAATCTTAAAATCAGTCAAAGATATCTTCTTGCATTACCAATGATTAGAACTTCTAAATAATGATCCACTGGATTAAAAGGAATACTGTTTGGTAAGAGGGAGGTTAAAGGGTAAGTTCACCTGAAATGAAACCTTACACACAGGTAAATCACCCACCTAAAACCTAAACGGTAGTTAGTTGAAATCTAAAAATATATAAGTCTAACCTGAAATCCTACACAATGTCTGTTGCCCTGTACTGCTTCCTTGTTTTTCAGTAGTAACTGTCAGTTATGAATTTGACAGTGACATCACAGCCAATGACTGAATTTTAATCCCTGTCTGCCTCTCTTGAGCATGCCCAGACTCAGTACCTGCTCAGTACAGGTCTCTAAATTGCTCAGTTTTCCATGAGGCATCCAGAAGCATAGCAGGCATACAGTAATGAATTCATAGGACAAGTATGATATAATCAACATATTTAAAGAGGCCTCTTATGAGGGGGGTGGAGTTGTCCTTTTAAGATCATTTTATTCCTATGTAAATGTCAGGCTTTTGCATTGGGGAGCGAGACAAGTAAACTTTTGTGTACATATCCCCTTCAAAATGTATATTAAGATAGGGGCTTTAGGCTTGGTTGAATTTATGAAGAATATAACAGAGCTGTCATTGCATCCTGCAATAGGAATAATCACTTCCATTATAAAATGCACTGCTAAGTCATGATCCTTAAAGTTAATTTATTGATTCTGCTTTAAAGGGCGAAGTAGAATAATTGTGGCCCAAAGGATCATCTGGTGAGTGTGAGACTATGGGCAGTGTGGCCAGAGTCGGGTGGGCTAGGAGCAGATCTAGGTGGGCTGGGGTGGAATAATTAAAGTGGCCCGGTCACTAGTGTTATCCCCACTGTAACATAGGTTGGGGCCCCTGTTGGAACTTACCTTCTAGGTGGTCCCATTTTTATATGGTCCATTTAAGTTGGTAGGTTTATAAGGATACAGTTTATCACCTGTACTTATATGTATTACTATTCTGGGCTTGGTAAGGATGCTCTTTAAGTTACAGAATATCATGGAAGATGTTTTATGGAATGCAAAAGTGCAGGGATGGTAATTGTGGTGTTTAGTATATGGCAAAAAATATGAGGCATGGGAAGGGCTAGGTGACGGTGTGAGTCATTTTCAAGTGCCCTTTATATGCCGTCTAAAAAGTCACAATTATAAGTGGTGCCATGCTGTCCAGCTACATGAGTTGGGTAATAGCGATCAAAGAGCTCTTGAAAATAATTGATAATGAAATGTGCCTTCTAGATATTCTATACGTATGGTCAGGTTCAAATCAGTCATTTAATTGGTATTTGCTTCCTCTGAATTTGTGTTGTGTTGAAGTAAAAGGGTATGATGAATACATATGTTGAAAATGATTGATTTGACCAGAGAATATGGAGAACGGGTTTAATAAATCAGATGTCGGACAGTTCTTTGCTTAGTCCACTCTCATCTCAATTTTATATCTGAATTTTAAGTAGCACAATCAATGCAACCAACACAGAACCATATGTAAAAAATAAATGACTGGTTAATATTGTTACCTTTATAGAAAAATGCTCAATATTGGTCCAACTGAAATTGAGTCTTTCCAACATATTGTTTTTCTGCTAAAATGGTATCTAAAGAGGCAAAACTGATAAATTGAAAAACTACAATCTCGATTTTATATTTTCAATTTGTTTTCTTTTATAGCCATTTTTATTTTCCATTAAAATTTTTTAAATTTCAATTCTAATTTTAAAACTTTAATGTCACCAGTAAAAAAAGTGTAAGGAGGACAGATCCGACAGAGAAATAGTATATTATGATTAATGTGTAGTATGGGCCAGTGTTCATGGGACAATATTTCGGCCCATTCAACCAAATAGTTGATTTTTTGGTCAATCAGGTCGAAATATTGGCAAAATATGTTTGCCCTGACGTAAAAGTTTGGGTTGAGTTTTCGAGCTAATTGGTCAGGAAATGACCCATGTGTACTGGGCACAAAGTTGGCCATACACTACAAAAGGTGATTGTGATCGTGTTTTAATTTGCAATTGGAACACAGGACTGATATTTTGATAGACAGGTGTACAATGTTAATTGTACGTAGATGTACCATTACATATGTTTGACATTCAATTTGTTTATTGGTGATTATTGTCTAATGTTGTCTTTTGTGTGGTTACATAACATTGACAAAAAATGACTTTCCCAATCATAATTATGATTGACATTACCATATAATGTCACATTATAAGATCGGGGAGAAAACATAAATTTTTGGGCCAATCAATGGAAAGGTCTACTAATTGGATCGTAATATCTGCCCAGTGTATGGGCACCTTAACTTTACATTTTTTATTTTTGCTATATGCTTGCTCCAACCATGGTTAAGGGCATTTTCACCCCCAAAACTAAAAATTAAACCACTAGTGGTCCCACTGTGTTAAAAAATCCTTACCATCCTGCTCCAAATGGTTCTCTGCAGTGCTTGTTCAAAGTCCAGGAAACTGAAGAGTAGGAGCTATCTGGTGTGTCATCACGGTCCCTGCTTCAGCCTTGTAAAAGTAAGGACTGTAAATGCGTAAGGGAGCCCTTTCAATCCCTCCTCTGGGTCCCTCTTTGCTGCCTGCTGCCCAACCAAACTTTAAATATATTGTAGGCACCTAGCCCACCCCCAAACTCCAGGTCATTGTTAGACTTTACTTTACTTAGTTCCCGGGGCGCTCTGCGTTGCCATCGCTGTGTGTATGTGATGCTAACAAACGGAAAGAAGGGTGAGCACAACGTGCCGCAGACAATATTGCAAAAGTACAAAGTCTTTATTCGATCATATGAAAATTTCACTCACGGTACAATGTATATAGATTCAGATCCCACACCAGAGAGGAGTATCGTGCTCGTGAGGCACCGCCTTACGCTTTTCGTGACCGTATGTCACTATCAGAGGCAAGGTGCTCATCCCACAGGCTCATTGCCTCTGAGGAAGTGACATACGGTCACGAAACGCGGTAAGGCGGTTGCCTCACGAGCACGATACTCCTCTCTGGTGTGGGATCTGAATCTATATACATTGTACGTGAGTGAAATTTTCATATGATCGAAAAATAAAAAGCTTTGTACTTTTGCAATATTGTCTGCGGCAAGTTGTAGCTCACCCTTCTTTCCGTTTGGTTGTCTTTTTTGATTGTTTATACGGCCTGTGGCTGAGGGCCGTTAGGGGGAGGTGCCGTGCTCTGTGCGTAAGGGTGAATTGCAGTACTCCCGATCATCTCATTTGGAGAATTACATGTGTCTGTGATTGGCTGCCTCTTAGCCAATTACAGACACGGCTGCGGTCCGGCCCCTGCTTGCAACTCCGGCAAGCAGAAGACTGGGAACAGAGCATCAGGCGAATGTAATGTAAGTAGATTTTGCTTCTTTTTTAAAGAAACAAAACCGGCGGTTGGGGGTGGGCTAGGGTGCCCTACAATATATTTAAAGTTTGGTTGGCAGCAGGCAGCAAAGAGGGAGATTCAATAAAAGTTCTTATCATTTAAAATGGTGCTTATTTATAAGATTCAGATCTTATTAACATTTGAAAGCTAACTTCTGATGGTTGGGCAAAAATTAGCACCATTTTTAAGAATAAGAACTTTTATTGAATCCCTGTAAGTTTTTTTTGCAGGTGGACATGCCCTTTAATTAGCACAAGCATTATTTGACTGTCTGCGTTTTTTGTATTTATTAAATGAATTATGATTATTAATTAATAAAAGGTCATTCCAAGACCTCCTTTTTTTGTTTTTTATATCACATGACAGTGTATTTAAAACTAAACCCATGGTTACGGCTTCTTTGTTCATCCATTGTTTACATTTATATCACAAGTGGATTATATGAGCAGCCAGCAGGAAGAAAGCATTTTAGTTCAGATCACATCTGTGCAAACATATGAGTGCAGTAGTAAAAACACAAAGTGTGTTTGGTCAAAATAATTTGTCTCTGAGGTATATACTTAATAAAATCTACTTTGTGAGCGTTGGTCTCCCTTGAGTGTTGAAGGCCCTAGGGCATAGCTTGGTCAGAGCGCACTTCATATGTATAAAATAACATTGCTTGTTTATCTTTCCTGTCTTTTTTTCATAGCTTCTTAATAGAAAATAGCTTGATTCATTTTACCATTAACGAAAGCTGAACAAATAGCATTAACCTTTGTTTATAGACCAACTGTACATTTCGTTCGTTTTCGGGTAATATTCATAAATCGGGCAGGGCAATAATGAACTGCATGGCTTCCTGCTATTAGAGAAATTTTAAATTCAGTCTCTTTTTGCCATATGTAGTGTGTGTAGATATCCTGAAAAATATTCCTATTCCAGTATATACACCGCTAACCCTATGTTTTGTCCTGAAGCGTGGCAAAGGTTTTTTAATTACTTAAAAGGCAAGTCCAGCCCAAAATGAAAACTTACAATAAGGTAAATCACCCCCAAAACCCTAAACGGTAATAGTTTGAAATGTGAAATAATAAGTCTAACCTGAAATCCTGCACAATGTCCTGTTTCCCCCGTTTCGGCTTCCTGGTTCTTCCAGGTAGTAACGGTCAGTTAGGATTTGACAGTTGACATCACAGTCAAGACTGAATGTTAATCCCATCTGCCTCTTCTGAGCATGCCCAGGCTCAGTACCTGCTCAGTACAGGTTTCAAATGGCTCATTTCATGAGGCATCCAGAAGCATAGCAGGCTTTCAGTAAGAATTCATAGGACAAAGTATGATATATTAACATATTGGGAAGGAGTCCGTTCTTTCTAAAAGTTTCTTATGGGGTGGAGTTGTCCTTTAAAAGGGCACGTCCACCCTTAAACAAAAAACTGGTTACTTTGTCCGTTAACTACCCACAACCCCAATGCTATTTTTATCAGATTATCTTGCGTTTTTAACCTGGTAACCAATTATTTCTGTTCGGAAAAAGTATTCTGCTTCCCCCGTCTGATCCAAGAGCAGAGCAGTCCATCATTGGTGTGATTTAGCTGTCTCAGCCTTGATTGACGGCCATGTTAGGAGCCAGCTATCTGCCAAGAATGGGGACAATAGTTATACTAAAGGGTATCTCCACTGGGAAAACCATTTTTGCGTTCAGTTTTATTGAATTACAGGAGGTAAACGAGCTGTGTCTTACCTCCATTTTCAATATAATGTTTAGGAGTCTCTACTCCCCGCCGCGTCCTTGGCAGGTCCGGTCCAACCATAGAGTACTTAGTCTGTGGGGACACCTCCTTACCTCCTGTTCTTCAAAATAAAAATAAATAGCAAAAAGTGATTTCCCAGTGGAGATGCCCTTAATGACTGGTTAATATTTTAGTTAGGGTTGGGGGCAGGGCAAGGGACAAGTGACACCAGTGTTTTGTTTAAGGGTTTAGCAATGCGATCATGGTTAGCTTTGGCTTGTCCTGTCCAATAGTCTGGGACTATTGCAGACTTGCCTATGTGAAGACACGGTGTTTGTCTGGTCTGTGTTATGGTGTAAAGATTCGTACAAACGTGTATCGCAGGTTCTGACGAACTGCCGTTTCGGCTGAAAATCATCCTATGTTGGGCACCCGAATGGGCGTTCATTCGGGGTATCGTTGCGAGGTTCTGTGGGCGGATCTCCGAATGAGTGGCCACTTCGCCCAATAAACTGCCATAGACGGCCAATTATCGGCCCGAAAACGGGCGCTCATTACACATCGTGCATCGTGAGCACCTGCAATCGCTGCACGTGTGTACGAAACTTAAGTCTTGGAGGAAAGCGGGACCAGATCTGGGCCGCAAGTATATCTATCCAAAACCCACTGGGAGGACCTAGGTGTTTAAAGGTATTTATTTACCTTGGGTATTATAAGGGGGTGGGTTGGAGAGTATAATTCCTATTAAAAGTCAAGAACATTTTTGTTCTATTATATGTGACTATGTTGAGTGACACAGAAATAGCAATAGTCACAAGTTTTAAAAAAAAGTGTTGTTGCACTTACTGGTGTGTGATATGAAGACATTTAAGTGATCCTTGGATAAATCAAAAGTCATGTTTTTATTCTCTCACCACAGGAAGTTTTTTTATTTAAGTCAACACTGGGGAGGAAAAAGGCTGTCAAACCTATGAAAGATAATTTTTTGTTGGCTTTTTTGCAGCTGCATCTGAAAATTATCCTAAAAATCTTGTGTAATTCACTGTTAAATTAAATACACACGGTAAAAAACCACATGCCCCCTGTGTGTGCAGTTCAACGCTATAGGCAATTAATAGTTAAATCGCAGCAAAAACAAGTAAATCATCTTATGATCTTGCAGGTTTCCAGCTATTCTTTACATACCGTATATCTCCTGATTGAATAATAGATTAAAATGTGATTGCACAGCATTATGGTTGTAATGGAAATCGCTGGGTGGAAACGGAAAATTCCCTGATTTTCGATGCACATGCCGATTGCGCATGCTTGTGTTTTGTGCGGCACCATTGCATGCGGGATTTGGTGCGTTGAAGTGGGGGCCACAGCCTTAGTCTTCACAGTGAATATACCAAATATGGAGATTATATTATAAGTGTTTAGTGTATGGAATAAATTTTAGTTGCATATGGTTTCTAGTTCCGTTATGATGCTTAATCCCCCAACATGTCCTTTTAAAGCCAGGTCCAGACAAAACTCCTCACATTCCTCCTGATGATTCACACCCCCTTCTGTAGAAGGTTGCCACCTCTTCTTTTATGAGCTCACACATGCACAGAAGAGATGGCTTGGTGAACAGCAAGGCAGTCTTTTTCTGGGACGTCAGTGTTTATGGCCATGGTGAAAGCTGTACCGGAAAAGAAGTGGCAAGAGGAATGAGGCTAATGGCGAAACATCGGTAGATATAGTTTTCTTTCGGAAACATAGTAACATAGTAATTGAGGTCGAATAATAAAGATCCATCTAGTCAAACCTTTATAACCTCCTGACTCCAAATGGCAACTAGAAAGTATCTCGGTCTTTGCAAATGGTAATATTGTCTAGGGGTTGTAAGTTGTGCTTAATTCAACCCAGATTGTGGCTGAAGAAAAACCCAAGAATGTTGTTACAGACGCCGAAAATAAGGTACCATTGCTTATACAATTCTATATTCCTCTTAGTGTGGGGGTCCCGCAGGGGTCTGTTCTTGGACCCTTATTGTTCTCCCTCTACACTATTTCCTTAGGAGATGTCATTACCTCTTTTGGCATCAAATATCATTTATATGCAGAGGATACACAAATCTACTTTTCCACCCCTACACTAAATCCTGACATCCAATCACGTTTCTCTGACTGTCTCCTTGTCATCTCCTCCTGGATGTCTCAACGCTACCTCAAATTAAATCTTTCTAAAACTGAACTGATTGTTTTTCCACCTAAACCTGGTCCTGTCCCATCTTTCTCCATCTCTGTTGACAATACCCCCATTTCCCCTATCCAATCTGCACGCTGCCTAGGGTTAATTATTGACTCCTCTCTCTCCTTTCCTAACCATATTAACTATGTTGCGAAAACCTGCCGCTTCTTCCTTTGCAATATAGCCAAAATCCGCAGGTTCCTTTCTCTCCCAACCACCGCTATGTTTATGCATGCTCTCATCCTGTCGCGCCTGGACTATTGCAACCTACTACTTTCTGGTCTTCCTGCTTCCCACCTCTCTCCCCTTCAGTTTATACTTAACTTTGGCACACGTAATTTTTTTGCTCTCTAATAAACCGGATCCCAAATCTCCTCTGTAACCGACATCAACCTGGCTCCCCGTTAAACACCGCATTGTATACAAAATCCTTCTCCTAACATTTAAATCCCTTCACTCTGCTCTACCTCCTTATATTTCCTTTATAGTCTCCCCATATGTTCCTGCCCGTACCCTCCACTCATCACAGAACCAGCTCCTGTACAGACCCCCCACTCGGACTGCTTCCTCTCGCCTTAAACCTTTCTCTCTCGTAGCTCCCATCCTCTGGAATTCTATTGCCCTCTCTCTACGTCAAGAAACCTCAATTAGCAGTTTTAAATCTAGCCTTACATCCTACCTATCTGTTAACCAGCACAGTATATGGTATCTATATATCTATATATGATAAATCTACCCTTACATCCCACCTATCTGGTAACCAGCACAGTATATGGTATCTATATATCTATATATGATAAATCTACCCTTACATCCTACCTATCTGGTAACCAGCACAGTATATGGTATCTATATATCTATATATGATAAATCTACCCTTACATCCTACCTATCCGGTAACCAGCACAGTATATGGTATCTATATATCTATATATGATAAATCTACCCTTACATCCCACCTATCTGGTAACCAGCACAGTATATGGTATCTATATATCTATATATGATAATCCCCCCTTAACATCCTACCTATCTGGTAACCACAAGTATATGGTATCTTATATCTATATATGATAAATCTACCTTACATCCTACCTATCTGGTAACCAGCACAGTATATGGTATCTATATATCTATATATGATAAATCTACCCTTACATCCTCCCTATCGTAACCAGCACAGTATATGGTATCTATATATCTATATATGATAAATCTACCTTACATCCCACCTATTGGTAACCGCACACGTATGGTATCTATATATCTATTATGATAAATCTACCCTTACATCCTACCTACTGGTAACCAGCACAGTATATGGTTCTATATATCTATATGATAAATCTCATCCATACATCCACCTACTGGTAACCACACAAAGGATAATATGATATCTATATATGATAAATCTACCTCATCCTACCTATCTGGTAACCAGCACAGTATATGGTATCTTATATCTATATATGATATCTACCCTTACATCCTACCTATCTGGTAACCAGCACAGTATATGTATCTATATCTATATATAAATCTACCCTTACATCCTACCTATCTGAACCAGCACAGTATAGGTATCTATATATCTATATATGATAAATCTACCCTTACATCCTACCTATCGGTAACCGCACAGTATGGTATCTATATATCTATATTGATAAATCTACCTTACATCCCACCTATCTGGTAACCAGCACAGTATTATGATCTATATATGATAAATCTACCCTACAATCCTCTATCTGGTAACCAGCACAGTATATGGTATCTATTATCTATATATGATAAATCTACCCTTACCTCCCACCTATCTGGTAACCAGCACAGTAATATGGTATCTATATATCTATATATGATAATCTACCCTTACATCCTACCTATCTGGTCCAGCACAGTATATGGTATCTTATATCTATATATATAAATCTACCCTTACATCCTACCTATCTGATAACCAGCACAGTATATGGTATCTATATATCTATATATGATAAATCTACCCTTACATCCCACCTATCTGGTAACCAGCACAGTATATGGTATCTTATATCTATAATGATAAATCTACCCTTACATCCTACCTACCTGGTAACCAGCACAGTATATGGTAATCTATATATCTATATATGATAAATCTACCTACTCCACCTATCTGGTAACCAGCACAGTTATATATCTATATATGATAAATCTACCCTTACATCCTACCTATCTGGTAACCCCACAGTATATGTATCTATATATCTATATATGAAATCTACCCTTACATCCTACCTATCTGGTAACCAGCACAGTATATGGTATCTATTATATTCTTAATATATAAATCTACCCTTACATCCTACCTATCTGGTAACCAGCACAGTATATGGTATCTATATATATAATAAATCTACCCTTACATCCTACCTACCTTCGGTAACCAGCACAGTATATAGGTATCTATATTCTATATATGATAAATCTACCCTTACATCCTACCTATCTGGTAACCAGCACAGTATATGTATTATCTATTATGATAAATCCCCTTACATCCACCTATCTGGTAACCAGCACAGTATATGGTATCTATATATCTATATATGATAAATCTACCCTTACATCCTACCTATCTGTAACCAGCACAGTAATGGTATCTATATATCTATATATGATAAATCTACCCTACATCCTACCTATCTGGTAACACGCACAGTATATGGTATCTATATCTATATATGATAAATCTACCCTTACACCTACCTATCTGGTAACCAGCACAGTATATGGTATCTATATATCTATATATGATAAATCTACCCTTACATCCTACCTATCTGGTAACCAGCACAGTATATGGTACATATATCTATATATGATAAATCTACCCTTACATCCTACCTATCTGGTAACCAGCACAGTAATGGTATCTATATATCTATATATGATAATCTACCCTTACATCCTACCTATCTGGTACCAGCACAGTATAGGGATCTATATAGATAATTAAAAATCTACCCTTACATCCTACCTATCTGGTAACCAGCACAGTATATGGTATCTATATATCTATATATGATAATCTACCCTTACATCCTACCTATCTGGTAACCAGCACAGTATATGGTATTCTTATATCATATATGATAAATCTACCCTTACATCCTACCTATCTGGTAACCAGCACAGTATAGGGTATCTATATATCTATATAGATAAATCTACCCTTACATCCACCTATCTGGTAACCAGCCAGTAATATGTATCTATATATCTATATATGATAAATCTACCCTTACATCCTACCTATCGGTAACCAGCACAGTATATGGTATCTATATATCTATATATAATAAATCTACCCTTACATCCTACCTATCTGGTAACCAGCACAGTAATATGGCTATATATCTATATATGATAAATCTACCCTTACATCCTACCTATCTGGTAACCAGCACAGTATATGGTATCTATATATCTATAATGATAAATCTACCCTTACATCCTACCTATCTGGTAACCAGCACAGTATATATGGTATCTATATATGATAAATCTACCCTTACATCCTACCTATCTGGTAACCACACGTATATGGTATCTATATATCTATATATGATAAATCTACCCTTACATCCACCTATCTGGTAACCAGCACATTATATGTATCTTATATCTATATATGAAATCTACCTTACATCCTACCTATCTGGTAACCAGCACAGTATATGGTATCTATATATCTATATATGAAATCTAAATCACCCTTCATCCTACCTATCTGTAACCAGCACAGTATATGGATATCTATATATCATATATGATAAATTTCTACCTTACATCCTACCTATCTGGTAACCAGCACAGTATATGGTATCTATATATCTATATATATAATCTACCCTTACATCCACTATCTGGTAACCAGCACAGTATATGGTATCTATCTATATGATAAATCTACCCTTACATCCTACCTATCTGGTAACCAGCACAGTATATGTATCTATATATCTATATGATAAATCTACCCTTACATCCTACCTATCGGTAACCAGCACAGTATATGGTATCTATAATCTATATATGATAAATCTACCCTTACATCCTACCTATCTGTAACCAGCACAGTATATGGTATCTATATATCTATATATGATAAATCTACCCTTACATCCTACACTATCTGGTAACCAGCACAGTATATGGTATCTATATATCTATATATGATAAATCTATCCTTACATCCTACCTATCTGGTAACCAGCACAGTATATGGTATCTATATATCTATATATGATAAATCTACCCTTACATCCTACCTATCGGTAACCAGCACAGTATATGGTATCTATTATCTAATATGATAAATCATCCACCTTACATCCACCTATCTGGTAACCAGCACAGTATATGATATCTATTATCTATATATGATAATCTACCTTACATCCTACCTATCTGGTAACCAGCACAGTATATGGTATCTATATATTCTATATATGATAATCTACCCTTACATCCTACCTATCTGGTAACAGCACAGTATATGGTATCTATATATGATAAATCTACCCTTACATCCTACCTATCTGGTAACCAGCACAGTATATGGTATCTATATATCTATATATAGATAATCTACCCTTACATCCTACCTATCTGGTAACCAGCACAGTATATGTATCTATATACTATATATGATAAATCTACCCTTACATCCTACCTATCTGGTAACCAGCACAGTATTGGTATCTATATTCTATATATGATAAATCTACCTTACATCCTACCTATTGGTACCAGCACAGTATATGATTCTATATATCTATATATGATAATCTACCCTACATCCTACCTATCGTAACCGCACAGTATATGGTATCTATATATCTTATATTGATAATCTACCTCTTACATCCTACCTATCTGTACCCAGCACAGTATATGATATCTATATATCTATATATGATAAATCTACCCTTACATCCTACCTATCTGGTAACCAGCACAGTATATGATATCTATATATCTATATATGATAAATCTACCCTTACATCCTACCTATCTGGTAACCAGCACAGTATATGGTATCTATATATCTATATATGATAAATCTACCGTTACATCCTACCTATCTGGTAACCAGCACAGTATATGATATCTATGTATCTATATATGATAAATCTATCTTTACATCCTACCTATCTGGTAACCAGCACAGTATATGGTATCTATATATCTATATATGATAAATCTACCCTTACATCCTACCTATCTTGTAACCAGCACAGTATATGATATCTATATATCTATATATGATAAATCTAGCCTTACATCCCACCCATTTGGTAACCAGCACAGTATTTGATTCTTTTATTTGCACTGCATATGTCTCACTCCAGCACTTATACCCACTCCATTGTATCTGTATGTTACCCGCCTAACTAGATTGTAAGCTCTACGGCCAGGGACCTCATTACCTCTTGTGGCAAAGCTCTAGCACCTCTATTTATATAATTTATATATTTATGTGCTGAACTATCTATGTATTTATCCCCCTTGTGTGACTTTAATGAATTTTATTACTGTACAGCGCTGCGTCCCCAAGTGGCGCTATATAAATAAACTATACATACATACCCCCATTCCCTGGCACTCCAGATGTTTGGAAACTACAACTCCCAGCATGCTTTAGTTGAATGGAATTGCCACTGCAGAGATTACTGGGATTACTGAGAGCCCCCAGTGTTAACTTGCCTGGGCAATCCTTCTCAGTTATCCGGCAGCTGCTCGCTCCGCATCCTCTGCTCTGAGATCTGACGTCCATACGCGGCGCCGGGAAGTGAGACAGACGCTGAGTAGTGACATCAGCCGTCAGTTTAGAGGATGCGGAGCGAGTGGTCTCCGGATTACTGAGAAGGTAAGTGATTGACCTGAGTATAAACTGAGGTTCGGTTTTCAGGCTATTTTTAAAGCCTGAAGACCTCGGTTAATACTCGAGTTTATACGGTAATAACGTTTTAAAGGTTACAAATATAGCATTTTGGATCATCATTACGCAGAGAATCACTTGAACTTTGTTAGACTTTCATTCTCCTTTAAGATGGCCATATTATACAGTGATTCATTTCAATCTGGGAGTTCAGATTAAACTCTATTCCGTCTATTAGGCTTGGTACATAAAAGTAGATTTTTCAGACCCAACTGTGTGATATTTCCATGTATCGGTCGGTTCTCCGGCGGTGGTGACGACCAATGTCGGTCGCCCCTTCACCCAGATCAAATGCTGGAAAATAACCCCTCGTTGTGTTGTCTCCTATGGACCATACGATCAGCCTGCGGCGAACTGTCAACCGTGGCGATATTCTCAGTGACGACTATGTGTACCCAGACTCACAGCTTCAAATCAACCCAAGATAATGCAGGTGTGAATGGGATTGTCAGATTTTCCAACTGGACTGATCCCCATCAGCCATTTTTCTGGTCACATGGACGAATAGATGAAGGATTTGTAACCGCAGTTTCCAGGGTAAAGGATGTACAAAGAAGGGCAGGAGATAAATTTCAGTGACAATAGAAAAACTGTAACTGAGCAAATACTGGGATCCGTAATAAAGGGAATGTAGACAAGAATTAGTGAATAGGGGATGAAGAAGAAAACAAATTCAGATAAAGAAAATGGGATAAATTGCCAGAAGAGGGAAAAGACGAAGGAGGGAACTTAGCATTAAGGAGAGATATAGAAGGGACATAACTTGGCCTTGGAATTGGTTTTCCTTAACCTCCTCTCTGGACAAATATTTGTTAATGTAAGTGATGTTTTTACACCTGTATAAGTACTAGAATTCTGATGAATTCCCATATGTGTTTGTTCAGTCCAGTAAGAGATTCAGGGTTCCATTTCTCTGAAGGTCAGAGAATGAGCTGGTCAATGCAGTTCATTAAGGAAGGACGCCATGCAGTGCAGTATCTTGGTCCCATCATGTTTAACCTTATAGTGGCTGCAGCTTTCAGGGTTTCCATGGGCCAAGTGATCTCTGATGAATACACAGCAGATGCCTGCTTTATCTGTGTGATCCTAACAGTGATCCTTGTTGTAGGATTAGATGGTTCAGAAAGCCACATGTGAGGTCAGAACTAACTGCTTCAGGGTGAATAATCAAGGTTTTTACCTCCGTGCCAGATTTTCTTTCTTTTTAATTAAGGAAAACAACCAGCAATCGAATTTATCATTTGGTTGCCTGTATGTATTGTTTTAGCAATGTCAAGTGTGATTTACAACTGCTTTGGGATTATACCTTAATGTTTCTCACTTGGATTATTTGTTCTTATCTCACAAAAATAAAAGAGAAAATGACATATTTCCCATGGTGCAATCCTCTGCTCTTCCTGCACTGTGTCAATGCTAAAACCCTTTCATTCTGTCTGCAAAAGATAGAAGGGTAGAGACGGGTAACTGTAGTTTGTAAACAGGGAAAGTAATAATTAGTAACTTTGGTCAGGTTGTTGGCAAACAGAATGGCAAGGTAAAAATCCATTTTCCTTTCATCCATCCTATTTAATCTGGGAAGCAGTTCAATTCCACCCATGAACACATCTGCAAAGAGTTTGTATGTTTTCTCCGTGCTTGCGTGGGTTTCCACCAGGAACTCCCCTTTTCCCCACAATGATAAAGACATACTGATAAGTTAGTGGTGATTTTCTGGGTGGAGGCTATATTTGCCATAGAAAAAATGATGGGGCCCCTTTGTGCTCTCCTGGTAGTTACGCCCCTGAGTGCAGTGACCTGCTTTTGACAAGCCCCTGCAGTAGCTCAAAATTATGTGTGAGAAAACAAGTCAGTGACTAAAACAGTGGGTGTGTCTATGACACTGGAATGCTGGGAAATACATAACTTGCAGTTACTGCAAAACGATAGGTTAGACCAGATTATTGGCGTTCGGTCATTAGGTCTTCTGATGCCGTATTGTTTAAAAAATATAGTTGCCCTTTAATTTTATTTATCCATTTTATGCATGTCAATCACTTGTCTCACTTTAAAGAATTTAGTTCATGAAAAACATTCAGGTATTTGTTGCATCAGTTTGTATTTGTCATTTTTGTTTGGCCCATTTGCCTTGCTGGCTGTACGTACACCGTACAACTGTGTTGTGTGAATTACAGGCCTCCTTTTGTAAATGTTCAGTATGTTTATAAAAGTTATTTTTGTCTTGTAAATCCTGTCTGCTTCTATTAACATTAAAAGAATGGACAAAATTAAAACACATAAAAGAAACATTTGTGACCCTTGGATTTTAAAAGCAGAAAAGCAAAATCTTAAAATCAGTCAAAGATATCTTCTTGCATTACCAATGATTAGAACTTCTAAATAATGATCCACTGGATTATAAAAGGAATACTGTTTGGTAAGAGGGAGGTTAAAGGGTTAAAGTTCATCCCTGAAATGAAACCTTACACACAGGTAAATCACCCACCTAAAACCTAAACGGTAGTAGTTTGAAATCTAAAAATATATAAGTCTAACCTGAAATCCTACACAATGTCCTGTTGCCCCTGTTACTGCTTCCTTGTTTTTCCAGTTAGTAACTGTCAGTTATGAATTTGACAGTTGACATCACAGCCAATGACTGAATTTTAATCCCCTGTCTGCCTCTTCTGAGCATGCCCAGGCTCAGTACCTGCTCAGTACAGGTCTCTAAATTGCTCAGTTTCCATGAGGCATCCAGAAGCATAGCAGGCATACAGTAATGAATTCATAGGACAAAGTATGATATATCAACATATTTTAAAGAGGCCCTCTTATGAGGGTGGAGTTGTCCTTTAAGATCATTTTATTCCTATGTAAATGTCAGGCTTTTTGCATTGGAGCGAGACAAGTAAACTTTTGTCTTACATATCCCCTTCAAAATGTATATTAAGATAGGGGCTTTAGGCTTGGTTGAATTTATGAAGAATATAACAGAGCTGTCATTGCATCCTGCAATAGGAATAATCACTTCCATTATAAAATGCACTGCTAAGTCATGATCCTTAAAGTTAATTTATTGATCTGCTTTAAAGGGCGAATGTAGAATAATTGTGGCCCAAAGGATCATCTGGTGAGTGAGACTATGGGCAGTGTGGCCAGAGTCTGGATGGGCTAGGAGCAGAATCTAGGTGGGCTGGGGTGGAATAATTAAAGTGGCCCGGTCACTAGTGTTATCCCCACTGTAACATAGGTTGGGGCCCCCTGTTGGAACTTACCTTCTAGGTGGTCCATTTTTATATGGTCCATTTAAGTTGGTAGTGTTTATAAGGATACAGTTTATCACCTGTACTTATATGTATTACTATTCTGGGCTTTGGTAAGGATGCCTTTAAGTTACAGAATATCATGGAAGATGTTTTATGGAATGCAAAGTGCAGGGATGGTAATTGTGGTTTTAGTATATTGGCAAAAATATATGAGGCATGTGGAAGGGCTAGGTGACGGTGAGTCATTTTTCATAGTGCCCTTTATATGCCTGTCTAAAAAGTCACAATTATACAGTGGTGCCATGCTGTCCAGCTACATGAGTTGGGTAATAGCAGATCAAAGAGCTCTTGAAAATAAGTTGAAATGTGCCTTCTAGATATTCTATACGTATGGTCAGGGTCAAATCAGTCATTTAATTGGTATTTGCTTCCTTCTGAATTTGTGTTTGTTGAAGTACAAAGGGTATGATGAATACATATGTTGAAAATGATTGATTTGACCAGAGAATATGGAGAACTGGTTTAATAAATCAGATGTCGGACAGTTCTTTGCTTAGTCCCTCTCATCTCAATTTTATCTGAATTTTAAGTAGCCAATCAATGCAACCAACACAGAACCATATGTAAAAAATAAATGGACTGGTTAATATTGTTACCTTTATAGAAAAATGCTCATATATTGGTCCAACTGAAATTGAGTCTTTCCAACTATATTGTTTTCTCTGCTAAAATGGTATCTAAAGATGGCAAACTGATAAAATTGAAAAACTACAATCTTCGATTTTATATTTTTCAATTTGTTTTCTTTTATTAGCCTAATTTTTTATTTTCCTATTTAAATTTTTTTACATTTCAATTTCTAATTTTAAAACTTTAATGTCACCCAGTAAATAAAAGTGTAAGGAGGACAGATCCGACAGAGAAATTAGTATATTATGATTACTGCGTAGTTATGGGCCAGTGTTCATGGGACAATATTTCGGCCCATTCAACCAAATTAGTGATTTTTTGGTCAATCAGGTCGAAATATTGGCAATATGTTTGCCCTGACGTAAAAGTTTGGGTTGAGTTTTCGAGCTAATTGGTCAGGAAATTGACCCATGTGTACTGGGCACAAAGTTGGCCATACACTACAAAAGGTGATTGTGATCGTGATTTTAATTGCAATTGGAACACAGACTGATATTTTGATAGACAGGTGTACAATGTTAATTGTACGTAGATGTACCATACATATTGTTTGACATTCAATTTGTTTATTGGTGATTATTGTCTAATGTTGTCTTTTTGTGTGGTTACATAACATTGACAAAAAATGACTTTCCCAATCATAATTATGATTGACATTACCATCTAAATGTCACATTATAAGATCGGGGAAAACATACAATTTTTGGGCCAATCAATGGAAAGGTCTACTCCAATTGGATCGTAATATCTGCCCAGTGTATGGGCACCTTAACTTTCACTTTTTTATTTTTTGCTATATGCTTGCTCCAACCCATGGTAAAGGGCATGTTCACCCCCAAAACTAAAACTTAAACCACTAGTGGTCCCACTGTGTTAAAAAATCCTTACCATCTCTGCTCCAAATGGTTCTTCTGCAGTGCTTGTTCAAAGTCCAGGAAACTGAAGAGTAGGAGCTATCTGTGTGTCATCCTGTCCCTGCTTCAGCCTTGTAATCAGTAAGGACTGTAACATGCGTAAGGGAGCCCTTTCACTCCCTCCCTCTGGGTCCCTCTTTGCTGCCTGCTGCCCAACCAAACTTTAAATATATTGTAGGCACCCTAGCCCACCCCCAAACTCCAGGTTCATTTGTAGAACTTTACTTTACTTAGTTCCCCCGGGGCGCTCTGCGTTGCCATCAGCTGTGTCTGTGATTTGCTAACAAACGGAAAGAAGGGTGAGCTACAACGTGCCCGCAGACAATATTGCAAAAGTACAAAGTCTTTATTCGATCATATGAAAATTTCACTCACGGTACAATGTATATAGATTCAGATCCCACACCAGAGAGGAGTATCGTGCTCGTGAGGCACCGCCTTACGCTTTTCGTGACCGTATGTCACTTCCTCAGAGGCAAGGTGCTCATCCCACGGCTCTTGCCTCTGAGGAAGTGACATACGGTCACGAAACGCGTAAGGCGGTGCCTCACGAGCACGATACTCCTCTCTGGTGGTGATCTGAATCTATACATTGTACCGTGAGGAAATTTCATATGATCGAATAAAGACTTTGTACTTTTGCAATATTGTCTGCAGGCACGTTGTAGCTCACCCTTCTTTCCGTTTGGTTGTCTTTTTTGATTGTTTATACGGCCTGTGGCTGAGGGCCGTTAGGGTAGGTGCTCCGTGCTCTGTAGCGTAAGGGTGAATTGCAGTACTCCCGATCATCTCATTTTGGAGTATACATGTGTCTGTGATTGGCTGCCTCTTAGCCAATTACAGACACGGCTGCCGGTCCGGCCCCTGCTTGCAACTTCCGGCAAGCAGAAGACTGGGAACAGAGCATCAGGCGAATGTAATGTAAGTAGATTTCTGCTTCTTTTTTAAAGAAACAAACCCGGCGGTTGGGGGTGGGCTAGGGTGCCCTACAATATATTTAAAGTTTGGTTGGGCAGCAGGCAGCAAAGAGGGAGATTCAATAAAAGTTCTTATCATTTAAAATGGTGCTTATTTTGCCCCAACCAGTCAGATCTTATTTAACATTTGAAAGCTAACTTCTGATTGGTTGGCAAAATTAGCACCATTTTTAAGAATAAGAACTTTTATTGAATCTCCCTGTAAGTTTTTTTTTGCAGGTGGACATGCCCTTTAATTAGCACAAGCATTATTTGACTGTCTGCGTTTTTTTGTATTTATTAAATGAATTATTGATTATTAATTAATAAAAGGTCATTCCAAGACCTCCTTTTTTCTTGTTTTTTTATATCACATGACAGTGTATTTAAAACTAAACCCATGGTTACGGCTTCTTATGTTCATCCATTGTTTACATTTATATCACAAGTGGATTATATGAGCAGCCAGCAGGAAGAAAGCATTTTAGGTTCAGATCACATCTGTGCAAACATATGGTGCAGTAGTAAAACACAAAAGTGTGTTTGGTCAAAATAATTTGTCTCTGAGGTATGACTTTAATTAAAATCTACTTTGTGAGACGTTGGTCTCCCTTGAGTGTTGAAGGCCCTAGGGCATAGCTTGGTCAGAGCGCACTTCGTATGTATAAAATAACATTGCTTGTTTTACCTTTTCCTGTCTTTTTTTCATAGCTTCTTAATAGAAAATAGCTTGATTCATTTTTACCATTAACGAAAGCTGAACAAATAGCATAATCCTTTGTTTATAGACCAACTGTACATTTCTGTTTCGGGTAATTTCTTTAAAATACATAGGGCAGGGCAATAATGAACTGCATGGCTTCCTGCTATTAGAGAAATTTTAAATTCAGTCTCTTTTTGCCATCTATGTATGTGTGTGTAGATATCCTGTAAAAATATTCCTATTCCAGTTATATACACCGCTAACCCTTATGTTTTGTCCTGAAGCGTGGCAAAGGTTTTTAATTCCTTAAAAGGCAAGTCCAGCCCTAAAATGAAAACTTACATACAGGTAAATCACCCCCCAAAACCCTAAACGGTAATAGTTTGAAATGTGAAATATATAAGTCTAACCTGAAATCCTGCACAATGTCCTGTTTCCCCCGTTTCGGCTTCCTGGTTCTTCCAGTTAGTAACTGTCAGTTATGGATTTGACAGTTGACATCACAGTCAATGACTGAATGTTAATCCCCTATCTGCCTCTTCTGAGCATGCCCAGGCTCAGTACCTGCTCAGTACAGGTTTCTAAATGGCTCAGTTTCCATGAGGCATCCAGAAGCATAGCAGGCATACAGTAATGAATTCATAGGACAAAGTATGATATATTAACATATTTTAAAGAGTCCGTTCTTTCTAAAAGATGTTCTTATGAGGGTGGAGTTGTCCTTTAAAGGGCACGTCCACCCTTAAACAAAAAACTGGTTACTTGTCCGTTATCTACCCACAACCCCAACTGCTATTTTTATCAGATTATTACTTGCGTTTTTAACCTGGTAACTTATTTTCTGTTCTGGAAAAAGTATCTGCTTCCCCCGTCTGATCAAAGAGCAGAGCAGTCCATCATTGGTTGTGATTTCAGCTGTCTCAGCCTTGATTGACGGCATGTAGGAGCCAGCTTACTCTGCCAGAATGGGGACAATGATTATACTTAAAGGGTATCTCCACTGGGAAAACCACTTTTTGCTGTTCAGTTTTATTGAATTACAGGAGGTAAACGAGCTGTGTCTTACCTCCCATTTTTCAATATAATGTTTAGGAGTCTCTTACTCCTCCGCCGCGTCCTCTGACAGGTCCGGTCCAACCATAGAGTACTTAGTCTGTTGGGACACCTCCTTTACCTCCTGTTCTTCAATAAAAATAAATACCAAAAAGTGATTTTCCCAGTGGAGATGCCCTTTAATGACTGGTTAATATTTTAGTTAGGGTTGGGGGCAGGCAAGGGACAAGTGACCAGTGTTTTGTTTTAAGGGTAGACATGCGATCATGGTTTAGCTTTGGCTTGTCCTGTCCAATAGTCTGGGACTATTGCAGGACTTGCCTATGTGAAGACACGGTTTTGCATAGTGTGTAAAGATTCGTACACACGTGTGATCGCAGGTGCTGACGAACTGCCGTTTCGGCTGATAATCATCCTATGTATGGGCACCCGAATGGGCGTTCATTCGGGTATCGTTGCGAGGTCTGCTGGGCGGATCTCCGAATGAGTGGCCACTTCGCCCAATAAACTGCCCATATACGGGCCAATTATCGGCCGAAACGGGCGCTCATACACATCGTGCATCGTGAGCACCTGCAATCGCACGTGTGTACGAACCTTAAGTCTTGGAGTAAAGCAGGACCAGATCTGGGCCGCAAGCATATCTATCCAAAACCCACTGGGAGGACCTAGGTGTTAAAGGTATTTATTACCTTGGGTATTATTAAGGGGGTGGGGTTGGAGAGTATAATTCCTATTAAAAGTCAAGAACATTTTGTTCTATTATATGTGACTATGTTGAGTGACACAGAAATAGCAATAGTCACAAGTTTAAAAAAAGTTTGGTTGCACTTACTGGCTGTGATTCTGAAGACATTTTAAGTGATCCTTGGATAAATCAAAGTCATGTTTTTATTCTCTCACCACAGGAAGTTTTTTTTATTTTAAGTCACACTGGGGAAAAGGCTGTCAAACCTATGAAACGATAATTTCATTTTGTGGCTTTTTTGCAGCTGCATCTGAAACTTATCCTAAAACTCTTGTGTAATTCACTGTTAAATTAAAATACACACGGTAAAAACCACATGCCCCCTGTGTGTGCAGTTCAACGCTATAGGCAACTTAATAAGTTAAATCGCAGCAAAACAAGTAAATCATCTTATTCTCTGCAGGTTTCCAGCTATTCTTTACATACCGTATATCTCCTGATTGAATAATCATATTAAAATGTGATTGCACATGCATTATCGGTTGTAATGGAAATCGCTGGAACGGACAAATTCCCCTGATTTTCGATGCACATGCGATTGCGCATGCTTTTGTGTTTTGCACGCACCATTGCATGCGGGATTTGGTGCGTTGAAGTGGGGCCACAGCCTTAGTCTTTCACAGTAATATACCAAATATGGAGATTATTATTAAGTAGTTTAGTGTATGGAATAAATTTTAGTTGCATATGGTCTTTCTAGTTCCTTTATGATGCTTAATCCCACCCACATGTCCCTTTAAAGCCAGGTCCAGACAAACTCCTCACATTCCTCCTGATGTTCACCACCCCCTTCTGTAGAGGTTGCCACCTCTTCTTTTATGAGCTCACACATGCACAGAAGAGATGGCTTGGTGAACAGCAGGCAGTCTTTTTCTGGGACGTCAGCTGTTATGGCCATGGTTGAAAGCTGCTACCCGGAAGAAGTGGCAAGAGGAATGAGGCTAATGGCGAACATCGGTAGATATAGTTTTCTTTCGGAACATAGTAACATAGTAATTGAGGTCGAATAAAGATGTACATCCATCTAGTCAAACCTTTATAACCTCCTGACTCCAAATGGTAACTAGAAAGTATCTCGGTCTTTGCAAATGGTAATTATTGTCTAGGGGTTGTAAGTTGTGCTTAATTCAACTCCAGATTTGTGCCTGAAGAAAAAACCCATGAATTTTGTTACAGTACGCCGAAAATAAGGTACCATTGATTATACAATTCTATACATTTTCTATTTTAGGTTTAGTGTTTAAGTAGATCCTTCAAAAAACACGTTTACTTGTTCCCTTTGAAGCACTTGTTGTCTATATGCAAAGGCTAAATCTAGCAATACTGGCTTCAGTGAATACAGAAAAGGCTAGTTACTTCTGTGGAGAATCTGTATAAGCCAACGTTAACTGCGGTAATGTAATTTGCTCTTGTTTCTTAGCATTTCAGAGGGGTAGGTAAGTGAACTGAGGAAAGGAAAATAGATAAGTATAGCCAAATATTAAAGGGGAACTGTGGTCCAAAAATGACTTTAGGTAAATTGATAAGAATTGCTCTCCTGAGAATTTTTGCAATTTTTTGTCATTGTTTATTTTGCATCATTTTGAAGATATTTAGGGCTCGTTCACACTAGAAACTGACAGTAACACACAGCATGAGTTTTTCATCCATTTGTATCCATTTTTTTAGCAATGTATATTCTTCTATAGAAAACTTGCAGAAATAATGGACAGAAATGCTGCATGCAGTGGGTACTGGAACGGAATGGATTATAACGCAGCAGGTGTGAACGATATTATGAAATCCTGTGGAGTTTTACTGTCTGTCCATTTTTTAAACGCACCTGGGTTTGAAAAACGGATACAAACTGATGTAGTGTGAACGAGCCCTTACATTTTTGTGTGTGATATGGCAGCAGCATCTCCAGGTCCCCTGCACTTCCTGCTCTGAAACCATGTCAGTCCTTCCATTGCAGCCCCCCATCTCCTCCAGCAAACACCCCTGGCCCCACTCATGGACCCTATGGCCACTCCATTTGCAGGCCCGCCTTGGCCCCTTCCCTTATAGTCCCATGTGGCCCCGCCCACCCGTGGGTGCCTTAGCTCTGCCCACTTGTGAGTGTCTTAGCTCTGCCCACTTGTGAGTGTCTTAGCTCCACCCACTTTCTGGTCAGTAATTTCTTTATATCTTGGGCTGTGGAGCAGGTAGAGAGGTGGTTGATGACTCATTTTAAAGGTAGGAAATTGGCCTTTCATTTAAACTCAACTTGTTTGGAGACGACAGTTCCCCTTTAAGCTGAACCTCTAACCTGCAATATTGGGCATTATCATTTACAAGCAGCAAGCTTGTGTCTGTGAAAACACTACGGACAGTGATCCTTAACTGAATTTTTCATCTGGTGTCTATTCTTGCAGTGATTAAATGGCTATTATCCTAATGAATATTAATGGATAGGCACACTCACACACCTGCTAGTTTTCTCTGGTGCTGCTCTGATCAAACCCCATTCCAAAGGGCCAATCGTCACTGCAGAACAAAAAGAGGAACCATAACACTACTCAAATGTACAGGTGATAAAGGGATAGGAACCCCTATAGTTTATTCAGACACAAAGCTATCCAACGTTTCAGGGGGATGTATCTACCCTTCTTCAGGGAAACGTTGGGTTGCTTTGTATCTGAATAAACTATAGGGGTTCCCCCCTTTTATCACCTGTTCAACCATGTAATGTTCTGGTGTCTCTTTTTGTTCTGTATTATCCTAATGAAAACAGCTCCTGACCTGGCTGTAGTCACTGCACCTTAAACCACCAGGAAATTCAGAAGGGTTTGGAGGTTTGTGATGTCATCAGGAGTACTTTTTATTACGGTGAATAGAAAGTTAGGGTGAGGCCACACTATAGCGCCTTATAGTGCTCCAGCAGCACACACGCACGTTTCTGGTGCGAGCATCCACTGCGATTGTGCAATGTTGCTTTTGCGTAGCAGCGCGCCTAGTATGCCAGTCCGACTGGCCAACACTAGTGTGCGCTTTTTACGTGCAATTGGATCGCGCATTAAAACGTGCTGGTGTGGTCTAGCCCTTCATTCATTCATTCCACATCAGTGTACCCAAGATCCCTAAGTGATACTCGCTTATTTCTGGGAAAATACTGACCACATCCTAATGCATATTACATTATGATTCAGCTGAACCCTTTTGTGTGTATTTAAGATTTTTTTTCCATCGATCAATTAACAAAAATGTACGGTACTCGAATGCCTCACAAATGGCTAATGCTCACTTTAACCTATGCTAATTCCTTACTACATTACTGATAAGGGGCTAGAAGTGTTCCAGGCATTAGAGGTGATTATTGCATCGCCCTTTGAGTCTAGTTTTCCCAGCATTGCAGGAAGTATGCGAAACACCTGTACAGACACAAAACAAAATCCTGCACCCAATGTAATCAATTATACATTTCTATTATTATCAATACAATTTCCAATTGACATATTTTATATGTGCAAAGTTTAGATCTGTATGTACGAATAACTATTCATACACTTACCTCCACAGCTGTTCCTCCTGTTTCTCCTCCAGCCCCATAAACACTGCAGTAAAAATGGCTTTTCTCTCTTTATATTAGGAAGTGTTTATTGTAGTGCTTAGAAGACCTACGCTTTCCAGCATTCATAAAAATATGCACTTGAGATGAACAAGACAGGTTAGAACACATTCAGGGAGATTCAATAAAAGTTCTTATCGTTTAAAATGGTGCTAATTTTGCCCCAACCAATCAGAACTTATGTAACCTTTGAAAGCTAACATCTGATTGGTTGGGGCAAAATTAGCACCATTTTAAACGATAAGAACTTTTATTGAATAACCCCCATTTCCCTGTGCACATTATGCACTTGTTATAGTTTCTTAAAGGGCACTGTCCACCCCAAAATCGTTTAATATTATGCCCCATGTCCCCCGCCCAACCGCATGTTTCTTTTTTTAAAAGCTCCCCAAACTCTACTACCTCCCCTCGATCCTCCGCGCGCACTGCCGGCCCTCTGCTTGCGAGATGCAAGCCGAGGGGCGGGACCGGCAGTCGCGCTGTGATTGGTGAGCGGCAGCCAATCACGGACGCGGTGCGGTCATTCAGTGCAGCGGAGGGAAGCGGAGAGGTAAGGAAGAGTTTGGGGAGCTTTTTGGAAAAAAAAACATGCGGTTGGGGCTGGGGGACATGGGGAGCAGAATATTAAGGGGGATTAATGCTAGGGGAGGGAAGTAGAACGGGAGGGAGAGGAGGGGGAGGGAGGGGGGAGAAGGGCTGCAGTGCGCATGGCAAATATCTACCGGAGGCAAGATAGCAGGCAGGCCCTGCATCCTCCTGGTGGTTAGTTTTGGGACTTTTTGGGGGGGGTTTACAGGAGAACCCTATGGAGCTGGGATGTGAGGTAAGGATTAAACTACACTACATGGTGGGGCCAGTAGTTGGGGGGATTATAGTTTTGGGGGTGGACATGCCCTTTAACTACTATGATGTAGCTTTAATTTGCCACCTACGTTCTCCAGCACTGATCTTGGAAAATCCTCTTCGAAAGCAAGGCCAGGTTTTATAGTTATCCCAGTTAACACCTTTCAAACATAAACATATTGTTACTAAACCATACATATACTCTTTGAAATGTCGGCCACATACTTTTTTGTTCAACTGGTGATATTTCTACCCCATTGACAACTATCATGGCAGCCTTTCGATCAGGTTGAAATATTAGACCATGAGACCCAAGAGAAGAGCAGTAGGATCATGCATGGAGGCTAATTAACATAACACAGGGCACGCAACACTTTTTATTTGTTGTTTTTAAGGGCCATCATCTGATCATCAATCTTTATATGGGCTAAAGCCCCCCTACATTTGTATTTTTCCTTATAATTACTTTTGCCAAAGGTGTGTGTAAAGCTACTTACAGATTGTGATCCCTTGCTGCAGCTGTCTCCTCTCCTTAGTCAGTCAAAGCCGTGATGATGATGTCATGGGCCGTGCCTGATGGGCATTTACAAAGTTTCCTAATCGGTTGCTTGCACTTAAAATAGCGGCAAACGTTGCGATTTTGAATGAAATTTAAAAGCCAAATGAATAGCTGTCATTGAAATCACGCAAACATGAAAAAGGGGTTTACCAGGGGCTACCAGTACAATATTAAATCCACACAGCGTCGGCATCAGAAACTGTTGTTAGGAATGTAAAATTTCCCTCTGTTGCGGTCGGCCCACTGTACTAAAGTATAAGAAGTTGCTGGGGCTTGTTACATGTGTGGCAGTCACAAGCGATCTCCCTATACTTTTTATAGCTTTTACCATGTGTCAATGGTCTCACTGTAATAGAATTTTATGAAAGAAGATTAGACAGGAATGTTTGTTAACTATAATCATTGCCTCTCTCATGCTTTAGTGAACCCCTCTGGATATCATATATAGTAGAAATAGTAATAATACCATATTAAAATCTTTCATTGATTTAAACTGAAAACACTGTCAGGGAGCTTCAATAAAAGTTTGAAATGGGGTTACCGTAATTTTGCCCCAACCAATCAGCTCTTATTTAACATCTAAGCTAACATCTGATTGGATGGGGCAAAATTAGCACCATTTTAAACGATAAGAACTTTATGGAATCTCCCAGGAAAGGAATGATTCTACATAACACTGGCAATGTGATTATATATCTACTACATGCAGTGGGTTCTACACTATAGCTTCTTCCATAGCTACAGATTTGCCCATATACTTATAGTCCGAACTATATGTTCTGCTCACTATAGTATCTGTTTTGTTGCTATTCGCTTAGTGTGGCTATCACAAACTCTATGTTGTAATCTATATGTTTGAGCATTTCTAATTTATAATATGTTCTATTTTTCATATGGGTGTATTTTATGGGTGATACCTTTTGACCAAAAAGCCAGAGGTCACATCTGCAGTTTCCTGGACATGTAAGTCCACCCAGGTTTTTTTCTTCTGACCTTTTGCCACAAGGATCATCTGTTTGTATGGTCTGATTGCTAAGGCCTTTCTTTGGTTAATGACTACTTTGTTAATGACTGGTAGTTTTTCATAATCCTTATTAATTTCCTGGAAACTGAAATGAAATAACTAATCACAACTCTCATCTGTTCATCAGAGTCCGGAAGAAAAGTGTTTCCTCTTAAAAGGCATAATGGTTTGGTGGAGCATTATTTGTCTGGTGGTATTGGGTCATTAAATGATTAAGGAACATATAATAAGTTTGTAGTTTATGAGTTTGTAGTTTCAGGAGAGTTTACCAAGAGCTGTAAATGCCCTTCGTTTTGTAATTTAAAGGGAATGTACACCCCTTCTTTCACACGCCATATAGCTTTCTCCTTAAAGGGCTTGTCTACCTTTAAAACAAAAAAACTGGTCACAATTTGCTTACCTGCCCCCAACCCCAACTGATGTATTCAACACATTATTCAAATTGTAGTATAAACCAGATATTATACAGATTATTATTATTGTGGATTTATATAGCGCCAACCTCTTCCGTAGCACGTTACAATTACATGTATACATTCACATCGGGCCCTGCCCCGAAGAGCTTACAATCTAAGCACATTTATTTGACACATACAACCTATCAGTATGTCTTTATGATTGTGGGGGAAACTGGAGTGCCCGGAGAAAACCCACGCAAGCACGGGGAGAACATACAAACTCCTTGCAAATGTGTCCAAGGGTGGAATCGAACTCAGGACTTTGGCGCTGCAATGCACCAGTGCTAACCACTGAGCCACCGTGCTGCCCCAGATGGGGGCCATAAGCTGCCTTCTACCTTTGTGCAGTCACTCAAGGCTGCAACTTCTGATATCACAACCAATGATTAACAGTTACAAGCTTATAAAAAGCACATTGAGCAGAGGGAGGAGGCAGATACCTTTGCCAGAACGGGTAGTTGAAATAGCGGGCAGATAATGGAATAGTCATCTGCTTTTTGTTTTAAGGGTAGACATGCCCTTTAAGTCAAAGTTTCCATTGTTCATTTTTTCCCGCTGTTTTTGTAAATAGTAATAGTAAAAAGTCTCCCACACTAGATGTAGTGAGATCTCGGTACAGACTGACAGTGTCTAAGGTGCTTATTGAGATTTTAATAAAAGGTGGACTAAACTATATAGTATATATATATATAGTTAGTATGTATAGTATTTGAGGTTGAATAAAGACATTCGTAAAACCAGTCCAACCCATCTAGCAACATCCTCATTTCCTGCCTAACTGTTGATCCAGAGGTAGGCAAAACCCCACCAATTTATAAAGGGCAAAAAATTCCTTCCGACTCCAAGTGGCAACGGAAATTTCCCTGGATCAACTCTACTTATGTATCAATACCAGTAACTTGCAACATTCCTTGTTTGCAGAAACTCATCCAGCTTTTTTCTAAACTGACCAATGAACCTGCCATAACAACGTCCACTGGAAGACAGTTCCATAGCCTTACCGTTTTTACAGTGAAAAACCCTTTCCGAACTTGAAGCCTAAACTTTTTTTCTTCAAGTCTGAAGGGATGTCCACGTGTCCTCTGACATGTTCTATTGGTGAACAATGCCCCAGATAGTTTATTGTATGGCCCGTTAAATATTTTATACACAGTAATCATATCCCTACGCAAGTGCCTTTTCTCCAGTGTACATAATTGTAACTTTCCATCTCTTCAAGCTCCCCCAATTCCCTTATTAATTTGTTGCCCTTCTCTGAACCTTTCCATTCAAAGATGTCCTTTTTGTACACAGGATTCCAAAATTGCACTGCATATTCCAAATGAGGCCTTACCAATGCTTTTTAAAGAGGGAGGATTACATTTTAAACACGAGCCATTTATAGTATTTAGCACAAGACTTTTAAGTCCAAAGGCATCACCTTACATTTTCAACATTGAATCTCATCTGCCACTTAGCAGCCCAATGTGACAATCTACTAGATCCCCCTGCACGTTGCACATCCTCTGAAGTTTTTAATGGTTGACAAAGTTTTGTGTCATCAGCAAACACAGAAACCTTGCTGACAACACCCACTTCCAAATCATTAATAAATAGATTAAATAGAAGCGGCCCCAACACAGAACCCTGTGGCACCCCACTTAGCACTTTAGTCCATAATGATGAAGCCCCATTTACAACTACTTCTGCATCCTATTCATTAACCAATTTTCTATCCATGTACAAATGTGACTCCCCAGACCAACAGACCTCCGCTTATACATTAGTCGCCTATGGGGGACTGTATCAAAAGCCTTTACAAAATCCAAGTAAACTTCATCTACTGATATGCCAGAGTCTAAATTTCTACTTACTTCTTCATAAAAGCCAAGCAAGTTAGTTTGACAAGATCTATTCCTCCTAAATCCATGCTGGTTACTACATATAATGTCAGTCCTTGAAACATACTCTAGAACATGTTCCCTTATTAAACTTTCCAGGATCTTCCCCACCACTGAAGTTAAACTTACAGGCCTGTTATTACCCGGCTGTGCACGACTACCCTTTTTGAATATTGGAATAACATCAGCCTTTGGAGCCAGATTGATCTGCTCATGGTTTCACTTACCTTCAGATAGGTTCACTATTAATAAATGCATTACACAGAGCTGTGCTAAGATCAGGTTTACTTAATTATCCTCCCCCTGCAGCTCTGTATTGTGTTGTTTCTATAGACGTAAAGTTGGTTATGCAGATGAAACGCAATTTGTTTGCCAGATTTAAAGACATTTTTAGGAGATTTGGGAAGATTAAAAACAATATTTAGAAGATTAATAAATGTTTAATCAAATAATTGTGATCTAAAATATCAGTCATTATAGAGCCTGGTAATTAAGCCATATATTCTGCCAGTCACTCCTACTCAACAGAGACTGGGATTTCCTAAACATCTGGCCCTTAGAATACTCAAAGCAAACTGATCTTACACACAAGATATAGAGGTAAGCCACCAGAAATATATACCAAACCAATATATATGTGTGTATTATTTGTGATAACCTTGTCTAGACATTAAGGAGGTAGGTGACTCTATTTCTATAATATTTTCCTTAATGAGGTTGCCATGGTCAGAGTTCATTTGTGCATTGCGATCAATCATTCATTACTGCAGGAATGTGTTAGGATAAGTGGAACTTAATATCCTGGGGGGGAATCAACTTTTTAAAAGGGTATTTGTGATTTTTTTAAATTATTTTTAATAATAATAGTTGGAGGAGTTACTTCTGCATTGAGTGGGGGTGGCTACATTGCAAGTTGTCCACCGAATTGTGTATAAAATCTTGCTTGCGCAAGGGGGTATGGGTAGGAGAAGGGTTTAAAGCAACAAAAAAAAATACCGTAGGTTAAGATCAAGATCTCTGTAAAAAAAATAAAATCCGTTTAAAACAACACTTTTAAACAAATTAACAGGGAGATTCAATAAAAAAATGGTGCTAATTTTGCCCCAACCAATCAGATCTTATTTAACATTTGAAAGCTAACATCTGATTGGTTGGGGCAAATTTAGCACCATTATAAACGATAAGAACTTTTATTGAATAACCCTGTAAAATTCTTAAAACACCCACTTATGCCCATCCAACACTAGGGGTAATGCAGGCTTCATTCTGTGCTGTTCTGAAGCTTTCTTCATCTTTTTAATAATGTTTTTGTTTTATAGCTGGCCTTTATATACCAAAAATAAATAATAGCCTCTCCCTTTATAATTAAGTAATAAATTAAAAACACAGGGTGATAGTCTGGTTCCCAATCAGACCATCAACTGCTCCAATAGGAGCCTCTAAAAAGGTAACCAAAAGACCCTTAAAAGGAGAAAAAAACACAAACCCAGAACGAAGTTTAAAAGAAAGGGGGGAATTGCAGTTTTATTCATAGACCATTGAGTATATTATAATCCCAACTATATAAACTTTCTAACACAATTATTGTAAAATTGGCTGGCCAGCCACAATCCACACAGTGAATCAATATACAATACAATCTCAAATTATTAATATATACAATATTCAGAATTATAAGAAACTTATGCCCAAATCCAGATTTGGTGACTTATAAAAATTGTAACAATGTCTCTTTTGTTTTTTTTTTTTTGAGTAGTTTCAATAAAGAGTAACACTTAAAAATCGATACTTATCATTCCTGTGTTTCAAAACTCTTTGTTGCCACACTATTTCAATGAATTGGTAATAGGACGTGATTCTGATAGATCTTTTTGGTTTTGTGTACAATGAAAAGTTCCCCCACACCTTTTATGGATCCTTCTGCAGGTCCCTGGTTTTGGGGGGTCCCCGATTCCTCCAATACGATATAATGATGTTATTACACAATCTATCTGCAGCTGTAGATTTGATCTCCGTTCCCTTTTACAGACCTTCTGGTGGGTCCCTGGTTCGGAGTAAGGACGTTAACAATCTTCCGATCCCTTTACAGACCTCACACTGGGTCCCTGGTTCGGAGTATCACAAAGCCGCTAGCGAATGATTGTTGGAGTTTTAAAAGAAATTCCCTTTCTAGACCCGTTAGTGGGTCCCAGTTCGGATGTTAGGATTCGCTTATAAGATGTACCAGTCACCTTAGTCCATGTCCTTAAATATAGTTTACTTAAACAATCGTACACTCGTGCAGGCATACAGTTATTACAAATTATTAAGCGCGGGGTGGTCAGACCCGCTGAACTAGCGGCTCAGAAACACACCACCTCCGTCCTTCACCAATGACGTCAGCCATCCAAATATGCAGCTAACCATATCCTTAGTGAACAGTCCGTGCCTGCACTTCTGTAGTTCTTAGGATCAAAGTCACTGGGGCACTTATCACAAACAATCGCAACGCGTTTCACCATAGGCTTCATCAGGCGAATATGTTATCAAACATTTGTCTTTTTACCACAGTTATATACTGGTAACCTCCCCTTTCATTACTCTCTCCCTCCCCCCCCTTAAAGATACATCACACCCTTCCATATTACCCCTACCTAACTCTTCTCATATTACTTATATCTATTAGCTATTGCTATTGGTGACCATATTACTATAATTAACCATTGCTATTAATGACATATAACTTATATTTATACACTCTTCATGACCCTATATGTTTATTCCAGTAAGTTAACATTGATAAAACTTAGTACCTAATCCTAAGATCCCCCCGAATAATACTTAACAGAAGAAGAAATAATTATGATGCAGTAATAACTGTTATCTATAAAGGGACTAGAGTTAAGGTGATATTCCACCTTATAGGGACTAAAAACTTCAATAAGTAAAGGGTATGTAAAAGTCCCAAAACAACTTCTATTAAAGGGTAAGTCCATCCTCAAAAAAAACTTTACATATTCTAAAAAAAAAAAAATTACTATTTTAGCCGTGTACTTTGTTTGGTACTACTTTTGTGGCTTGCTTTTAATACTTTGTTGCACCTTGACATATTCAACTTGAATAATTTTTTTTTCCTCTCTATATTGCAGAAAAGTTATTTAAATTAAAAATATGCTTGCAGAGTTCATTGTTTAAAGGAATAATTCACTGCAAAAGTGAACTATTTCTTTAATGGATTTATTGAAGGCCAGGAGGATAAGGCGCTATTCCTTATGTTCCGTTCTCGATCAATGCCTATTGAGTCAGACAAAGATAGACAAAAATGTACCTTTCGAAACGATCCTCTGCAGCACCACTGAAATTCTGACCACTTCCTGGTTCTGTTTAACTAGAGCACGCATATAGCGCATGCACACTATAGTTATATCAGAACCAAGAACCAGTCTGGACTTGTCAGTGCTGCTGCAGGGGATCATGTGGAAGGTAAGCTTGTTCTATCTTCATTCCTGGCATCACATGCATTGATTGAAGAACGGAAAGTCATTAAGGAATAGTTCACGTTTGCAGTGCGCTACTCCTTTACAATTACTATGGGTATTGCATTTTCTTGCACACCTTATCTAATGTTTTTGTATACCTCGTTGTGAATGTGACTATTTTGACCTATATGAATAGATACCATGAGACTTAATGCCTGTGCCAAGTGACTAGATGGCTGCCTCTGTTTTTTGAGTTACATATATTTAAAATATATTTGCAAGGTCAAGTAGCACAATCTACATGAATGCCAAGTCCATTGTGCTTTTAATTTTATTCTTTTAAACACTTTACGTTCATTTTAAGATTTGAAACTACAGTCCTGTAAAGTTTGAGGAAAATAATCTTCAAGGTTTTTTTATATGTTCATTGAAGTTAGAAATAACATGGATACGCACCAGAGCATCCCATCTCTGTAACAATTGAAATTAAAATAAAGCCTAAAAAAGTTAAATATACCGTATTCCCCATCTAACAAGGGCCTCATCTTTGTTAAGCATGGTGCACACCAGCAGACCGCTCCAACTAGTGAGCACTTGGCCGGGGCGAATCACTGTCATTCGCAGCGAAAAATAAATATTGATCAGTTGTGCGAAAAATTGAGTGGTGTATGCTCAGCCTTTCTTTCTGGGGACAACCATAATAGGATTGTAGTGCTCAGACATAATGATACTAAAGGTGCCCATACACACTTAGACATAGACAGATTAGTTCTGTTCTATAGACAAATTTCCAATCTTTCTGAGAACCGCCTAGCCCATTCTTCTATGCAATAAATTATGAATGGACCAGATGCCACATCTTTAATTCCTCATGACCTCTGGGATTTTTCCTGCTGCCTTCAAACATGCGTGTGTCACGCTCCTTCTTAAAAAACCCTCTTTTTTTCCCCTCCTACCTCTCTAACTATGGCCCGGTCTCCCTTTTACCATTGCTTCTATACCTTAGAACAACTCGTCTTTACGCGTTTTACTAACACCACCTCCAAGTTAACCTACTGGACCCGTTGCAATCAGGATTTCGGCTGGGTCATTCAACCGAAACAGCCCTACAATCTTCAAAATCCCAAGTGCCAATTCTCCTCGATTTCATCGCTGGGTTTGATACTGGTGGACCATTCACTTCTCATGCAAATTTTGCGGTCGCGAAGTCGAAAGGGAAAGCGGTTCCGGAAATATTGATTAATGCCATGGATCGGTCCTAACAAGTACTAATATATAGGCACCTATAGGCTGGGTACACACTATGAATTTCTCAGCCAACCTACGATTTCTGTGTATCAGTCGGTCAGCCAGAAATATCTGCTGGTTTTTGCAGGCTGCCACTACCGATGTCTATCTAATTGCATGTGCTGGAAAATCTAAATGGAACCATCAATACTTTCCCCAAGAATTGTAGCTCTACAATGGCTGAAAGGTAATTTTTACCGCTATTAAGGGATTTTCAACCCTAGACAAAATATTAAAAAGGACACCCAAAACTCCAAGACCACATTAATTACCTTACGCCCAGTGGTCTCTGGAAGAGATATTCTGCTTTGTCGCCGCTCCCTGTTCTACCATTCCAGTCCTTTAGGATAGCAGACGTTGGTCAAGAGCTGGGACGTTGACATCACATTTAAAGGGCATGTCCACCCCCAAAACTATAATCCCCCCCAACTACTGGCCCACCATGTAGTGTAGTTTAATCCTTACCTCACATCCCAGCTCCATCTGGTTCTCTGTAGTCCCCCCCCAAAGTTCCAAAAACTGCCCACCAGGAGGCTAGCAGGTCCATATAGACACGCCTGCTAACCCTGCCTCCGGAGATTCCTGACATGCTGTGCAGCCCTTCTCCCCCTCCCTCCCCCTCCCTCCCCTCCCTCTCCCTCCCTTCTACTATCCCTCCCCTAGCTCAAATCCCCTTAATATTGTGCTCCCTCATGTCCCCCAGCCCCAACCGCATGTTTTTTTTTTAAAAGCTCCCCAAACTCTTACTTACCTCTCCACTTCCTCCGCTGCACTGAATGACGGCAGCCGCGTCCGTGATTGGCTGCCGCTCAGCCAATCACAGACGCGACTGCCGTCCCGCCCCTCTGCTTGCATTCGTCAAGCAGAGGGCCGGCAGTGCGGCGGAGGATCGAGGGGAGGTGGTAAGAGTTTGGGGGCTTTCTGAAAAAAAAAATGATGCGGTTGGGGGCTGGGGGACTGGGGGAACATCATATTAAAAATATTTTCGGGGTGGACAATGCCTTTAAAGGGACACTAAACTGAAAAAAATAACTTTCCTTTACCCTTTCTATATTTTTAGTGCTGCCAGAACTTTATCCCTTTTTGCTCTCAGTGCTCCCTGTCACTAGATCTCCTCATGACCTGTTCAGCTCACTCCTTGTTAGTATGCATGTCTCCTCTCTATGTATCCATGCACAGATGGAGTGTGGAGCATGTACTTGGAGGTGATCTGTGCCCTCATACAGCCAATACCATTCACCCAGTGATTTTTGTGCTTATGTGAGTGAAACGGCTTTGCTATGGGAAGGTAAGCACCTGAGCTGTAATAACTGCTTGAATCAAGTAAATTTTCTTTTAGCTGTAGGAGTTTGAAGGCGTGTGTGTGTGGTGGGGGGGGACTTTGTAATTGATTTCTTTAGGTACAGTGCTAGATTGGGACTCAGTAACCACAGACCGCAGCTAACTGCGGATTAGTTTATCTGCACAGAAAAAGCACAGAGTAACAGATCATGATTATTCCTTTTCCGATCTAAAGGGGAACTGGGTCCAAAAACGACTTTAGGTAAATTGAGTAATTGCTCTCCTGAGAATTTTCGCAAATTATTGTCATTGTTTATTATGCATAGTTTTGAAGATATTACATTTTTGTGGATAGGCAGCAGCATACACCAGGTCCCCTGCACTTCATGTTAGTCATGCCCTGTGTCTCCTCCTCCCCTTGCAGCCCCCCTGGTCCTCTCCCACTCATGGACCCCATGGTCCCTCAGTTGCAGGCCCCCTTGGCCATTCTCTACAGCCACATGTGGCCCTGCCCACTTGCGGGTGCTGTGCCCTGCCCACTTGCGGGTGCCTAAGCCCCTGCCCACTTGCGTGGTGACTAAGCCCCACCCACGGATGCCTATGTCCCACCACCTGCGGGTGCATAAGCCCCCCGCCCACTCGCGGGTGCCATGGGCACACGACATTCCCCCCCCCAAAGAAAACTCTGTAGAAACAGCCTTTCAGGCAGAGTGAGAAGAGAGTGAGAACTCACAGCAGAAAGGGGGAGGGACTTCCTGTCTCCCTCACACACTGAGGAGTCTGAGGCTGTGCTCGCCGCGGCACTGTGCAGGAGAAGCCTTAGGATGTCACATGTCTGCCTCCTACCCATTAACTTCTGGTCAGTCATTTCTTTATATCTTGGGCTGTGGAGCATGTAGAGAGGTGGTTGATGGCTTATTTTTAAACTGGCCTTTCTTTTAAACTCAACTTGTTTGGAGACCACAGTTCCCCTTTAATTTGAATGAATTAGCCAGCAGTGACAGAGAAATAAGCTTTACTGTTATAGAAGGGATAGTTTTACATGTAGTATTTCAGGGGAGGGGCTGGGTGATTGACAGTTCTTCTGACTATCTGTGCCCGTCCTCTTTAAAAGTAAAACTCCCAAGCTAAAAAACAAGGGATAGGAAGGTCACAGAAGAAAAATAAAAATCAGATTTATGATTGGTGGGAATTAATCCAATACTGTGAAAAAAATGATTGGCCTCAGTTTACATGTCCTTTAATTACAGCTCGATAAAGCTGCAGAAGGGTGGTAACCTTAGGACTATGGTACTTTACTGGTGGGAAGAAAGAAGAGGCGGGGGAGGTAAGTATAACTGTCCTTTTTAAAGGGCATCACAAAGTCTAAAATGAACCATGCCACTATGCTAAAGCAAACTACATATCGGCATTACCTTTATGTATGTATGTATCTTTTATTTGGTATTAAGTAAAACAATTTGGCAGGTTCGGATACTAGGATGAATATATGAATGCAGACAGACTTTCAATTACACAGGTCCACTGGGAACTAAACCACATAAAATAAAACAATGAAGCACTGTGCTAATTTATTAAATGGACAAAGCAAACCCAGACTTCAAAAAGCTTGTTGCTTAATTACAATCTTAATTAGAAAACAATCCATTTAGAAAGCACCGTGTTCTTTCACAGAAAAGGATTCACTTCTATTCTTTATAGCTCCCTAAGAAACCGCAAGACACCACAGTTTTCTAACATGTACACATTTTCTGACCTGTACACTACACCTTGCAAAATAAAGCTCCCAGAATGCCCCCCCCCCATGTCCAATAACTATAAAGGGTCATGCTTGTGAAGGTTCTCATTCATCCAGGTCTGGTCTGTTGTATTCAATTAGATCAACTGGACTTGAAGTTTAGTTCTTGAAGACGTTTCGCTAGTCATCCGACTGGCTTTCTCAATTCAGAATGACTTGTACAAGAATCTATGGCAATTATGTACCCTGGAAAATCCCAATTAGCATATCACAGCCAGGTTAAGGGCGTGATTGGATAGTGGCTAGAGGTTTATAGGAACGCCCAGGGTAAAAAAAGAACTAAACTTCAAGTCCAGTTGATCTAATTGAATACAACAGATATAAAGGGTCATTTTCTCAGTCCGATTTCCTGGTTAAGCTGGGCACACAAAGTACCAATCTGTAAGATTCTGTCTGTATCTTGAAAGATGGGACTATACACAGTAACGAGTGTTATATAAAGTATAGGGAGTTCACTTGTGACTGCCATACACTTAGCATAAAATTGTGTAAGGCCAACTCCTTATGTTAGTGAGGGGACTGACCTTGACCGGGGAAATTTTCCATCTGTAACAACCATTTAAGTTTCGTATATGTTAAATCCAGTCTAAAGGTTAACCAGTATTGTAAAGAGTTAACCAAAGCTTATTAATGTATGCACAACTGTCTGCTTACTCACAAAGTAGTAGAAGTTATTTTGGAAAATGAAGTTCATCAGTAACATAAGTTGTGACCATTCATGGAACTTTTAGAGTGTAACTTAAGCCACCAAGATGTATATAACTTGTCGGATTCACACCACTAGGTGGGAGTGGGTGGTAGGAGTTGAGGTTGACGTTAGTAGGAGGAGGAGGTACAGCATACAACACACACTCTACACACACACACCACACCACCATAATAGACTAATTATGCTTAAAGTATAGTTATAATTTGTAGGCTGTCTCTAATATACTTGACTGGCTTTTTACTTACTGCATATTTGTAACTACTCCATACAATAATCCTTATTTAATATATCCACCTTGTGAGTTGTTATTATTAACCATAAGAAACTTACACGAATAAAGAAGTAAAATACAATATGTTATATTAGAGATCTGTAGAGCTTCACTATATTTGTACATCAGATCAGACCTCAGATTATGTATATTAGTGTAATTTTTTTACAGTATACACATGCGATCGCGGTCCCGACCCGTGACGCACGTTGTGTACGAACGAACATAGGCAATTTGTGGCACTTTATCGGCCGAAACGGTTCCGACCGACCTGGCGGATCTCCGAACGAACGGCCATTTCGACCAATAAAGTGCCCACACACGGGCCGTTATCATCCGAAACGTTCGACACATGCGGGCGTCGCGTGTGTACGAACCTTAAGTCACCACTTGGTACATTTAAGTAATGAGAACAAATAACATTTTGCATTATGGGTTATGTTTGGGCTTGTCCGTTGAGCAATTAACTTGTTAACACTCAAAAAACAGTGTAATAAAGCTGGGTACACTCATGACAATCTTTAAAAAAAATGAGACAAATCTACATGATACCTGTACACACAGCCAAAGCATTCTCCCTATGTAAAGCACAGGGAGAACGTTATGGACTGTACATTTCCCTCAGCCGCAGTCAACTCCCTATACTCTAAGTACAGGGAACACGACCACGGCCAAGGGAAATTTTCCCCAAGCCGACGGGAATGTTCATCTGCCTTAGGAGCACTCGGAAATGCAATATCACAAGAAGGTGAAAGGGACGATACCGTTGGGTTTATCTTACTATGTGAATTTTATTTTCCCCCATGTTTTCATTCAGCGAAAGTGAAGTAAGTTGTGCTTTTGTGTGGCAATAATTTAAGATTTTTCCACCGGAGTCTATAGGCTGAACATTTAAATGTGGGTGCTGTTTAATGTTTCTACTGGGAAGAGATGCTATCTGCATGGTACTTTATCTAAAACCCAGGAGAGTTTAACTATTTACAGCCCTTTCTAATCTCTCTGTGGGATCTCGTTTAAAGGAGAACCATTCAACGCTTCTCAGTAATGGTTGTTTTGTGCTCCCCAAAGCAAGACCATCTTTGATACCTTCTCACATCAATTGCTTTACTTTCTTTTCTTGTGACTTTGTTTCTCACTCTTACAAGTGACCTCTTGTCTGTGTGGTAATAACCAGCTTTGTCAGCATTCAAGTGGGTCCTGGTCAGTATCTATACTTTTTATCTTTTTTACTATCTTAATGATGGTAGGAGGGTGTTTAAACTGTTTATTGCACCTCTGCTGGTTCCCAGAAGTGTCAGTGTATAAACACAATTAGTTCTTTGTTGTAAGTAAGAACTGTTCACTGGGGACAAAGGACTGGAATTGGGAATTCTTGCAGGGAGATGTAATAAAAGTTCTTCAGGGTTATTCAATAAAAGTTCTTTATCGTTTAAAATGTGCTAATTTGCCCCAACCAAATCAGTGTTATCTGTCAATATTAGTAAGATCTGATTGGTTGGGGCAAATTAGCACCATTTTAAACGATCAAACTTTTATTAATAACCCTGCTTATTGTTAAAAATGGTGCTAATTTTGGCCCCAACCGATCAATGTAGCTTTCAAATGTTAAATAGATCTGATTGGTTGGGGCAAAACAGCACAATTTTTAACAATAAGAACTTTTATTGAATAACCCTGAAGAACTTATTACATCTCCTGCAAGTAGTGGCCCACTGTGTAGTGTAGAAAAATCCTTTCCTTACATCCAGCTCCAAATGGTTCTCCTTTAATGTCCTCCAAGTCTGAAAACTGGCCACAGGAGCCTGGCAGAGTCCATATAGGACTCTGCCTCCTGTCTCTCCTCCGGAGAATTTTGCCATGCGCACTGAAGCCCCCCCCTCTCCCTCCTCCCTCTCCCACCCGTTTTCTTCCCCTGCATGTGAATGCCCCCCCCTCTCCCCCCCTCCCCATCCAGATCCATCCTAACCATCTTTGCACCTAACTCAATTCCTTTGGGGGGAAGGTATGTAACCTGCCCGCACCTAACCACCGAATATTTAAAAAACAAAACAAAAAACCCTGATCCGTCCTTACGAGCCTTCTCCGCGGGTTTCTAGTGACGTCAGCCGTAAGTGTATTTTATGTATACATAAGTGTATGTGTACAGTATGTACACATTTCCTTATCCCTTTATATTTATAAATATATTTATATCTCATAGGAGATTGCATTGAGTTTTAAGGTTCGTACATGTGCGATCGCGGGCCCCGACCCGCGACGCACATGTGTACGAACAAACGCTTTGGCCGATAATCATCCCATGTGTAGACACTTTATTCCTATTTGGTTCCTCTGGATGCTGGTGACTGTCTTAGTAACAGTTTAAAATTACTTGTGTAAAGATTATATATACACACATAGCAAAACATAACACACACATAAATTCCATTTTGCACCAACGGACACCCTTTTGCTAGTAAATGCTAGCTCATTGCCTGTTTTTCAAGGGAAAGACAGAAAAAACAAGAGGAACAGTCAAAGTAAAAGAATCTCTGCTTATAATTTTGAGATGTAATTATTCCTTCACTGTATCATAAGTCCGATGAATCTAACACAATGATGATAGTGTTACCTATTATATTCTACTGAATATATTCAGCTAAAGATATAAGCAACTAGAAGAGGGAATTTTAAAGCTTGATTTATTTTTCCCTGGGAATTCTGTTAAACAGTTGTACTCAAGCCCCAAAAACACTGTAATTTTTAGTACCTCGCTCAAATGAAGGCTTTTTTTTTTTTTTACTGCCAGCTTTTTTATGATAATTATTTTACAGTTAATAAGATTGTTCATTTTAAAATTGGATGGCGCAAAAAAAAAAAAGTTGTAGACTAAAAATCATTAAGTACAAGTCCTGGTTAGAAATCAGCATCACATGTAATGTCAATCTGCTTGGCTGTTCTGAAATCTCAGTAGGATCAACTTTGTATTTCTACATAACTGGAAAGAAGATGAATTTTTTTTTTGTGCTTGCAACAATTTAACTAACACTCATCGAAACTGTTACTTGACATGTTTTTTCTGGGGGGTTCGATTTCCCCATGAATACAATGTATCTTCTACCACACTTTTTACATCCAGCACCAATACTATTCACCTCACACTTCATATTTATTTGGTCACTCAGAAAATTCTGTTTTGATGTTCTGCAGAACTGTACAGTTTAAGATTATTAGAGTCATTAATATTTGGCTTGGATTGTTTGAATGAGTTTTCCCCAAACGACTCTATTTAACAGTCATTTCTGTCATTCACGGCTGAAAGTTTTTTTTCTGTTTTTTTCAGCAACCATAAACAACTAGTTTTACTTTGTATGCATTAATAAGGTGCTCTTTTTTGTATTTGCATTTTCTTTCTTGCAGAACCTAGTTTTATCATTTACTGAAAAAATTACTTTGTGCCATCTTAATCTATAATAAATAAATGTAACTAGCACTAACTCTGTGGTTGTGTGTTGCTGCATTTTTTCAATACAGTATTGTTTTGTTCAGGCTCTGACCACTGACCTGACTATTTTCCCACATACCAACGTCAATACTGCATACAGCACACCAACTGTCAACCATTCCAGCTACAGCAAAACTGCTAACAGAAATGCTAATACGTACAATGTTTCACATTGGATATCTAATTAAATAGGTGTCAGATCAATGAAAAGTATAGTGATAGTTAGGATAAATTAAAGTTTCCACTAATGGGCAATTGTAAAAAACAATTTTCCAGTGTACGTACCCTTTAAGTCTGTCTATAGCAGTGATCCTCAAACTATGGCCCTCCAGATGTTTGAAAACACAACCTCCAGAATTCCTTTACAATAGTTGGAAGCAGGGAATGCTGGAGTTTAGTTTTCTAACATCTGGAGGGCCATAGTTTGAGGATACCTGGTCTAATGTAATAGCCATTTATTTTGGTAGCCCCTTCAACCTCTCTATCATGTATGAAAGCAACCATCACAGAAATTTAAAGGCATGTATGTCTCCAACATAAAAAAATATACTTGCTTCCCAATAATTAAAGACTGAATTAGTGGCTTACCTTAAACAGCATTCTGAGAATGAGATATTTGAACTGGAGTACGCCCTCTGCTTCCCCAAAAGTTGTTGTCTCTTTTAAACTGTATAAGCTTCTATTGAGCTTGCACATGCCCAAGCAGACTGTGCAGTCTTTTCCATGATGGCTGCTGTGTTGGGAAGAAGAGGCTAGACAGGAAGCGAACCCCATATCAAATATCTTCTGGATTGCCAGTAAGATAAACAACAAGCATTTTGGGGGTGGGTAGGCAAGTATGTGTGTGTGGGGGGTGTCTGCCCAAGTTGAGTATTTTAGATAGTCCTAATCATCTCTAATTACCTTTTTTATTGCATTCTGTTGTCACAGTCCCAATCAGTACTGATTACCTGTCTTGATACCTGTGGCACAGTGCAGAACCTCACATTTAATTTCTCCCCCACAGGTATCCCTGTAAGTTGCAGTGATTTGCCTGTGTAATGGGAACCTGGACAGATGTATTTTCAGTAATAGCAGGACATAACTGCAGGGACCGCCCCCCCGCAAGGCGGCCCCTTCACTGTTTTTTACCAGCTGGTCGCATGTATGAAGGAAAAATATGCGTGATCAGCTGTTTAAAGATCGGACCTGAACTTCCGGTTCAGTTCTGGTCTTTAAAATAGCGCGTATGTTTCCTTCACACGTGCGATCAGCTGTTTAAAACAACTGATGGCGGAGGTTTTGTGGGCCCTCTTACCGTTTGGGCCCTTCATGGTTGCAAGGCAGCAGATACGTCACTGTATATAGAGACCTACATAGAAAACAGAATTACACCACATTTCAGAATCATTTTCAAACAATGTGTCTTTTCACCTTGACATACATACATCGTATTTCTGTTCAATTCGATCAGAAGTATGTGTACATCTGTTCAATAGACTGCCCAGAAATATGCAGGAGTCTTTCAATCATATGGGATTGGATCGGTCAGATATTTCCCGGTTCTGTGGCCACAAGGAAATTGTTTAATGGGGATGCACCATGGTCAGCTAAATAGATAGCACCCATTATTTCATAGGTGGCCAGTGGTTAGCACTGAAGTCCGGAGTTTAATTCCACCCATGGACACATCTGTGAGGAGTTTGTATGTTCTCCCTGTGTTTGTGTGGGTTTCCTCGGGATCTCCGGTTCCCCCCCAATCCTAAAGACATACTGTAGGTTGTATGTGTCAAATAAATGTGCTTAGATTGTAAGCTCTTCGGGGCAGGGCCTGATGTAATGTATACATGTAATTGTTTAAGGAAGATGCTGGTGCTATAAAGAATCCTTAATAATAATAACGTTTTTATTAAATCTGGAGTAATTTAGACTTTTTTTGCATTGATATTTATTATTTACCATTGGAAAAAAAAATTAATCTGTAGTCTGCCTCTAAACAAGACATGGCTTAGATGAAACTCTTTGAGATGCTGTGGTGGGTTGGAAAATTACACGCTTGTTTGTTGAGCCCCCATACCTTGGATTCTCTTAAGGGCCATTCTGCTAGAATGCCTAATTTGTTATAGTGGTTTTTTTCCTTAAGTGACTTGGAATCACTCTCTTGTGCTGTAAAACTGTGTAATGTGTTGTGCAGATGTTCACTATACCGTCACAATATTCCGTGGATTATTATTTTTTTACTCTAACTCTCCTGTTAATTTTTAGCAGGTTATGGTGTAGTTCCATTTACCATGTTATACAGCCATTAAATACATTAAAATCACTCATCTGTGTTATGTTCTTAGTTCTCTTTGGTAGGTTAATAGGAGGCAGCTGATATATACCCTCTGCAATGTTTAATTTAATTAATGACAAGGCAGCTATATAACTAGGAAGTGGTGGGCCAAAAAGCATTCCACAGAGCATAAAAAGGGAGCAGAACCTTCTAATAACAGAAGGTATCTTGCAGTCACATGCATATGAATAGCATTGCCCACAAATCTTAAGGTTCAACACACGTGCCCCCGCGACGCACAATGTATGAACGGCCGTTTTTGGCTGATGATGTCCTGTGTATGAGCACTTTATCAGCCAAATGGCCATTTGTTCGGGATCATTGCTTGATCCGCTGGGCGGATCTCCGAACGAGCGGCAGTTTTCGCCCGATAAAGTGCCCATACACAGCCGATTATCGATCGCATAACGTGTACATTAAGAAACAAGAAGCAATTTCTTACTCCCAGGTTTCCCAGAAAGGGTGGAGATATGCAAAATTCTCCTTTATGTCCTATGGCTAATGCATGTGTGTCCAGAGCTGCTGGCTTAATAACATGCAATACAGCCTATTTTATCGAGCCAATCCTGACTGCAGACATGACATGTTTCGATCTTGTTGATCTCGTCATGCAAGATACAGAGAATTGCTTCTTCTCTTGTCTAGAACTCACATATAACATCCTAATAATCTGCATGTTTTTCTTTAAATGTATTTTGTTTCAATTGGGAAAGCAGTTTCCCATAAAATTTCAATTAGCACTTTTAATACATTTTGTAATATGCAAAGATGCCGTTTTTTTGAACATTTAGCTGACTAGTTTGCCTTAGAGGATACTACACTGTAAAATTAACTCTTCGTATGTCCTGCTCAATTGATTGAAGTACGGGAGGTAAGGCATAGCTCCATAACCACCCGTGAACTATTTCCTTTAAACAAAAACTTAAACTTTTGACTTGTAACATACACACAATATACGCTTGCCTCCTACTACTGTTTAATAATATTTGGGTTGACAGAGACCAAGGGGGATGTCTTGTTAAGGCATGGGTTGTATTGTTGGGAATGGTGGAATGTGGACATGTCCAACATTGTGTTTTCATCCAAAGAAAAAAAGCCTGTAGAATCTGGAAATTTAGGATAACATTGTTGAGTCCCAAGAAATTATAGGCGCAAATCGTACGCATGTTTTATATTGTAATTTTAAACAACTGCACTGATTTAGAAATTACTGCATGAAGTCTGCTGCCAAATGTTTTTATGTAAACTAGGCCATCTATCATTTAGAACAATGGGGCTAATGAAATAAAAGTTGCAAAGTTTTGCCCAATGCTTTTAATCTGCAGAAAACCATTTGGATGTTCTCTAACCACAGCATCCCAGTAAAAACATCTGATTGGCTGCTGCAAATTAATGGTTTGGGAAAACATTTACACAATCAACCCCAATGTGTCCAGATTTTTTATTGGTCAATTTCTACATTTGCTACAATAACAGTTCATTTCTTTTTTTTTCTTCTTGAAGGACTGTGAGAACATGGGATGTTAACAATGAAAGAAACACAAAAATGTATTCAAACCAAGATCTGTGGTAGGAAAACGTGTGATTCCAACCTGTTGCACTTACAACCGAGATGGGAAATCATTGCAGCCGCGTGCCAAGATGGAACAATCCAAATCTGGGATCGGAATTTAAGTGTAAGTATGTTACAGCACTTTAATTGAACAAATACATACAATGCTTTTTTGACCCACTGTCAATGTCTCCCTCTCAAATTGGCATTGACCCTTCCCTCCCACTGCCTACCCCTTCCTGTTTATGTTCAAAAGAATCCAGTTAAACAAATGTTGATAAAAAATCATCTCAAAACAAGTTCAGGCAGCTGGGAGCAGGAACACCCTCAGACTGTCTCCCACTGGTGCCGGACCATCAGGAAAGGTCTCATCGCTGTCTGACATTACCATCTCAGCCTTTAAATTCTGGGAGCAGAACATTAATAGCATTAAAAATTAACAACAGGCAGCAACCCAGGAACTGGTGTGCTGTTTTATCTTGTTATATATTAAGGGGTTATTCAATAAAGTTCTTATCTGCTGTCCATTAAAGGGCAACTAAAGCCTCAAAACAATACAGAATCAGAAGGCAGTATTACAATAAATCCATCCTCCTGATTCTGTATTGTTTTTGCTTAGTTTCCTTTAAATCCCACACAGTAACCCTACTAGTAATGCACTTCAGATGTTGGAAAAACTAAAACTCGCAGCATGCTTTAGTTGCTGGAGTTGTAGTTTTCAAACATCTGCTTGTAGCCAATACTTGCAAATAGGGGTAAATCCTCCTTTATTCGTGCATACAGTATGCACAAATAAAGGAGGGTTTACTCTTATTTGTAAATATTGTGCACTCCTCCTTTTTATGGTATTCTCTTACTGTCCGTGGCCCGCTTGCTCCTCTGCCACATCCTCTGCCTTGCGATGATGTCACTAGCACGCAAGTTGAGAGGCGCCGAGTAGTGACGTCATCCGGAAGCGCACAGAGGATACGGCCGCCGACGAGGTAGAGAAAGGATTGACTCGAGTATAAAACAGAGGTAAGATTTTCAGTTTTTTTTTAAAGCCAGTAAACCTTGGTTTATACAGAGAATATACGGTATGTCCATCAAAAAAAAAAAACTGTATAAAGGGGAAAAAGTCTTCCTGAAACTAGAAACTTGTTGGCAGTATCCACTCCTAAATCATTAATAATAGTTAAATAGAAGCGACCCAACACAGAACCCTGTGGCACCCCACTTAGCACTTTCAGTCCATATCGATGAAGCCCATTAACAACATTGTACTCTCTGCATCCTATCCATAACCACCTTTCTTCCCAGTACAATGTGCCTCCCCAGCCCAACAAAGACCTTAGCTTATACATAAGTTACCTATTGGGGACTGTATGAAAATCCAAGATATCACATCTACGCAAGTACTCACATTTCTCTCATTTAGGGGACCTAAACACTTATAGATAATTAATATGTCCAGGGGAGTGCTGGTGTAAAACTAAACTGTAACGCTTGCAATATTATACCTTAAAGGATTAGTTCACCTAAAATGTGAATATTCCTTAACTGGCATTTATTGAAGAACACCGGAGGTACAGACTATGCCTTACTCCGTTCCGTCTCAATTAATTTAGATGGAGCCAGGAAGTAACGCTCGGTCGCGAAGTCGAACGGGAAAGGCGGTTCCGGAAATATTGAAATAATGCCATGGATCGGTCACTAAGCAAATACCGATATTTCTGTGTATCAGTCGGTCAGCCAGAAATATCTGCTGGTTTTTGCAGGCTGCCACTACCGATGTCTATCTAGATTGCATGTGCTGGAAAATCTAAATGGAACCATCATAACTTTCCCCTAAGAATTGTAGCTCTACAATGGCTGAAAGGTAATTTGTTACCTTATTAAAGGGATATTTCACCCCCAGACAAAATATTAAAAAGGACACCCAAAACTCCAAGACCACATTAATTACCTTACGCCCAGTGGTCTCTGGAAGGAGATATTCTGCTTTGTCGCCAGCTCCTCTGTTCTACATTCCAGTCCTTTAGGATAGCAGACGTTGGTCAAGAGCTGGGACGTTGACATCACATTTAAAGGGCATGTCCACCCCCAAAACTATAATCCCCCCAACTACTGGCCCACCATGTAGTGTAGTTTATTCCTTACCTCACATCCCAGCTCCATCTGGTTCTCCTGAGTCCCCCCCCAAAGTTCCAAAAACTGCCCACCAGGAGGCTAGCAGGTCCATATAGGACACTGCCTGCTAACCTGGCCTCCCGGAGATTCCTGACATGCGTGCTGCAGCCCTTCTCCCCTCCTCCCCTCCCTCCTCCCCTCCCTCTCCTCCCGTTCTACTATCCCTCCCCCTAGCTCAAATCCCCTTAATATTTGTCCCTCATGTCCCCAGCCCCAACCGCATGTTTTTTTTTTAAAAGCTCCCCAAACTCTTACTACCTCTCCACTTCCTCCGCTGCACTGATGATGACCGGCAGCCGCGTCCGTGATTGGCTGCCGCTCAGCCAATCACAGACGCGACTGCCGGTCCCGCCCCTCCTTGCATTCCGCAAGCAGAGGGCCGGCAGTGCGGCGGAGGATCGAGGGGAGGTGAGTAAGAGTTTGGGGGCTTTCTGAAAAAAAAAAATGATGCGGTTGGGGCTGGGGATTGGGGGAACATCATATTAAAAATGTATTTTCGGGGTGGACATAGCCTTTAAAGGGACACTAAACTGAAAAAAATAACTTTCCTTTACCCTTTTCTATATTTTTAGTGCTGCCAGGAACTTTATCCCTTTTTGCTCTCAGTGCTCCCTGTCACTAGATCTCCTCATGACCTGTTCAGCTCACTCCTTGTTAGTATGCATGTCTCCTCTCTATGTATCCATGCACAGATGGAGTGTGGAGCATGTACAGTGGAGGTGATCTGTGCCCTCATACAGCCAATACCATTCACCCAGTGTTTTTGTGCTATAGTGAAAGTGAAACTGCTTTGCTATGGGAAGGTAAGCACCGGAGCTGTAATAACTGCTTGAATCAAGTAAGATTTTCTTTTAGCTGTAGGAGTTTGAAGGCGTGTGTGTGTGTGTGGGGGGGACTTTGTAATTGATTTCTTTAGGTACAGTGCTAGATTGGGACTTCAGTAACACAGACCGCAGCTAACTGCAGGATTAGGTTTATCTGCACAGAAAAAGCACAGAGTAACAGATCATGATTATTCCTTTTCCTGATCTTAAAGGGGAACTGTGGTCCAAAAACGACTTTAGGTAAATTGATAGGAATTGCTCTCCTGAGAATTTTCGCAAATTATTGTCATTGTTTATTATGCATAGTTTTGAAGATATTTACATTTTTGTGTGGGATAGGCAGCAGCATCACCAGGTCCCCTGCACTTCATGTTAGTCAATCTGCCCTGTGTCTCCTCCTCCCCTTTGCAGCCCCCCTGGTCCCTCCCACTCATGGACCCCATGGTCCCTCCAGTTGCAGGCCCACTTGGCCCATTCTCACAGCACGAGTTCCACAGTTATATATGAATATATTCACAGCACAAGACAGTCAGATCACAGATAATATATAATATACACTTCACACAACAGAAAATGCACAGATATATTTACTATTACATCACACTACACCTCACAGCATATATAATATACAATCACAACACAGTCACATTTATTATCATATCCTCACACACACAGTCACATAGTATATATAATATCTATCACCCACAAACATCACAAGGTATAGATAATATATAGCACAACACATTCACAGGTATATATATATTAAATATATCAACACCACAACAGTCACAGGTATCAATAGAATATATATCAGCACACAGTCACAGGTATATATATCTAGTACTCACACACACCCAGTCACAGATATATAATCTATCTCCCGACCACCCCCATCAAACACGTATATATCATATATATCACAAACACAAGTCACAGAAGTATATGATCATCTAACCATCAACACCAGATCACAGGTATATATAATTACATCCCACAACACAGTCACAGGTATTATTATATATACACCACTCGTCAGCAGTTTATAATATATATCACACTTCCACATAGTTACAACAGTCAACCAGGTATATATAAATACAAATCACACACGTTCACCAAGGTATATATAAATATCATCACACACACAGTCAACAGGTATATATAATCTACATCACCACAACAGTCCACAGCACAGGTATACATATATATACCATCACCCACAGTCACAGGTCTATTATAATATACTCACACACACAGTCACAGTATCTATTATATACAGCACACACACAGTCACAGTATTATAACATAAAAAGAAAAAAAAGATAAAATATTGGTTACATGTGAGTGACACGAAATAGCAATAGTCACAGTTTAAAAAAAGTTGGTTGCACTTACTGCTGTGATTGAAGACATTTTAAGTGATCCTTGGATATCAAAGTCATGTTTTTATTCTCTCACCACAGGAAGTTTTTTTTATTTTAAGTCACACTGGTGGAAAAGGCTGTGTCAAACCTATGAACGATAATTTCATTTTGTGGCTTTTTGCAGCTGCTCTGAAACTTATCCTAAAACTCTTGTTAATTCACTGTTAAATTAAAATACACACGGTAAAAACCACATGCCCCCTGTGTGTGCAGTTCAACGCTATAGGCAACTTAATAAGTTAAATCGCAGCAAAAACAAGTAAATCATCTTATTCTCTGCAGGTTCCGCTATTCTTTACATACCGTATATCTCCTGATTGAATAATCATATTAAAATGTGATTGCACATGCATTATCGGTTGTAATGGAAATCGCTGGAACGGACAAATCCCTGATTTTCGATGCACATGCGATTGCGCATGCTTTTGTGTTTGCGCGCACCATTGCATGCGGGATTTGGTGCGTTGAAGTGGGGCCACACGCCTAGTTCTTTCACAGTAATATACCAAATATGGAGATTATTATTAAGTAGTTTAGTGTATGGAATAATTTTAGTTGCATATGGTCTTTCTAGTTCCTTTTATGATGCTTAATCCCACCCACATGTCCCTTTAAAGCCAGGTCCAAACAACTCCTCACATTCCCCTGATGTTCACCACCCCCTCTGTAGAGGTTGCCACCTCTTCTTGTTATGAGCTCACACATGCACAGAAGAGATGGCTTGGTGAACAGCAGGCAGTCTTTTCTGGGACGTCAGCTGTTATGGCCATGGTTGAAAGCTGCTACCCGGAAGAAGTGGCAAGAGAGTGAGCTAATGGCGAACATCGGTAGATATAGTTTTTCTTTCGAACATAGTAACATAGTAATTGAGGTCGAATAAAGATGACTCCATCTAGTCACCTTTAAACCTCCGACTCCAAATGGAACTAGAAAGTATCTCGTCTTTGCAAATGGTAATTATTGTCTAGGGGTTGTAAGTTTGCTTAATTCAACTCCAGATTTGTGCTGAAAGAAAAAACCCATGAATTTGTTACAGTACGCCGAAAAATAAGGTACCATGATTATACAATTCTATACATTTTCTATTTAGGTTTTTTAGTGTTAGTAGATCCTTCAAAAAACACGTTTACTTGTTCCTTTGAAGCACTTGTTGTCTAATGCAAAGGCTAAATCTAGCAATACTGGCTTCAGTGAATACAGAAAAGGCTAGTTACTTCTGTGGAGAATCTGTATAAGCCACGTTAACTGCGGTTAATGTAATTGCTCTTGTTTCTTAGCATTTCAGAGGGGTAGGTAGTGAACTGAGGAAAGGAAAATAGATAAGTATAGCCAAATATTAAAGGGGAACTGTGGTCCAAAAATGACTTTAGGTAAATTGATAAGAATGCTCTCCTGAGAATTTTTGCAATTTTTTTGTCATTTGTTTATTTTGCATCATTTGAAATATTTAGGGCTCGTTCACACTAGAACTGACAGTAACAACAGCATGAGTTTTTCATCCATTTGTATCCATTTTTTTAGCAATGTATATTCCATAATTCTATAGAAAATGCATGAAATAATGGACAGAAATGCTGCATGCAGTGGGTTTTTAAACTGGAAACAGGAAGGATTATAAGCAGCAGTGTGTGAACGATATTATGAAATCCTGTGGGGTTTTACTGTCTGTCCATTTTTAAACCGCACTGGTTTGAAAACGGATACAAACTGATGTAGTGTGAACGAGCCCTTACATTTTTTGTTGATATGGCAGCAGCATCTCCAGGTCCCTGCACTTCCTGCTCTGAAACCATGTCAGTCCTTCCATTGCAGCCCCCATCTCCTCGCAGCAAACACCCCTGGCCCCACTCATGGACCCTATGGCCACTCCATTGCAGGCCCGCTTGGCCCCTTCCCTTATAGTCCCATGTGGCCCCCGCCCACCTGTGGGTGCCTTAGCTCTGCCCACTTGTGAGTGTCTTAGCTCTGCCCACTTGTGAGTCTTAGCTCCACCCACTTTCTGTCAGTAATTTCTTTATATCTTGGGTGTGTGGAGCAGGTAGAAGGTGGTTGATGACTCATTTTAAAGGTAGGAAATTGGCTTTCATTTAAACTCAACTTGTTGGAGACGACAGTTCCCCTTTAAGCTGAACCTCTACCTGCCAATATTGGGCATTATCATTTACAAGCAGCAAGCTTGTGTCTGTGAAAACACTACGGACAGTGATCCTTAACTGAATTTTTCATCTGGTGTCTATTCTTGCAGTGATTAAATGGCTATTATCCTAATGAATATTAATGGATAGGCACACTCACACCACCTGCTAGTTTTCTCTGGTGCTGCTCTGATCAAACCCCATTCCAAAGGGCCAATCGTCACTGCAGAACAAAAAGAGGAACCATAACACTACTCAAATGTACAGGTGATAAAGGGATAGGAACCCCTATAGTTTATTCAGACACAAAGCTATCCAAGTTTTCAGGGGATGTATCTACCCTTCTTCAGGGAAACGTTGGGTTGCTTTGTATCTGAATAAACTATAGGGGTTCCCCCCTTTTATCAACCTGTTCAACCATGTAATGTTCTGGTGTCTCTTTTTTCTGTATTATCCTAATGAAAACAGCTCCTGACCTGGCTGTAGTCACTGCACCTTAAACCACCAGGAAATTCAGAAGGGTTGGAGGTTTGTGATGTCATCAGGAGTACTTTTTATTACGGTGAATAGAAAGTTAGGGTGAGGCACACTATAGCGCCTTATAGTGCTCCAGCAGCACCACGCACGTTTCTGGTGCGAGCATCCACTGCGATTGTGCAATGTTGCTTTTGCGTAGCAGCGCGCCTAGTATGCCAGTCCGACTGGCCAACACTAAGTGTGCGCTTTTTACGTGCAATTGGATCGCGCATTAAAACGTGCTGTGTGGTCTAGCCCTTCATTCATTCATTCCACATCAGGTGACCCAAGATCCCTATTATACTCGCTTATTTGTGGAAAATACTGACCACATCCTAATGCATATTACATTATGATTCAGCTGAACCCTTTGTGTGTATTTAAGATTTTTTTCCATCGATCAATTAACAAAAATGTACGGTACTCGAATGCTCACAAATGGCTAATGCTCACTTTAACCTATGCTAATTCCTACTACATTACTGATAAGGGGCTAGAAGGTTTTCCAGCATTAGAGGTGATTATGCATCGCCCTTTGAGTCTAGTTTTCCCAGCATTGCAGGAAGTATGCGAAACACCTGTACAGACACAAAACAAAATCCTGCACCCAATGAATCAATTATACATTTCTATTATTATCAATACAATTTCCAATTGACATATTTTATATGTGCAAAGTTTAGATCTGTATTACGAATAAACTATTCATACACTTACCTCCACAGCTGTTCCTCCTGTTTCTCCTCCAGCCCCATAAACACTGCAGTAAAAATGGCTTTTCTCTCTTTATATTAGGAAGTGTTTATTGTAGTGCTTAGAAGACCTACGCTTTCCAGCATTCATAAAATATGCACTGAGATTGAACAAGACGGTTAGAACACATTCAGGGAGATTCAATAAAAGTTCTTATCGTTTAAAATGGTGCTAATTTTGCCCCAACCAATCAGAACTTATGTAACCTTGAAAGCTAACATCTGATGGTTGGGGCAAATTAGCACCATTTTAAACGATAAGAACTTTTATTGAATAACCCCCATTTTTCCCTGTGCAATTATGCACTTGTTATAGTTTCTAAAGGCATGTCACCCCTAAAATCGTTTTTTAATTATGCTCCCCCATGTCCCCCAGCCCCAACCGCATGTTTCTTTTTTCAAAAAGCTCCCCAAACTCTTACTTACCTCCCCTCGATCCTCCGCCGCACTGCCGGCCCTCTGCTTGCGAGAATGCAAGCAGAGGGGCGGGACCGGCAGTCGCGTCTGTGATTGGGAGCGGCAGCAATCCACGGACGCGGCTGCGGTCATTCAGTGCAGCGGAGGAAAGCGGAGAGGTAAGTAAGAGTTTGGAGCTTTTTGGAAAAAAAACATGCGGTTGGGGCTGGGGGACTGGGAGCAGAATATTAAGGGGGATTAATGCTAGGGGGAGGGATAGTAACGGGAGGGAGAGGGAGGGAGGGGAGGGGGAGAAGGGTGCAGTGCGCATGGCAAATACTACCGGAGGCAAGATAGCAGCAGAGCCCTGCTATCCTCCTGGTGGTTAGTTTTGGGACTTTGGGGGGGGGGTTTACAGGAGAACCCTATGGAGCTGGATGTGAGGTAAGGATTAAACTACACTACATGGTGGGGCCAGTAGTGTGGGGGATTCATAGTTTTGGGGGTGGACATGCCCTTAACTACTATATGTAGCTTTAATTTGCCACCTACGTTCTCACAGCACTGATCTGAAAATCCTCTTCGAAGCAAGGCCAGGTTTTATAGTTATCCCAGTTCAACCTTTCAAACATAAACATATGTTACTAAACCATCAATACTCTTTGAAATGGTCGGCCACATACTTTTTTGTTCAACTGGTGATATTTCTACCCCATTGACAAACTATCATGGCAGCCTTCATGTCAGGTTGAAATATTAGACCATGAGACCCAAGAGAAGCAGATAGGATCATGCATGGAGGCTAATTAACATAACACAGGGCACGCAACACTTTTTATTTGTTGTTTTAAGGGCCATCATCTGATCATCAATCTTTATATGGGCTAAAAGCCCCCCTACATTTGTATTTTCCTTATAATTACTTTTGCCAAAGGTGTGTGTAAGCTACTTACAGATTGTGATCCCTTGCTGCAGCTGTCGTCCTCTCCTTAGTCAGTCAAAGCGTATGATGATGTCATGGGCCGTGCCTGAGGGCATTTACAAAGTTTCCTAATCGGTTGCTTGCACTTAAAATAGCGGCAAACTGTTGCGATTTTGAATGAAATTTAAAAGCCAAATGAATAGCGTCATTGAAATCACGCAAACATGAAAAAGGGGTTTACCAGGGGCTACCAGTACAATATTAAATCCACCAGCGTCGGCATCAGAAAACTGTTGTTAGGAATGAAATTTCCCTCTGTTGCGGTCGGCCCACTGTACTAAAGTATAAGAAGTTGCTGGGGCTTGTTACATGTGTGGCAGTCACAAGCGATCTCCCTATACTTTTTAATAGCTTTTACCATGTGTCAATGGTCTACTGTAATAGAATTTTATGAAAGAAGATTAACAGGAATGTTTGTTAACTATAATCATTGCCTCTCTCATGCTTTAGTAACCCTCTGGATATCATATATAGTAGAAATAGTAATAATACCATATAAATCTTTCATTAGATTTAAACTGAAAACCTGTCAGGGAGCTTCATAAAAGTTTGAAATGGGGTTACCGTAATTTGCCCCAACCAATCAGCTTTATTTAACATCTAAGCTAACATCTGATGGATGGGGCAAAATTAGCACCATTTTAAACGATAAGAACTTTATGAATCTCCCAGGAAAGGAATGATTCTACATAACACTGGCAATGTGATTATATCTACTACATGCAGTGGGTTCTACACTATAGCTTCTTCCATAGCTACAGATTGTGCCCATATACTTATAGTCCGAACTATATGTTCTGCTCACATATGTATCGTTTTTGTTGCTATTCGCTTAGTGTGGCTATCACAAACTCTATGTTGTAATCTATATTTTGAGCATTTCTAATTTATAATGTTCTATTTTCATAGGTGTATTTTATGGGTGATACCTTTTGACCAAAAGCCAAGGTCACATCTGCAGTTCCTGGACATGTAAGTCCACCCAGGTTTTTTTCTTCTGACTTTGCCACAAGGATCATCTGTTTGTATGGTCTGATTGCTAAGGCCTTTCTTGGTTAATGACTACTTTGTTAATGACTGGTAGTTTTTCATAATCCTTATTAATTTCCTGGAAACTGAAATGAAAATAAATCACAACTCTCATCTGTTCATCAGAGTCCGGAAGAAAAGTGTTTCCTCTAAAAGGCATAATGGTTTGGTGGAGCATATTTGTCTGGTGTATTGGGTCATTAAATGATTAAGGAACATATAATAAGTTGTAGTTTATGAGTTGTAGTTTCAGGAGAGTTTACCAAGAGCTGTAAATGCCTTCGTTTTGTAATTTAAAGGGAATGTACACCCCTTCTTTCACACGCCATATAGCTTTCTCTTAAAGGGCTTGTCTACCTTTAAAACAAAAAACTGGTCACAATTTGCTACCTGCCCCAACCCCAACTGATGTATCAACACATTATTCAAATTGTAGTATAAACCAGATATTTACAGATTATATATTGTGGATTTTATAGCGCCAACCTCTTCCGTAGCACGTTACAATTACATGTATACATCACATCGGCCCTGCCCGAAGAGCTTACATCTAAGCACATTTATTTGACACATACAACCTATCAGTATGTCTTTATGATTGTGGGGGAACTGGAGTGCCCGGAGAAAACCCACGCAAGCAACGGGGAGAACATACAAACTCCTTGCAAATGTGTCCAAGGGGTGAATCGAACTCAGGACTTTGGCGCTCAATGCACCAGTGCTAACCACTGAGCCACCGTCCTGCCCCAGATGGGGGCCATAAGCTGCCTTCTACCTTTGTGCAATCACTCAAGAGCTGCACTTCTGATATCACAAACCATGATTAACAGTTACAAGCTTATAAAAAGCACATTGAGCAGAGGGGAGGAGGCAGATACCTTTGCCAGAACGGGTAGTTGAAATAGCGGGCAGATAATGGACTAGTCATCTGCTTTTTGTTTTAAGGGTAGACATGCCCTTTAAGTCAAAGTTCCCATTGTTCATTTTTTCCCTGTTATTTGTAAATAGTTTTAGACTTCTATAGTAAAAAGTCTCACCACACTAGATGTAAGTGAGATCTCGGTACAGACTGACAGTGTCTAAGGTGCTTGATTGAGATTTTAATAAAAAGGTGGACTAAACTATATAGTATATATATATATATGTATAGTATAGTATAGTATTTGAGGTGAATAAAGACATTCGTAACAACCAGGTCCAACCCATCTAGCAACATCCTCATTTCCTGCCTAACTGTTATCCAAGGTAGGCAAAACCCCACAAATTTATAAAGGGCAAAAAATTCCTTCCTGACTCCAAGTGGCAATCGGAAATTTCCCTGGATCAACTCTACTTTATGTATCAATACCAGTACTTGCAACATTCCTTGTTTGCAGAAACATCATCCAGCTTTTTTCTAAACTGACCAATGAACCCTCATACAAACGTCCACTGGAAGACAGTTCCATAGCCTTACCGTTTTTACAGTGAAAAACCTTTCCGAACTTGAAGCCTAAACTTTTTTCTTCAAGTCTGAAGGGATGTCCACTGTCCTCTGACATGTTCTATTGTGAACATGCCCCAGATAGTTTATGTATGGCCCGTTAATTATTTATACACAGTAATCATATCCCTACGCAAGTGCCTTTTCTCCAGTGTACATAATTGTAACTTTCCAGTCTCTTCAAGCTCCCCCAATTCCCTTATTAATTTAGTTGCCCTTCTCTGAACCCTTCCATTTCAAAGATGTCCTTTTTGTACACAGGATTTCCAAAATTGCACTGCATATTCCAAATGAGGCCTTACCAATGCTTTTTAAAGAGGGAGGATTACATTTTAACACAGAGCCATTTATAGTATAATTAGCACAAGGACTTTTAAGTCCAAAGGCATCACCTTACATTTTCAACATTGAATCTCATCTGCCACTTAGCAGCCCAATGTGACAATCTATCTAGATCCCCCTGCAACGATTGCACATCTCTGAAGTTTTTAATGGTTGACAAGTTTGGTGTCATCAGCAAACACAGAAACCTTGCTGACAACACCCACTTCCAAATCATTAATAAATAGATTAAATAGAAGCGGCCCCAACACAGAACCCTGTGGCACCCCACTTAGCACTTTAGTCCATAATGATGAAGCCCCATTTACAACTACTTCTGCATCTATTCATTAACCATTTTCTATCCATGTACAAATGTGACTCCCCAGACCAACAGACCTCCGCTTATACATTAGTCGCCTATGGGCTGTATCAAAAGCCTTTACAAAATCCAAGTAAACTTCATCTACTGATATGCCAGAGTCTAAATTCTACTTACTTCTTCATAAAAGCCAAGCAAGTTAGTTTGACAAGATCTATTCCTCCTAAATCCATGCTGGTACTACATATAATGTCAGTCCTTGAAACATACTCTAGAACATGTTCCCTTATTAAACTTTCCAGGATCTTCCCCACCACTGAAGTTAAACTTACAGGCCTGTTTTACCGGCTGTGCACGACTACCCTTTTTGAATATTGGAATAACATCAGCCTTTGGAGCCAGATTGATCTGCTCATGGTTTTCACTTACCTTCAGATAGGTTCACTATTAATAAATGCATTACACAGAGCTGTGCTAAGATCAGGTTTACTTAATTATCCTCCCCTGCAGCTCTGTATTGTGTTGTTTCTATAGACGTAAAGTTGGTTATGCAGATGAAACGCAATTTGTTTGCCAGATTAAAGACATTTTAGGAGATTTGGGAAGATTAAAAACAATATTTAGAAGATTAATAAATGTTTATCAAAATTGTGATCTAAAATATCAGTCATTATAGAGCCTGGTAATTAAGCCATATATTCTGCCAGTCACTCCTACTCAACAGAGACTGGGATTTCCTAAACTCTGGCCCTTAGAATACTCAAAGCAAACTGATCTTACACACAAGATATAGAGGTAAGCCACCAAATATATACCAAACCAATATATATGTGTGTATTATTTGTGATAACCTTGTCTAGACATTAAGGAGGTAGGTGACTCATTCTATAATATTTTCCTTAATGAGGTTGCCATGGTCAGAGTTCATTTGTGCATTGCGATCAATCATTCATTACTGCAGGAATGTTTAGGATAAGTGGAACTTAATATCCTGGGGGGAATCAACTTTTAAAAGGGTATTTGTGATTTTTTTAAATTATTTTAATATATAAAGTTGGAGGAGTTACTTCTGCATTGAGGGGGGGTTGCTACATTAGCAAGTTGCCACCGAATTGTGTATAAATCTTGCTTGCGCAAGGGGGTATGGGTAGAGAAGGGTTTAAAGCAACAAAAAAAAATACCGTAGGTTAAATCAAGATCTCTGTAAAAAAAATAAAATCCGTTTAAAACAACACTTTAAACAAATTAACAGGGAGATTCAATAAAAAAATGGTGCTAATTTTGCCCCAACCAATCAGATCTTATTTAAATTTGAAAGCTAACATCTGATTGGTTGGGGCAAAATTTAGCACCATTTAAACGATAAGAACTTTTATTAATAACCCGTAAAATTCTTAAACACCCACTTATGCCCATCCACACTAGGGGTAATGCAGGCTTCATTCTGTGCTGTTCTGAAGCTTTCTTCATCTTTTTAATAATGTTTTTGTTTTATAGCTGGCCTTTTATAACCAAAAATAAATAATAGCCTCTCCCTTTATAATTAAGTAATAAATTAAAAACACAGGGTGATAGTCTGGTTCCCAATCAGACCATCAACTGTCTCCAATAGGAGCCTCTAAAAGGTAACCAAAAGACCCTTAAAAGAGAAAAAAACACAAACCCAGAACGAAGTTTTAAAAGAAAGGGGGGAATTGCAGTTTTATTCATAGACCATTGAGTATATTATAATCCCAACTATATAAACTTTCTAACACATTATGTAAAATTGGCTGGCCAGCCACAATCCACACAGTGAATCAATATACAATACAATCTCAAATTATTATATATACATATTCAGAATTATAAAAACTTATGCCCAAATCCAGATTTGGTGACTTATAAAATTGTAACATTCTCTTTGAGTAGTTTCAATAAAAGTAACACTTAAAAATCGATACTTATCATTCCTGTGTTTCAAAACTCTTTGTTGCCACACATATTTCAATGAATTGGTAATAGGACGTGATTCTGATAGATCTTTTTGGTTTTGTGTACAATGAAAAGTTCCCCCACACCTTTTATGGATCCTTCTGCAGGTCCCTGGTTTTGGGGGGTCCCCGATTCCTCCAATACGATATAATGATGTTATTACACAATCTATCTGCAGCTGTAGATTTGATCTCCGTTCCCTTTACAGACCTTCTGGTGGGTCCCTGGTTCGGAGTAAGGACGTTAACAATCTTCCGATCCCTTACAGACCTCACACTGGGTCCCTGGTTCGGAGTATCACAAAGCCGCTAGCAGAATGATTGTTGGAGTTTTAAAAGAAATTCCCTTTCTAGACCCGTTAGGGTCTCCAGTTCGGATGTTAGGATTCGCTTAGTAAGATGTACACAATCACCTTTAGTCCATGTCCTTAAATATAGTTTACTTAAACAATCGTACACTCGTGCAGGCATACAGTTATTACAAATTATTAAGCGCGGGGTGGTCAGACCCGCTGAACTAAGCGGCTCAGAAACACACTCACCTCCGTCCTTCACCAATGACGTCAGCCATCCAAATATGCAGCTAACCATATCCTTAGTGAACAGTCCGTGCCTGCACTTCTGTAGATTCTTTAGGATCAAAGTCAACTGGGGCACTTATCACAAACATCGCAACGCGTTTCACCATAGGCTTCATCAGGCAATATGTTATCAAACATTTGTCTTTTTAACCACAGTTATATAGTCTGTAACCTCCCCTTTCATTACTCTCTCCCTCCCCCCCCTTAAAGATACATCACACCCTTCCATATTCCCCTACCTAACTCTTCTCATATTACTTATATCTATTAGCTATTGCTATTGGTGACCATATTACTATAATTAACCATTGCTATTAATGACAATATAACTTATATTTTACACTCTTCATGACCCTATATGTTTATTCCAGTAAGTTAACATTGATAAACTTAGTACCTAATCCTAAGATCCCCCCGAATAATACTTAACAGAAGAAGAAATAATTATGATGCAGTAATAACTGTTATCTATAAAATTTGGAGGACTAGAGTTAAGGTGATATTCCACCTTAAGGGACTAAAACTTCAATAAGTAAAGGGTATGTAAAGTGCCCAAAACAACTTCTATTAAAGGGTAAGTCCATCTCAAAAAAAACTTTACATATTCTAAAAAAAAAAAAATTACTATTTTAGCCGTGTACTTTGTTTGGTACTACTTTTGTGGCTTGCTTTTAATACTTTGTTGCACCTTGACATATTCAACTTGAATAATTTTTTTCCTCTCTATATTGCAGAAAAGTTATTTAAATTAAAAATATGCTTGCAGAGTTCATTGTTTAAAGGAATATTCACTGCAAAAGTGAACTATTTCTTTAATGGATTTATTGAAGGCCAGGAGGATAAGGGCTATTCCTTATGTTCCTTCTCCGATCAATGCCTATTGAGTCAGGACAAAGATAGACAAAAATGTACCTTTCGAAACGATCCTCTGCAGCACCACTGAAATTCTGACCACTTCCTGGTTCTGTTTAACTAGAGCACGCATATATCGCATGCACACTATAGTTAATCAGAACCAAGAACGTCTGGACTTGTCAGTGCTGCTGCAGGGGATCATGTGGAAGGTAAGCTTGTTCTATCTTCATTCCGGCATCACATGCATTGATTGAAGAACGGAAAGTCATTAAAGGAATAGTTCACGTTTGCAGTGCGCTACTCCTTTAAATTACTATGGGTATTGCATTTTCTTGCACACCCCTTATCTAATTTTTTGTATACTCGTTGTGAATGTGACTATTTTGACCTATAGAATAGATCCATGAGACTTAATGCTTGTGCCAGTGACTAGATGGCTGCCTCTTTTTTTGAGTTACATATATTAAAATATATTTCAAGGTCAAGTAGCACATCTCATGAATGCCAAGTCCATTGTGCTTTTAATTTATTCTTTAAACACTTTACGTTCATTTTAAGATTTGAACTACAGTCCTGTAAAGTTTGGAGGAAATAATCTTCAAGGTTTTTTTATACTGTTCATTGAAGTTAGAAATAACATGGATACGCACCAGGCATCCCATCTCTGTAACAATTGAAATTAAAATAAAGCCTAAAAAGTTAAATATACCGTATTCCCCCATCTAACAAGGGCCTCATCTTTGTTAAGCATGGTGCACACCAGCAGACCGCTCCAACTAGTGAGCACTTGTCCGGGGCGAATCACTGTCAGTTCGCAGCGTAAAAATAAATATTGATCAGTTGTTGCGAAAAATTGAGTGGTGTATGCTCAGCCTTTCTTTCTTGGGGACAACCATAATAGGATTGTAGTGCTCAGACATAATGATACTAAAGGTGCCCATACACTACTTAGACATAGACAGATTAGATGTCTGTTCTATAGACAAATTTCCAATCTTTCTGAGAACCGCCTAGCCCATTCTTCTATGCAATAAATTATGAATGGACCAGATGGCCACATCTTTAATTCCTCCATGACCTCTGGGATTTTTCCTGCTGCCTTCAAACATGCGTGTGTCACGCTCCTTCTTAAAAAACCCTCTTTTTTTCCCCTCCTACCTCTCTAACTATGGCCCGGTCTCCCTTTTACCATTGCTTCTATACACTTAGAACAACTCGTCTTTACGCGTTTTACTAACCACCCCTCCAAGTTAACCTACTGGACCCGTTGCAATCAGGATTTCGGCTGGGTCATTCAACCGAAAACAGCCCTACAATCTTCAAAATCCCAAGTGCCAATTCTCCTCGATTTATCGCTGGGTTTGATACGGTGGACCATTCACTTCTCATGCAAATTTTGCGGTTCGCGAAGTCGAAAGGGAAAGGCGGTTCCGGAAATATTGATTAATGCCATGGATCGGTCCTAACAAGTACAATATAAGCACCTATAGGCTGGGTACACACTATGAATTTCTCAGCAACCTACGATTTCTGTGTATCAGTCGGTCAGCCAGAAATATCTGCTGGTTTTTGCAGCTGCCACTACCGATGTCTATCTAGATTGCATGTGCTGGAAAATCTAAATGGAACCATCAAACTTTCCCCAAGAATTGTAGCTCTACAATGGCTGAAAGGTAATTTGTTACCTATTAAGGGATTTTCAACCCTAGACAAAATATTAAAAAGGACACCCAAAACTCCAAGACCACATTAATTACCTACGCCCAGTGGTCTCTGGAAGAGATATTCTGCTTTGTCGCCGCTCCCTGTTCTACCATTCCAGTCCTTTAGGATAGCAGACGTTGGTCAGAGCTGGGACGTTGACATCACATTTAAAGGGCATGTCCACCCCCAAAACTATAATCCCCCCCAACTACTGGCCCACCATGTAGTGTAGTTTAATCCTTACCTCACATCCCAGCTCCATCTGGTTCTCCTGTAGTCCCCCCCCAAAGTTCCAAAAACTGCCCACCAGGAGGCTAGCAGGTCCATATAGACACTGCCTGCTAACCCTGGCCTCCCGGAGATTCCTGACATGCTGTGCTGCAGCCCTTCTCCCCCTCCCTCCCCCTCCCTCCCCTCCCTCTCCCTCCCGTTCTACTATCCCTCCCCCTAGCTCAAATCCCCTTAATATTGTGCTCCCTCATGTCCCCAGCCCCAACCGCATGTTTTTTTTTTAAAAGCTCCCCAAACTCTTACTTACCTCTCCACTTCCTCCGCTGCACTGAATGACCGGCAGCCGCGTCCGTGATTGGCTGCCGCTCAGCCAATCACAGACGCGACTGCCGTCCCGCCCCTCTGCTTGCATCTCTCAAGCAGAGGGCCGGCAGTGCGGCGAGGATCGAGGGAGGTGGTAAGAGTTTGGGGGGCTTTCTGAAAAAAAAAATGATGCGGTTGGGGCTGGGGGACTGGGGGAACATCATATTAAAAATTATTTTCGGGGTGGACATGCCTTTAAAGGGACACTAAACTGAAAAAAATAACTTTCCTTTACCCTTTTCTATATTTTTAGTGCTGCCAGGAACTTTATCCCTTTTTGCTCTCAGTGCTCCCTGTCACTAGATCCCTCATGACCTGTTCAGCTCACTCCTTGTTAGTATGCATGTCTCCTCTCTATGTATCCATGCACAGATGGAGTGTGGAGCATGTACTGGAGGTGATCTGTGCCCTCATACAGCCAATACCATTCACCCAGTGTTTTTGTGCTTATGTGAGTGAAACGGCTTTGCTATGGGAAGGTAAGCACCTGAGCTGTAATAACTGCTTGAATCAAGTAAATTTTCTTTTAGCTGTAGGAGTTTGAAGGCGTGTGTGTGTGTGTGGTGGGGGGACTTTGTAATTGATTTCTTTAGGTACAGTGCTAGATTGGACTTCAGTAACACAGACCGCAGCTAACTCGGATTAGGTTTATCTGCACAGAAAAAGCCCAGAGTAACAGATCATGATTATTCCTTTTCCGGATCTAAAGGGGAACTGTGTCCAAAAACGACTTTAGGTAAATTGATAATTGCTCTCCTGAGAATTTTCGCAAATTATTGTCATTGTTTATATGCATAGTTTTGAAGATATTTACATTTTTGTTGTGATAGGCAGCAGCACACCAGGTCCCCTGCACTTCATGTTAGTCATGCCCCTGTGTCTCCTCCTCCCCCTTGCAGCCCCCCTGGTCCTCCTCCCACTCATGGACCCCATGGTCCCTCCAGTTGCAGGCCCCCTTGGCCATTCTCTACAGCCACATGTGGCCCTGCCCACTTGCGGGTGCTGTGGCCCTGCCCACTGCGGGTGCCTAAGCCCCTGCCCACTTGCGGTGACTAAGCCCCACCCACGGATGCCTATGTCCCACCACCCTCGGGTGCATAGACCCCCCGCCCACTCGCGCCATGGGCACACGACATTCCCCCCCCCAAAGAAAACTCTGTAGAAACAGCCTTTTCAGGCAGAGTGAGAAGAGAGTGAGAACTCACAGCAGAAAGGGGGAGGGACTTCCTGTCTCCCTCACACACTGAGGAGTCTGAGGCTGTGCTCGCCGCGGCACTGTGCAGGAGAAGCCTTAGGATGTCACATGTCTGCCTCCTACCATTAACTTTCTGGTCAGTCATTTTTTATATCTTGGGCTGTGGGCATGTAGAGAGGTGGTTGATGGCTTATTTTTAAACTGGCCTTTCTTTAAACTCAACTTGTGTGGAGACCACAGTTCCCCTTAATATTGATGAAAATTAGCCATGCAGTGACAGAGAAATAAGCTTTCTGTTTAGAAGGGATAGTTTTTACATGTAGTATTTCAGGGGGAGGGCTGGGTGATTGACAGTTTCTTTCTGACTATCTGTGCCCCGTCCTCTTTAAAAAGTAAAACTCCCAGAGCTAAAAAACAAGGGATGGAAGGTCACAGAAGAAAAATAAAAATCAGATTTATGATTGGTGGGAATTAATCCTAATACTGTGAAAAAATGATTGGCTCAGTTTACATGTCCTTAATTACAGCCGATAAAGCGTGCCAGAAGGGTGGTAACTTCAGGACTATGGTACTTTACTGGTGGGAAGAAGAGAAGACGCGGGGAGGTAAGTAAACTGTCCTTTTTAAAGGGCATCACAAAGTCTAAAATGAACCATGTGCCACTATGCTAAAGCAAACTACATATCGGCATTACCTTTATGTATGTATGTATCATTTTATTTGGGTATTAAGAACCAATTTAGGCGAGTTCGGATACTAGATGAATATTATGAATGCAGAAGACTTTCAATTGCATCAGGTCCACTGGAACTAAACCACATAAATAACAATGAAGCACTGTGCTATTTATTAAATGGGACAAAGCAAACCCAGACTTCAAAAAAGCTGTGTGCTTTAATTACATCTAATTAGAAAACAATCCATTTTAGAAAGCACCGTGTTCTTTCACAGAAAAGGATTCTACTTCTATTCTTTATAGCTCCGCTAAGAAAACCGCAGACACCACAGTTTCTAACATGTACACATGTTTCTGACCTGTACACTACACTCTGTGCAAAAATAAAGCTCCCAGATGCCCCCCCCCATGTCCATAACTATAAAGGGTCATGCTTGTGAAGGTTCTCATTCATCAGGTCATGGTCTTTGTATTCAATTAGATCAACTGGACTTGAAGTTTAGTTCTTGAAGACGTTTCGCTAGTCATCCGACGGCTTTCTCAATTCAGAATGACTTGTACAAGAATCTATGGCAATTATTACCCTGGAAAATCCAATTAGCATATCACAGCCAGGTTAAGGCGTGATGGATGTGGCTAAGAGTGGTTATAGGAACGCCCAGGGTAAAAAAAGAACTAAACTTCAAGTCCAGTTGATCTAATTGAAACAACAGATATAAAGGGTCATTTTTCTCAGTCCGATTTCCTGGTTAAGCTGGGCACACAAAGTACCAATCTGTAAGATTCTGTCTGTTACTTTGAAAGATGGGACTATACACAGTAACGAGTGTTATATAAAGTATAGGGAGTTCACTTGTGACTGCCATACACTTAGCAAAAATTGTGTAAAGGCCAACTTTATAGTTTAGTAGAGGGGACTGACCTTGACCGGGGGAAATTTTCCATCTGTAACAACCATTTAAGTTTCGTATATGTAAATCCAGTCTAAAGGTTAACCAGTATTGTAAAGAGTTAACCCAAAGCTTATTAATGTATGCACAACTGTCTTGCTTACTCACAAAGTAGTAGAATTATTTTGGGAAAATGAAGTTCATCAGTAACATAAGTTGTGACCATTCATGGAACTTTTAGAGTGAACTTAAGCCACCAGAGATGTATATAACTTGTCAGGATTCACACAATGAGGTGGGAGTGGGGTGGTAGGAGGTGGAGGTTGAACGTTAGTAGGAGGAGGAGGTAAGCAGAATGACATCACACACACTCTTTACACACACACCACAAACCATAATAGACTAATTATGCTTAAAGATATAGTTTATAATTTGTAGGCTGTCTCTAATATACTTGACTGGCTTTTTACTTACTGCTAATTTGTAACTACTCCATACAATAAATCCTTATTTAATATATCACCTTGGTGAGTGTTATTATTAACCATAAGAAACTTACACGAACTAAAAAGTAAAATACACATATGTTATATTAGAGATCTGTAGAGCTTCACTATATTTGTACATCAGATCAGACCTCCAGATTAATGTAATATTAGTGTATTTTTTTACAGTATCACATGCGAGTCGCGGGTCCCGACCCGCGCACGTTTGTGTACGAACGAACATAGGCAATTGTGTAGGCACTTTATCGGCCGAAACGGTTCCGACCGACCTGGCGGATCTCCGAACAACGGCCATTTCGACCAATAAAGTGCCACACACGGGCGCATTATCATCCGAAACGTTCGTACAATCGTGCGTCGCGTGTGTACGCAACCTTAAGTCACCACTTGGTACATTTAAGTAATGAGAACAAATAACATTTTGCATTATGGGTTATGTTTGGGCTTGTCCGTTGAGCAATTAACATTTGTTACACTCAATAAAACAGTGAAAATAAAGCTGGGTACACTCATGCACAATCTTTAAAAAAAATGAGACAGAATCTACATGATACCTGTACACACAGTCCAAGCATTCCCCTATGTAAGCACAGGGAGAACGTTATGGACTGTACATTTCCCTCAGCCGCAGTCAACTCCCTATACTCTAAGTACAGGAAACGCCACGGCCAAGGGAAATTTTTCCCCAAGGCCGACGGGAATGTTCATCTGCCTTAGGAGCACTCGGAAATGCAATATACACAAGAGGTGAAAGGGACGATACCGTTGGGTATCTTACTATGTGAATTTTATTTTCGCGCCCATGTTTCATTCAGCGAAAGTGAAGTAAGTGTGCTTTTGTGTGGCAATAATTTTAAGATTTTTCCACCGGAGTCTATAGGCTGAACATTTAAATGGGGTGCTGTTTAATGTTTCTACGGGAAGGATGCTTATCTGCATGGTACTTTATCTAAAACCCAGGAGAGTTTAAACTATTTACAGCCCTTTCTAATCTCTCTGTGGGATCTCGGTTTAAGGAAACCATTCAGCTTCTCAGTAATGGTTGTTTTGTGCTCCCCAAAGCAAGACCATTTTGATACCTTCTCACATCAATTGCTTTACTTTCTTTTTCTTGTGACTTTGTTTCTCCTCTTACAAGTGACCTCTTGTCTGTGTGGTAATAACAGCTTTGATCAGCATTCAAGTGGGTCCTGGTCAGTATCTATACTTTTATCTTTTTTACTATCTTAATGATGGTTAGGAGGGTGTTTAACTGTTTTATTGCACCTCTGCTGGTTCCCGAAGTGTCAGTGTATAAAAACAATAGTTCTTTGTTGTAAGAAGAACGTTCACTGGGACAAAGGACTGGAATTGGGAATTCTTGCAGGGAGATGTAATAAAAAGTTCTTCAGGGTATTCAATAAAAGTTCTTATCGTTTAAAATGGTGCTAATTTTGCCCCAACCAAGTCAGATGGTTATCTTTCAAATATTAAGTAGATCTGATTGGTTGGTGGCAAAAATTAGCCACCCATTTTAAACGATAGAACTTTTATTGAATACCCTGCTTATTGTTAAAAATGGTGTAATTTTGCCCCCAACATCAGATGTTAGCTTTCAAATGTTAAATAAGATCTGATTGGTTGGGGCAAACTAGCACAATTTTAACAATAAGAACTTTTATTGAATAACCCTGAAGAACTTATATTACATCTCCCTGCAAGTAGTGGCCCACTGTGTAGTGTAGAAAAATCCTTTCCTTACACCCCAGCTCCAAAGGTTTCTCCTTAATGTCCCTCCAAAGTCTGAAAAACTGGCCACCAGGAAGCCTGGCAGAGTCCATATAGGACTCTGCCTCCTGTCTCTCCTCGGGAGAATTTTTGCCATGCGCACTGAAGCCCCCCCCTCTCCCCCTCTCCACCCGTTTTCCTTTCCCTGCATGTGAAGTATGCCCCCCCCTTCCACATCCAGATCCATCCTAAGCATCTTTGCACCTAACTCATTCTTTGGGGGGAAGGATGTAACCCCTGCCCGCACCTAACCACCAGGATATTTAGAAAAACAAAACAAAAAACCCTGATCCGTCTTACAGAGCCTTCTCCGCGCGGGTTTCTAGTGACGTCAGCCGTAAGGTATTTTATGTATAATAAGTGTAGGTGTACGTATGTACATCCATTTCCTTAGATCCCTATTATATAAATATATTTAATCTTCATAGGAGATTGCATTGAGTTTTAAGGTTCGTACATGTGCGATCGCGGCCCCGACCCGCGACGCACAATGTGTACGACAAAAGCTTTGGCCGATAATCATCCCAGGTGAAGACACTTTATCCTATTTGGTTCCTTGGATGCTGGGGACGTCTTAGTAACAGTTTTAAATTATTGTGTAAAGATTATATCTATACACACATAGCAAAACATACACACAATAAATCCATTTTGCACCAACGGACCACTTTTGCTAGTAAATGCTTAGCTCATTGCCTGTTTTTCAAGGGAAAGACAGAAAACAAAGAGGAATCATCAAAGTAAAGGAATCTTGCTTATAATTTTGAGATGTAATTATTTCCTATCACTAAGTCCGATGAATCTAACACAATGATGATAGTGTAAAAATATTTATTCTACTGAATATATTCAGCTAAGATATAAGACAACTAGAAGAGGGAATTTAAAGCTTGATTTATTTTTCCCTGGGGATTCTGTTAAACGTTGTACTCAAGGCCACAAAAACAACTGTATTTTATATACCCTCGCTCAAAATGAAGGCTTTTTTTTTTTTTTTAATGCCCAGCTTTTTATGATATTATTTTACAGTTATAAAGATTGTTCATTTTAAAATTGGATGGCGCAAAAAAAAAAAAAAAAAAAGGTGTAGACTAAAAATCATTAAGTACAGTCCTGGTTAGAAATCAGCATCACATGTAATGTCAATCTGCTTGGCTGTTCTGAAATCTCAGTAGGATCAAACTTTGTATTTCTACATAAACTGGAAGAAGATGGATTTTTTTTTGTGCTTGCAACAATTTAACTAACACTCATCGAAAACTGTTTACTTGACATGTTTTCTTTGTGGTTCGATTTCCCCATGAATACAATGTATCTTCTACCAATTTTTTACATCCAGCACCAATACTTTCACCTCACACTTCATATTTTATTTGGTCACTCAGAAAATTCTGTTGATGTTCTGCAGAACTGTACAGTTTAAGATTATTTAAGAGCATTAATATTTGGCTTGGATTGTTTGAATGAGTTTTCCCAAACAGACTCTATTTAACAGTCATTTCTGTCATTTTAACCTGCTGAAAGTTTTTTTCTGTTTTTTTTCAGCAACCATAACAACTAGTTTTACTTTGTATGCAGTAATAAGGTGCTCTGTTTTGTATTTTGCATTTTCTTTTTCTTGCAGAACCTTTTTATCATTACTGAAAAAATTACTTTGTGCATTAATCTAGAAATAAATAAATGTAACTAGCACTAACTCTGTGTGTTGTGGTTGCTGCATTTTTTTCAATACAGTACTTGTTTTGTTCAGGCTCTGACCACTGACCCTGCTATTTTCCACCTACCCAACTGTCAATACTGCATTACAGCACACCAACTGTCAAACCATTCCAGCTACAGCAAAACTGCTAACAGAAATGCTAATACGTACAAGTTTCACATTGGATATCTAATTAAATAGGTGTCAGATCATGAAAAAAAGATAGTGATAGTTAGGATAATTAAAGTTTCCACTAATGGGCAATTGTAAAAAACAATTTTCCAGTGACTACCCTTTAAGTCGGTCTATAGCAGTGATCCTCAAACTATGGCCCTCCAGATGTTGAAAACCACAACTCCCAGAATTCCTTACAATAGTTGGAAGCAGGGAATGCTGGGAGTTGTAGTTTTCTAACATCTGGAGGGCCATAGTTTGGAGGATACCTGGTCTATAGTAATAAGCCATTTATTTTGGTACCCCTCAACCTCTCTATCAAGTACTGAAGCAACCATCACAGAAATAAAGGGCATGTATGTCTCCAACATAAAAAAATATACTTGCTTCCTTCAAATAATTTAAAGACTGAATTAGTGGCTTACCTTACAGCATTCCTGAGTGAGATATTTGAACTGGAGTACGCCCTCTGCTTCCCCAAAAGTTGTTGTCTCTTTTAAAACTGTATCCTTCATTGAGCTTTGCACATGCCCAGAGCAGACTGTGCAGTCTTTTCCATGATTGGCTGCTGTGTTGGGAAGAAGAGGCTAGACAAGGAAGGCGAACCCCATATCAATATTTCTGGATTGCCAGTAAGATAAACAACAAGCATTTTGGGGGTGGGTAGGCAAGTATGTGTGTGTGGGGTGTCTGGGCCCAAGTTGAGTATTTTAGATAGTCCTAATCATCTCTATTACCTTTTTTGATTGCATTTTGTTGTCACAGTCCAATCAGTTACTGATTACCTGTTCTTGATTACCTGTGCACAGGTGCAGAACCTCACATTTAATTTCTCACCCACAGGTATCCCGTTAAGTGTGCGTGATTTGCTGTGTAATTGGAACCTGGACAGATGTTATTTTTCAGTATAAGCAGGGACATAACTGCAGGGCACCGCCCCCGCAAGGTCGGCCCCTTCACTGTTTTTAAAAGCTGGTCGCATGTATGAAGGAAAAATATGCGTGATCAGCTGTTTAAAGATCGGGACCGGAACTTCCGGTTCAGTTCTGGTCTTTAAAATAGCGGATGTTCCTTCACACGTCGGATCAGCTGTTTAAAAAACAACTGATGGCGGAGGTGTTGGGTGGGACCTCTACCGTTTGGGCCTCATGGGTTGGCAAGGGCAGCAGATACGTCACTGTAATATTAGAGACCACTAGAAAACAGAATTACACCACATTTCAGAATCATTTTCAAACATGTTGTCTGTTCACTTGACATACACATCAATTTCTGTTCAATTCAGATCAGAAGTATGTGTACATTGTTCAATAGAATGCCCAGAAAATATGCAGGAGGTCTTCAATCACTATGGGGATTGGATCGGTCGAATATTCCCGGTTCTGTGGCGCCACAAGGAAATTGTTTAATGGGGATGCACCATGTCAGGCTAAATAGATAGCACCCATTATTTCATAGGGTGGCTCAGTGGTTGACACTGAAGTCCTGAGTTTAATTCCACCCATGGACACATCTGTGAGGAGTTGGTATGTTCTCCCTGTGTTTGTGTGGGTTCCTCGGGGATCTCCGGTTTCCCCCACAATCCTAAAGACATACGATAGGTTGATGTGTCCAATAAATGTGCTTAGATTGTAAGCTCTTCGGGGCAGGGCTGAGTAGAATGTATACATGTAATTGTTAAGGAAGATGCTGGTGCTATATAAGAATCCTTAATATAATAACGTTTTATTTTAAATCTGAGTAATTAGACTTTTTTTGCATTGATATTTATTATTTACCATTGGAAAAAAAATTAGATCTGTAGTATCTGCCTCTAAACAAGACATGGCCTTAGATGAAACTCTTGAGATGCTGTGGTGGGTTGGAATATGTACACGGCTGTTTGTTGGACCCCATACCTTGGATTCTCTTAAGGGCCATTCTGCTGAATGCCTAATTTGGTATAGTGGTTTTTTTCCTTAAGTGACTGGAATCACTCTCTTGGTAGCTGTAAAACTGTTGTAATGTGTGGTGCAGATGTTCACATACCGTTCACAATATTCCGTGGATTATTATTTTTTTTTTACTCAACTCTCCCTGTTAAGTTTTAGCCATGTTAGTTGAGTGGTAGTTCCATTTACCATGTTTACAGCCATTAAATACATTAAAATCACTCATCTGTGTTATGTTTCCTTAGTTCTCTTTGGTAGGTTAATAGGAGGCAGCTGAATATTACCCTCTGCAATTGTTTAATTAATTAATGACAAGGCAGCTATATAACTTAGGAAGTTGGTGGGCCAAAAGCATTTCCACAGAGCATAAAAAAGGGAGCAGAACCTTCTATAACAGAAGGTATCTTGCAGTCCATGCTATATGAATACATTGCCCACAAAATCTTAAGGTTCATACACACGTTCCCCCGCGACGCACAATGTATGAACGGCGTTTTTGGCTGATGATCGTCCTGTGTATGAGCACTTTATCAGCCGAAAATGGCATTGTTAGGGATCATTGCTTGATCGCTGGGCGGATCTCCGAACGAGCGGCAGTTTTCGCCCGATAAAAGTGCCCATAACAGGACGATATCGATCGCACGGGTACAATAAGAAACAAGAAGCAATTCTTACTCCAGGTTTCCCAGATAGGGGTGGAGATATGCAAAATTCCTTTATGTCCTAGGCTATGCATGTGCCAGGCTGCTGGCTTAATAACATGCAATACAGCCTTTTTATCGAGCCAATCATCTGAACCTGCAGACATGACATGTTTCGATCTTGTTAGATCTCGTCAGTGCAAGATACAGAGAATTGCTTCTTCTCTTGTCTAGAACTCACATATACTCCTAATAATCTGCATGTTTTTTTCTTAAATGTATTTTGTTTCAATTGGGAAATGCAGTTTCCATAAATATTTACAATTAGCATTTATACATTTTGTAATATGCAAAGATGCCGTTTTTTGAACATTTAGCGACTAGTTGCCTTAGAGGATGACTACACTGTAAAATTAACTCTTGGTCTGTCCTGCTCATTGATTGAAGTAGGGAGGTAAGGCATAGCTCCATAACCACCCGGTGAACTATTCCTTTAAACAAACTAAACTTGGACTTGTAACATACCACAATATACGCTTGCCTCCTACTACTGTTTAATAATATTGGGGTTGACAGAGGACCAAGGGGGATGTCATTGTTAAGGCAGGGTTGTATTTTGGGAAGGGTGGAATGTGGACAATGTCCAACATTGTGTTTCATCCAAAAGAAAAAAGCCGTAGAATCTGGGAAAATTTAGGATAACATTCGTATGAGTCCAAGAAATTATAGGCGCCAAATCGTACGCATTGTTTATGTAATTTTAAAAAACTGCAACTGATTTAGGAATTACTGCAATGAAGTCTGCTGCCAAAGTTTTATGTAAACTAGGCCATCTATCATTAGAATCAATGGGGCTAATGAAATAAAAGTTGCAAAGTTTTGCCAATGTTTAATTGCAGAAAGAAAAATTTGGATGTTTTAAAACAGCATCCCAGTAAAAAAACATTTGATTGGTGCTGCAATTAATCGGTTGTTTTTTTTTTTTTTTTTTTTTTTTTTGGTTTTTCTCTCTGTGCCACATATGTGAATAAATAGAGAGGTGAGGCGCTCTTCTCTTCTTCTCTCTTCTATCCCCCCCCTTTCCTCTCGGCCTCCCCCGCCCTGCTCTCGCGCTTTTCTCCCGCCTCATTCTTTGCTTCCCCCCCCCCAACACCCAATTGGTTAACCTTATGCTTACTGGCCTTCCTGCTTCCAATCTTTCCCCCTTCAGTCGCACTTAAGTTGCAGCATAGAATTAATGTCTCACTCTAGAACAATCAGGATAAAATATCCAGTGTGTCGCACATTCTACCTGGCTCCCCATTAAACAATCATTATCTACAAAATCTTCTCTTAACATTTAAATTGTTTTTCTCGCGCTTCTTCTTATATGTCTTTCTCTTGTATCCCACATCCATCTCTGCCTGTACCCAGGTCACACAGAACCACTCTAACTTACAGACCCCCCCACTTCACATCTGCCTCTTCTTGCCTAACTAAACCCAGTTAAAATCTAGCCCCCTTTCCTTAACCAGTTATGTCATTGCAATTCCCATAGGCAACCATAAAAGTAATGAAATTCCTAGGCAACCAGTATGTAATGAAATTCATGGCTACCAGTATGAAAACGAAAAAACCATGAATATTCCAGTAATGTAATAAAGTCTCATGGCTACCAGTTATTATAATGAAATGGGCTACATTATTTAATGAAATTCCATGGCTTACAGTCTGTGAGTTAAAATAGAACAAAGTCAGGATGTTGCAGCACTCATTAGAAATTTATTAGAAAATAAACATTCATACAGGGACATAACAGGCAGACGTTTCCGTAATTATCCAAAGTTACCTTCATCAAGCTATTAAAATGAGGTGATCATGTTGATTAAATTCCCATGACTACCGAATGTAAGGAATTGGCTACTCAGATGTAATAAAATTCGCCATGGCTACCCTATGATACAGGCGTTAATTGAAATCCCATGGGCCATGAGAATTATAATTATATACTGGTAGCCATGGGAATTTCATTTACATACTCTTACCAATGGCCAGTGAAATTACATGGGTAACAGTATGCAATGAAAAACCATGGCTTTACCCGTATGTAATGAAATTCCCAGGATACCAGTAGTAATTACAATTCCCATGGTTCCACCATATGTGATGACATTTCCCCCACCCCATGGCTACAGTATGTAATGAAATGGCTACCAGTATGTTAGAAATTTCCCACTGACTACCCGTATTGTAATGAATAGCTCCCAGTATGAATGAAAAATCCCCATGGCGATCAGTATGTATGAAAATGATCAAATGGCTACGGTATATAATAAAATTCCAGTTTGCTACCTGGAGTAAGAAATCCCATGGCTACTACTACCAGTATGTAATACCAATTCCCCATGGATTAGTAGATAATGGAAAATCCATGGTTACCAGTATAGATGGGTGAAAATAGCCAGTTGCTGCCCAGTATGTAATTAAGTCCCAAGGCTACCAGTATGTATTGAATCCCCCATTGCTATTCGAGATAGAGTGTTAGGTTAAGCTAGGTACATTAGTTAGGGCTCCGACTGTATGAGATTGTCTCCTTCACATAGTTGCAGCTCCACCATTTTGGGCCAAAACCTTTTATTTCATAGGAAGTATGGTGGGTCTGAAGGGAGTCTACTTATCTAGTGTTGGTATTGATCTGTCCCTACAATGATACGATGACCTAGTTAAAATCCTGTGTATCAAGAGCCTCCCTTCTGGCCACACCACACCCCCCTTCTGGGCCAACGAACCACTTACTTTCACAATTCTAACACCACACCCCTTCTGGACAGTGTTAGGAAGGGCAGCATTTGGAATTTTTTTCCGGTGCCAAAACGTCTCGCGCTGGCCCTTCCCAAGTGTGCTATATAACCATGCGTTTACTGCCACCCCGCAGGAAACTCTCAAGCCCAGTAGCAAGCAGTGCTTGAAACACCAATGGCTACCAGTATGAAGGAAATTCCCATGCTCAAAAACACCTCCAGATGACTATACATAGCGTGTCGCACAACAGTAAGTAATAACATCCTGAAAGCATGAATAAAATTAGATTATTTTTTTTTTTTAATTATGTATTTATTTATTAACGTTTTTTTTTGAATGCACCCGAAGGCTAAACCACCTGTACACAAAAAAAATAGACCATATAAGTGGTGGGAGGGGAGGGATGAGAGGGATATTTCTCAAGCTGTCGCTCACTAGGCGGGGAAACTAACTGGACCCGCCCACGGCTTAACCGGCGACTGTCTGTCCCATTGGTCGCGAACATTCTGTACCGACTTCCTCAGTGGGTAGAGGAGTGTTAGGTTTCCTGGAAAGGGGGAAATGGATACATAGGGTAAGGAAGGAGTAGTTTGGGGTGTCGTACTTACATACGGTATGTATATTTATGCAGCGTTTATGGTTACCTCAAATGAAGTTTAAATAATAGTGATTGGGTACTTCCGCGCTATTGGTGTGGTAGGGAACCTGTCTCCTTACGTATGGTTGGCTGCACTGCAAGTTGTCCACTGCAATTTGTTTCTAATAATCACTTTAAAAAGTATCTTGCTGCACGCTTTGGGGTATGGGTAGGGGAAGGGGTTAAAACAAGAAGTAAAAATTAAAAAAGTAAATAAATAGGTTAAGATCACGATCTCTGTTAAACAAACCAGTTTAAATGCCACTTCCATATATTAAAAGTTAAAATTCAAAACACTCACTTGTTGTATCCACACTAGGGGTAAATGCAGGCTTTACTCTGTGCTGTTCTGATGCTGGATTGTGGTCTAGTATAGTTCCCAAAAACCTCTGCAAACAGGAATAAGGTTGCCAACAAACTTTATTATAGCAATTAAAAAAACAATAAAAAAGCACTAAAGTAAAACCTTGACCAAAACGTCCATTAGCAGTTTTTGAAGTGTGCACTTCTCTTGATATGGTGTGGCCCCTTTAAGTCGTGAAGCGTAGATTAAAACAGCGAAACGCGTAGGAACTACCTCACAAGCCACGACTTAAAGGGGCCCAATCCATAGCAGAGGGTTTGCAACTTACAAAAATGCTAATGGACGTTTTTTTGAAGGTTTTTTAGTGCTTTTATGTTTTAATTGCTATAATAACGTTTGTTGGCAACTTATTCCTTGTTGCAGAGGTTTTGAGGAACTACCAGACCAAGTCAAGCATCAGAACTGCACAGAGTAAAGCATGCAGTACCCCTAGTGGTGATAGACACAAGTGCGTGTTTGAAGTGTAATTGGATTATATGGAAGTGTCATTTTAACTGGTTTGTTTACAGAGATCTTGATCTTAACCTATTTATTTTTTCTCTGTTTTACCCTTCCCTACCCATACCCACACGCGCAAGGCAAAGATACTTTGTAAAGATGTTTTTAAATCAAATGAAGTTTATTTATAGTGGTGAGAAACATGTTTTATGGGGTGTTTCTACTTTGTCTGCTATTTTGATATTATAATCCTGCAATTAATTTAAGAGTGTTTAGAAACACAAAATGAAAGTACATGTTTTTTTTTAGCTCCGGTTTTCCTTTAATGTCTATTGTTCCATATATTGTTATTACTTGATTTACACCTCCACCCTGATGATTGAGATACTGTAGGGTTGAATAAGGGGAGTGTCAATCTCGTATACTGGTGCCTACCCACTTATTTATTTCCACTTGAGTGATCAAGCAACAGATTACAGTTCAAGGACATTCATGACTACATACTTCAAAAGGGGCTTAGAATCACATAGCCCAAAGCAATTTACATTACAGGGTAATGATGTGAGTGTGAACAACCGGGGCAATTAACAAAAAGGTGGTGCAATTCGAAAAGCTGTTATCCTTTCTCCTTTCAGTTGAAAACACTTAGCATTGCAGGGGTGTGGTAAGGAAAGAGGTTAGAAGTTAGACCTTCCAGATGGGTACTTTGACGTGGTTAGAAGGCTTTTCATTCATGGATCAAAGTAATGTATACTAAAACCCCTTTGTTTATAAAGTATGCCAGTGCGCAGATAATATGATATGTATGGGGGCTGGAAGTGCATGATATCTTTGCTTATGTTTGTATAAATGTATGACAGCTCCTTGTCTTGTTCTGTATTTCTTTTGGAAAGCCATTTATTCGGACTTTTCCAAATGGGGATTTACTTGACGGTGGTGACAGGCTTTATCATTTAGTGACACAAAGTATGTAAACTTAAAAACCCCTTTGATTATAAGCTGCCCGTGTGCAAAGATAATATGATATTGTATGGGGCCTAGGACCTGTGCATTGCATTATTTTTTATGTTTGTATCCTACTGATGCCACCGGAGGACGGGGGAGAACCGAACGTTGGCACATACCTATGTCCACAATAAACGTTGGAATTTACCAAGTGCAGTGGCGGTCCTATTTCTATCTCTACTTTGCGTCTCTTTTGCTTGTTGGTGGTTTATTTCCCCCGGCTTAGAGACCCAGCCCTATCTACCTACAAAACCTTCCCCCTCCCCCTCCTGCTCTGTAAAAAAAAAAAAAAATTACTATTTTAGCCTGTACTTTGTTTGGTACTACTTTTGTGGCTTGCTTTTAATACTTTGTTGCACCTTGACATATTCAACTTGAATAATAATTTTTTCCTCTCTATATTGCAGAAAAGTATATTTAAATTAAAAATATGCTTGCAGAGTTCATTGTTTAAAGGAATAGTTCACTGCAAAAGTGAACTATTTCTTTAATGGATTTATTGAAGGCCAGGAGGATAAGGAGCTATTCCTTACGTTCCATTCTTCGATCAATGCCTATTGAGTCAGGAACAAAGATAGACGAAAACTTACCTTTCGCACGATCCTCTGCAGCACCACTGAAATTCTGACCACTTCCTGGTTCTGTTTAACTATAGCACGCATTATAGCGCATGCACACTATAGTTAATCAGAACCAAGAAGCAGTCTGGACTTGTCAGTGCTGCTGCAGGGGATCATGTGGAAGGTAAGCTTGTTCTATCTTCATTCCTGGCATCACATGCATTGATTGAAGAACGGAAAGTCATTAAAGGAATAGTTCACGTTTGCAGTGCGCTACTCCTTTAAACATTCTATGGGTATTGCTTTTCTTGCACACACCTTATCTAATGTTTTTGTATACCTCGTTGTGAAATGTGACTATTTTGACTATGATGAATAGATACATAGACTTAATGCTTGTGCCAGTGACAAGATGCTGCTGCTCTGTTTTATGAGTTACATAATTTTAAAATATATTTGCCAAGGTCAAGTAGCACATCTACATGAATGCCAAGTCCATTGTGCTTTTAATTTTATTCTTTTAAACACTTTACGTTCATTTTAAGATTTGAACTACAGTCCTGTAAAGTTTGAGGAAAACAATCTCAAAGGTTTTTTTATATGTTTCATTGAAGTTAGAAATGAACATGGATACGCACACATGCATCCCATCTCTGTAACAAATTGAAATTAAAATAAAGCCTAAAAAAGTTAAATATACCGTATTCCCCATCTAACAAGGGCCTCATCTTTGTTAAGCATGGTACACACCAGCAGACCGCTTCCAACTAGTGAGCACTTGGCCGGGGCGAATCACTGTCAGTCGCAGCGATAAAAATAAATATTGATCAGTTGGTGCGAAAATTTGGTGGTGTATGCTCAGCCTTTCTTTCTTGGGGAACAACCATAATAGGATTGTAGTGCTCAGACATAATGATACTAAAGGTGCCCATACACTACTTAGACATAAGACAGATTAGATGTCTGTCTATAGACAAATTTCCAATCTTTCTGAGAACCGCCTAGCTCATTCTTCTATGCAATAAATTAATGAATGGACCAGATGGCCACATCTTTAATTCCTCCATGACCTCTGGGATTTTTCCTGCTGCCTTTCAAACATGCGTGTGTCACGCTCCTTCTTAAAAAAACCCTCTTTTTTCCCCTCCTACCTCTCTAACTATGGCCCTGTCTCCCTTTTACCATTGCTTCTATACACTTAGAACAACTCGTCTTTACGCGTTTTACTAACCACCTCCAAGTTAACCTACTGGACCCGTTGCAATCAGGATTTCGGCTGGGTCATTCAACCGAAACAGCCCTACAATCTTCAAAATCCCAAGTGCCAATTCTCCTCGATTTATCGGCTGGGTTTGATACTGTGGACCATTCACTTCTCATGCAAATTTTGCGGTCGCGAAGTCGAAAGGGAAAGGCGGTTCCGGAAATATTGAATTAATGCCATGGATCGGTCACTAAGCAAGTACTAATATATAGGCACCTATAGGCTGGGTACACACTATGGAATTTCTCAGGCCAACCTACCGATATTTCTGTGTATCAGTCGGTCAGCCAGAAATATCTGCTGGTTTTTGGCAGCTGCCACTACCGGATGTCTATCTTAATTGCATGTGCTGGAAAATCTAATGGAACCATCAAACTTTCCCCAAAATTGTAGCTCTACAATGGCTGAAAGGTAATTTGTTTACCTATTAAAGGGATTTTCACCCTAGACAAAATATTAAAAAGGACACCCAAAACTCCAAGACCACATTAATTACCTACGCCCAGTGGTCTCTGGAAGGAGATATTCTGCTTTGTCCGCCGCTCCCTGTTTACATTCCAGTCCTTTAGGATAAGCAGACGTTGGTCAAGAGCTGGGACGTTGACATCACATTAAAGGGCATGTCCACCCCCAAAACTATAATCCCCCCCAACTACTGGCCACACCATGTAGTGTAGTTTTAATCCTTACCTCACATCCCAGCTCCATCTGGTTCTCCTGTAGTCCCCCCCCAAAGTTCCAAAAACTGCCCACCAGGAGGCTAGCAGGTCCATATAGACACTGCCTGCTAACCCTGGGCCTCCCGGAGATTCCTGACATGCTGCTGCAGCCCTTCTCCCCCTCCCTCCCCCTCCCTCCCCTCCCTCTCCCTCCCGTTCTACTATCCCTCCCCCTAGCTCAAATCCCCTTAATATTGTGCTCCCTCATGTCCCCAGCCCCAACCGCATGTTTTTTTTTTAAAAGCTCCCCAAACTCTTACTTACCTCTCCACTTCCTCCGCTGCACTGAATGACCGGCAGCCGCGTCCGTGATTGGCTGCCGCTCAGCCAATCACAGACGCGACTGCCGTCCCGCCCCTCTCTTGCATCTCTCAAGCAGAGGGCCGGCAGTGCGGCGGAGGATCGAGGGGAGGTGGTAAGAGTTTGGGGGCTTTCTGAAAAAAAAAATGATGCGGTTGGGGGCTGGGGGACTGGGGGAACATCATATTAAAAATTATTTTCGGGGTGGACAATGCCTTTAAAGGGACACTAAACTGAAAAAAATAACTTTCCTTTACCCTTTTCTATATTTTTAGTGCTGCCAGGAACTTTATCCCTTTTTGCTCTCAGTGCTCCCTGTCACTAGATCTCCTCATGACCTGTTCAGCTCACTCCTTGTTAGTATGCATGTCTCCTCTCTATGTATCCATGCACAGATGGAGTGTGGAGCATGTACTTGGAGGTGATCTGTGCCCTCATACAGCCAATACCATTCACCCAGTGTTTTTGTGCTTATGTGAGTGAAACGGCTTTGCTATGGGAAGGTAAGCACCGAGCTGTAATAACTGCTTGAATCAAGTAAATTTTCTTTTAGCTGTAGGAGTTTGAAGGCGTGTGTGTGTGGTGGGGGGGGACTTTGTAATTGATTTCTTTAGGTACAGTGCTAGATTGGGACTTCAGTAACACAGACAGCAGCTAACTCAGGATTAGGTTTATCTGCACAGAAAAAGCCAGAGTAACAGATCATGATTATTCCTTTTCCGATCTTAAAGGGGAACTGTGGTCCAAAAACGACTTTAGGTAAATTGAGAATTGCTCTCCTGAGAATTTTCGCAAATTATTGTCATTGTTTATATGCATAGTTTTGAAGATATTTACATTTTTGTTGATAGGCAGCAGCATCACCAGGTCCCCTGCACTTCATGTTAGTCATGCCCTGTGTCTCCTCCTCCCCTTGCAGCCCCCCTGGTCCCTCCCACTCATGGACCCCATGGTCCCTCCAGTTGCAGGCCCCTTGGCCATTCTCTACAGCCACATGTGGCCCTGCCCACTTGCGGGTGCTGTGGCCCTGCCCACTTGCGGGTGCCTAAGCCCCTGCCCACTTGCGGTGACTAAGCCCCACCCACGGATGCCTATGCCCACCACCTGCGGGTGCATAAGCCCCGCCCACTCGCGCCATGGGCACACGACATTCCCCCCCCCAAAGAAAACTCTGTAGAAACAGCCTTTCAGGCAGAGTGAGAAGAGAGTGAGAACTCACAGCAGAAAGGGGGAGGGACTTCCTGTCTCCCTCACACACTGAGGAGTCTGAGGCTGTGCTCGCCGCGGCACTGTGCAGGAGAAGCCTTAGGAATGTCACATGTCGCCTCCTACCCATTAACTTTCTGGTCAGTCATTTCTTTATATCTTGGGCTGTGGAGCATGTAGAGAGGTGGTTGATGGCTTATTTTTAAACTGGCCTTTCTTTTAAACTCAACTTGTTTGGAGACCACAGTTCCCCTTTAATTTGAATGAATTAGCCATGCAGTGACAGAGAAATAAGCTTTACTGTTATAGAAGGGATAGTTTTACATGTAGTATTTCAGGGGAGGGGCTGGGTGATTGACAGTTCTTCTGACCTATCTGTGCCCCGTCCTCTTTAAAAGTAAAACTCCCAAGCTAAAAAACAAGGGATAGGAAGGTCACAGAAGAAAAATAAAAATCAGATTTATGATTGGTGGGAATTAATCCAATACTGTGAAAAAATGATTGGCCTCAGTTTACATGTCCTTTAATTACAGCTCGAAAAGCTGCAGAAGGGTGGTAACCTTCAGGACTATGGTACTTTACTGGTGGGAAGAAAGAAGAGGCGGGGGAGGTAAGTATAACTGTCCTTTTTAAAGGGCATCACAAAGTCTAAAATGAACCATGTGCCACTATGCTAAAGCAAACTACATATCGGCATTACCTTTATGTATGTATGTATCATTTTATTTGGTATTAAGTAAAACAATTTGGCAGGTTCGGATACTAGGATGAATATTATGAATGCAGACAGACTTTCAATTACACAGGTCCACTGGGAACAAACCACATAAAATAAAACAATGAAGCACTGTGCTAATTTATTAAATGGACAAAGCAAACCCAGACTTCAAAAAGCTTGTTGCTTAATTACAATCTTAATTAGAAAACAATCCATTTTAGAAAGCACCGTGTTCTTTCACAGAAAAGGATTCACTTCTATTCTTTATAGCTCCCTAAGAAACCGCAGACACCACAGTTTCTAACATGTACACATGTTTCTGACCTGTACACTACACCTTGCAAAATAAAGCTCCCAGAATGCCCCCCCCCATGTCCAATAACTATAAGGGTCATGCTTGTGAAGGTTCTCATTCATCCAGGTCTGGTCTGTTGTATTCAATTAGATCAACTGGACTTGAAGTTTAGTTCTTGAAGACGTTTCGCTAGTCATCCGACTGGCTTTCTCAATTCAGAATGACTTGTACAAGAATCTATGGCAATTATGTACCCTGGAAAATCCCAATTAGCATATCACAGCCAGGTGTAAGGGCGTGATTGGATGTGGCTAGAGGTTTATAGGAACGCCCAGGGTAAAAAAAGAACTAAACTTCAAGTCCAGTTGATCTAATTGAATACAACAGATATAAAGGGTCATTTTTCTCAGTCCGATTTCCTGGTTAAGCTGGGCACACAAAGTACCAATCTGTAAGATTCTGTCTGTTATCTTTGAAAGATGGGACTATACACAGTAACGAGTGTTTATAAAGTATAGGGAGTTCACTTGTGACTGCCATACACTTAGCATAAAAATTGTGTAAGGCCAACTCCTTATGTTTAGTGAGGGGACTGACCTTGACCGGGGAAATTTTCCATCTGTAACAACCATTTAAGTTTCGTATATGTTAAATCCAGTCTAAAGGTTAACCAGTATTGTAAAGAGTTAACCAAAGCTTATTAATGTATGCACAACTGTCTGCTTACTCACAAAGTAGTAGAAGTTATTTTGGAAAAGAAGTTCATCAGTAACATAAGTTGTGACCATTCATGGAACTTTTAGAGTGTACTTAAGCCACCAAGATGTATATAACTTGTCGGATTCACACACTAGGTGGGAGTGGGTGGTAGGAGTTGAGGTTGACGTTAGTAGGAGGAGGAGGTCAGCATACCAACACCACACTCTACACACACCACCACACCACCATAATAGACTAATTATGCTTAAAGTATAGTTATAATTTGTAGGCTGTCTCTAATATACTTGACTGGCTTTTTACTTACTGCATATTTGTAACTACTCCATACAATAAATCCTTATTTAATATATCCACCTTGGTGAGTGTTATTATTAACCATAAGAAACTTACACGAACTAAAGAAGTAAAATACAATATGTTATATTAGAGATCTGTAGAGCTTCACTATATTTGTACATCAGATCAGACCTCAGATTATGTAATATTAGTGTAATTTTTTTACAGTATACACATGCGATCGCGGTCCCGACCCGACGCACGTTGTGTACGAACGAACATAGGCAATTTGTGTGCACTTTATCGGCCGAAACGGTTCCGACCGACCTGGCGGATCTCCGAACGAACGGCCATTTCGACCAATAAAGTGCCCACACACGGGCCGTTATCATCCGAAACGTTCGTACACATCGGGCGTCGCGTGTGTACGAACCTTAAGTCACCACTTGGTACATTTAAGTAATGAGAACAAATAACATTTTGCATTATGGGTTATGTTTGGGCTTGTCCGTTGAGCAATTAACATTTGTTAACACTCAAATAAACAGTGTAATAAAGCTGGGTACACTCATGACAATCTTTAAAAAAAATGAGACAAATCTACATGATACCTGTACACACAGCCAAAGCATTCTCCCTATGTAAAGCACAGGGAGAACGTTATGGACTGTACATTTCCCTCAGCCGCAGTCAACTCCCTATACTCTAAGTACAGGGAACACCACGGCCAAGGGAAATTTTCCCCAAGGCCGACGGGAATGTTCATCTGCCTTAGGAGCACTCGGAAATGCAATATCACAAGAAGGTGAAAGGGACGATACCGTTGGGTTTATCTTACTATGTGAATTTTATTTTCCCCCATGTTTTCATTCAGGAAAGTGAAGTAAGTTGTGCTTTTGTGTGGCAATAATTTAAGATTTTTTCCACCGGAGTCTATAGGCTGAACATTTAAATGTGGGTGCTGTTTAATGTTTCTACTGGGAAGAGATGCTATCTGCATGGTACTTTATCTAAAACCCAGGAGAGTTTAACTATTTACAGCCCTTTCTAATCTCTCTGTGGGATCTCGTTTAAAGGAGAACCATTCAACCTTCTCAGTAATGGTTGTTTTGTGCTCCCCAAAGCAAGACCATCTTTGATACCTTCTCACATCAATTGCTTTACTTTCTTTTCTTGTGACTTGTTTCTCCTCTTACAAGTGACCTCTTGTCTGTTGGTAATAACCAGCTTTGTCAGCATTCAAGTGGGTCCTGGTCAGTTCTATACTTTTTATCTTTTTACTATCTTAATGATGGTAGGAGGTGTGTTTAAACTGTTTAATTGCACCTCTGCTGGTTCCCAGAAGTGTCAGTGTATAAACACAATTAGTTCTTTGTTGTAAGTAAGAACTGTTCACTGGGGACAAAGGACTGGAATTGGGAATTCTTGCAGGGAGATGTAATAAAAGTTCTTCAGGGTTATTCAATAAAAGTTCTTTATCGTTTAAAATGTTGCTAATTTGCCCCAACCAATCAGTTTATCTGTCAATATTAGTAAGATCTGATTGGTTGGGGCAAATTAGCACCATTTTAAACGATCAAACTTTTATTAATAACCCTGCTTATTGTTAAAATGGTGGCTAATTTGCCCCAACCGATCAGATGTAGACTTTCAAATGTTAAATAGATCTGATTGGTTGGGGCAAAAACAGCACAATTTTTAACAATAAGAACTTTTATTGAATAACCCTGAAGAACTTATATTACATCTCCCTGCAAGTAGTGGCCCACTGTGTAGTGTAGAAAAATCCTTTCCTTACATCCAGCTCCAAATGGTTCTCCTTTAATGTCCTCCAAAGTCTGAAAACTGGCCACAGGAGCCTGGCAGAGTCCATATAGGACTCTGCCTCCTGTCTCTCCTCCGGGAGAATTTTTGCCATGCGCACTGAAGCCCCCCCTCTCCCTCCTCCCTCTCCCACCCGTTTTCTTCCCCTGCATGTGAATGCCCCCCCCTCTCCCCCCTCCACCATCCAGATCCATCCTAACCATCTTTGCACCTAACTCAATTCCTTTGGGGGGAAGGTATGTAACCCTGCCCGCACCTAACCACCGAATATTTAAAAAACAAAACAAAAAACCCTGATCCTCTTACGAGCCTTCTCCCGCGGGTTTCTAGTGACGTCAGCCGTAAGTTATTTTATGTATACATAAGTGTATGTGTACAGTATGTACACATTTCCTTATCCCTTATATTTATAAATATATTTATATCTCATAGGAGATTGCATTGAGTTTTAAGGTTCGTACATGTGCGATCGCGGGCCCCGACCCGCGACGCACAATGTGTACGAACAAACGCTTTGGCCGATAATCATCCCATGTGTAGACACTTTATCCTATTTGGTTCCTCTGGATGCTGGTGACTGTCTTAGTAACAGTTTAAAATTACTTGTGTAAAGATTTATATACACACATAGCAAAACATCACACACACATAAATTCCATTTTGCACCAACGGACACCTTTTGCTAGTAAATGCTAGCTCATTGCCTGTTTTTCAAGGGAAAGACAGAAAAAACAAGAGGAACAGTCAAAGTAAAGAATCTCTGCTTATAATTTTGAGTGTAATTATTCCTTATCACTATCATAGTCCGATGAATCTAACACAATGATGATAGTGTTACCCTATTATATTCTACTGAATATATTCAGCTAAAGATATAAGACAACTAGAAGAGGGAATTTTAAAGCTTGATTTATTTTTCCCTGGGAATTCTGTTAAACAGTTGTACTCAAGCCCCAAAAACACTGTAATTTTTAGTACCTCGCTCAAATGAAGGCTTTTTTTTTTTACTGCCAGCTTTTTTTATGATAATTATTTTACAGTTAATAAGATTGTTCATTTTAAAATTGGATGGCGCAAAAAAAAAAAAAGTTGTAGACTAAAAATCATTAAGTACAAGTCCTGGTTAGAAATCAGCATCACATGTAATGTCAATCGCTTGGCTGTTCTGAAATCTCAGTAGGATCAACTTTGTATTTCTACATAAACTGGAAAGAAGATGAATTTTTTTTTTGTGCTTGCAACAATTTAACTAACACTCATCGAAACTGTTACTTGACATGTTTTTTTGGGGGGTTCGATTTCCCCATGAATACAATGTATCTTCTACCACACTTTTTACATCCGCACCAATACTATTCACCTCACACTTCATATTTATTTGGTCACTCAGAAAATTCTGTTTGATGTTCTGCAGAACTGTACAGTTTAAGATTATTAGAGTCATTAATATTTGGCTTGGATTGTTTGAATGAGTTTTCCCCAAACGACTCTATTTAACAGTCATTTCTGTCATTACGCTGAAAGTTTTTTTCTGTTTTTTTCAGCAACCATAAACAACTAGTTTTACTTTGTATGCAGTAATAAGGTGCTCTTTTTTGTATTTGCATTTTCTTTTCTTGCAGAACCTAGTTTTATCATTTACTGAAAAAATTACTTTGTGCCATCTTAATCTATAATAAATAAATGTAACTAGCACTAACTCTGTGGTTGTGTGTTGCTGCATTTTTTCAATACAGTACTCTTGTTTTGTTCAGGCTCTGACCACTGACCTGACTATTTTCCCACATACCAACGGTCAATACTGCATACAGCACACCAACTGTCAAACCATTCCAGCTACAGCAAAACTGCTAACAGAAATGCTAATACGTACAATGTTTCACATTGGATATCTAATTAAATAGGTGTCAGATCAATGAAAAAAAGTATAGTGATAGTTAGGATAAATTAAAGTTTCCACTAATGGGCAATTGTAAAAAACAATTTTCCAGTGTACGTACCCTTTAAGTCTGTCTATAGCATGATCCTCAAACTATGGCCCTCCAGATGTTTGAAAACCACAACTCCAGAATTCCTTTACAATAGTTGGAAGCAGGGAATGCTGGGAGTTTAGTTTTCTAACATCTGGAGGGCCATAGTTTGAGGATACCTGGTCTAATGTAATAGCCATTTATTTTGGTAGCCCCTTCACCTCTCTATCATGTATGAAAGCAACCATCACAGAAATTTAAAGGGCATGTATGTCTCCAACATAAAAAAATATACTTGCTTCTCCAAAATTAAAGACGAATTAGTGGCTTACCTTAACAGCATTCCTGAGAATGAGATATTTGAACTGGAGTACGCCCTCTGCTTCCCCAAAAGTTGTTGTCTCTTTTAAACTGTATAAGCTTCTATTGAGCTTGCACATGCCCAAGCAGACTGTGCAGTCTTTTCCATGATGGCTGCTGTGTTGGGAAGAAGAGGCTAGACAGGAAGCGAACCCCATATCAAATATCTTCTGGATTGCCAGTAAGATAAACAACAAGCATTTTGGGGGTGGGTAGGCAAGTATGTGTGTGTGGGGGGTGTCTGCCCAAGTTGAGTATTTTAGATAGTCCTAATCATCTCTAATTACCTTTTTTATTGCATTCTGTTGTCACAGTCCCAATCAGTACTGATTACCTGTCTTGATTACCTGTGGCACAGGTGCAGAACCTCACATTTAATTTCTCCCCCACAGGTATCCCTGTAAGTTGCAGTGATTTGCCTGTGTAATGGAACCTGGACAGATGTATTTTCAGTAATAGCAGGACATAACTGCAGGGCCGCCCCCCCCAAGGCGGCCCCTTCACTGTTTTTTACAGCTGGTCGCATGTATGAAGGAAAAATATGCGTGATCAGCTGTTTAAAGATCGGACCTGAACTTCCGGTTCAGTTCTGGTCTTTAAAATGCGCGTATGTTTCCTTCACACGTGCGATCAGCTGTTTAAAAACAACTGATGGCGGAGGTTTTGTGGGCCCTCTTACCGTTTGGGCCCTTCATGGTTGGCAAGGGCAGCAGATACGTCACTGTAATATAGAGACCTACATAGAAAACAGAATTACACCACATTTCAGAATCATTTTCAAACATGTGTCTTTTCACCTTACATACATACATCGTATTTCTGTTCAATTCGATCAGAATATGTGTACATCTGTTCAATAGACTGCCCAGAAATATGCAGGAGTCTTTCAATCATATGGGGATTGGATCGGTCAGATATTTCCCGGTTCTGTGGCCACAAGGAAATTGTTTAATGGGGATGCACCATGGTCAGCTAAATAGATAGCACCCATTATTTCATAGGTGGCCAGTGGTTAGCACTGAAGTCCGGAGTTTAATTCCACCCATGGACACATCTGTGAGGAGTTTGTATGTTCTCCCTGTGTTTGTGTGGGTTTCCTCGGGATCTCCGGTTCCCCCCCAATCCTAAAGACATACTGTAGGTTGTATGTGTCAAATAAATGTGCTTAGATTGTAAGCTCTTCGGGGCAGGGCCTGATGTAATGTATACATGTAATTGTTTAAGGAAGATGCTGGTGCTATAAAGAATCCTTAATAATAATAACTGTTTTTATTAAATCTGGAGTAATTTAGACTTTTTTTGCATTGATATTTATTATTTACCATTGGAAAAAAAAATTAATCTGTAGTACTGCCTCTAAACAAGACATGGCTTAGATGAAACTCTTTGAGATGCTGTGGTGGGTTGGAAAATTACACACGCTTGTTTGTTGAGCCCCCATACCTTGGATTCTCTTAAGGGCCATTCTGCTAGAATGCCTAATTTGTTATAGTGGTTTTTTTCCTTAAGTGACTTGGAATCACTCTCTTGTGCTGTAAAACTGTGTAATGTGTTGTGCAGATGTTCACTATACCGTTCACAATATTCCGTGGATTATTATTTTTTTACTCTAACTCTCCTGTTAATTTTTAGCAGGTTATGGTTGTAGTTCCATTTACCATGTTATACAGCCTTAAATACATTAAAATCACTCATCTGTGTTATGTTCTTAGTTCTCTTTGGTAGGTTAATAGGAGGCAGCTGATATATACCCTCTGCAATGTTTAATTTAATTAATGACAAGGCAGCTATATAACTAGGAAGTGGTGGGCCAAAAAGCATTCCACAGAGCATAAAAAAGGGAGCAGAACCTTCTAATAACAGAAGGTATCTTGCAGTCACATGCATATGAATAGCATTGCCCACAAATCTTAAGGTTCAACACACGTGCCCCCGCGACGCACAATGTATGAACGGCCGTTTTTGGCTGATGATGTCCTGTGTATGGCACTTTATCAGCCAAATGGCCATTTGTTCAGGGATCATTGCTTGATCCGCTGGGCGGATCTCCGAACGAGCGGCAGTTTTCGCCCGATAAAGTGCCCATACACATGCCGAATTACTCGATCGCATAACGTGTACATTAAGAAACAAGAAGCAATTTCTTACTCCCAGGTTTCCCAGAAAGGGGTGGAGATATGCAAAATTCTCCTTTATGTCCTATGGCTAATGCATGTGTGTCCAGAGCTGCTGGCTTAATAACATGCAATACAGCCTATTTTATCGAGCCAACATCCTGACCTGCAGACATGACATGTTTCGATCTTGTTGATCTCGTCACTGCAAGATACAGAGAATTGCTTCTTCTCTTGTCTAGAACTCACATATAACATCCTAATAATCTGCATGTTTTTCTTTAAATGTATTTTGTTTCAATTGGGAAAGCAGTTTCCCATAAAATTTCAATTAGCACTTTTAATACATTTTGTAATATGCAAAGATGCCGTTTTTTTGAACATTTAGCTGACTAGTTGCCTTAGAGGATGACTACACTGTAAAATTAACTCTTCGTATGTCCTGCTCAATTGATTGAAGTACGGGAGGTAAGGCATAGCTCCATAACCACCCGTGGAACTATTCCTTTAAACAAAAACTTAAACTTTTGACTTGTAACATACACACAATATACGCTTGCCTCCTACTACTGTTTAATAATATTGGGTTGACAGAGACCAAGGGGGATGTCTTGTTAAGGCATGGGTTGTATTGGGGAAGGTGGAATGTGGACATGTCCAACATTGTGTTTTCATCCAAAGAAAAAAAGCCCTGTAGAATCTGGAAATTTAGGATAACATTGTTGAGTCCCAAGAAATTATAGGCGCAAATCGTACGCATGTTTTATATTGTAATTTTAAACAACTGCACTGATTTAGAAATTACTGCATGAAGTCTGCTGCCAAATGTTTTATGTAAACTAGGCCATCTATCATTTAGAACAATGGGGCTAATGAAATAAAAGTTGCAAAGTTTTGCCCAATGCTTTAATCTGCAGAAAAACCATTTGGATGTTCTCTAACCACAGCATCCCAGTAAAAACATCTGATTGGCTGCTGCAATTAATGGTTTGGGAAAACATTTACACAATCAACCCCAATGTGTCCAGATTTTTTATTGGTCAATTTCTACATTTGTACAATAACAGTTCATTTCTTTTTTTTTCTTCTTGAAGGACTGTGAGAACATGGATGTTAACAATGAAAGAAACACAAAATGTATTCAAACCAAGATCTGTGGTAGGAAAACGTGTGATTCCAACCTGTTGCACTTACAACCGAGATGGGAAATCATTGCAGCCGCGTGCCAAGATGGAACAATCCAAATCTGGGATCGGAATTTAAGTGTAATATGTTACAGCACTTTAATTGAACAAATACATACAATGCTTTTTTGACCCACTGTCAATGTCTCCCTCTCAAATTGGCATTGACCCTTCCCTCCCACTGCCTACCCTTCCTGTTTATGTTCAAAAGAATCCAGTTAAACAAATGTTGATAAAAAATCATCTCAAAACAAGTTCAGGCAAGCTGGGAGCAGGAACACCCTCAGACTGTCTCCCACTGGTGCCGGACCATCAGGAAAGGCTCATCGCTGTCTGACATTACCATCTCAGCCTTTAAATTCTGGGAGCAGAACATTAATAGCATTAAAATTAACAACAGGCAGCAACCCAGGAACTGGTGTGCTGTTTTATCTTGTTATATATTAAGGGGTTATTCAATAAAGTTCTTATCTGCTGTCCATTAAAGGGCAACTAAGCCTCAAACAATACAAATCAGAAGGCAGTATTTAACAATAAATACCATCCTCCTGATTCTGTATTGTTTTTGCTTAGTTTCCTTTAAATCCCACACAGTAACCCTACTAGTAATTGCACTTCAGATGTTTGGAAAACTAAACTCGCAGCATGCTTTAGTTGCTGGGAGTTGTAGTTTTCAAACATCTGCTTGTAGCCAATACTTGCAAATAGGGTAAATCCTCCTTTATTCGTGCATACAGTATGCACAAATAAAGAGGGTTTACTCTTATTTGTAAATATTGTGCACTCCTCCTGTTTTATGGTATTCTCTTACTGTCCGTGGCCCGCTTGCTCCTCTGCCACATCCTCTGCGCTTCTGATGATGTCACTAGCACGCAAGTGAGAGGCGCCGAGTAGTGACGTCATCCGGAAGCGCACAGAGGATGAGGCCGCCGACAGGTAGAGAAAGGATTGACTCGGTATAAACAGAGGTAAGATTTTCAGTTTTTTTTAAAGCCAGTAAACCTTGGTTTATACCAGAGAATATACGGTATGTCCATCAAAAAAAAAAAACTGTATAAAGGGGAAAAAGTCTTCCTGAAACAGAGAACTTGTTGGCAGTATCCACTCCTAAATCATTAATAATAGATTAAATAGAAGCGACCCCAACACAGAAACCCTGTGGCACCCACTTAGCACTTTAGTCCATATCGATGAAGCCCATTAACAACATTGTACTCTCTGCATCCTATCCATAACCAACCTTTCTTCCAGTACAAATGTGCCTCCCCAGCCCAACAAGACCTTAGCTTATACATAAGTTACCTATTGGGGACTGTATGAAAATCCAAGTATCACATCTACGCAATACTCACATTTCTCTCATTTAGGGGACTAAACACTTATAGTATAATTAATTATGTCCAGGGGATGCTGGTGTAAAACTAAACTGTAACGCTTTCAATATTATACCTTAAAGGATTAGTTCACCTAAAATGTGAACTATTCCTTAACTGCATTTATTAAGAACACGGAGGTACAGACTATGCCTTATCCGTTCCGTCTCAATTAATTTAGATGGAGCCAGGAAGTAACGCTCCCAGACTGGTCCCTATATTCACAGGGAGGTGAGAATAAGCGTTCCTCCCTCCCTGTGAATAATAGAACGAACGGCCATAGTTATTTTGGGGGCTTAAGTGGGGGTTTACAGGTCCTTTAACATTACTATGGGTATTGCATTTTTCTTGGCACAACCTTATCAATGTTTTTGTAATACCTCGTTGTGAAATGTGACTATTTTGACCTATGATGAATAGATACATAGACTTAATGCTTGTGCCAAGTGACTAGATGCTGCTCGTGTTATTGAGTTACAAAATTTAAAATATATGTTGCCAAGGTCAAGTAGCACATCTACATGATGCCAGTCCATTGTGCTTTAATTTTATTTCTTTTATTAACACTTACGTTCTTTTAAGATTTGAACTACAGTCCTGTAAGTTTGAGGAAAACTAATCTCAAGGTTTTTTTTATATGTTTCATTGAAGTAGAAATGAACCTGGATACGCACACATGCATCCCATCTCTTGTAACAAATTGAAATATAAATAAAGCCTAAAAAAGTTTAAATATACCGTATTCCCCATCTAACAAGGGCCTCATCTTTGTTAAGCATGGTACACACCCAGACGCTTCCAACTAGTGAGCACTTGGCGGGGCGAATCACTGTCATGCAGCGATAAAAATAAAATTGATCAGGTTGGTGGAAAAAATTGAGTGGTGTATGCTCAGCCTTTCTTTTCTTGGGGAACAACCATAATAGATTGTAGTGCTCAGACTAATGATACTAAAGGTGCCCATACACTACTAGACTAAGACAGATTAGATGTCTGTCTATAGACAATTTCCCAATCTTTTCAGAACCGCCTAGCCCATTCTTCTATGCAATAAATTAATTGAATGGACCAGATGCCACATCTTTAATTCCTCCATGACCTCTGGGATTTTTCCTGCTGCCTTCAAACATGCGTGTGTACACGCTCCTTCTTAAAAAAAACCCTCTTTTTTCCCTCCTACCTCTCTAACTATGGCCCTGTCTCCCTTTAATCCATTGCTTCTATACACTTAGAACAACTCGTCTTTACGCGTTTTTACTAACCACCTCCAAGTTAACCTACTGGACCGTTTGCAATCAGGATTTTCGGCTGGGTCATTCAACCGAAACAGCCCTACAATCTTCAAAATCCCAAGTGCCAATTCTCCTCGATTATCGGCTGGGTTTGATACTGTGGACCATTCACTTCTCATGCAAATTATTACGGTTCGAAGCAAGATCATGTTGACTCTGGCGCGAAGTCGAAGGAAAGGCGTGGTTCCGGAAATATTGAAATAGTGCCATGGATCGGTCACTAAGCAATATACCGATATTTCTGTGTATCAGTCGGTCAGCCAGAAACTATGCTTGGTTTTTTGCAGGTAGGCCACTACCATTCTATCTAGATGCTGTGCTGGAAAATCTAAATGGACCATCATAACTTCCCCCTAAGAATTGTAGCTCTACAATGGCTGAAAGGTAATTTGTTACCTTATTAAAGGGATATTTCACCCCAGAAAATATTAAAAAGGACACCAAACTCCAAGACCACATTAATTTACCTTACGCCCAGTGGTCTCTGGAAGGAGATATTCTGCTTGTCGCCAGCTCCCTGTCCTTTTACATTCCAGTCCTTTAGGATAGCAGACGTTGGTCAAGAGCTGGGACGTTGACATCACATTTTAACAGGGACACTAAACTGAAAAAAAATAACTTCCTTTACCCTTTCATATATTTTAGTTGCTGCCAGGAACTTTATCCCTTTTGCTCTCAGTGTCTCCTGTCACTAGATCTCCTCATGACCTGTTCAGTCACTCCTTGTTAGTAGCATGTCTCCTCTCTAGTATCCATGCACAGATGGAAGGTGTGGAGCATGTACGGGAGGTGATCTGTGCCCTCATACAGCCAATACCATTCACCCAGTGTTTTGTGGCTATAGTGAAAGTGAAACGCTTTGCTATGGGAAGGTAAGCACCGGGAGCTGTAATAAAGCTTGAATCAAGTAAGATTTCTTTTAGCTGTAGGGTTGAAGGCGTGTGTGTGTTGTGTGGGGGGGGGGGACTTTGTAATTGATTTCTTTAGACAGTGCTAGATTGGACTTCAGTAACACAGACAGCAGCTAACTGCAGGATTAGGTTATCTGCACAGAAAAGCACAGAGTAACAGACATGATTATTCCTTTTCCTGATCTTAAAGGGAACTGTGGTCAAAAACGACTTTAGGTAAATTTATGGAATTGCTCTCCTGAGAATTTTCGCAAATTATTGTCACTTGTTATAGCATAGTTTTGAGAGATATTTACATTTTTGTGTGGGATAGGCAGCAGATCACAGGTCACTGGCACCTCTTATGTAGTCAATCTGCCCTGTGTCTCCTCCTCCCCCTTCAGCCCCCCTGGTCCCTCCCACTCATGACACCCATGGTCCCTCCAGTTGCAGGCCCTTGGCCATTCTCTTACAGCCACATGTGGCCATGCCAACTTGCGGGTGCTGCTGGCCCTGCCCACTGGGCAGGTGCCTAAGCCCCTGCCCACTGCGGGTGACTAAGCCACACCCAAGGATGCCTATGCCCACCACCTGCGGGTGCATAAGCCCCGCCCACTCGGCGGGTGCCATGGGCCACACAGATTTCCCCCCCCAAAGAAAAACTCTGTAGAAACAGCCTTTTCAGGCAGAGTGAGAAAGAGGTGAGAACTCACAGCAGAAAGGGGGAGGGACTTCCGTCTCCCTCACACACTGGGGAGTCTGAGGCTGTGCTCGCGGCGCACTGTGCAGGAAGCCTTAGGAATGTCAATGTCCGCCTCCACCCATTAACTTTCTGGTCAGTCATTTCTTTATATCTTGGGCTGTGGAGCATGTAGAGAGGTGGTTGATGGCTTATTTTTAAACTGGCCTTTCATTTAAACTCAACTTGTTTGGAGACCACAGTTCCCCTTTAATGTTGAATGAATTAGCCATGCAGTGACAGAGAAATAAGCTTTACTGTTATAGAAGGGATAGTTTTTACATGTAGTATTTCAGGGGGAGGGGCTGGGTGATTGACAGTTCTTTCTGACTATCTGTGCCCCGTCCTCTTTAAAAAGTAAAACTCCCAGAGCTAAAAAACAAGGGATAGGAAGGTCACAGAAGAAAAATAAAAATCAGATTTATGATTGGTGGGAATTAATCCTAATACTGTGAAAAAATGATTGGCCTCAGTTTACATGTCCTTTAATTACAGCTCGATAAAGCTGCCAGAAGGGTGGTAACCTTCAGGACTATGGTACTTTACTGGTGGGAAGAAGAGATGAGCGGGGGAGGTAAGTATAACTGTCCTTTTTAAAGGGCATCACAAAGTCTAAAATGAACCATGTGCCACTATGCTAAAGCAAACTACATATCGGCATTACCTTTATGTATGTATGTATCATTTTATTTGGGTATTAAGTAAAACAATTTAGGCGAGGTTCGGATACTAGGATGAATATTATGAATGCAGACAGACTTTCAATTACATCAGGTCCACTGGGAACAAAACCACATAAAATAAAACAATGAAGCACTGTGCTAATTTATTAAATGGAGAAAGCAAACCCAGACTTCAAAAAAGCTTGTTGCTTTAATTACAATCTTAATTAGAAAACAATCCATTTTAGAAAGCACCGTGTTCTTTCACAGAAAAGGATTCTACTTCTATTCTTTATAGCTCCGCTAAGAAACCGCAGAGACCACAGTTTCTAACATGTACACATGTTTCTGACCTGTACACTACACCTCTGCAAAAATAAAGCTCCCAGAATGCCCCCCCCCCATGTCCAATAACTATAAGGGGTCATGCTTGTGAAGGTTCTCATTCATCCAGGTCATGGTCTGTTGTATTCAATTAGATCAACTGGACTTGAAGTTTAGTTCTTGAAGACGTTTCGCTAGTCATCCGACTGGCTTTCTCAATTCAGAATGACTTGTACAAGAATCTATGGCAATTATGTACCCTGGAAAATCCCAATTAGCATATCACAGCCAGGTGTTAAGGGCGTGATTGGATAGTGGCTAAGAGGTGTTATAGGAACGCCCAGGGTAAAAAAAGAACTAAACTTCAAGTCCAGTTGATCTAATTGAATACAACAGATATAAAGGGTCATTTTTCTCAGTCCGATTTCCTGGTTAAGCTGGGCACACAAAGTACCAATCTGTAAGATTCTGTCTGTTATCTTTGAAAGATGGGACTATACACAGTAACGAGTGTTATATAAAGTATAGGGAGTTCACTTGTGACTGCCATACACTTAGCATAAAGATTGTGTAAAGGCCAACTCCTTATAGTTTAGTAGAGGGGACTGACCTTGACCGGGGGAAATTTTCCATCTGTAACAACCATTTAAGTTTCGTATATGTTAAATCCAGTCTAAAGGGTTAACCAGTATTGTAAAGAGTTAACCAAAGCTTATTAATGTATGCACAACTGTCTTGCTTACTCACAAAGTAGTAGAAGTTATTTTGGAAAATGAAGTTCATCAGTAACATAAGTTGTGACCATTCATGGAACTTTTAGAGTGTAACTTAAGCCACCAGAGATGTATATAACTTGTCAGGATTCACACACTGAGGTGGGAGTGGGTGGTAGGAGTTGGAGGTTGACGTTAGTAGGAGGAGGAGGTAAGCAGACATACACACACACTCTTTACACACACACACACACACCATAATAGACTAATTATGCTTAAAGTATATAGTTATAATTTGTAGGCTGTCTCTAATATACTTGACTGGCTTTTTACTTACTGCATAATTTGTAACTACTCCATACAATAAATCCTTATTTAATATATCACCTTGGTGAGTGTTATTATTAACCATAAGATAACTTACACGGAACTAAAGAAGTAAAATACACATATGTTTATATTAGAGATCTGTAGAGCTTCACTATATTTGTACATCAGATCAGACCTCAGATTAATGTAATATTAGTGTAATTTTTTTACAGTATACACATGCGATCGCGGGTCCCGACCCGCGACGCACGTTGTGTACGAACGAACATAGGCAATTGTGTAGGCACTTTATCGGCCGAAACGGTTCCGACCGACCTGGCGGATCTCCGAACGAACGGCCATTTCGACCAATAAAGTGCCCACACACGGGCCGATTATCATCCGAAACGTTCGTACACATCGTGCGTCGCGTGTGTACGAACCTTAAGTCACCACTTGGTACATTTAAGTAATGAGAACAAATAACATTTTGCATTATGGGTTATGTTTGGGCTTGTCCGTTGAGCAATTAACATTTGTTAACACTCAATAAAACAGTGTAAATAAAGCTGGGTACACTCATGCACAATCTTTAAAAAAAATGAGACAGAATCTACATGATACCTGTACACACAGTCCAAAGCATTCTCCCTATGTAAAGCACAGGGAGAACGTTATGGACTGCACATTTCCCTCAGCCGCAGTCAACTCCCTATACTCTAAGTACAGGGAAACGACCACGGCCAAGGGAAATTTTCCCCAAGGCCGACGGGAATGTTCATCTGCCTTTGGAGCACTCGGAAATGCAATATACACAAGAGGTGAAAGGGACGATACCGTTGGGTATCTTACTATGTGAATTTTATTTTCCCCCATGTTTTCATTCAGCGAAAGTGAAGTAAGTTGTGTTTTGTGTGGCAATAATTTTAAGATTTTCCACCGGAGTCTATAGGCTGAACATTTAAATGGGGTGCTGTTTAATGTTTCTACGGGAAGGATGTTTCTGCATGGTACTTTATCTAAAACCCAGGAGAGTTTAAACTATTTACAGCCCTTTCTAATCTCTCTGTGGGATCCGTTTAAAGGAAACCATTCAAGTTCTCAGTAATGGTTGTTTTGTGCTCCCCAAAGCAAGACCATTTTGATACCTTCTCACATCAATGCTTACTTTCTTTTTCTTGTGACTTTGTTTCTCCTCTTACAAGTGACCTCTTGTCTGTGTGGTAATAACCAGCTTTGATCAGCATTCAAGTGGGTCCTGGTCAGTATCTATACTTTTATCTTTTTTACTATCTTAATGATGGTAGGAGGGTGTTTAACTGTTTTATTGCACCTCTGCTGGTTCCCAGAAGTGTCAGTGTATAAAACACAATTAGTTCTTTGTTGTAAGAAGAACTGTTCACTGGGGACAAAGGACTGGAATTGGGAATTCTTGCAGGGAGATGTAATAAAAGTTCTTCAGGGTTATTCAATAAAAGTTCTTATCGTTTAAAATGGTGCTAATTTGCCCCAACCAATCAGATGGTATCTTTCAAATATTAAGTAGATCTGATGGTTGGGGCAAAAATTAGCACCCATTTTAAACGATAGAACTTTATTGAATAACCCTGCTTATTGTTAAAAATGGTGCTAATTTTGCCCCAACCGATCAGAGTTAGCTTTCAAATGTTAAATAAGATCTGATTGGTTGGGGCAAACTAGCACAATTTTAACAATAAGAACTTTTATTGAATAACCCTGAAGAACTTATATTACATCTCCCTGCAAGTAGTGGCCCACTGTGTAGTGTAGAAAAATCCTTTCCTTACACCCAGCTCCAAATGGTTCTCCTTAATGTCCTCCAAAGTCTGAAAAACTGGCCACCAGGAGCCGGCAGAGTCCATATAGGACTCTGCCTCCTGTCTCTCCTCCGGGAGAATTTTGCCATGCGCACTGAAGCCCCCCCCTCCCCCCTCTCTCCACACCGTTTTCTTTCCCTGCATGTGAAGTATGCCCCCCCCTTCCACATCCAGATCCATCCTAAGCCATCTTTGACACCTAACTCAATTCTTTGGGGGGAAGGATGTAACCCCTGCCGCCACCTAACCACCGGAATATTTAAAAAACAAAACAAAAAACCCTGATCCTCTTACAGAGCCTTCTCCGCGGGGTTTCTAGTGACGTCAGCCGTAAGTGTATTTTAGTATACATAAGTGTAGTGTACATGTACATCCATTTCCTTATCCCTATTATATAAATATATTTAATCTTCATAGGAGATTGCATTGAGTTTTAAGGTTCGTACATGTGCGATCGCGGGCCCCGACCCGCGACGCACAATGTGTACGAACAAAACGCTTTGGCCGATAATCATCCCATGTGAGACACTTTATCCTATTTGGTTCTCTGGATGCTGGGGACTGTCTTAGTAACAGTTTTTTAAATTACTTGTGTAAAGATTTATATACACACATAGCAAAACATACAAACACACATAATCCATTTTGCACCAACGGACCACACTTTTGCTAGTAAATGCTAGTCATTGCCTGTTTTTCAAGGGAAAGACAGAAAACAAGAGGAACAGTCAAAGTAAAGGAATCTTGCTTATAATTTTGAGATGTAATTATTTCCTTATCACTAAAGTCCGATGAATCTAACACAATGATGATAGTGTAAACCTATTATATTCTACTGAATATATTCAGCTAAAGATATAAGACAACTAGAAGAGGGAATTTTAAAGCTTGATTTATTTTTCCCTGGGGATTCTGTTAAACAGTTGTACTCAAGCCACAAAAACAACTGTAATTTTATATACCTCGCTCAAAATGAAGGCTTTTTTTTTTTTTTAACTGCCAGCTTTTTTATGATAATTATTTACAGTTATAAAGATTGTTCATTTTAAAATTGGATGGCGCAAAAAAAAAAAAAAGTTGGTAGACTAAAAATCATTAAGTACAAGTCCTGGTTAGAAATCAGCATCACATGTAATGTCAATCTGCTTGGCTGTTCTGAAATCTCAGTAGGATCAAACTTTGTATTTCTACATAAACTGGAAGAAGATGAATTTTTTTTTTGTGCTTGCAACAATTTAACTAACACTCATCGAAAACTGTTTACTTGACATGTTTTCTTTGTGGTTCGATTCCCCATGAATACAATGTATCTTCTACCACATTTTTACATCCAGCACCAATACTATTCACCTCACACTTCATATTTATTTGGTCACTCAGAAAATTCTGTTGATGTTCTGCAGAACTGTACAGTTTAAGATTATTTTAAGGTCATAATATTTGGCTTGGATTGTTTGAATGAGTTTTCCCCAAACAGACTCTATTTAACAGTCATTTCTGTCATTTAACCTGCTGAAAGTTTTTTTCTGTTTTTTTTTCAGCAACCATAAACAACTAGTTTTACTTTGTATGCAGTAATAAGGTGCTCTTTTTGTATTTTGCATTTTCTTTTCTTGCAGAACCAGTTTTTATCATTTACTGAAAAAATTACTTTGTGCAATTAATCTAAAATAAATAAATGTAACTAGCACTAACTCTGTGGTTGTGGTTGCTGCATTTTTTCAATACAGTACTTGTTTTGTTCAGGCTCTGACCACTGACCTGACTATTTTCCACACTACCAACTGTCAATACTGCATACAGCACACCAACTGTCAAACCATTCCAGCTACAGCAAAACTGCTAACAGAAATGCTAATACGTACAATGTTTCACATTGGATATCTAATTAAATAGGTGTCAGATCAATGAAAAAAAGTATAGTGATAGTTAGGATAAATTAAAGTTTCCACTAATGGCAATTGTAAAAAAACAATTTTCCAGTGTACTACCCTTTAAGTCGTCTATAGCAGTGATCCTCAAACTATGGCCCTCCAGAGTTTGAAAACCACAACTCCCAGAATTCCTTTACAATAGTTGGAAGCAGGGAATGCTGGGAGTTGTAGTTTTCTAACATCTGGAGGGCCATAGTTTGAGGATACCTGGTCTATAGTAATAAGCCATTTATTTTGGTAGCCCCTTCAACCTCTCTATCATGTACTGAAAGCAACCATCACAGAAATAAAGGGCATGTATGTCTCCAACATAAAAAAATATACTTGCTTCCTCAATAATTTAAAGACTGAATTAGTGGCTTACCTTACAAGCATTCCTGAGTGAGATATTTGAACTGGAGTACGCCCTCTGCTTCCCCAAAAGTTGTTGTCTCTTTTAAACTGTATGCTTCTATTGAGCTGCACATGCCCAGAGCAGACTGTGCAGTCTTTTCCATGATTGGCTGCTGTGTTGGGAAGAAGAGGCTAGACAAGGAAGGCGAACCCCATATCAAATATTTCTGGATTGCCAGTAAGATAAACAACAAGCATTTTGGGGGTGGGTAGGCAAGTATGTGTGTGTGGGGTGTCTGGGCCCAAGTTGAGTATTTTAGATAGTCCTAATCATCTCTAATTACCTTTTTTGATTGCATTCTGTTGTCACAGTCCCAATCAGTACTGATTACCTGTCTTGATTACCTGTGCACAGGTGCAGACCTCACATTTAATTTCTCACCCACAGGTATCCCTGTAAGTGCAGTGATTTGCTGTGTAATTGGAACCTGGACAGATGTATTTTCAGTAATATAGCAGGGACATAACTGCAGGGACCGCCCCCGCAAGGTCGGCCCCTTCACTGTTTTTAAACAGCTGGTCGCATGTATGAAGGAAAAATATGCGTGATCAGCTGTTTAAAGATCGGACCTGAACTTCCGGTTCAGTTCTGGTCTTTAAAATAGCGCGTATGTTCCTTCACACGTCGGATCAGCTGTTTAAAAACAACTGATGGCGGAGGTTTGGTGGGCCTCTTACCGTTTGGGCCCTTCATGGGGTTGGCAAGGGCAGCAGATACGTCACTGTAATATAGAGACCTACATAGAAAACAGAATTACACCACATTTCAGAATCATTTTCAAACAATGTGTCTTTCACCTTGACATACACATCATATTTCTGTTCAATTCAGTCAGAAGTATGTGTACATCTGTTCAATAGATGCCCAGAAATATGCAGGGGTCTTTCAATCATATGGGGATTGGATCGGTCAGAATATTTCCCGGTTCTGTGGCCCACAAGGAAAATTGTTTAATGGGGATGCACCATGGTCAGCTAAATAGATAGCACCCATTATTTCATAGGGTGGCTCAGTGGTTAGCACTGAAGTCCTGAGTTTAATTCCACCCATGGACACATCTGTGAGGAGTTTGTATGTTCTCCCTGTGTTTGTGTGGGTTTCCTCGGGATCTCCGGTTTCCCCCACAATCCTAAAGACATACGATAGGTTGGATGTGTCAAATAAATGTGCTTAGATTGTAAGCTCTTCGGGGCAGGGCCTGATGTAATGTATACATGTAATTGTTTAAGGAAGATGCTGGTGCTATATAAGAATCCTTATATAATAACGTTTTTTATTAAATCTGGAGTAATTTAGACTTTTTTGCATTGATATTTATTATTTACCATTGGAAAAAAAATTAGATCTGTAGTATCTGCCTCTAAACAAGACATGGCCTTAGATGAAACTCTTTGAGATGCTGTGGTGGGTTGGAATTAATTACACGGCTGTTTGTTGGACCCCATACCTTGGATTCTCTTAAGGGCCTTCTGCTGAATGCCTAATTTGTATAGTGGTTTTTTTCCTTAAGTGACTGGAATCACTCTCTTGGTAGCTGTAAAACTGTGTAATGTGTGTGCAGATGTTCACATACCGTTCACAAATATTCCGTGGATTATTATTTTTTTACTCAACTCTCCCTGTTAAGTTTTAGCAGTTATGGGTTGTAGTTCCATTTACCATGTTTACAGCCATTAAATACATTAAAATCACTCATCTGTGTTAGTTTCTTAGTTCTCTTTGGTAGGTTAATAGGAGGCAGCTGAATATTACCCTCTGCAATTGTTTAATTAATTAATGACAAGGCAGCTATATAACTTAGGAAGTGGTGGGCCCAAAAGCATTCCACAGAGCATAAAAAAGGGAGCAGAACCTTCTAATAACAGAAGGTATCTTGCAGTCACATGCTATATGAATAGCATTGCCCACAAAATCTTAAGGTTCATACACACGTGCCCCCGCGACGCACAATGTATGAACGGCCGTTTTTGGCTGATGATCGTCCTGTGTATGAGCACTTTATCAGCCGAAATGGCCATTGTTCAGGGATCATTGCTTGATCGCGTGGGCGGATCTCCGAACGAGCGGCAGTTTTCGCCCGAAAAAGTGCCCAACACAGGACGAGTTATCGATCGCACGTGTGTACAATAAGAAACAAGAGCAATTCTTACTCCAGGTTTCCCAGATAGGGGTGGAGATATGCAAAATTCCTTTATGTCCTAGGCTAATGCATGTGTCCAGAGCTGCTGGCTTAATAACATGCAATACAGCCTATTTTATCGAGCCAATCATCTGACCTGCAGACATGACATGTTTCGATCTTGTTAGATCTCGTCATGCAAGATACAGAGAATTGCTTCTTCTCTTGTCTAGAACTCACATATACATCCTAATAATCTGCATGTTTTTCTTAAATGTATTTTGTTTCAATTGGGAAAATAGCAGTTTCCCATAATATTTAATTAGCAATTTAATACATTTTGTAATATGCAAAGATGCCGTTTTTGAACATTTAGCTGACTAGTTGCTTAGAGGATGACTACACTGTAAAATTAACTTGTTGTCCTGCTCAATTGATTGAAGTACGGGAGGTAAGGCATAGCTCCATAACCACCCGGTGAACTATTCCTTTAAACAAAAACTTAAACTTTGACTTGTAACATACACACAATATACGCTTGCCTCCTACTACTGTTTAATAATATTGGGTTGACAGAGACCAAGGGGGGATGTCATTGTTAAGGCATGGGTTGTTTTTGGGAAGGGTGGAATGTGGACAATGTCCAACATTGTGTTTTCATCCAAAAGAAAAAGCGTAGAATCTGGGAAATTTAGGATAACATTCGTATGAGTCCAAGAAATTATAGGCGCAAATCGTACGCATTGTTATATGTAATTTAAAAAACTGCAATGATTTAGGAATTACTGCATGAAGTCTGCTGCCAAAGTTTTATGTAAACTAGGCCATCTATCATTTAGAATCAATGGGGCTAATGAAATAAAAGTTGCAAAGTTTTGCCAATGTTTAATTGCAGAGAAAATTTGGATGTTTTAAAACAGCATCCCAGTAAAAAACATCTGATTGGTGCTGCAATTAATCGGTTGTTTTTTTTTTTTTTTTTTTTTTTTTTGGTTTTTCTCTCTGTGCCACATATGTGAATAAATAGAGAGGTGAGGCGCTCTTCTCTTCTTCTCTCTTCTATCCCCCCCCTTTCCTCTCGGCCTCCCCCGCCCTGCTCTCGCGCTTTTCTCCCGCCTCATTCTTTGCTTCCCCCCCCCCAACACCCAATTGGTTAACCTTATGCTTACTGGCCTTCCTGCTTCCAATCTTTCCCCCTTCAGTCGCACTTAAGTTGCAGCATAGAATTAATGTCTCACTCTAGAACAATCAGGATAAAATATCCAGTGTGTCGCACATTCTACCTGGCTCCCCATTAAACAATCATTATCTACAAAATCTTCTCTTAACATTTAAATTGTTTTTCTCGCGCTTCTTCTTATATGTCTTTCTCTTGTATCCCACATCCATCTCTGCCTGTACCCAGGTCACACAGAACCACTCTAACTTACAGACCCCCCCACTTCACATCTGCCTCTTCTTGCCTAACTAAACCCAGTTAAAATCTAGCCCCCTTTCCTTAACCAGTTATGTCATTGCAATTCCCATAGGCAACCATAAAAGTAATGAAATTCCTAGGCAACCAGTATGTAATGAAATTCATGGCTACCAGTATGAAAACGAAAAAACCATGAATATTCCAGTAATGTAATAAAGTCTCATGGCTACCAGTTATTATAATGAAATGGGCTACATTATTTAATGAAATTCCATGGCTTACAGTCTGTGAGTTAAAATAGAACAAAGTCAGGATGTTGCAGCACTCATTAGAAATTTATTAGAAAATAAACATTCATACAGGGACATAACAGGCAGACGTTTCCGTAATTATCCAAAGTTACCTTCATCAAGCTATTAAAATGAGGTGATCATGTTGATTAAATTCCCATGACTACCGAATGTAAGGAATTGGCTACTCAGATGTAATAAAATTCGCCATGGCTACCCTATGATACAGGCGTTAATTGAAATCCCATGGGCCATGAGAATTATAATTATATACTGGTAGCCATGGGAATTTCATTTACATACTCTTACCAATGGCCAGTGAAATTACATGGGTAACAGTATGCAATGAAAAACCATGGCTTTACCCGTATGTAATGAAATTCCCAGGATACCAGTAGTAATTACAATTCCCATGGTTCCACCATATGTGATGACATTTCCCCCACCCCATGGCTACAGTATGTAATGAAATGGCTACCAGTATGTTAGAAATTTCCCACTGACTACCCGTATTGTAATGAATAGCTCCCAGTATGAATGAAAAATCCCCATGGCGATCAGTATGTATGAAAATGATCAAATGGCTACGGTATATAATAAAATTCCAGTTTGCTACCTGGAGTAAGAAATCCCATGGCTACTACTACCAGTATGTAATACCAATTCCCCATGGATTAGTAGATAATGGAAAATCCATGGTTACCAGTATAGATGGGTGAAAATAGCCAGTTGCTGCCCAGTATGTAATTAAGTCCCAAGGCTACCAGTATGTATTGAATCCCCCATTGCTATTCGAGATAGAGTGTTAGGTTAAGCTAGGTACATTAGTTAGGGCTCCGACTGTATGAGATTGTCTCCTTCACATAGTTGCAGCTCCACCATTTTGGGCCAAAACCTTTTATTTCATAGGAAGTATGGTGGGTCTGAAGGGAGTCTACTTATCTAGTGTTGGTATTGATCTGTCCCTACAATGATACGATGACCTAGTTAAAATCCTGTGTATCAAGAGCCTCCCTTCTGGCCACACCACACCCCCCTTCTGGGCCAACGAACCACTTACTTTCACAATTCTAACACCACACCCCTTCTGGACAGTGTTAGGAAGGGCAGCATTTGGAATTTTTTTCCGGTGCCAAAACGTCTCGCGCTGGCCCTTCCCAAGTGTGCTATATAACCATGCGTTTACTGCCACCCCGCAGGAAACTCTCAAGCCCAGTAGCAAGCAGTGCTTGAAACACCAATGGCTACCAGTATGAAGGAAATTCCCATGCTCAAAAACACCTCCAGATGACTATACATAGCGTGTCGCACAACAGTAAGTAATAACATCCTGAAAGCATGAATAAAATTAGATTATTTTTTTTTTTTAATTATGTATTTATTTATTAACGTTTTTTTTTGAATGCACCCGAAGGCTAAACCACCTGTACACAAAAAAAATAGACCATATAAGTGGTGGGAGGGGAGGGATGAGAGGGATATTTCTCAAGCTGTCGCTCACTAGGCGGGGAAACTAACTGGACCCGCCCACGGCTTAACCGGCGACTGTCTGTCCCATTGGTCGCGAACATTCTGTACCGACTTCCTCAGTGGGTAGAGGAGTGTTAGGTTTCCTGGAAAGGGGGAAATGGATACATAGGGTAAGGAAGGAGTAGTTTGGGGTGTCGTACTTACATACGGTATGTATATTTATGCAGCGTTTATGGTTACCTCAAATGAAGTTTAAATAATAGTGATTGGGTACTTCCGCGCTATTGGTGTGGTAGGGAACCTGTCTCCTTACGTATGGTTGGCTGCACTGCAAGTTGTCCACTGCAATTTGTTTCTAATAATCACTTTAAAAAGTATCTTGCTGCACGCTTTGGGGTATGGGTAGGGGAAGGGGTTAAAACAAGAAGTAAAAATTAAAAAAGTAAATAAATAGGTTAAGATCACGATCTCTGTTAAACAAACCAGTTTAAATGCCACTTCCATATATTAAAAGTTAAAATTCAAAACACTCACTTGTTGTATCCACACTAGGGGTAAATGCAGGCTTTACTCTGTGCTGTTCTGATGCTGGATTGTGGTCTAGTATAGTTCCCAAAAACCTCTGCAAACAGGAATAAGGTTGCCAACAAACTTTATTATAGCAATTAAAAAAACAATAAAAAAGCACTAAAGTAAAACCTTGACCAAAACGTCCATTAGCAGTTTTTGAAGTGTGCACTTCTCTTGATATGGTGTGGCCCCTTTAAGTCGTGAAGCGTAGATTAAAACAGCGAAACGCGTAGGAACTACCTCACAAGCCACGACTTAAAGGGGCCCAATCCATAGCAGAGGGTTTGCAACTTACAAAAATGCTAATGGACGTTTTTTTGAAGGTTTTTTAGTGCTTTTATGTTTTAATTGCTATAATAACGTTTGTTGGCAACTTATTCCTTGTTGCAGAGGTTTTGAGGAACTACCAGACCAAGTCAAGCATCAGAACTGCACAGAGTAAAGCATGCAGTACCCCTAGTGGTGATAGACACAAGTGCGTGTTTGAAGTGTAATTGGATTATATGGAAGTGTCATTTTAACTGGTTTGTTTACAGAGATCTTGATCTTAACCTATTTATTTTTTCTCTGTTTTACCCTTCCCTACCCATACCCACACGCGCAAGGCAAAGATACTTTGTAAAGATGTTTTTAAATCAAATGAAGTTTATTTATAGTGGTGAGAAACATGTTTTATGGGGTGTTTCTACTTTGTCTGCTATTTTGATATTATAATCCTGCAATTAATTTAAGAGTGTTTAGAAACACAAAATGAAAGTACATGTTTTTTTTTAGCTCCGGTTTTCCTTTAATGTCTATTGTTCCATATATTGTTATTACTTGATTTACACCTCCACCCTGATGATTGAGATACTGTAGGGTTGAATAAGGGGAGTGTCAATCTCGTATACTGGTGCCTACCCACTTATTTATTTCCACTTGAGTGATCAAGCAACAGATTACAGTTCAAGGACATTCATGACTACATACTTCAAAAGGGGCTTAGAATCACATAGCCCAAAGCAATTTACATTACAGGGTAATGATGTGAGTGTGAACAACCGGGGCAATTAACAAAAAGGTGGTGCAATTCGAAAAGCTGTTATCCTTTCTCCTTTCAGTTGAAAACACTTAGCATTGCAGGGGTGTGGTAAGGAAAGAGGTTAGAAGTTAGACCTTCCAGATGGGTACTTTGACGTGGTTAGAAGGCTTTTCATTCATGGATCAAAGTAATGTATACTAAAACCCCTTTGTTTATAAAGTATGCCAGTGCGCAGATAATATGATATGTATGGGGGCTGGAAGTGCATGATATCTTTGCTTATGTTTGTATAAATGTATGACAGCTCCTTGTCTTGTTCTGTATTTCTTTTGGAAAGCCATTTATTCGGACTTTTCCAAATGGGGATTTACTTGACGGTGGTGACAGGCTTTATCATTTAGTGACACAAAGTATGTAAACTTAAAAACCCCTTTGATTATAAGCTGCCCGTGTGCAAAGATAATATGATATTGTATGGGGCCTAGGACCTGTGCATTGCATTATTTTTTATGTTTGTATCCTACTGATGCCACCGGAGGACGGGGGAGAACCGAACGTTGGCACATACCTATGTCCACAATAAACGTTGGAATTTACCAAGTGCAGTGGCGGTCCTATTTCTATCTCTACTTTGCGTCTCTTTTGCTTGTTGGTGGTTTATTTCCCCCGGCTTAGAGACCCAGCCCTATCTACCTACAAAACCTTCCCCCTCCCCCTCCTGCTCTGTAACCCAGGAGAGTTTAAACTATTTACAGCCCTTTCTAATCTCTCTGTGGGATCTCGTTTTAAAGGAGAACCATTCAAGCTTCTCAGTAATGGTTGTTTTGTGCTCCCCAAAGCAAGACCATCTTTGATACCTTCTCACATCAATTGCTTTACTTTCTTTTTCTTGTGACTTTGTTTCTCCTCTTACAAGTGACCTCTTGTCTGTCTGGTAATAACCAGCTTTGATCAGCATTCAAGTGGGTCCTGGTCAGTATCTATACTTTTATCTTTTTTACTATCTTAATGATGGTAGGAGGGTGTTTAACTGTTTTATTGCACCTCTGCTGGTTCCCAGAAGTGTCAGTGTATAAACACAATTAGTTCTTTGTTGTAAGTAAGAACTGTTCACTGGGGACAAAGGACTGGAATTGGGAATTCTTGCAGGGAGATGTAATAAAAGTTCTTCAGGGTTATTCAATAAAAGTTCTTATCATTTAAAATGGTGCTAATTTAAAGTAAGATCTGATTGGTTGGGGCAAAATTAGCACCATTTTAAACGATAGAACTTTATTGAATAACCCTGCTTATTGTTAAAAATGGTGCTAATTTTGCCCCAACATCAGATGTTAGCTTTCAAATGTTAAATAAGATCTGATTGGTTGGGGCAAACTAGCACAATTTTAACAATAAGAACTTTTATTGAATAACCCTGAAGAACTTATATTACATCTCCCTGCAAGTAGTGGCCCACTGTGTAGTGTAGAAAAATCCTTTCCTTACACCCAGCTCCAAATGGTTCTCCTTAATGTCTCTCCAAAGTCTGAAAACTGGCCACCAGGAGCCGGCAGAGTCCATATAGGACTCTGCCTCCTGTCTCTCCTCCGGGAGAATTTTGCCATGCGCACTGAAGCCCCCCCCTCCCCCCTTCTCCACCGTTTTCCTTTCCCTGCATGTGCAGTATGCCCCCCCCTTCCACCATCCAGATCCATCCTAAGCCATCTTTGCACCTAACGTCAATTCCTTTGGGGGGAAGGTATGTAACCCCTGCCCGCACCTAACCACCAGAATATTTAGAAAAACAAAACAAAAAACCCTGATCCGTCCTTACAGAGCCTTCTCTCCGCGGTGTTTCTAGTGACGTCAGCCGTAAGTGTATTTTATGTATACATAAGTGTATGTGTACAGTATGTACATCCATTTCCTTATCCCTTATATTATATAAATATATTTATATCTTCATAGGAGATTGCATTGAGTTTTAAGGTTCGTACATGTGCGATCGCGGGCCCCGACCCGCGACGCACAATGTGTACGAACAAACGCTTTGGCCGATAATCATCCCATGTGTAGACACTTTATCCTATTTGGTTCCTCTGGATGCTGGTGACTGTCTGAGTAACAGTTTAAAATATACTTGTGTAAAGATTCTATATACACACATAGCAAAACATACACACACATAAATTCCATTTTGCACCAACGGACACACTTTTGCTAGTAAATGCTAGCTCATTGCCTGTTTTTCAAGGGAAAGACAGAAAAACAAGAGGAACCAGTCAAAGTAAAGGAATCTCTGCTTATAATTTTGAGATGTAATTATTTCCTTATCACTAAAGTCCGATGAATCTAACACAATGATGATAGTGTTAAACCTATTATATTCTACTGAATATATTCAGCTAAAGATATAAGACAACTAGAAGAGGGAATTTTAAAGCTTGATTTATTTTTCCCTGGGGAATTCTGTTAAACAGTTGTACTCAAGCCCACAAAAACAACTGTAATTTTATAGTACCTCGCTCAAAATGAAGGCTTTTTTTTTAACTGCCAGCTTTTTTTATGATAATTATTTTACAGTTAATAAGATTGTTCATTTTAAAATTGGATGGCGCAAAAAAAAAAAAAAGTTGTAGACTAAAAATCATTAAGTACAAGTCCTGGTTAGAAATCAGCATCACATGTAATGTCAATCTGCTTGGCTGTTCTGAAATCTCAGTAGGATCAAACTTTGTATTTCTACATAAACTGGAAAGAAGATGAATTTTTTTTTTGTGCTTGCAACAATTTAACTAACACTCATCGAAAACTGTTTACTTGACATGTTTTTCTTTTGTGGTTCGATTTCCCCATGAATACAATGTATCTTCTACCACCTTTTTACATCCAGCACCAATACTATTCACCTCACACTTCATATTTATTTGGTCACTCAGAAAATTCTGTTGATGTTCTGCAGAACTGTACAGTTTAAGATTATTTTAAGAGTCATTAATATTTGGCTTGGATTGTTTGAATGAGTTTTCCCCAAACAGACTCTATTTAACAGTCATTTCTGTCATTTAACCTGCTGAAAGTTTTTTTCTGTTTTTTTTCAGCAACCATAAACAACTAGTTTTACTTTGTATGCAGTAATAAGGTGCTCTTTTTTGTATTTTGCATTTTCTTTTCTTGCAGAACCTAGTTTTATCATTTACTGAAAAAATTACTTTGTGCCATCTTAATCTATAAATAAATAAATGTAACTAGCACTAACTCTGTGGTTTGTGTGTTGCTGCATTTTTTCAATACAGTACTTGTTTTGTTCAGGCTCTGACCACTGACCTGACTATTTTCCCACATACCAACTGTCAATACTGCATACAGCACACCAACTGTCAAACCATTCCAGCTACAGCAAAACTGCTAACAGAAATGCTAATACGTACAAAGTTTCACATTGGATATCTAATTAAATAGGTGTCAGATCAATGAAAAAAAAGTATAGTGATAGTTAGGATAAATTAAAGTTTCCACTAATGGGCAATTGTAAAAAACAAATTTTCCAGTGTACGTACCCTTTAAGTCTGTCTATAGCAGTGATCCTCAAACTATGGCCCTCCAGATGTTTGAAAACCACAACTCACAGAATTCCTTTACAATAGTTGGGAATGCTGGGAGTTGTAGTTTTCTAACATCTGGAGGGCCATAGTTTGAGGATACCTGGTCTATAGTAATAAGCCATTTATTTTGGTAGCCCCTTCTACCTCTCTATCATGTATTGAAAGCAACCATCACAGAAATTTAAAGGGCATGTATGTCTCCAACATAAAAAAATATACTTGCTTCCTCCAATAATTTAAAGACTGAATTAGTGGCTTACCTTAACAGCATTCCTTGAAGTGAGATATTTGAACTGGAGTACGCCCTCTGCTTCCCCAAAAGTTGTTGTCTCTTTTAAACTGTATAAGCTTCTATTGAGCTTGCACATGCCCAGAGCAGACTGTGCAGTCTTTTCCATGATTGGCTGCTGTGTTGGGAAGAAGAGGCTAGACAAGGAAGGCGAACCCCATATCAAATATCTTCTGGATTGCCAGTAAGATAAACAACAAGCATTTTGGGGGTGGGTAGGCAAGTATGTGTGTGTGGGGGTGTCTGGGCCCAAGTTGAGTATTTTAGATAGTCCTAATCATCTCTAATTACCTTTTTTGATTGCATTCTGTTGTCACAGTCCCAATCAGTACTGATTACCTGTCTTGATTACCTGTGGCACAGGTGCAGAACCTCACATTTAATTTCTCACCCACAGGTATCCCTGTAAGTTGCAGTGATTTGCCTGTGTAATTGGAACCTGGACAGATGTATTTTCAGTAATATAGCAGGGACATAACTGCAGGGCCCGCCCCCCACAAGGTCGGCCCCTTCACTGTTTTTAAACAGCTGGTCGCATGTATGAAGGAAAAATATGCGTGATCAGCTGTTTAAAGATCGGACCTGAACTTCCGGTTCAGTTCTGGTCTTTAAAATAGCGCGTATGTTTCCTTCACACGTGCGATCAGCTGTTTAAAAACAACTGATGGCGGAGGTTTTGGTGGGCCCTCTTACCGTTTGGGCCCTTCATGGGGTTGGCAAGGGCAGCAGATACGTCACTGTAATATAGAGACCTACATAGAAAACAGAATTACACCACATTTCAGAATCATTTTCAAACAATGTGTCTTTTCACCTTGACATACATACATCGGTATTTCTGTTCAATTCGATCAGAAATATGTGTACATCTGTTCAATAGACTGCCCAGAAATATGCAGGAGTCTTTCAATCATATGTGGATTGGATCGGTCAGAATATTTCCCGGTTCTGTGGCCACAAGGAAAATTGTTTAATGGGGATGCACCATGGTCAGCTAAATAGATAGCACCCATTATTTCATAGGGTGGCTCAGTGGTTAGCACTGAAGTCCTGAGTTTAATTCCACCCATGGACACATCTGTGAGGAGTTTGTATGTTCTCCCTGTGTTTGTGTGGGTTTCCTCCGGGATCTCCGGTTTCCCCCACAATCCTAAAGACATACTGATAGGTTGTATGTGTCAAATAAATGTGCTTAGATTGTAAGCTTTTCGGGGCAGGGCCTGATGTAAATGTATACATGTAATTGTTTAAGGAAGATGCTGGTGCTATATAAGAATCCTTAATAATAATAACGTTTTTATTTTAAATCTGGAGTAATTTAGACTTTTTTTGCATTGATATTTATTATTTACCATTGGAAAAAAAATTAGATCTGTAGTATCTGCCTCTAAACAAGACATGGCCTTAGATGAAACTCTTTGAGATGCTGTGGTGGGTTGGAATTAATTACACGGCTTGTTTGTTGGACCCCATACCTTGGATTCTCTTAAGGGCCATTCTGCTAGAATGCCTAATTTGTTATAGTGGTTTTTTTCCTTAAGTGACTTGGAATCACTCTCTTGGTAGCTGTAAAACTGTGTAATGTGTTGTGCAGATGTTCACTATACCGTTCACAATATTCCGTGGATTATTATTTTTTTACTCTAACTCTCCCTGTTAAAGTTTTAGCAGGTTATGGGTGTAGTTCCATTTACCATGTTATACAGCCATTAAATACATTAAAATCACTCATCTGTGTTATGTTTCCTTAGTTCTCTTTGGTAGGTTAATAGGAGGCAGCTGATATATACCCTCTGCACATTGTTTAATTTAATTAATGACAAGGCAGCTATATAACTTAGGAAGTGGTGGGCCAAAAAGCATTCCACAGAGCATAAAAAAGGGAGCAGAACCTTCTAATAACAGAAGGTATCTTGCAGTCACATGCTATATGAATAGCATTGCCCACAAAATCTTAAGGTTCATACACACGTGCCCCCGCGACGCACAATGTATGAACGGCCGTTTTTGGCTGATGATGGTCCTGTGTATGGGCACTTTATCAGCCGAAAATGGCCATTTGTTCAGGGATCATTGCTTGATCCGCTGGGCGGATCTCCGAACGAGCGGCAGTTTCGCCCGATAAAGTGCCCATACACAGGACGATTATTGGCCGAAACGGGCGTTCGTACACATCATGCGTCACGGGTCGGCACTGTCGATCGCACGTGTACATTAAGAAACAAGAAGCAATTTCTTACTCCCAGGTTTCCCAGATAAGGGGTGGAGATATGCAAAATTCTCCTTTATGTCCTATGGCTAATGCATGTGTCCAGAGCTGCTGGCTTAATAACATGCAATACAGCCTATTTTATCGAGCCAATCATCTGACCTGCAGACATGACATGTTTCGATCTTGTTAGATCTCGTCACTGCAAGATACAGAGAATTGCTTCTTCTCTTGTCTAGAACTCACATATACACCCTAATAATCTGCATGTTTTTCTTTAAATGTATTTTGTTTCAATTGGGAAAATAGCAGTTTCCCATAAATATTTCAATTAGCACTTTTAATACATTTTGTAATATGCAAAGATGCCGTTTTTTGAACATTTAGCTGACTAGTTGCCTTAGAGGATGACTACACTGTAAAATTAACTCTTCGTATGTCCTGCTTAATTGATTGAAGTACGGGAGGTAAGGCATAGCTCCATAACCACCCGGTGAACTATTCCTTTAAACAAAAACTTAAACTTTTGACTTGTAACATACACACAATATACGCTTGCCTCCTACTACTGTTTAATAATATTTGGGTTGACAGAGACTAAGGGGGGATGTCATTGTTAAGGCATGGGTTGTGTTTTGGGAAGGGTGGAATGTGGACAATGTCCAACATTGGGTTTTCATCCAAAAGAAAGTGCCTGTAGAATCTGGGAAATTTAGGATAACATTTGTATGAGTCCCAAGAAATTATAGGCGCAAATCGTACGCATGTTTTATATTGTAATTTTAAACAACTGCACTGATTTAGGAATTACTGCATGAAGTCTGCTGCCAAATGTTTTATGTAAACTAGGCCATCTATCATTTAGAATCAATGGGGCTAATGAAATAAAAGATGCAAAGTTTTGCCCAATGCTTTTAATCTGCAGAAACCATTTGGATGTTCTCTAACCACAGCATCCCAGTAAAAACATCTGATTGGCTGCTGCAAATTAATGGTTTGGGAAAACGTTTACACATCAACCCCAATGTGTCCAGATTTTTTATTGGTCAAGTTCTACCATTTGTTACAATAACAGTTCATTCATTTTTTTTTTCTTCTTGAAGGACTGTGAGAACATGGGATGTTAACAATGAAAAGAAACACAAAAATGTATTCAAACCAAGATCTGTGGTAGGAAAACGTGTGATTCCAACCTGTTGCACTTACAACCGAGATGGGAAATTCATTGCAGCCGCGTGCCAAGATGGAACAATCCAAATCTGGGATCGGAATTTAAGTGTAAGTAATGTTACAGCACTTTAATTGAAAAAATACATACAATGCTTTTTTTGACCCACTGTCAATGTCTTCCCTCTCAAATTGGCATTGAACCTCTCCCACTGCCTACCCCCTTCCTGTTTATGTTCAAAAGAATCCAGTTAAACAAATGTGATAAATCATCTCAAAAGAAGTTCAGGCAGCTGGGAGCAGGAACACACTCAGACTGTCTCCCACTGGTGCCGGACCAATCAGGAAAGGGGCTCATCGCTGTCTGACATTACCATCTCAGCCTTTAAATTCTGGAGCAGAACATCTCTTTAAATACAAAAAAATTAAGACAAATAAGGCAGCAACCCAGGGAACTGGTGTGCTGTTTTATCTTGTTATATATTAAGGGGGTTATTCAATAAAAGTTCTTATCTGCTGTCCATTTAAAGGGCAACTAAAGCCTCAAAACAATACAGAATCAGAAGGCAGTATTTAACAATAAATACCATCCTCCTGATTCTGTATTGTTTTTGCTTAGTTTCCTTTAAATCCCACTAGTAAACCCTACTAGTAATTGCCACTTCAGATGTTTGGAAACTACAACTCCCAGCATGCTTTAGTTGCTGGGAGTTGTAGTTTTCAAACATCTGCTGTAGCCAATACTTGCAAATAAGGGTAAATCCTCCTTTATTCGTGCATACAGTATGCACAAATAAAGGAGGTTTTACTCTTATTTGTAAATATTGTGCACTCCTCCTGTTTTATGGTATTCTCTTACCTTGTCCGGTGGCCGCTTGCTCCTCATGCCACATCCTCTGCGCTTCTGGATGATGTCACTACTCTGCGCCGCAAGGTGAGAGGCACCGAGTAGTGACGTCATCCGGAAGCGCACAGAGGATGCGGCCGCCGGACAAGGTAGGAGAAGGATTGACTCGAGTATAAACAGAGGTAAGATTTTCAGGCTTTTTTTTAAGCCAGTAAACCTTGGTTTATACCAGAGAATATACGGTATGTCCATCAAAAAAAAAACCTGTATAAAGGGGAAAAAAGTCCTTCCTGAAACAGAGAACTTGTTGGCAGTATCCACTCCCAAATCATTAATAAATAGATTAAATAGAAGCGACCCCAACACAGAACCCTGTGGCACCCCACTTAGCACTTTAGTCCATATCGATGAAGCCCCATTAACAACTATGGTACTCTCTGCATCCTATCCATCAACCAACTTTCTATCCAAGTACAAATGTGCCTCCCCAGCCCAACAGACCTTAGCTTATACATAAGTTACCTATTGGGGACTGTATGAAAATCCAAGTATTCCACATCTACTGAAAGTACTCAACATTTCTCACATGTTATTTTTGATTTTAAAGGGGAACTAAACACTTATAGTATAATTAATTATGTCCAGGGGATTGCTGGTGTAAAACTAAACTGTAACGCTGCAATATTATACCTTAAAGGATTAGTTCACCTAAAATGTGAACTATTCCTTAACTGCATTTATTGAAGAACAGGAGGTACAGGAACTATGCCTTACCTGCCGTTCTTCAATTAATTTAGATGGAGCCAGGAAGGAAAGTAAGGTAACTTACCTTGTGCACAATCCTCCGCCGGCTCCACTGACAGGTCCCAACCACTTCCACATTCATTGTAGCTATAACATGCATTATTGTGCATGCACGCTATAGATATACTGAATGCAGAAGTGGTCGGGACCTGCCAGTGGAGCCGGCAGTGGATCGCGTGCAAGGTAAGTTTAACTCTTTCATACCTGGCTCCTTCTAAATTAATTGATGAATGGGAGGTAAGGCATAGCTCCTTTACCTCCTGTTCTTTAATTAATACAGTAAATGCATTGTACAGCGCTGTGTCCCCAAGTGGCGCTTTATACCGTAAATAAACTTTACATACATAAAGGAATAGTTCACATTCTGAGTGAACTATTCGTTTAACAAAAAGTTCAGTTATGGATGCTACCAGTTAAGGTGGCCATACACTACAAAATACTTATGATAGACAGATGTACCATGTTAATCGTACGTAGATGTACCATGCATATTGTTCAAAATTCAATTTGTTTGGGGATTATTGTCTAATATCATCTATTGTGAGTTTACATTACATTTACATTTAATCTGAACTTTTCAGGAAATACTACAATCCATTAACTGATCGACCTAAACAACTTTCCCGATCATAAATACGATCATTATTAAGATCCAATATCGCCATAATAAGATTGGGAAAACTTAAAATTTTTGGGCAATCAATGGAAACGTCTATTTGCATGTCGGATTGATAATAATATTGGCCCAGTATATGGGCACCTTAACTGTTTTCGTTTCCATCAAGTCTAATGCTGGCCATAAACTATAAAGACATTAGACAGGTTTGTAGTTTGATTGAAAGTGTGTTTGTGAGCTGGCGGTTTTTAACACCCCACTTTTGTGGCTTGTTTATTTTGCAGTCACACATTGATTGCATGATAGATCGGCCATGCAGTTTTTCAGACATAACAGAAACATATATTGACACCTTTATAGATTTGAGCCAATGGAATATTTGGCCCAGTGATAGGTGTTACCATCAAACAGATAAACAATTAATTCCGATGCTAATGAACGTGCGCAATCAGCATCGGAAATGTTTTTATTTTGACCTATACAATTCCCTTGGTCGTACAATGTCAAGCCTGCGATCACACATGCATAGGTGCTTTTTTCTTTGGGTAAATGTAAATAAAAAGAATATGGCCCAGAATGCTGTTATCCTATTTACTTTTTAAAAATACCCAAGTCTCTTCTGACATTCTCCTTTGGGGCTAGAGAACAGTATATAAGTATCTTGTCTGTTTAACAGACACATTTGATCTCCCAAATGGAATGTTATTAATGGTTTTATATGCATAGAGTCTTATTTAATAACAGGTGCATAATAATTTGCCTAGGCTGTTCATTTGCCTCAACCAATCAGATGTTACTTCAGGTAGAAAACATTTGATAACATCTAATTGGGTCTTTTTTGTTTCTTTTTTTTTGTTTTTCTTTTTTGTTTCATTTTTTTTTTTTTTTTTTTTTTTTTTTTTTTTTTTTTGTTTTTTTTTTTTTTTTTTTTTTTTTTTTTTTGTTTTTGTTTTTTTTTTTATTTTTTTTCTTTGTTTGTGTTTTTTTTCCACAAAAACATTGTTTTGTTTCTTTTTTTGTTTTTTTTGTTTGCAGATTGAAGGGGAACTGTGGTCTCCAAACAAGTTAAGTTTAAATGAAAGGCCAGTTTCCTACCTTTAAAATGAGCCATCACCTCTCTGCGTGCTCCACAGCCCAAGATATACAGAAATGACTGACCAGAAAGTTAATGGGTAGGAGGCTGACTTGTGACATTCCTGAGGCTTCTCCTGCACAGTGCCGCCGGCGAGCACAGCCTCAGACTCCCTCAGTGTGTGACAGATTGACTGACCGTTTCAGAGCAGGAAGCACGAAGTGCAGGGGACCTGGTGATGCTGCTGCCATATCACACACAAAAATGTAAATATCTTCAAAACTATGCAAAATAAAGTTTGTGAAGGTTCTCATTCATCCAGGTCATGGTATATCTGTATTCAATTAGATCAAAGGACTTGAAATGTAGTTCTTGAAATGTTTCGCTAGTCATCCGACTGGCTTTCCAATTCAGAATGACTTGTACAAGAATCTGTGGCAATTATGTACCCTGGAAAATCCCAATTAGCATATCACAGCCAGGTGTTAAGGTGTGTGATTAGATAGTGGCTAAGAGGTGTTATAGGAACGCCGCCCAGAGTAAGGTGTTAGAACAGCATTGTACATGGCAGACAGTTGGTGTCGAACCCCCCACCTCTATTTAGGCTTGGTTTCTTTTATTTTCCATAAAGGCCTCCTTAACACCTCTCTTGAACCAGTCACGTTCCTCGCCAGTTTATGAACATTACAATCTTCAAAGGTATGTCCTTTATCCTTAAGATGCAGATACACGGCTGAGTCCTGACCCGAGGAATTGGCTCTTCTGTGCTGGGCCATACGTTGATGCAGTTGCTGTTTGGTCTCCCCCACATACAAATCAGAGCATTCTTCACTGCACTGCACTGCATATATGATGTCGCTTTTCTTGTGTTTTGGTATTGGGTCTTTCGGATGTACCAATTGCTGCCTCAGTGTGTTGTTCGGTTTAAAGCTGACAGGGATACGATGTTTTTTGAAAATTCTTCTTAATTTCTCGGAGACCCCTGCTACATATGGGATGACCATGTTCTTCCTCCTGTCTTGCTTTTCCCCTTCACTGTTGGTATTCGTGTTCTTTTCTTTCCTTCTACTTCTTTTGACAAAGGCCCAGTCTGGATATCCACAAGTTTTAAGGTCTCCTCTGAGATGTTTCATTTCTTTAGCCTTCGTCTCTGTGCTAGTGGAGATGTTCTCAGCTGTGTGTTGCAGGGTTCTGATGACCCCCAGCTTGTGATCTAAAGGGTGGTGGGAGTCAAACATCAAATACTGATCTGTGTGTGTTGGTTTTCTGTAAACCTCTACTTCCAGTTTACCATTCTCCCTGACTTCTACCAAGCAGTCCAAGAAAGCCAGTTTGTTGTTTTGTACCTCTTCCCTTGTGAATTTAATGTTTTGGTCTTCAAGAACTACATTTCAAGTCCAGTTGATCTAATTGAATACAACAGATATGCAAAATAAACAATGGAAATAAATTGCAAAAATTCTCAGGGGAGCAATTCCTATCAATTTACCTCAATTAATTTTTGGACCACAGTTCCCCTTTAAGAACACAGGCAAAATGTTGTACCTATTATCAAAGTCCAAAAATGTTCGAATGTTTACTGTATTTTTCCTTTTCAATATGGAAAATGTGAACCATTTTTATGTATATCTTAAAGGAATAGTTCACTCCCAAAGTGAACTATCCCTTTAATGTATTGATTAAAGCCCAGGAGGTTAAGGAGCTATATTTCACTGTGGCCATGGTGGATCACGTAAAAGGTAAGTTTCTTGAATCTTCCTGAGCTATTCATTGAAGAACGGGAGGTAAGGCATAGCTTCTTAACCTTCCGGGCTTCAATCAATACATTAAAGGAATAGTTCACTTTGGGAGTGAACTATTCCTTTATTGGTAGCCAGTTTGGAAATGCATTTGATTTTATCTTGATGTAGAGCCATTTTGGTTGGCAGAGTTGAAAATTTACACTTTGATGTGTTTTAGCAAAAAACATCTGGCTTGTACATTTTACTTGTATATGAGTAAGGTGTTATCCTTGGAATCGCACATAGTCCATAAAAGGTTTAACAGGCTGCTCATAGTGGAAAGTATTTTTCTTGAAGGGGAATGAAACCAAACTATATATAGCGCCCAGGATTGCATCCTTAAGCTTCCCAAAGTTACATACAAGTCCACCAAATGTTAGCCTTTCTCCTGGTCAGAGAAGCATATACTTTTTTTAATCTTCTAGTAAAATCAACACAAAGACGATTATACTAACCTCCCATTCTCTCCTTTTTTTGCACCTATTAATAGTACCCAAGGTGAGGATATGCGTATGACCCCTGAACGCACACACACTTGCAATTATCAGCCAAAACGCCTGTTTAACGCACACGCTCCTGGTTTGTGCGTGGCTTTAGTCCTCACCTCGAAGCTACTTGACCAATCAGCTGGAAGTTTACCTTGCTGCTCTGGTCCTCTTTTTGCTGGTCCCCACAGACCACAGTGTAACTAATGGGAAGACACGCTCTGCAAAGAATCACAGACTGTCACTGTCAGTAGCTGAGGTGCAGAGCAGACGCGGGGTGTGGACTTAAGCTTTCCCACCGGTGATCCGGACAGACACGCTCACACCCCAGCCCACACACACCCAAGCACTGCCCCACCCACCTGCAGTTCTGCAAAAAATCACGGCCCACGGGTTTGGCAACATTGACTTATGTGTGTATGTATGTGCTCGGACATTGTTCGTCAATCAGCCATAGGCGATCAAATAACGATGCCCAAGTAAACGCATACACGTGACATGAGCGTTCGCCGCGGGTGTATTTTTTGCTCAGGCATCGTTCATCCTCTGTGCAGCCAGTCGTGTGTATGGACCATTAGTGCAGGCGTGTCCAACCCGACAGGCCAACACCCCTGTTCCTTTCCCCACCCACGTGATGGGTTTGGCATTACTAATTGAGTTGTCCTTACCCTGGGTACTATTCAGGTGTGTAGGGTCGAAAAGGTGATTATTGTTGTTCTTTGAGAGTTTAAGTCACATCGGCCAAATGGTTGGGGTTCTTTCATTCTGTGGTCGACCAGAGATGTTATGTAAAGAAAGGTCATAATGGTTATATTTGACTTTAGCTTCATAAACACGTGCCGACCATGCATGGGCACTTTGTTGGCCATTCGGTCGAGGATCATTTGCCCGACTGGCTGAGCAGATATACAACTGACAAAGTGCCCATACACGGCATGATTATCGTCTGAAACTGCCATGCATACACATGTGCGTCGCTGGTCAGCCCCCTTTAATGCTAAATGTCTGTTTGGTCATTGATTTTGATTAAGTCTGAGTACAAACTACTTTATGCAGAGTTTTGTATAACCTACAGGTCAGGTCAAAAGATATTTTCTGGGATTACTTGGTCTTGGTCTCCTTTTGATAATGATTAACAATCTCCTTCTAATGCATATTTTTCAGTCCTTGGGTTTTTAAGATTTAAGCAACTTCCTGTTTTTCATCGAACCTGTCATATCTATCATTAGTTGTCACTAACCTAATTACAGTTTGAATTCAGTTCCTTTTGGTGTGACAAAGCCTCCAGGCTGTGTCCTTGGACCCTTGCTGTTTCCTTCTGCACTATTTCTATTGGTGAGATGTCATCTGCTCATTTGGCTTTAATTATCATATTCTAGTATATGCAGGGGATACATCAACCTAATTTTTTTGCCCCTGTGATAACTTCCAAAATCCTGTGTCTGTTCTTTTAGTTTATGAAGTTTTTATTTGCATTTTCCACCACAGCATCTAGCTAAATCTAAAGGTTGCCAAACACCCTCCTGATATCAGGCAAATCCCATGTGTATGGGACTCTTAACCAAGGATGTAATAGTTTTTGTATATTAATACCCGGACTGTCCCTACATTATCTTTTATTTAGTTTAGTACATGTAAGAAATATATTCTATATTCTATAGCTAAAAAGGCTTCCATGTTGTTGCCAGTACAGCCAATAGCCTATGTAGTCCTCAAAATGCCAAGGCCCCTGACCCCAATATTCCCGGTCTCTATTTCTATACATAGTATCCTATAGTATTTTCTATACAGATGTCTACACACCAATATGGAATAATAATAAGACTTTTTTACTACTATTTACCAGTCACTGTGACTTGCTGGTAAATAAATTGCAGGGTAACAAGCAGCTATTAAAGTCTTATCTTCAATATGGGAGTGGAGACACCTGTATTATTATTCTGTTCCTAGCAAAAGAAAAAACTTCTAAATGTACCTAGATTCTCCACATGCAGTGGTGGCACACCTGGTAAGGCACCAGTTTTAGAAAACTACACCAAAACAAAATACCTCCGCACCGATTTGAAGGAGATGAGCTTCAGCTGAGTTCCAATATTATAAAAACCTTCTTTATTTCACATATATACAACTACGGTGACACGAAAGTAAGCCCACAGCAGTTAGTGCATAATCTTATGCGTTTCAGGCTTAGATAGCCCAAAAGTTTTTTGAAAGATGTTACCTTTTAGTCTGCAGCCCTTTAACAGAACTATACAACCCCCAGTGGTACAGTGGTATGATAGACTTCGTCACAGTCACTGCGCACATCACACAAGGTCCCAGTAACTTTGCTTTGCAATATAATATTTCCCCTGGTTTCTACATCATGGAAGACATTAGTGTAATAATCCCATTGGTGGGTGTAATAGGAAGCTGCCTTACTCATTTAAAACATCAAACCTCTTATGGGCTTTTAATATATTGTACATGCTTTTATCAAGGCAAACCTAATCTTACCAGTTCTGTCATCAGCTCCAGGAGGATTTAAAGTGCATTTGTATCTAAACTAAACAGACCAGTTCAATCACAAGATTGCTTTCTAATGTGTCTTTTGTCTCAAAAGACAAAGGGATCAGAACCAAGTGTAGGCTGCACCGAATACAGCAGCTTAATTGCTTTATTGGGGGATTGGAAAGCGTGTAATGCACTTAACTAAACAGTTTCATTTGCCTCTAAAACATGATTCCATAGACCCACAGGAAAAGGGGATAGTAAATCATCCCTTACAGCATGAAAAACCATTATTTTGCAGGATTCTGGCTGCGTGTTATGGTATGAGGTTTGCCTTAAGGGGCATCAGTGTTCTTGATTGTCCATTACGTCTCCGACACACTAACACAGCCATATCTGTTCAGTTCAATGGCACGCAAGGTCTCTGTGTTTTTACTTTGGGGACAAATGCAATAATCTGGAGACACGTGGTGGTTTATTTTATTTATATGCCCAAAGGGGATTAGACAAGGTCAATTAGTCATTTATATGTATTATCCCTATCAGGAATCTTAATTCTGCTAATAGTAATAGTATTGGAATGATGAATAAAGTCATTCCTCATTCTAGTTCAACCTTTTAAGCCTACCCCGGATACCTACCTAATAGTTGATCCAAAGGAAGGCAAAAAAAAACAACAAAAAAACAGTTTGAAGGGGGAAAAAATTCCTTTCTGACTCCATATGGGGCAAATGAAAGGATCCCAGGACCAACAAGAACTAACAAGACCATGCACAACAGTCTCGCCACTCCTGTTCTGGAGTTTAAGTCCCACAACTTAAACTTCTTGATTGCTGAGGCTGTCTGTCTAACGCGGAAGTTAACCTCGCAGCCACCGCAATTAATGTTATATGCCGATAGCTAATGGTTGGTGTTCAAAGTGCCGAAATAGAAACAGGCTGTTTTCGATACACAGAGAGCATATAACATCGCCGTTGAGTTTCCACCGGGTAGGTAATAGCGGCTCTCTGTTCATCGGGCTGTAAATGTATTATTACAAGTAATTACCAATATTTTTTAGAAATGTATCCAGCCCACTATTGAAGTTATTTAAGGAACTTGCCATTAACACATCTGCTGGAAGACCGTTCCACAGTTTTACCATTCTCACTGTGTAGTTTCCTAACCTGAAGAAGGAACTACCTTTAATAATCATAGAATGGTGATTACGTAAACCAACATTTTACTCTGGGACAGGTATCAGGAAAAGGAAAATGCATATCAATTGCCGCTGCCATAATATTTTCCATCAGATTTTGTGTACGTACTATTTTAACTTGTGTTGTGTATTTAGTAATCCTTTTAGGGCACCAGCAGGAATGTGCCATGGGAACTTGCAATATAGCTTTCAACGAAGAGCAGGATTATCTACTAGACACCTTCCTAGGGCCCAGGGGTCTATATGCAGAAAGCACTGTCCTGCCTTGGGCCCTATTTGATCTTAATACTATTTCAACTGGAGCTAGCTACAATAATTAATTTGGCTTGAAAAAGCCAAATTACTGTTCTTTCTATTTCTTCTTCTTTTTCTTCTTCTGTTTTATTCTTCCCCTTTTTTGGACCGTATCTCCTCCCACAGTTTTTGAGCTAGAGACATGAAATTCAGTACAGATGTGCGGGGCATATAGGAGAAGTGTGCTATCTTCTAGCTAAGGAATCCGCAGAAGCGTTACGGCGTTATCTGCGAATTTCCGGACATTTTTTCCCATAAACTATAATGGTAACAATCCTCAAATGAGGATATTTCAAAACAGTTTTTTTCATGGTCATAAATACAAATGGTGATACCCCCAACCCCCCACACAGACCCAGGTACACCCACCTACTGACCTACCTTTCCATTCCCATGGAAGACATATTTAAAGGGTAACTAAAGTCAAAAAAACTTATTTAGATTTATCCTCAATAAAAGATAGTTTTATGGTTATAAACACAAAAAAGACATACCCCTCAACCAGACCCAAGTACACACACCTACTAATCTACTTATCCATTACTCTGGCAGCCATATTTAAAGGGTAACTAAAGTTAAAAAAAACTTAATTTAGATTTATTCTCAATAAAAGATAGTTTTATGGTTGTAAACACAAAAAAGACATACCCCCTCAACCAGACACAAGTACACACACCTACTAATCTACTTATCCATTACTGTGGCAGCCATACTTAAAGGGTAACTAAAGTAAAAAAAACTAATTTAGATTTATTCTCAATAAAAGATAGTTTTATGGTTGTAAACACAAAAAAGACATACCCCCTCAACCAGACCCAAGTACACACACCTACTAATCTACTTATCCATTACTGTGGCAGCCATATTTAAAGGGTAACTAAAGTAAAAAAAAAACTAATTTAGATTTATTCTCAATAAAAGATAGTTTTATGGTTGTAAACACAAAAAAGACATACCCCCTCAACCAGACCCAGGTACACACACCTACTGATCTACTTATCCATTACTGTGGAAGCCATACTTTAAAGGGTAAGTCAAAAAAGCAAATTTTGATCAATAATCAAAAAACTTTGTTTTTTTAACCCCCAACGTGATAAAGGTATACACAGCTACTGACCTACCCCTCCATTACTGTTGCAGCCATACTTAAAGGGTAACTAAAGTCAAAAAAACTAATTTTGACCAATCATCAAAAAAGTTTTTTTTATAACTCTCAACCCAACACGGTACACACACCTACTGATCTACTTATCCATTACTATGGCAGCCATACGTAAAGGGTAACTAAAGTAAAAAAAACTCATTTTGACCAATCATCAAAAACCTTTTTTTTTTTTTTAACCCCCAACATGATACAGGTATACACAGCTACTGACCTAACCCTCCATTACTGTTGCAACCATACTTAAAGGGTAACTAAAATCAAAAAAACTAATTTTGACCAATCATCAAAAAAGTATTTTTTTTTTAACTCTCAACCGGACACTGGTACACACACCTACTGATCTACTTATCCATTACTATGGCAGCCATATGTAAAGGGTAACTTAAGTAAAAAAAAATTCATTTTGACCAATCATCAAAAAAGTTAGTATTTTATCCCCCAACCTGATATGAATACACACACACCAACTGACCTACCTTTAATGCATGTGACATATTTAAAGGGTAAGTAAAAAACAACAATGTCCTCATCATTGACATTATTGAGTTTTAAAATCTGCAGCACAAACACACAAATTCCCTTCCAAAATGCAGTCTTTCAAGCCAAATTCATAGTTTTATTTTGTTTTCAGGTATTGGAACACGGTACTCTCTTACAAGTGAATGAATTAACGTTAGCTTGTAGTTTCCTCCTGACTCTTCTTATTATACTTTTCCCTTGTCCCTAAACTTTCTTGCTGAGCTGGGTGTAAAACTCCTAGCAGGATACAATGACTCGGCCATACTGTATCCACTGTGACAACAAGGTTATGTTATTAATGGTAATAAGCAGCCAGACCTGACAAATATAGGAAGAAATAATCCCTTTGGCTTTTGTGGTTTATTGGACAAATCTTTGTAAATTTGATTAAGTCTTGGACATTGTAACTGTTACCTACGGTATGTCTAGTTCGCGCAGTATGGTTGGAGACTTGAGTTCATGTTAAATGTGTTTTGAGAAATGAAAAAAGAGATATTTTACTAGTGGGACTTGCGCATTACTTCACATTCGGGAGTCATTGATATAAACCAGCTCGGATTAAGAGGGAAATAAAGGGAGGAGGTAGATTCCAGATGTGTCTTTCATATACAGATCAATTGACGCACTACAAGCTGCAGCTAGAAATGAAGCATCTGGTTCCATTGAACCCAGATATTTCTCTTGAGATAGGAAGCTTGTTTCTGCAAAGTGTATTAGAGATAATGTACTGAACATTTCCATGTTTTTTTAACTGAAAGATGAATGAAATATGATATATCACTCTACATCCACTTTGGAGACTTGCTGCATTTTGCAGTTGTGTATTGGGTAACCTCTGGTCTCCATACAATCAGTTTATCTGTTGATTATCAGCTGTTTAAAAGACTGGAACCAAACCAGAAGTTCGGTTCCAGGCTTTTAAATAGCTGGTCTTGCGTATCTTTTCTCCATATGGTTTAAAAACAGCTGGTCACGGACCTCTGAGGAGGAGAGGGGTGTGTTTCAGGAGCCCCGGTTACTGCAGTTACACCCCTGGTGCTGAGCTGACAAACTATTGCTGCGAGTTGGGGCCTGTCATGCTTCCATTCACTACAGTGTCATTACTACAGGTACATTGACGATATGTGTGTTATCTGGCACGGGGATGCTAGTTTTATTGGACAATTTGTCTTATTGTAACAAGACAAATTGGGGTGTATGAAACCCATTGAACCAGTATAAATACTACCTCTATAGGAAACCCATAACTTGTAATAATCCTGTTATACCTTAAGTACTCCATGCAAACCCAAATAACATAAAAGCAGTGATCAAAGTTATTCCCTAAGGCCAGTTTCCTAGTCTACGAAGGATTTGTTCCTGTTGGGAAGCTTTTCAGGCACAAGCCATGTCCCTGTGGGACTGCTGTCTTGAGAGAGTATATCAGACAGAATACTTTAAGCAGTGGAGGACTGTGCTAGTAGGCAGTTTGTGTAACTAATTGGCTGTTTGTGTAATTTCAGGCAACATGACCTCACCGAGAGGGTTAGGCTTGCCAATGGCCCTATCAAAGTCAAAGCTTTTTGGCTGCTTCTTTGCACCTTGGCGTTCAATCTTCGGTCTTCGTTTCCTTCAGTGTGTTTGCACTTTAGTCTAAAAGACCCCAGTCCTCCCCTGCCTAATTAACACCCCCTGAACCATCCCTCTCCCTCCCCATGATGCCCAACCACATCCCTTGGACCACCCAAGCCGCTTCAACTCCTTGACATAGCTGTGCACTCTGGGACAGAGCACTTGAAATGTGGCTGTACAGACCATACCTGTCCAGTTGAGAAGAATGGTTCTGATAAGGTCTAACTCCTCACTGCAGATTTCCACTCCCAGCAAGTATCCAGGGGGAGGCTCAAATGGGATAAGTCTAAAAGTCCTAAAAAGACCCAGGCAATCCCACTGCATAAAATGATCAAACACACACATACCCTCCCAATTTTTTTTGACCTGCCAGCAAGTGCCAGGCAATCCTGCCACAATGTGCAATTCTAACTAAACAGTACCATAGGACAACATGATATCCTTTACAGGATCCAGAATAACATGCTAGGTACATACTTATTAGTAATAACCACAGCAGGCTCCACATCTACAATTACGATGGGGTTAGGACTTGATAGTGATTAGCTATACATATTTGGTAGAGATGTTTTTAAAGGAGCTAAACGCTCCCCACAGAGTATATAATGAAGTAGAGCCTTCTTATAAACAGAAGGTACTTCACAGATTCATGTTATTATAATAGCATTGCCCTAATAATGTAACATATAAACACATATTTCTCACTTCTAAAGAAATTGGTGGAGATGTGCAAAGTATCTCATTTATTGCTTGTAGCTAAAGGCGTGTGTCTAGATGTAATTCATCCTAATGGTATAGAACAGTGTTGAACCTGTTACCGTTCACATGTTTCAAAACTACAAATCCCAGCATTATCTGTTTGTAGTAAGTTTTTTCTTAATGTCATTTAAGTAAGGCATCTGTTAAGATGTAATACAGCCTAATGGTATAGAGTAGGGGTGTTGAATTTGGGACCTTTCACATGTTCGAAAACTACAACTCCCAGCATTCTCTGTTAGCAGTAAGTTTCTTCTTTATGTCCATTTGCTAATGAATGTATTAAATGTAATACAGTGTAACAATAGGGTGTTGAACTTTTAACATGTTTAAAAATTACAACTCCCAGCATTCCCTGGCTGCACAGAATACTGGAAAATGTATTTTTCATACATCCTGGAAAAAAAATCCTTTTACTGACATACAGACATTAAAAGCCCATGCTTTAGTGATTCCAACCAAAGGGTTTGAACATGCAACTGATTCTTCTGCCCTTCCCTTACTTCCATAGCAATTATACTAGCGATTCCTACCAAAGGGTTTGAAAATGCACATTTTTTGAAAACGAAAACTCACAGTATTCTCTGTTAGCAGTAAGTTTCTTCTTTATGTCCATTTGCTAATGAATGTATTAACATGCAATACAGTGTAACAATAGGGTCTTCAACTTTTCACATGTTTAAAAACTACAACTCCCAGCATTCCTGGCTGCACAGAATGCTGGAAAATGTATTTTTCATCCATCCTGGAATAAAGCACTTTTACTGACTTATAGACAATAAAAGCTCATGCTTTAGTGATTACTACCAAAGGGTTTGAACATGCAAGTGATTCATCTGCCCTTCCCTTACTTCCATAGCAATTACACTATTGGTTTAGAGAAGGATTATTCTGGTCCCTTCAGACAGTAGGAGTTACACATCCAACCCTGAGAATAGATATCACTTACTGTCCAGCAAACAGCAGCTCTACTTTTTTTCTATTGAGAGGGGAGGGGTGGAGTGAGGTGAGAGACTGTCACATGTTTTACAAAGGAAGTGACATATTTCACTTGCAACTTCCTACTAACACTCAGAAAATTTTTGATTGGCTAACACTGCTATCAATCTAATATTAAGCACACCATTGGATACAACACTAAAAGGGAAGTGATAAATATGTTCCTTTGTAAGCTTCCATTGCCTCCCTGTAAAACTTCCTGGGGTGTGGCTTAACAGTCCATTTTGAAGATTCCATTACAAAACAGGAGTGGGGAATATGCAAGTACTTTTATTTATTTATATATTTTGCTTTATTTACATTTCTGTATACTTTAATTTCATTAGTACATATTTGTTAATATTAAACAACACATAAACACTGTCCTTGTGTATATTACTTTTACCCACCCCCACCGAAAAACCCAATGCATTCCCCATGAATTTATAAATTTATTTATATAATATAAGGGATATATATATATATATATATATATATAATCAGGTCTATAGGAAATAGCACAATCAGGTCTATAGGAAATAGTTTCTTCATTTCATTCATTTCATGCATATGTAGGAGAATCTTCTAAACAGCTTTTGGTCAGCTATGCGAATTAGAGGCTTTGTGGTTTCCAAGTCCTCTAGTTGGGTCACATGGCAAAACCCTGTCCGTATTCTGAGGTAGAGGGAATATAGATCCTAATCTTTTAGGAGAAATAGAAAAATTGTGTCAAACAGAAAAGCTCCTAAATAGAAGCCGATACCCAGGGAATGATAATTAAACAGCAGCTGGTTGTACCAGAAATCCATCTCCATATTACCACAATGTTCAAGTTTCTCTAAACAGAATAATGAATATTCTATTATCAATATAAATAGATATCACTCACCTTCCCATAGCTCCCTTTTCTTAATTCTCGAGGGAAAATGAATCGCTTGATAGATAAAGTTTAGGGCAAGGTCCTGGTTGGACATCACTCACACCTGTTCGGATAGGAAGTTAAGTGAACATAAAACAAGTTAGAACCATGATTATTTCTAGGTTTATTACTAAGTTATCCATTGCGTTTAAATCCCATTACCTGATTCAGACTTTTCTGTTTTACATATTTTTTTCCAGAATTTAGTTTGAACTCTTTTCCCATGAACACTTTCTTTTCTATTACACTACTTTCCCTGGTTATTGGGTCCAGGTTTATCTGACGTAATTGATTCTTCAGTGCGTTTCTTTTAATTATATTCTATATATTCAGTGGGTCTTCATTTTTTCTTTTCCGTTTATTTCCCTGAATTTTGGCTCAGGTGTATGTAGTATATACCATATACAATATATTCAACAAATACCCCATATACAAAATATCCAACATATACACTATATCCACCATGTACACTGTCATGATATCAATCCACCAGTATGTATGTAAGTAGTTCCGGCATTATTGTATAGAACAGTAAAGTAAGTAACATAATCTGGACTCCTATGTCAAACGTATACACTGTATCCACCATGTATAACGATATCCAACATTTACCCCATATCCAACAAAAAAATATGTAACATACACACCATGTATACTATATACACCATATATGCCATATACACCACATACACCATATACAACATATATACCATATATAACATATACACTTGGTGTGACCCTATCCAAATGTGTTTCTATCCTAAGCAAAGCAACCTGACCAATAGGAAATCTGTCCAATAATGTGGTAGGTCTATATGAACATCCCAACCTAAATGGAATTATTACAAATTATTAAAATGGCTGTACAGTAGCAATGGTCTAGAATTTGCCCTTTTGTAGGAAGTTGCCTTGAGACCTAGGGATACCTTGTCAAGACAATGTCCTTAAAATTTAATGTAATCTTTAATATATTCCCTTTACTACAAGGATGTTAAACAAGCAGCCTTCCAGCTAGTGAAGATCTACAACTCTCTCATTCCTTTTGTGTTCTGTCTCCTATCAAACCTGATCCTGTACAATCCTCTGGAGTCAGTGATGTCACCTGCTTGCAAGTGAAATGCAGGGAGACAGAGGAAAGATAGAGCGATTTACATATCAGCGTATTGCAGTTAAAGTCACGCTAAGCGGTTCGCTACCGATAGCCAGCGATAAAATCACGATGTGGGTATATCTCTTCTGGGAATTTCCCACGTGTGCAAACGCAATATTGAATCGTGTTTGCAAGATTTACCTCAGAGTTAATCACCCTAAGAGAATCCAGAGAATCAGTGCTGTAAAGGGGAACGTGTAAGAGGCAAAGAGAGAACAAAGGCGATCGGACATTCCTTTCTTTCATTACCAAACCAAGGCCAAATACAATAATGACCTATTATTGTTTAATAATCATTTGGATCATTTTCATTAGGCCACACTGATGAGCTTTTTAGCGCGATGGTTCTTTTTTTCAATCTTCAATATTTCTTACCTAATGGGTCGTCTTCTGGGTTCTCTTTATTTTTCTGGTTACTTGACCCAGGGATTTAATATAGATGGTTTTCCTTTTCTTCTGTTTTTTTGGCCCAGGTGCATGTAGTAAGGGTGGTCCTTACTTTAATTTCTTTATTTTTTTTTATCCAATATATCATCTTCTTTTCTTTTCCATTTATTTCCATGGTTCCTTGGCTGATGGACATCTATTGAGGATGGTCCATCTTTCAATCTACTTAATATTTCCCTTCCTAATGGATCTTCTTCTGGTTGGTTTCTATCTGATTTACTGAAGGTAAATCAGGTAAAGGAGGTAAATGCACTATCTCTTACCTCCCGTTCAGTAAATCTTCCAGGAGAGGAGGAGACACTTACCCGCGGACCCAATCCAGCGCCGAATTCCCCGACGCCTCCGACGCATATCCAGTGCGAAGGAGCGAGGACGCGTTGGAGACTGTCAGTGAAGTCGCGCTGGAGCAGGTCTGCGGGTAAGTGTCTCCTTAGTATATTTTCCCCCCAGTTTTTTTTGGCCCAGGTGCATGTAGTAAGGATGGTTCCTTCTTTAATTTCATAATAATTTTATCCAACGGATAGTCTTCTCTTTTCTGTTTATATCCCCGGATCCTTGGCCGATGGACATCTAATAAAGGTGGTTCTTCTTTCAGTATTTTCTTATCTAATGGGTCTTCTTCTGTGTTCTCTTAAATTTCTAGTTACTCTAATATAGATGATTTTTCTTTGAAGTTATTTGTTAATATTTCAATGTCCAATAGATCCCCTTTCACTATTTTATATTTATTTTATTTTATTTTAGGTGCATATAGTAAGGGTGGTTCTTTCTTGAATTTAATTTTCTTTTTATCCAATGGATGTTAATGTTGACTGATTTTTCTTTATTTTCATATCCGGCCTGCTTCTCTCTGTGTTTAATGTCCGTCATCTCTTGAGATCTCTTGGGTTATTTTTTTTAGGTTTTTCCCCACTACTTTTCACATTTTTGTAAAGCTGGGTACACACATGACAGATGTTTGAAAGATGACAGACAAGATCTGCAAGATCCTTTCTGTCATTTTTCAAAGATCAGTGTACACACAGTTCCGAGCATTCTCCCTATACACAGCACAGGGAGATCATTCATAACTGCATGTTTCCCACAACTGTGGCCCACTCCCCTATACTTTAGTACTTTTCGATCTTTTCTGGACGACCGTGAGGCCAATAAGAACATTCCTCGGCCTTACGGACGTTCGAAAAATAAGGGTATCGGGCCTTTATCATCACCAGCTTTACTATTTCTTTTCATATTGATTGCTAAGCGGCTGATATTACATCTCTCTGACTATTGTAGAAAACCCATGTTAAACCATATGGGTAGTAATTATAAGTTATTGAAATCTTCCAATAAATGTATCCTACTTCTAGTTCTACTTTCCTCATCAAATAACCTTGGGGGGGTCTCAAGGAAAAGCATTTTGTTAATGGACAATGTCCATAAAACAGAAAGTAGGAATGTGACTAAAAGCTAAGCAGACTCTATATTCTTTGGACCTTAAACTTTATTATGAACAAGACCACTGAGGGAATGGCTCGTTTCCTCTCTCTTCCTCTCATCGGTATCTAGGGAGTCTGAGATTGAAAAAGTGCACATTGCGTTAAATAAATTGTCTTGATTACTGGTGTCTGGATTGGCTGTTTGGGCCCCAATCTCCTGGGAGCCCACAGACAGTAGTTTCTTCATCCGCACATTAGAAATCACGTACGAGAGGGGCTCAAGAAAGCAGTTTCATTGTCAACCCCTTTGGGACCCACAGGATATATTGGGTTCTGTCCAGCTTGTCACCCTGAACTGTTTATCTTTTGATTAATGCCTGTATTTTATTAACTGCAAGTTCTGTTCAGCCTCAGCCATTCGGCTCTGCCTTGGTTGTTCATTTGTTTCCCTTGGTTCAGGGTTAAAGACTTGGGCATGATCAGCAGGAATCCTGGGAGGCGGCTGATCTGGGTTTCACTCATATGAATTTATTGGACCTGCTGGAGACCCATTTAAACACCATTTAAGGACAATCACATTTCCGTTTTTTGCAGTGAAGTGCTGGAAACTGCTGACCTTTTGTGTTCATTTTTTTGTTCTCCTTTTTTATTAGATTTTAATGTTTACCAGATTTCATTTTGTTGCCCGTTAAATGGAGTTTGACAGTGAAACAAAACCACCTAGAGCGCACAAAATTGCTCTGAGCCTTGATCCTTAATTTACGTACCCCTCTATCATTATTACATCGATGAGTGTATTACCCTCTGCTACACCTGCAGGAAGACTTTCCCTTGAATTTGTCTGCCATCCCTTTTAGAATTATTTTTCAAATGTCTCCTGTATTTGCAGCTCTGCCACCTGTTTAGCTGTTTTTAAATGTTATTCCGTGTTCCCTGCAGACTTTAGACTAGAGGGGAAATAATGATGGTATCAATAAGGTATCCTACAGAATCTGTAATATAACTATATCAATATTATTATTCAGTCTATATATAGAGAGGGCACGGGAATTCTGTGTATTCAGTATTATTCTTAATTCAACGTCTCGTCACTTTAATAAACGTCTTCATCAGGAAAAAAACTATATAATAATATTTTATCCCAATGCACTTTATAGATATATTTTTTTTCCTGATGAAGACACTCAAAACATTAAATGAAAAATAATAAAGTGCCCAGTCCTCTCTATATATGGATTGTTAATAGGTGAAACACTTGGAGATACCTTATAACTGGGAATTAAAGGGCATGTCCACCCAAAAACTAAAATTTTCCCCACTACAGTCCCCACTGTGCAGTGTTAAAAAATCCTTACCTTACATCTCTGCTCCAAATGGTTCTTCCTGCAGTGTTTAGCTAAAGTCCCAGTGAAGAGCAGGAGCCTGTCTGTGCGTATAAATAGGTTTCTGCCCCTTCCCTGTCCTCTGGGAGGTTTCTGGCATGTGCATTGGAGCCCTCCCTCCCTCCCTCTATATCCCTCTATGTTGCCTGGTGCCCTACCTTAAAACCCTTTTTCTGTAGTGTAGTGCTAAAAAAAAAATCATCACCATCATACCGCGTCTGTAATTGGCTGACCCTCAGCTAATCACAGATGCAGCTGCCGGTCCAGCCCCCTGCTTGCAAAGTTTAATTTTAGGCTGTTTATTGAATCTGAGTGGGTAAGTTGGGAAATTTCTGCTTGATGGGGGGCAGAGTCAGCAGCAGGGGATAGATGGCTACACACTTCTTACTATATTGATCAGTACAGAGTATGAAATCTGATGAAAAATCCATTGGCGTATGTATAGTTTTATTTATAAAGCGCCACTTGGGTACACAGCGCTGTACATTATAAAATACAGAGTATACAAACAAGGGGATAAGTGCAAGCAATTATACAGATAAATAAAAATTAAATACAATTTCATACATCGGTTAAGAAAGCATATATATATAAATTATGGATGAATTGATATAAATGCCTTGATACATTAGGAATGAGATGCCTGCCCTGAAGAGCTTACAATCTAAGTGGATGGGACAACATACAGATACAAGTGGGGGGGTGGGTACAAAGTTCTTAAAAGGGCAATAGTACAAACAAATAATACATACATTATTATAGGTAGCTTTAGTGTAAATGATCTTGGGCCACAATTAATAACAGGATAAATCCAATGGAACTTTAAACCTATTCACCATGCCTTTCCCTGTGCCCGTTTTATTAAAATGTATGGTGTATAAAACCCACAGCTAAACAAGCATGGTCGGGACATAACATTGCTTTTTAAAGGATCCCAGTTATTGGGCCTTGACCCTTCCTTCATTGACCAGAAGTCTTTCTTTATTAATTCCATCCTTTATAATATAATAACAGAGTGTTGCCTTTGTAATGTTCCAGTTACAATGTACCTACCAACAGTGTCTGTGGTGTAAGGGACCAGTTTGTTGCTGGGTATCAGTTTTGCAGATTGTATAGGTTGACACTAGGAATGTCTAGAATAAATGTTTAGATTACAGTGTGATTAATTGTAATGGTGACCACACACACAAATCTCTTTTTTAATAATTATTAATGCCAGTGTGTGTGTGGGGGCCACCTAAAGGTTAACGTGTGTCAAGACATACATAGGGTTAACTATCAAATCAACACATTTTTTCTGCCAGGTCTTGCATCATCTGACTGTTGGCCACATGACCTAATGTTCACCATCCATGTGTGTGACCAAACCGGGGGAATTCCAAATGGTCAGCCAGTGGGATGATCACTTTATATATTCAGAATTCAAAAGAGCCATGAATATCCTGTAAATGATATCCTTATAAATGGTGTTTATCTGCAACCTGTCACCGAATTCCAGTTGCTGGTTTAGTCTCAATCTGCCCCCACCGGGGTAAGCCAAGGAAGAGATCCCTAAAAAGGCTTTTGTTGGCAGTAGCACAATCAGTGTATATCTTTAATGTTAGCCATGTCCACATCCTCCTGCCACCTTACAGGATACCTTCTGTATAGTTTAATTTAGTTTAACATTTGCCACCATAATTTGGCTGGAGAAACCAATGCAGATTTCTGTATATGACTATTATTTAAAAAAAATTCTCTATCTCAGGGAAATGGTCAAGTAAAAGTCAGTGCAGCCCTAAAGCATTAGAACCAATGAATGGTCAGCCTTGACCTGCAAATACAAAGATAGTGAAAAGATTAGATAACATATAACACTGCCTAGTATTAACAATATTCTACTGCCTCGTTATTGGATTCTTCAGATCCTTTTGCTATTTCTCCCTCCGTGATTCTTGTTTCTTTGTGATCCGGGCCTGTATTTCAATCAGGAGGCCACTGGGACTTGCCAGGAATGTTACACTCACCTAAGTCCTGCCTCGGGACACACATCTGGAATTCTTTTCGTTCTACATAGTTACTGTGAAGCCAGATCCATTGACACAAACAGTTAACTGCTTTGATATCTGAATAAATCGGCCTCATCTTAGTCACTGCCTCGAGGATTTGCAAGATATTGTTATGTAACACTGAACCTAACATGCTTGTACACACCTGAATGAGTCATGCCTGTATCATGTTGGATGAGCGTTAATATGGCTGCCAATTGTTTATTTAAAAAAAAAAACCTCTAGAAATCTCAGACATCATCTAAAGAATAACCGTTATAGTTTTACATCTTGTATGAACATCAATGTTAATGAGTATGTAATAAGAAAAATGGACAGTAACTAGAAATATCAACTCATGAGAGCTCTGCATGTAACGGGAAATATAGGTTTTCTATTGACTAATATTCTTGATTAATGGTTTATTATAAAGATATTAAAAGGGCAACTATAGTCAAAGAAAACATTTTGGTGTTTAAAAGTCCAATTCTCTGGGAAGTAGGAAAGTCTGCCACTTGCTCTACACGTGTGACTATTTCCCCAGAAGTTATTCAAATTCAAAATAATTGGTGTGTGCCATGGACTGTTGGCAGGTAAGTAGATAAGAAAACCCAATATTAGACTATCAGGATAGTTTATGGAGACCATATGTCTTTAAAATAAAATCTATGATATCAGACTCCTGTAGCCTTTTAAGTTCTCCCATGAAAATCCTACATGTACAAGTTTTCTATTTTCATATTGACATTCCCTGTTACAGTCCAGGAGCATTCCCCTTGGGATTGTGTTATTAGGGATATTAATGTATTATTTAAGCCAAACAAATGACGTTTTTTGTGCATCTGTGTTTATTATCCCAAAGCAGAGATGTGTTTTTTTTCTATGATTCCTCAGTCATAATATCAGGATAAAATGTAGCTGGATAATACTGCCATCATGCTGAAAGATACATTTTTCATCAAAATGCGTAGTAATGCTTAGAATTGCGTTGTTCTGTTTTTCATATATGTAATTTAGGTCCTGTCTGCACACTCTCAAAAACATGTTGGGATATCTGTATAATGATAATCTAAAAACCAAGCTGTCATCATACATAAGCACATTCGGAATAAAGGTATCTACAGTGTATTCCCCTGTCCAGATCATTTAAGAGTATCTCTTCAAACAGGGTAGAACTGGGACCTCATGGATTAGATGGCAAATACATTCAAGTGGTCCTTTTATATATCCCATATAAGGCCTTTTTTTTTGCTTTCAAATGTGCCAGTGCTATTGGTTAGCATTAACATATTTTGTAGTATTTTCATGTATACAAAAATATATATTATAATATTTTGCAAAATAAATTTTATTGCAGGAGTATTGTCAATCTGCCTTCTCCTACCAACCTTTGCTGGCAGGAACCATACAGTTCTCATCAACTTCTACTTCCACCATGTCCAGCTGGCTGGTTTTTAATTTAACATAAGGGCTTACTCTGTGGTGGAGATGATACTGGAAACTTTGTTACGGGAACATATTTTTATTGTTATTATTGTATATTCTGGACTTTGTCTTAAAGGGCAAGCCCACCCTTAAACAAAAATCTATATTTTAATTACCGGTAGCTTCCAAACCTAGACCACTCAAGGCTTAAAACTTTCTGCATGGCTTTTAAGTATGTTTACCAGCACTGCTGTCTTCTGCTGCTCTGTGCCTTTTCCATGGATAGCAGCTGTAGAAGGGGCCGGACCGGCAGCAGTGATTGGCTGAGACATCTAGTATATCAGTGGATGTGGTAGATTTTGCTAAAGCTTTTGATATGGTGATTTATGTATCAAACTAATTTCTTGTTGGCCTTGAAAAAAACATTAGTACATGGGTAGAGAATTGGTTGTTAGATTGCATACGGATGGTGGTTGTCAGTGGAGCTTCATCTGCGTGGGCTAAATTCTGGAATACTTCAAGGGATCTGTACTGGGGCCACTTCTACATAATCTATTTTAAATTACTTGAAGTGGGTATTGAGAGCAAAGTCCTCTGTGTTTGCTGATAACACAAAACTATGCAGAGCATAAGATAGATTGCTGAAATGGGCAGAAGTGTGACAGATGAAATTTCAGTGTTGATAAATATAAGGTGATGCATTTGAAGTTTAGCAATCCTTGTGTCACCTATACAATAAATAACTCTGAGCTAAGTAAATCTCTCTAAAGCTTTGTACAGAAGTACGATTTTGGCCACGACCTGCAACCCCCGAGCGCCTTGCGCTTGTGTGTACGTTTGGTCAGGGATGCATACACATGGGCGTTTATCGGCTGAAACGGCCATTCGCCACGGGTATCAGTCATGGTCGGGTCGTGGCCAAATTTGCACCTCTGTACAAAGCTTTACAAAAAGATTTGGGGGTTTTAGTAGATAACAGACTTAGCTGCAGTAAGCAGTGCCATACAGCCACAACTATAGCTAGCAAGAGATTGTCTTGTATAAAGAGAGGTATGGATTCAAGGGAGTAAAATATTATTCTCCCTCTTTACAAGGCACTGGTAAGGCCTCATTTGGAATATGTGGTGCAGTTTTGGAATCCCATATACAAAAGGGACATCTTGGAAATGGAAGGTGTTAAGAGAAGGGCAACTAAATTAATAAAGGGGAATGTAGAGACTTGACTATGCATGGAGATGCAAGAAGCATGTCCTTCCATCGATGACCTAGCATTTTGGGTCTTCACCTTTGGCTTTAGCTGCCCTTTAAACATAAATATATATAAGATCTTGTTTTTTTCCTGAGGTTACATTGCACCAACTGTGATTTTTTTCATTTTAACTCAAACTCTTTTTTTATTTACATTTACCTTGTTTTTCCACTCAATGTTTTCTTCTAGGTCCACACAAAATTCCACTGCAAACAAGCACATGCTTCTGGTACCGATACTTCGTGTATCACATTTTCTTACAGTGGTTCTATCCTTGCCACCCGTGGAGGTAAGTGATGTAGTTCTATAACTTTAACACTGACTGATTTCCTTGCTACTATAAGCCAATGTATATTATTAGTAATGGGGACAGTCAACAGTACTCTCTTGCAATCCATATATTTTGCTAGTAAAGTCGATGGGAGCTATAATACATATACTGTACAGTATATAAAGTAATAACATCTCATGAACTGAACACTTAAAGGCATATTAATAAACCACTTAAAGGACATGCCCACCCCCAGATTAAAAATCTACATTTAACTTCCCTACCCCCCTAAACCCCAAGATCGATATTGTTACTTCTCTTCCCGAAACCCATTATACATTTTTTCATAATTCTCTGCTGCATGAATGCCAGGATTCAGGCAAACCTCCTCTGTCCTGTGCATCTCCTCTGTAAGAACTCTCTGAGCTTACAAAGGGGACAAGAGAAACACAGTGGAAAATATTTTGATGGAAGGTTCGCTCACTCAGTGTTCTCCCTAGGGTCTATTAGCCAGGTGGCCCACCTAGCTACTTTTTCATGCCACCCGGCTGGAAAAATATTCTTGAGAGAACACTTGTGATTTAAAAGAATTTACATGTTGGTTTAATAGGTGCCAATAGATCAGTAAAAACTCCCGCCAAACACTGCCCAGTCCAAACCCCTTTTTTACACTTGCAAGATTATTTTAGCACGTGCTAACTGGCTTTTCCAAGATCCCCGAGGCCACAAGAGGGTGGTACATGTGCTTGTGCTGCCATATTACATCTGGGTTACCTTCAGATGTTGCAGAACTACAACTCCCTGCAGATGTTGCCGAACTACAACTGCCTACATTCTACAACCACAGAATGCTGGGAGTCATAGTTTTCAAACATCTAGTGGGACGGAAGTTAGACATCCCTGACCTATATAATGAACATAATGCAGTGCACATTTTTCACCACCACCAAATTTCCCCACCCCACCCGACGGCTTTTTCATGCCACCTGCCTGGAAAAACATTCTGGGGAGAACAGTGTCACTTTCGGCAAACATTCGACTTTCATCAGTCCGTTTTGGCTGAAATTACCACTGCTTTTTTTGGGCAATCAGCTGAAATTTCCGTTGTGGTGGTCAATTAGGTCACTGTGTACACACTCTTCTGGCCTTAAAGTTCTGATAACTAACTGATTTGTCATAGTCAAAGTAGAATTTTTAGCAAGTAGCAATTCCAGTGTGCATGAATATATTTGAACTTTAGATAGTCGGATCAGTGGGAAATGGGATATAAAATGATTTTTGCCCATTGAGGATATGGCCATAGCAGCTTTTCTGAATATACTTTATACATTTCTATTTTTTTCTTTAAGAGAATCATACCGAGGATAAGAGGAACCTTTGACTTGAGTCTTGCTGGGAACACGTTTTCCCGCGAACCCGTTCTTAGAAATATAACAATGTGTTTTGACTGTAGATTGATTATTAAGTTGTATGCTGTCCAAAAGCCAAGGGGTAAGGTAGCCTAAATCCATGTTAGAGTAGTTGTCTGGAAAAGGACCAACTGACACAGATGTGTTATAAGTTTTACCAAAACACACCTGCCAAGCGTGTAGATTAAAATAAGAGCGTTACTTGACTCTTGTAGTCCTTCAGCCATGTATGTCTACTTAAGTTAAGCTGTTAGTGAATAAATTATATTTCTAGTTGTAAAATATGATCAGTTATATAATGTTCCAGGTATTATTTGGTGCATAAAGAATTGGCCAGGTAAATCGTGTACCTGTGCTCAGGGTTAGCTATATTTATACCACACTGGGAGGGGTCTAAACCGTGAGGTCATAGTGAGGGCTTGTTACTACATTTCCTCTGTGATTTGCTACATATCTTACTTACTGAATACTCCTTACATGCTATTTGGAACATAATGCAAATATTTAACTGTGCTCGTCACAGTAATACTCCGTAATATTCACATGGATGGCAAGATTGCATGTACAAAATGGATAACCGGGTAAAGCACAGAATTGGGTTAGGTATCTGCAGGGGCACTCTTATTGCAGGATGAAATAAGATAACCCACAATATATGTGAGGGTTGACGGCTCAGGATTTGTGGGTGCTTAAAATTAGGGAGGGGCAATGCTTAAAATTTAGGGGGGTTATTCAAGCTTTGTTATCTCTCTGACCCTTTTAAGCTAAAACACAGTGAATGGCTGGCTGCAGTCCTGATTGTTATCGATTGGTACCCTTTGACATTGTCATTTCGGATTGTCACCCAACAGGCTGTTTTCAGTTAGTGTTTACAAGTATTATTATATTTGGTGCTGGATATAATACATCTGCACAAGAGTAATAGGAGAAAACACAGATGTCACCTTTTGGAAGGAGCCAGTGAAAGTCTAGCCTGGATGCTGTCAGTGTGCAGACATTTAGAGTGAAGAGCTCACCGTAATGCTGTTGGGAGGCTCATTGAAGTGGGAAAAAGAGCTATTTACCTGCTGCAGAATTCTCTCTGGATTTACTCATTTTTATGTGAAATGTTCATACTTAATGTACAATTTTTTATTTTTATTCAGGTGACGATACTCTGAAAACATGGGACATTAGAAATTTTAAGACACCTCTTAATATGGCCTCTGGGTTAGAGAACTATTTCCCAATGTAAGTTCTTGGGGCACATTTTGGAAAAGCATCACCATGTAATCCTCTTTGGTCCTAGTGTTGTTTCCCCTGGGATATACGGTAGTATTTCATGCCTCTCAGGATAAATTGTCCAACCGTAAAACCTTAGTCATATTCCTTGTCCCACACATGACTTCTTATTTTTTTGTAGATCACTAGAGCCACACGATGTTTTATTTTGATGTATGATGCGGTATGGCATCTCACATTCATAAATATTAATGATGTAGATAAGTAATGCTCTCTAGGGAGAATAAAGTATGTGCAATGCTAAAAGGCAAATATAGACATCCAATTAAATGTCACCTCTCACCCCACCATGTTTATTTTTTCACTATTCTCAAAAAGAAACCTTTACATAGTAAAATGTTAAAGTGACGCCTACTTACAGGTAGGGTATCTATGGTAAGTACTGATTTTCTCTTCATTGTTGTAAGTAACGCAAGACAAACTCTCTTCGGTTTGAAGGATAATGGATTATTGAACAGGCAGGACTATTATAGACATTTGTTTAACTACATAAATGGGTTTATATATGGTTAATATCCTCGTCTTGTAAAGAGTTTTAATTGTTCAACAGAATATCAAACATGTAGATAAAGGTGGCCATACATTAGGACAATTTTACTTACCTGACCGAGCAATCCCACGACATTTGACCGATCCTGCCGGAACTGCCTTTCCCATTCTTCTTTGCAATCTTCTTTACCCGACACGCGATTACAATATGAATGGGATTTGTGATCACAGGTCTGTCTCAAAGAAGAATGGGAAAGGTGTTTCCGGCAGGATCGGTCTAATGCCTTGTGATCATCCTAATATATGGCCACCTTAAGTTTAGTACTGTAATGACAATCCTTAAACACCCTGGTCATCTACACCATTGTACTGGTCAATGAACAGAAAATATTGGCTTGAGATATACATCTCTCATTAATTAATTGCCAGTGTTTACTACAAATGAATATTCATTGTAAATAGTTGTGAACTTATCTAAAGGATGTCCAAACGCACAACACATGGTTGTCGAGAGGATAATCATCCGTGTATGGCGGATGATCTGCCTGGCTCGTTGATCTGCCTGGTCATAGGAGCCTTTAGGGTGGAGCCTTGCAGACTTTACTGTATATTAGATTATTTACGTGTCTTTAATTCTGGGGAACATGGAAGTCAAGCCACACTGCCACCATTTGTGCTTAAGGAAGTGGGTGCTAAAAAATGTTAAAACCCGTTTAATGGAAATTGATAAGTTGCCCAAATAGAGACACAGACATGTTCATTGTGGATTTTCCATTTTGTTTTCTATTTAGGACAGATTGTTGTTTCAGCCCAGATGATAAACTCTTGGTAACTGGCACATCTGTTAAGAAAGGTGGCGGAGATGGGAAATTACTGTTTTTTGATGTGGCAACATTTCAGAAGGTTTACGAAATCCAAGTCACTGATGCAGTAAGTAGAACTTAATGTATTTTAATGTATGGGAGGGGCTAGATTTGGAGCTGAAGAAGGGCACCCTGGGCTATTAAAAACGCTGAGACCTAATTTAAGAGAGAGAAAATGTAAATATGAGATTTAAAGCTTTTGATAAACCCTTCATCATTCTGTAAAGTCTAAGAATGAAGGGATGCAAACTGTATGTCTACTTTGTAAATGGTCGAACCTCTTTTTCTCGTCTTTTTTCTCCAGGATTAATTGTGTTTTAAAAGGATTAAGTAAAGTTTCCCTGTGCATATAGATCAAGTAGTGGAGTGTTGGGTTGCCCCAAAAGGTGTTTAGCCTGTGATAGAAAACACTAGTTGATATACCATCTATCCAACAGATTTACCTGTGCGTTAGACAGATATCATTTGATTATAAGTCAAATCATGTGAAGCCCATAAATGGACTGATGTCTAGATAGAATGGGCAAAAAGAGATTAGAAGGGCCAGTGATGTGCAAACATTATCCTTTAAATCATCTCTAAAACCCCATTTGTTTTGGCTACGATCTGGCCATCATTTAGGTAAGTTAATCCAGCCTGTCACTGTTCTTTGTTGTGTGTACTACATTGATTCCCCCGAAATATAAAGATAACATTTGATTTGGCCTGTGTGTGAACCTGTAGGGTAACGGAAGTAGAAACACAATGTTTAATAAAAGTCTTTATTTTGTTTGACATTTTTTTCTCGTCTCCAACCTCCTTTAACCCTTTGGTTAGACATCGTAATGTTTCTGAAGCTGGTGGGGATGGAGAGGCTTTTTGTTTTCTTAACAGATGTGAATATCGCAGTATTGTCCAATGGTTCAGACAAAGTCTGTTTCTTTTCTTAACAGACCTGTCAAGGCTGCTCACTAATTTTTTCCTATTTGCTCCTTTACTGTATTGGGTTTTGTTGTGCATGTTAAAGACATTGCCCATAGATACCATAAGAACGAGGCATCTGTTATATTCATTAAATTTGGTAAATGACTATTAGGAACCAATAATAGGCACAGGTTTACTAAGTATACAAATCAAGTGAGTGCAGCATTCATATACATTACAAGAATAAGCTGACATGCTTTTATATTTTATGGTACACAGTTTTGAGCGTTTAGAAATAATGCCTTTCAGTAATTGAAGGCTTGCAAAGTGTACCTGGGAATTAGGCAGTATTCCAGCACTCCAGACTACTACCACTGTCCTCTGTAAACCTGTCTCATTGGGCTGGAATTCTGATATTAACCAGCCAGAAGAAGGCTTCCCTGTGGCAGTGGAAGTATATGCAAGTTTAGCTCTGTGGACAGACAAACCAATTAAAAGGAGGGTTTCATTATGTCTGGCCAAGCAACACCTTCTGCATTATCTATTTGATTGCTGCCTGATCCTCCTCGGATTCTTAGTAACCTATTTACAGAAACGCCAAAGTTCAGGAATGTACCCAAAAAACTACAGTCCAAATGCGCTCTTTATGTAGGGAATTTGGGGAATTTACCCATTTACTTGAGGGTAACACATGTTAACATCTCTTGTTACTTACGTCATCCTAAGGAGGGTAACTGAACTAAAGAGCAGCAATGTTATCATGTTCTTTGGTTTGGGTACATGTTAATATGATGTGTAGGACAGAGAAATGTATCTATTATGAATACTTGTGCTGTGGAAACTGAAATAGTCCAATATTCCAGCTGGGCATCTATCAAATGAGGCAGTTTAAGACAACTCTCCCATAATCTATCACCATCAACGTCCACCTATTTGGGTACATTATGGAGAATTAAATCCGTCTGGACTATAAATTGCATCATATGGAGAAACTCATAGAGGTAACATTATAAAGTGTCAGCCCATTTGACTGCATTTTAAGATATTTGTGATCTATCTCATGTCTGACTTCCTTCCAAGCACAAGGTGCATAGTAACTTGTCAGACAGTCATGTTTGAAGAGCTGAGCTTTTCAACATGTATTCCATATTTAGCAACTTGTGTGAGATACGACTGCTATTTCCTTTCACTTCCTCTTGCTGAAATGCAATCCTGTTTTTGTATGTGGCCGGCTGCCAGGACATGAGGAATCCACATGCGAATAAGCTGAAGGTGCTTGTTGGATCTTCCTCCTTTGATGATTTGCCACTTGTTAGACGACTTCCAATGTCCTGCCAATTTGATGCCTTGTCTTAGTCATTCAAGCTTTGGACTCCAACCTCTCCTCTTGGGAAAACATACCAGTTAGGAAAACCAAAACCACTTTCTGTTTACCTTGAAATTTCCTTAGCCAAAGTTAAGTTGCGTTTCTGTAGGCAGGTTCAAAAACACCTTCATTTTGTTCAGATGGTTAATGTTAAGATGTTTTAAATGCCCCAGTAGGGTAAATGAGACATTTTATATAGCTGGCTGACTTGGTTATGAGAAAAATTATCTGTTGATACCACTCTTAATGACACGGCAATCTAGTAATTTCCAGAAGACACTTGAGCGCCTGGTGTACAGACATGCAATAGTATCAAGGTGCTCGGTCACATTCCACCCTGAGAGTAGATTTCAGAGCAGCTATGTGGGTAAGAACACTAAACGATTCTGCTCTATTTTAGGATTGAACTTTAGGAGCAAAACTGTGACCGCATTAAACCACCCTAATCTTACCATTCCATAGCATCCTAAGTTCTTATACATTTATTGGATCTTATGGATAGATTGATAATGATCTCCGATCGTTAGAGCATGTGGCAGTTCCAAATGATCTTCCCTATACCTATGTTCGGCACATTTTTAAGGGCTAGGTCCCTAGATCTTGCGAATCTCAATGGAATTTAAAAAACATAATGGAAAAAGGGGGAAAATCAGTTCCCACTGTATAAGGTGCATTCCAAGTTTATTCAGTCCTTTTTATCCGCATTCGTGCACAACTTTTGGTCCGTGTGTTTCAGAATCACTTTTTAATAATAGGCTATGGGAACACAAAAAAAGTTATTTTTGCATTTTCACTGGTATTCTTTGTTATTTTCCAAAAACCACACACGCACACAAACGGACCCGAAATGTGGATTCGTGTCTGTTAACCTGCAAACGGACCAGAAAAAACACAATGTCGAAAATGCACACGAAACACACATAGTGGGACCTAACCCTTATAGATGACAAACTGAATCCGGCCCATTCATTTTGCGAGTCAATCAGAGACTCAAACGTCTCATTAACGTCTGAAGGTGAGTTCCTAATGTATGGGCACCTTTATCTAGTGTAAAATAGTTTTGCCAATATGGTTCCCTTTGTCTTAAACATTACTAAATACTTAACTGTCAACACTAATGAAGTCCAACCTACTTAAAGGACAAATCCACCCTCATAAGAACATCTTTTAGAAAGAATGGCCTCTTTAAAATATGTTGATATATCATAGTTTGTCCTATGAATTCATTACTGTATGCCTGCTATGCTTCTGGATGCCTGAACCTGTACTGAGCCTGGGCATGCTCAGAAGAGGCAGACAGGGGATTAACATTTAGTCATTGGCTGTGATGTCAACTGTCAAATCCATAACTGACAGTTCTAACTGGAAGAACCAGGAAGCAGAAACAGGGGAAACAGGACATTGTGCAGGATTTCAGGTTAGACTTATATATTTCAGATTTCAAACCATTACCGTTTAGGGTTTTGGGGGATGATTTACCTGTATGTAAGTTTTCATTTTGGGGATGGACTTGCCCTTTAACACATTGACCAGAAATATCACGTAGATTTGTTTACATAAAGTATAACTTGTTCAGTAAATACACAATTCAAAGGACAACTAAAGCTTCTGAACAACACTCTTTCAGAACACCTTAATATAATAGCAGTAATCTGTGTCTCATTTTTTATTTTGATGTGGTTGTTGGGAAATTTACATTTATAACATGGAGTTTGTGTTTTATTTCCCAACATCTCAGCGTGGTCACTGACCTTTATGTTCTTTACACATACTCAGTCCTAAGATACTGCAGGAACTTAAAATTAGTCACACCCACTAGCCAATCCTTTTACATTTTATTTTACAATCCTTGTAAAATTTTGGGTTTAGTTTTCCTTTAATCAAAAAAGATCTTATAAAACAATACATGTTGTTTTAATGTAATACTGTATATATAGAATTAAATAACCACATCCCTCTAAGAGACTTTGTCCTATTGTATCCTTGTGTGGATTCAGAATTTTCTCTATGTATAAATAAATGCAACCGAAATACTGACTTCCTGTTTGCAGGATCCCTAGTAGAGACTGTTATGGTCTTGCCCTTGACCCAGCGCCTGGGTTGATTCAGTTGCTCAGTAGAGATCTTTTTTGACCCATCTAACAGCCAATCAGTAGAACTTACTGTTAGGAACATTCCAAGGAAGTGGTGCATCCTGGGAAGAAGAAGGACCGTTAGAACTTGAAATGTCAGCTCACTACTGTCAACAGCAGGGAACAGCAAAGGGTATGAAATCAACTGATTTTTCACAATGGGAGAGAATATGTAGAATAACTAAGAAGGCATTACACAAACTTAACAGTTTAACAAATATTGATCATTTCCACTGAACTGTCCCTTTAAACCCCAATATCTGCAAGCCTTTTGCTTAGCTGCAGGAACAGCCTTTGCATCATGTAATTCGAAAATTGCTGCTAAATCTCTAGGTGTGATATTTTTAACAGTGGATTCCAGAAGCTGAAGACTTCTAAATCTAATGCATGGGAGTTAAACTCTGTTATCACACAGCCTGCTGGGGATTATGACAAATCCAGTCCTACCTGTAAATAATCTGAGCGTACCATTCACTTGTGGGCTATTAGCCTTGTTAATGGATAATAACAAACCTCTCCATGCATGTGGCTTTGGCATGTTTATCTGCAGTGCATCATTTGAGTCGATGATTGTAAATCAGAGAAATAATGTATTGTTTTTTTTGAGGAGATAAAGCTAAATTATTTATCTTTATTACACATACATAGGTAACCCCACCCTGCTCCATATTCTGCCCCTTCATATGGGCGCTGTGCATGCTAAATCTCACCCTGTGTCTGTATAGAGTAGACAGGATTTCATGTTATACCATTCGCTAGTTCATAGATTGTTAATTATTCCTAAATATTACTTTATATTAAAAGTTTACTTAGAAATAAGTGTTGTATCCTTTACAATAGGATATGTTAGACCAAATGTTAAAAGGCTTAAAGGATTTACCCTTGAAGGGGCCAAAATTAGTCATGAATGACCCAGAGAGAGAGGGAAAGACATTTCATTATTGATATGTGTGGATTAAAGACCATGCTGAAAAGTAAAGGGAAAGGCAATCCACCTGGTAGCCTCGAAGTGTAATGTTTGCACTGACCATTTAACAGGAATGTGGAGGGTAGAAAGCAGGATGCCTCTCTGGCCCATTACTCTAAGGTGATTGCACTGACACAAGACAGCAGGCATTAGTGTTTATACGTGAGCCATACTGGATTAATCCTTGACCTACCCACAATATTTTTTACCTCCACTGGCTGCCCAAAGAAAATAAACATTTCTATGTATAAAATGCCGATAGAATTAATGCTGAGAATGTCAGGCATGCTTTCTATTTGTATATAAATCCAGGGTCTAGAATCTTGTACATCACAGTGGTCATGTTTGGGGGGTAGTGTGGATTTAAACTTACCAGAATGTTCTATGTTCGGTATATATTATAGAACAAAAAGTCATTGATGAAATATTGTTTTATGCTGTGATCATTGGGTTGGGACATTTAGTATGCTGGTCTGAAACATAGGTAACCTGCTCCATATCTCGCTCCCTTACCCTTTATTTATATGGGCGCTGTGCGTACTAAATCTGACCTTGTGTTTGTATAGGGTAGGCAGGATTCCATATATGTGCACTATTTTATTGGAGCTATGGGCAGCACGGTGGCTCAGTGGTTAACACTGATGCCTTGCAGCACTGAGGTCCTGAGTTCGATTCCACCCTTGGACACATCTGCAAGGAGTTTGTATTTTCTCCCCGTGCTTGCGTGGGTTTCCTCCGGGCACTCCGGTTTCCCCCACAATCATAAAGACATACTGATAGGTTGTATGTGTCAAATAAATGTGCTTAGATTGTAAGCTCTTCAGGGCAGGGCCTGATGTGAATGTATACATGTAATTGTAAAGCGCTAAAGGAAGATGTTGGCGCTATATAAATCCACAATAATAATAATAATTTATGGAAAATCACAATCGCTCTCCCCCACCACCATTTTGTATATGAAATAAATTGAATGCAGCTGTAAGGTCACCTTATGCTGAGCACAATCACAATACATACAGGTGATTTTTAAGATCTGTTTCTGGTGGTACAACACTTCCTTATTGGTTGTTATTTTGGGGATTTATATCTAATTTACATATAGGACTTTTGAAATGCGATGCAGCAGCATATAAACGTAGCAGACAAAAAACAACCATTGCTATATATTTGTGATGGTTCTCATTAATCCCAGTCATGGAATATCTGTAGTATCTGCACTATAAAAATTAACTATTTAAAAATGAAAAGTTCCTGGGGCAAGGAGGTAGGGTTGATTATTCTTACCTCCCAATATTGTTTTGTTGAGGAGCTACAGCATGTATAGTTTTCATCTGCCAGGTTAGCGTCCTGGACTTTCCTGTATTAAAGATAGTGCTGAAGCACTGGGAAGCCTGGCAGAAGCAGTTTGTTTCCTCCTCACAGAAACAATATTGGTAGGTAGAAATTATCAATCCAGGTATTTTATAACTGGGGCAGAAAGGTAATATAGAGTATGCACTGTAGTTTACCTGTAAGTTAGATCAACTGGAAGTTTAGTTCTTGAAGATGTTTCGCTAGTCATCCAACAGGTTTTCTCAATGAAGTCACTCGAGGGATAAACAATTATTAAAATTACACTTTGCCAGCAAAGAGCAGTATTATAGCTTTAGCCTATCGCCTTTAGTATTTTACTTATAATCTTTGACAACTATTATATTTGTTGGTAGTCACAGTTGTTGATTTTCACATCCCTTGTTTTTTTTCCACTTATTTCGAACTTTACATAATTTCTAACTAGATTGTAAGCTCTACGGGGCAGGGATCTCCTTTCCTCTTGTGGCAAGGCTCTAGCACTTATATAGTTATATTTATTTAATTTTAATATTCATGTACTGAACTATTAATGTATTTGCCCACATTTTATGACTTATTGTATTTTGTTACTGTACAGCGCTGCGTCCCCAAGTGGCGCTTTATAAAAAAACCATACATAATAAATACATACATACATACACACATACATACATACACACATACATACACATATACGTACATACATACATTTCCTGTCACAGATTATTATTTTGGTCATGGGATTGGTGGTTTTGTAGGCCTTCACATGCAGATCCTGACAGGATTTTCCAGTTATTGTGCATTTGTATAACAATCTTTAGGATGGGGTAGAAAATCAAGCATTGCTGTAATAGTCAGTAGAAAGTATGTAACTTAGTGAATTGCTATGAATGGGAACCATGAAAAGTCTAAGTTGAAATCCTATGTTTCAAGTGTCTGGCTCTAAAAATCTTGATTCAGGCTGAGCATGAAGAGTTATTTAGTTAATTTAGTGGCTTTGGTTGACTTACAATAAGAATCCTGGCTGCTGCTGTATAACTTCATTTTGACAGCATGAAGAATATCCTGAGCAATGCTCCCTTCTGTTTTATATTCAAGGTGATTAGAATTTCCTGGATTTCGGCTCTGGGTCTCAGGGACGTTAACATAAAGTTCCATAAATTGCATTATCGCCATCATTTTAAAGTTGTCAGTTTAAAGCTGAACTAGGAGTATATAATTATATTATCTCCCCATAAATGGGTCTGACCTGTGAATAATTGGTGTAACAATTATAACAAAAAATTATATGGGGCTAAAATTATATGAGGCTCCTATGCCCCTCCCATACTCCCCTGGCACTACTCAATGCCAAGCAAACCACCCCCTTACAAATACCTTCCAGATAACTTGCTCTCCCCCCCCCCCCCCAAATGAAAGCCCAAACTTACTGTACTTCATTTGTTATTCAGGAACTGATTGCTCCAAAGTTAGTCTCTGGCATTGGCAAGTACTGGTGTATGTTAATTAAGACTGCGGAGGAGACTGTCAGTTACTTCATGGGTATAGGGTTCCTTTAAAGGGAATTTCCATTCCCAGCAGTAAAATGTATATCTACTTTCATCACCCACCTAAACCCGTGAGATTGTTATTTACTTACCTCCCCCGTGATCCATCTCTCCTCCAGTGCTTGTCTTCCTTGTCCTCGTCTCCTCTGCGAGCTCAATGAGCACACTGCAAAAGAGGAGGTACAACAAAGCCATAAGTCTTTGGGCATGATGTCACAGCCATGACTGGCAGCTGCAATCCGGAACAAAGCCGGCATCAGAGGAAGATGCCAGCTTTACTGCAGAAGAATAAAAGTTTCAGGGATTGTGGAGAGGCAAGTAAGAATAATGATATCTGGGTTTGCGGTAGTGGGAAAGGTAAGTATAGCTTTTGATGGTGTGGGTAGACATGCCCTTTAAGAGGTAGTTCACCCAAGTCTAACTATAACTAGATGTTTGCCTCTTGTATTGTCTTCTCTGTCTTCAGCTCATTACAAATCCTTGGTACTAATTTAGGAAACAAAACAGTCATCACGATATGCTACATTTATCTATCGTTATGGGACCTCGGGCTCTGCTCATATCTCTGTGTCGTTAGGATTCTTCTCTGCTCGCTGTCTCTGATTAGTTCTTCCTGTCCATTTCTTATTTAATCGCCTCCATTAACACTATAATTTCAACAGATTTATTTCCAGCTGGGCATTTCAGGACGGGAAAGCAATTCACTGAAACCTATTCCAAAAATGATTGATTTAGGCTAAGGCGACACTATGCCGGACGGCAACGCTTGTGAAAAAATGTACACGTACTACTGTCTGCTGCGCTTTGATCCGCACGCCAGTTTGCAATCGGAGCGCCCTCAAAACAGATCGCAGGGCATGTAATATGGCCACCCACGTTGACATGCACTGAGCTGCAATGGATCCAAGCGCGATCGTTAGCGTGGGAGAAAACACAGCAGTGTGGCGTAGCCGTAAAAAATGATTGTTAGACTATTTCTGTGCTATGTAGTATAAAAAGTGAAAGAGTAGTGCAAGTGATTTAACCACCTGATCGAGACACCAAATAAAAAGTAGCTACTTGAAGCAATCCCCTTGGTTATTGTTTAATATCTCAAAGTAGAGACATGGGGAACAATTACTGAGAGATAAAAGTGTGTGAGTAGATGAACAATAAAGACAGTAAAAAAAACTGCTCTGACCTGATGAAGAGGGTTGATCCCTCGAAAGCTTGTCTACTAAAATAAACTGTCAGTCCATTAAAAGTATCACAGTACTTTTTACTACATACATTGGACTAATATGGCAAAACAATCATTATTTTTACTAAAAAAAAGAAAGACTCACACAATGTAAACAGTGGTCAGGGTGCATAATCCCCAGACCCTTCGCTATTCAATTTTCCCAGATAATAAATGTCCAAATGAGCAGGGAGATGCAATATTCCATGCTAATGAGAAAATAAGCGCTAAAATCACGCTAACCTATGTACTAACGTGTTAGCGAAGGTTTTGCACTGCCTGCACCCATGTCGCAATTTTTTTGCTTTGCGCAAAGCGATGCCGTAAATTTTGCACATTTTGTGCGCTTGTTTTTTGCGCAACAATTATCGCCTCTTCAATGGTGTCTTTAAAATATGCGCAAAAGGTTGCAACTTACCGCTAGAGTTTTAGCAATGTATTAACGGTCGCAAAGTGGTTAATACATTGCAGAAACGAGTGCACATAGGTTGCGATAGTGACCAATTAAAATCTCACCGCTTAAGAAGAGTGGCTCAGGTGCATCCAGCCCCGAGCCCGTCGCCACAGCTCATCCACAGAAACCATAAATTCTCCAAATCAAGGACGTGCACACTGAAGCTCAAGGAACCGGCATACCAGGTAATTTAGAATCAAAGTTTAACTTTATTAATGATCCATAATGCGAGCCAAAGAAACACCTGACGTGTTTCATACCTGTCTCGATACTTATCATAGGTAAAACAAGCTTGTTTTACCTATGAGTAAGTACACGTCCTTGCTTTGGAGAATTTATGGTTACTATTCCTATGCTATGCTTTATTTATAGGGCAACTATAAGAATAAAATTAAACTGCATTCTGTTTTTCACAGGGAGGATGGAGACGGTACTTCTACCTCTGCATATGCTCCATGACCCATAGCTTCACTGCTCCCTTCACTAGCATAGTGTGCGTGTGTTACAGAAGGTAGGGTAGTCCCAGCATCTGAGATTCCCTCCTGTACCACCATTTGTACAGTCCTTGGTTATTTTCCTTGGTAGGTATGCAGGGGATTGAAACCTGGGAGCAGAAGCATCTTGTGTTACTGAGAGTAACATATTTGTCTCATAAACCAAGTGCGACTGGTTAACACAGACAAATAGCATAACCTTTACAAAGTTCATTCACTCCTATGGGGCAGAACAGGCAGCAGAATATACACACGGCATGACAAATGACAGCGGTGGACGGTCATATTTCCTTGGAAGTGAATCCCACCCTGTGTGTGATGATATTAAGTAATGCACATGTTGCATATTTGACCTATAGTTCAGTACAAGTTCTGAGTGTCAGTAACTTTAATTATTGCCCAAAGCCACAAGGATTTTTGTTTCCATGACAAAACAACCTTTGAGTGAGTAGAACTTTTTCGAGGCATTTAATCTGCTCACACGAAGGGAACAATGGTGTAAACCTCAGAAATTTTATTGCTCACTGTAGGTATCGTTACGAACATGACCACAAATAATTTAATTGTACAAGTGTTTTCAAATTATTTTAATTGTTTTTACACAGACCCCCTGCCACATCCGCTTATTTTATTCTCTAACTAGCAAAATACCTGCGCTTCGCAGCGGAGAAGTATTCAAATAACCTTTTTAGTAAGAAAGCAATAATGTATCAAGATTGCTGTAATCACTCGGCACTTGATATATTAAAGAAAAACAATTCAATAAGCTTTACGATAATGCAACACTCATTAACTTTAATTTAATATTATATTTTTTATTCAACAACGAAATTTTGATGAAAATAACCCCCACCACCCCTCCCCGTCCGCCCCCAATACCCCCCACTATTTCTCTCTGTCCACCCTCCAAACCCTTCCCCTTACACCTCAGCCAGTCCCCGCACACACCCTGAAAGTTTGGTAAAAATCGGTCCAGCCGTTAGTGTGCAGGAGTTCCAAAATTCTATTCCCCCCACATTCACCCCCACCCTAAAAAATATATAACATCCTACCTATCTGGTAACCAGCACAGTATATGGTATCTATATATGATAAATCTACCCTTACATCCTACCTATCTGGTAACCAGCACAGTATTTGATTTTTTATTTGCACTGCATACGTCTCACTCCTGCACTTATACTCATTCCTTTGTATCTGTGTGTTACCCACCTTTAGATTGTAAACTCTATGGGTAAGGGACCTCCTTACCTCTTGTGGCAAAGCTCTAGCACTTTGTTTTGTTACTGTGCAGCACTGCGCCCCCAAGTGGAGCTTTATAAACTATACATACATACAATATTAATAATAATCTGTTTTATTGCTTCTTTAAAGATGCAGTTTATGGCTTTGGATTCCAGAACAAAAATATCAAATTCCTCTGAATTGCTTTAGCCAACTAAAAAAGCCCCATAAAGATCAATACTGTATGAGACCTTCCTATAGCCTGGTATATGTGTAGGTTCCCTGCTTATTCAGTGGAGTGAACAGTAAGTCAGGTTGATCAGAGCTCTGTATATTGTTTAATATCTTATAGGGGTCCTGGTGATGCTAAAAAAACTAATGCTAAATCTTCTTCTAATAAAATCTACAGTCATATATAAAGTTCAGGGTAATATTAAAGGGCATACCCACCCTTAAAAAAATGGCCACTTGTCATTTATTTTCCCCTAGCTAAAACTGCCTTTTTACATGGATTTCTACCCAGATATGTAATGATAAGTATTTACCACATTCTCTTCCTTTATGGCAGAGGCTGTCGCTTTCTCATTGAGATTTTAGGAACTTGTAGGTAACAAGGGAATGAGCAGTCTGGGCTAGGCCACACTGCTGCGATTTTTCTGCGTTTGCGTTTTTTTCACATCATTGAAAACGTGGCAATGCACCGAAAACGCCCGTTTTCGGGTGCGTTGCCATTTGCGTTCCGCATTTTTAATCGCATTCGCTTTCCTATACCTAATGAAGAAACCGCATGCGCAAACGCAACAAAATCGCATGCAATTCCATGTGCGATTGCGTTTGCGCTGCAGTGTGGCCGTGCCCTACGACATTGGTCAGCAGTCACTGCCTTGATTAATTGCATGGAGGAAGAAGCTGGCTTCCTCTTCTAGAATGGAGCCTTAAATATCTGGTCAGTAATACAACTAATAATGTGCTTAATATATTGGTTGGAACTGGGGACAGGTAACTGACAAATGACCGAATACCAACCACAAGGCAGCACTTATATGGAATGTTCTGTGCTATGGCTGGTTATAAAATAATATTTTCTCTTGGCAGGGTCACCTTTTACCTTGAGCACCCCCAGTGCGCCAGGGCCACTAGTATTCACTGCTCTGACCCCCGATTCCTTGCAGTTAAGTTGGGTGAGACCCAGGAAACCCAACGGCACAATCCTAGGGTACATGGTAACCTGCGAAATGTTGCATGGAGGGGGTAAGTGTGATACAGCATTGGTAATCTACAGCGCGTGCAATCTGTCTGTTATTCATATACCACTTTGTCTGGCAGGGGGCATTTCCCAGATCTGCCCGCTGCTTTGCCAGTGTTGGTGAGGCTTAAGTGAATCAAGTGGGGCCAGGGGCAAGACTTGTAGAGTTTAGAATGTCAATCAAACACCAATATTAACTATAAACACATAGATATGTTCTTTAGGCTCATGACCGATCTGTATTATCTGTGTTTCAGGGGAACCACGAAATATCTATGTGGAAGGTGATAACCCAGAAACCACATTGACTGTTCCATTCCTAAGTGAAAATTTACCCTATAAGTTTAAAGTACAGGCAAAAACCACACAGGGATTTGGTCCAGAGAGAGAGGGGATCATTACAATTGAATCTCAGGATGGAGGTAAGAACAAGACGTGTACATTCTTACATGTTCTACAAAGGAGGCGCTTGATATAAACGTTATTGATAAGGAAAAGCTTGTTTTCTAGAAATCACGTCACTTTCCGTCCATCATCGGTCGACTTGCTTTACGGCAGATTCCAGTTACCTGTAAATAAACCTCAGAGCGGTTTTCTTTATAGTGCTAGAAACGGTGCCTGTACATTGCTTGTCCAGTGGAAGCCAACACTCTGTCTATATATATAATGGTGCCTTGTCTCTAATCCAATCAAATTCACTTTCCTTTACAGGAAGTAACTCTGTTCAGGTTCTCCATCTCTCTCCTCTTACTTCTTTCTGTATTTCCTGTAGGGAACTTTTCTCAGTTTGGTACCCAGCAGATCACCAGGAGGGAGGTGTACAACCTCCCAGAATATACACAGAGCAGCATCACGCACTCGACCTTGCCTGAACCTTTCTTTACAGGTAAGAGCCCAGGTACAAATATCATGTACATATACCATGGCAGGCAGGTGGCAATGATAATGGGGATATTGGAGGGTCTGTGGAAGGTCAGAACAGCCTTATTCCCCCTGTAAGTGTATTAATTTGAGTAATTCCATTGAGGCATGAGAGGAAATCCTGAAAGGTGCAGTTCTGCTCTGTGTTATGACATTTATCCCTTTTACTTTCCACAGATGGAATGACTGTCACTACCCGGCGTATTGATGGATCTGAAACACTCACGCAACAGGTCACCAAAGAGTTTGTCACACGGACAATGGTGTCTGGTGGTTCTGTCAGTAGGCAAGTGGACCGCCAGTTCTATGAGGCATGAAAGGGGAATGACCCTGGACATTGGACAATCTTACATCTGTATTCCAAAGCCCCTTTGACTCTTACTACTGCAGGAGCTGGTACTGTGCTTCCATACCTGTGTCTGGGATATCTGCTTATCTTCAATACAGGGGACGGGCCTTAAAATCTCTTTAAACCAGAGATGTCTGACCTGCAACCTTCCATATTGTTGGGGGGGTTTGCTTGTTTTCTTTTTTTAACTACAGCTCCCAGAATCCTCATGCCTCCTAGAGGGAGGCCCTAGAATTACAGCTTCTATCATCCGTCCCTAGCAAACCCTGGAGAATGATGGGAGTTCTATTACAAATAGATAACCTACTGTAGCTGTAATAACAGCATTGCATCCAAATGTTTTTTTTTTGCCTCCCTAATTACCAAGGTAATATTTTTTAGGGAAGGTAGACAGCACATTCTTTATGCTTTATGCCAAATCATATTTAAAACTACTACTTTTTGTACTGCTATTGTATATAATAACTTACCATTTTGTATACTAGAGTTTGGTGAAATGGGAAAATAAAATGTGTTTTAAAGGAAAGTGCATATTCAAAACACAAACCTATCAGTCTCTTAAATGTATCCCCGGTACAGTGCTTTGGTTGTCTGCAATTTCATTTCACCGGCTGCCATCTTTGTCTATTCAATTTAGATGCTATTTCAAGGTTTTGCCACTAGATGGAACACTTGCTCCATCAAACAGATTTACCTAAAAAAAAGTTGCTTTTGTGCCTGATTTATGTTCACCCACCTGAATGAAGTTCACCAGGGAGAGGAAGTATAGAGAACCAAAGCTCTGTACAGTGGCAAGGTTGGCTTTGTTAGTTTATGGAGGGGGATTTTTTGGTCAGAAGAAGAGGGGACCATATTCTAATTAGGATAGATTTAACCATATACAGTATATACTGCTGTGGTGTAAAATGTGTCCCAGAATTGGGCTGCCATCATTTTATAACTTCAGTGCTGGCAGTGACAAATTTAAAACAAGGTATGCTCTGCGCTTCCATTATAATACACTAAAGTGAGCAGCAATTCCTTCCATTGCCTTAATCCAGATGTGCTTATGGTCGTGAGAAGTCTGACTATCTATAACCTACCCCAAATTCCAAATTCCACATCTGTTGTTCAGTCCTATTAAATCAATGCACAAACCAGTCCTGGGAAATGAACATTACCCACAATCTTCTTGACTGAAGGTGGCCATATACCTTGCCTATATATGACAAATTCCATCAAATCCAACAGGGTTGGCCTAATATTGGCAAGGTTTATGGGCTGAAAATGTCCATCCTTGATGCTGACAAACTATGGTCATTTGTGGTAGAGTAGGCCCGCTGACATTGAAATACATGCCATAGGATTAAAGTGTAAATAGAAAATAAATTACAAACTGCAAATAGATTTCTTCAATGTGCTAAAAGCTTATTTTATGTATTATATTTCTGGCTTCGGTTATCTAAAAAGAGCTATAAAGACAGTTCACTGTATATCAGGGGAAGATGGCCGTTTGTACTAGGGGCCATTATTCTGTACCTTAACACACCAATTCAAACTTGGCCCCTCCTAACACAAGGCTCATGTACAGTAGATTCTGAAACCAGATACTTTCTGTAATTACTAGATATCTACATATTTTTGTTTCTTTAAGATAATAAAGTAACTTACTTACATCCCATTCAGAGACCGAAATAAAGAACTGTACACGGATGAAATACAGGGTTTATTTGTACATTTCCAATGGTTGGGGAGATTGCGTTCCATCTTCTCATTGAACTGTGATCACTCCAGCGCCAGCAGAAGCTTTAGTGAGGTAGAATGTAGGGGATCCCCTGTATCTCGACTGCAAATGGATAAAATTACTACAATGCTAAGCAAGGGACAGAGACATAAATCCCCTTATTCAGATATGTATATCTATGTATTGGGCACTTTCTGTTTTGTTCATAGAATGTAACCCGGGAAAAGAAAAACTGGTTTAACCATTTTCATGTTAACGTAATAAAGTGCATTTTGTTATAACTGTCCCGGATCTTTGTTTTCTATTATCTTCTCTGGTTAATGTAATATGACATTTAACATATTGCAAAAGAAAACAGTCGATTATTTATAAAAGAAGAGATATTGTAAAATAACATTATCACTCCTTTATCAAACGATGCCCTGAAGAGCTTACAATCTGAGTGGGGGGGGACAACATACAGATACAAGTGGGGGATGGGCACAAACTGTTTGAGATGACTAACAATCATTTGTTGTGCTGATGCTCAGAAAGGTAGGATAACAGTCTAGATTTGAAAGTATTAATGGACGTCACCAGGCGAAGCGTGAGAGGGAGATAGTTCCAAAGGTAGGGAGCAGCAAGAGAGAATGGTTTAAGCGGGAGGCAGCAGTGTTAGTTGGGGGTCTGTGTATAAAAGGTGCTGAACACTAGGGAAGCCTGGCAGAAGCAGTTTTCTTTGTGTTGCTGCTCTTCATAGAAATCATAACGGGAGGTAAGAAGTACCAATCCTACCTCCCTGTCCAAGGTAATTTAAACCAATTTTTAAAAAACTTTATACGCACTTTATACTTTATTTTCCTTTTAATAAATCTCACTCAAAGATTACAGTAATAGACTTCTATTATAATAAACAACCCATGGGTATGGCACGTATTGGAACAAACAACCAGCTGTCAAAGTGAAAACTAATTTTTAAAAAAATGCTACTAATGAGGAAGATAAGGCAGCAATCCAGCACACTGGTATTAACCTTGGTATCTATCTGCTGTTTCCGAATTGAGCATCCATTAACGCCCTTTCTCCCCCAGTAGCTTGCACATGTACAATCCAGCCGTTCCTACTTCCAGCCCAATGCCGGAGGAGGGGGTGGCACTTACATATGGAGATGTGTGATGTAATCTCTGCATCTCCTTAGGGAAACCATACTCTGTCGGGATGACGGAAATGATAAAAAAATGTTTTTACCTGAATGTGTTGCTTGGCCCTCTCAGCTGCAGAAGTCTCCAGCAAAGTCACGGTGCAACCACCAAAGCCTCCACCTGTCATCCGGCTTCCATAAACACCAGGAACTTCTATCGCTATTGCCACCAACTCATCAAGCTCTGGGCAACTGACTTCATAATCATCCCTAGTGTAAGATAAACGGTGATTAAAAGGCATGTCCATCCCTCAAATAAAATTTGTACTTTAGCACACACCCCCCTTAATAATTTCAACCCTTTTACCTTTAGCCCAAGGTTACTACTCCACAAGATATACAAGCTTGCACATGCAAGAGGTAGCTCAGGGAACCGCAGTCATTAGATGGAATCTCCATGACAGACTGTTGGACCCAGAATGCCAAGGTCGCAGGAATAGGAGCAGCAACATTGGATAAGTGGTTAAGTGATTGGAAATTATTGCTGTTTGGGGGATCTGCTTAAGTACAAATTGAGTTGACACATTAACTATGAATTAACAAGTAAAACCCAGCAGCCACACGGGGTAATATCAGGCAACTTAATGTACCTCAGAGAGTTGTGACTCTTCACCATTAGTCTCCCAAACTCTTTATAATCTCCCCTCTGCAAGGCCTCAGCTGCATATGTTGTTCTTGCAATTTCTGTAATCACATGACGAGCCCGTTTATAACAGGTGTCTGAAAGTCTCTCCTTCATGGCTGCAAGACAAGGAACAATCAGGACACAAGAATTGGATGCAGGAACATAAAAGACAGTATAGTCTGTGGGAGAACAATAATGGAACTCTGGCTCCCTCTTCTGGCCAAAATAAAATAGAGACAATTTATATTAAAGTGTGACTTTATATGCATCTCTGTTGCACTGGTGAGTGGTTCTTCTATTAAATGTTACTGTTTTACTACACTGCACCCTCCTAATGTAAAAATGTAAATGAGCCTGAATGGATTCTATCCTAACTGGCATTTCCTGATTTAGTCAGCCCGACTAAGTGAGTAAAAACGGGTTTTCCAACTAATGAGTCATGCTCACAGAGGTGTCATGGGCAGGTTGTTCAGTAGTAGTTCAGTAGTAGTATTCACACATGGTCAATTAGATTTAAGATTTCATTCTCTTTTTTTGTAATGGTTCATTACCTTCCAGGTCTTCAAAGCTCACATCTCTCAGAGTATCTTTCCCAAGAACCTTTGCTGCTTCCTCACACTGTCTTCTGCGCTCAGGGTACTCACTACCAGTCAGCTCATGACACACGTTGGAGTTGGTGATGAGAATGGCCATTCCTGGGTCTGCCAGTGGGAGAGGGGTGACTTCCAGAGACCTTGGGTTTAAAACATATCAACCATCACAGGGAGAATACATGTTAGTGCCACATTGTATTGTGGATAAAATAAGGCCTAGAAGAGGCAAAGGCTGCAGTGTATTAAAGATAACGATTGAAAAGGCAGGACTAGAAGTAAGATATGAAAAGCTGACATTCACTGCTCCAGTATATGATTGGTTTGATGTGGAATCAAAGTAAATATTGGTTCTTCACCCTGGAACACTAAGGATCAACTGAGGTTTTCAAACTAAGTTTGGGTTAAACAAAGACTCAGGCACTGGCCACACTGTCACCGAAGGGTTTTACTTGTGATCCAGGGTTCATTTTAATAGAAGGGCTTTCACTTAACCCAAACTTCTTCAGAGACCACAGTTGCCTTTTAATATGTGATCACCGTAAAAAACATAACTGATCACAAAATGACTGGCCCAGGCAGTTGTCCGAACAGCAAACAAATTTTCATTGATGGTGATAAAATGCTGAAGTGAAGAGTCAAACTATTAAAGGACAACAGAACAGAACAAAGAGTTGATTTATGAAGGTGGAAATAAACAGCGAGACTGAATATCACCCCCAGTGACACACTGACCTGCAATCAATGAGCAGAGCGTGACCTTCCCTTCCCATCACAGAGATGAACTGGTCCATGATCCCGCAGGGAACCCCAGCAAACGTGTGTTCAGATTTCTGGCATGTAAGCGCCTTCTGCACAGCGTCACCATCATCTGAGGGCCCGGCATGGACACAGACTCAGGGTTTAGGATGCTTTATTTACACTTATTATTACCGTTCAACTCTAATTTAATTTTACAAAGGAGCGTTAGACGTAACGTCACACCTTGTCCAATAACAGGCTAGTCGCTTTGAGGTAATAACGCCATCTCTTCTCACTTTAATCTGAATGCACCTCTGTCCACCTAAACATAATCTGCTTCTACATTTTATCAATCAGAATTCCAGCAGCAAGAAGAGAGAGTGGAACACTGAGTTTAACACAAAACATGTTATTGGGGCTGATAAAAGGTGCAAAAGTTCGTTCATGCAATTAATTTGCAGCAACCAATAAGATGTTAGCTTTTTCCTGAATTACTTTAGTTGGATAACATCTGATTGGTTGCTGCACATTAAAAGGTTCATACACACGTGTGATCGGATGTGTACAAACGTCCGTTTTGGACGATAACGGAAGAAATGGCCGTTTGGTCAGGGGGATCTCCAAACGAGCTGCCGTGTGTACAAACCTTAGTTATACAGGTAAACATTTGCTCCTTTTATTACATCAGCCCCATTACAGGAAGGGGAGAGTTACAACTATCACAAAAGTGCCCATCTGAAGGAGAAGATTTGTGAAATGATTTTAATATTACATTTAAATTAATTATTTGTATGACACATACCTCTGTAAACGTCTTCATTTAAAAAAAAAAAAAAAAAAAAAAAAATGATTATATATATGTAGTAAGCTGTCTTTTTAAATCCTGAGACTGACCTCCTTTTTCCCAGAATGCTCATTTCCTATTAGGAGTGTTCCTAATATTATTTTTTGCAACTTTGACTGTTGCACGATTTAAACATTGCTCACATTACTATTGAGCCATGAATTACCCAGTGGGTCAAGTCATGGACAAGATCATAAGGCACACTATACAGTGTCCTGCAAACAGGAAGTCATTTTACTGATCTGGCATTCAGACCTACAACTAATGCATTTCCTTAGGATGAGAGCCCATTCATTGATCCAGCAATATTGCGTTCTAAATCAACAGGTCATTAAAATACCAGCATATTTCTAACCTACTGTACTGACACAAGACGCACATCATACTCAAGAATAAATAGAATTGGCTTCAAAGATGGAAAAAACTCTTATTAGATGGCCAATGCCTAATCATTTGACTCACCAACTAAAAGACGTGTGTAAGAGCTTACTGGATTGTTAGGACTGTTTGGATCTATCGTATTTCTTAGTATATATTTACATTGCAAAGAGAATGGGGCCTTCTAAGGACCTTCTCATAGGGTGTGTGTTGGATGATCCACACTTACCAGCACACAGCTGTTGTAGGAAGGTGTATGTAGCAACTTCCAAGGACGCAGAGCTAGACAGGCCCCCGCCCAACGGTACACTAGAGGCAATTACAGCATTGAATCCTGGGACAGGACCAGCTAGAAGGTTAAAACAAAGATATGAACAGAGACTTTCCCGCTGTATAAGTAGTATTTTCCGAATTCAGGTTTTCAGCTCTCCACTTACCACGATACAGCTGTATCACTCCTTTCACGTAGTTCGCCCATTTCGGAACACCTGGAACCAGAGGCTTCTCTTCCCTTGGAGCTTTAAATTCTACTGTGTGTGGTTCATCTGCTCCATGTGCTGTGGTAATGATGAGTATCTTGTCATCATCTCTCCGACTGCCAACTATGACAGTGGTCAGAGGCAGGGCCTGCATATGATGTCATAGCGTCTATCAGTGCAACATCGGACCTTAAAACAGGAATGTCAAACAACCAATAGAGAAACAAAAAATGGGAATCCCAGGCTTAATGTACCATTATACCTGCAGAGGGACATTATACCCTACAAGCTATTAAGAGTTCTACAAGTAAAACTGAACCAGGGCCACATCTAACATTAGGCAGAGTGAGACACTTGTCTCAGGTGGCACCCCTGCACTGAACAAGAAAGGCGACAGAATGCAGCAGTGGAATTTTTTTTTTTTTTTTATCTTGACCAATTAATATACTCTAGTAATGGATATTATCAGGGTTATTCAATAAAAGTTCTTATTGTTTAAAATGGTGCTAATTTTGCCCCAACCAATCAGATCTTATTTAACATTTGAAAGCTAACATCTGATTGGTTGGGGCAAAATTAGCACCATTTTAAACAATAAGAACTTTTATTGAATAACCCTGTATGTTTTTAAAATCCTTTTATATGGTTAGGTTAGTTTGTGAGGCTACGTTAGACTAGTTAGGGCCCTGAAAGAGTCTACCTTAATGTGGTGGCTGGCTTACAAATCTTTTGGCCAAAATCGTATATGGTAGAGGCAACACAAGCTGTTTGAGAAAGGGGTGTAATATCTGTTTCTCATAATTTACATTTTTGCTAATTGACTGTCTGAGGAACTGTTAAATACTTATGTGATAGGAAGTTCAAAATCGTAAAACTTTAGCCACGGCCACTTTAACGTGGCAGCGGCGTGCAAAAGGGCAACAAAAACCCTAGAAACGCCCCTGAACCGAACTACAGCTTGAGAGAAACTGTGTGTTCTTGGTAGTTAAGTTTGACAACAACTGAAATGTTTGTTTTTTTATATTATGTCAGTTAACACAAATTGCATTATCCCTATCCTGCAATTCTATGTTTACATTTGCTGTGTATATTACATATTCTAATATAAAACATAATACTTACAACCACACATAGGAGCATTACAGCAACAACATTAACAAAGAACATGATTATCATTATTAAAAATATTATCAATATTAAAGATTTATTGTACAGAAGCAAAACAAATCCCTTTCTAATGCTCAGTAAGGCTGAGGCCACACTGTACTGACGTGCGCTCGCGATCAACCAGTGATTCGCAATCGGAGTGCATACGATTACGCACAAAAAAAGCAGAATGCATGTGCTGCAATTTACGAATCGCTCCCTAGCGAACTAGTGTGGCCACATCAACTGGGCCACACTAGTGTGCGCTTTTAAAAGCACAATCGGATTGCACTAAAAAGCACTTCAGTGTGGTCTAGCCCTTAGATTCAACCATAGAAAGTAACCATCCAATGAGCTACTCCCTTTGCTAATGGTGGTGGGAATTTAGAGTAAAATAGAAACTGCAACTCCCAGCATGCATTCTGGAACCAAATCATGCTGGGAGTTGTAGATTCCAAAACATCTGGAGGGCCAAGGTCCAACATCAATCAAGGTACAGATGTAACACCCTCCAATAGTCACCATTATAAGGGTACAGTATTGAGAAATGCATTGCACAGGGCTGTGCTGAGATCAGGTTCACTTCATTACCCTCCCCTGCAGCTCTGCACCATGTAGATGTAGTTACTAAGTGAAACTATAAAAGGGTTAAGTATAGTCAGATGTGTCTAGTAGGGTTCCACCAGGAGATCATTGTCTGTCCCTGATTGGAGGACTCTGTTAGATCACTGTATATCCCAAATGAGGTAACCCCAGGTCACTGTAGTCACGTGATTGCCCCTCCTCTCACCATTGGCAGCACAAACCCCCCATTGTAATCCGTGTGTTCCCCGATCAGGTTCACTCTCCCGGGGGCGAACACGCTAATCTGCGGCCTGCTCCCTCCGAACCTTTCTCCAAACTCCTTCCGGGCTCTTTCCAGCGTCTCTGAGACACCGACCATTGCAGGTCCGCGGGGTCACTTCCTGGTATGACCGGCCCCGCCCACAGCCAACGTCACCAGGGCAGTCCGATTACTGTGTACAGTACCAGTCATTACATGATGTACATCCCGTCACTTCCATTCACAGGCACCTACTTGCCTTCACATGTCATTGGGGATTCACATGATTCTGGTTATTCCCGTGGTGCTGAATATTATCTCCCCCCTCCACCTAAATCGCAATGGACCGGTCCGCTAGTCTCGGCTGTGAGTTCGCATTCCAATAGTCAGAGCTGAGCGGGTTAGCCCACGTGGGATTAGGGAAGGGGGCGGCTCCTCTCATAGGATCCTGACAACAAGGTGCAGTCCCGGTCAGGTGGTTTCCTTGTCAGGTTTTACATCCCCTCCGTAGGTAGTACATCCCGGGCTGGTTGAACAGAATGTCAGGGAAGGAGCCTCTGCTGGGGACCCTGAAAGGTGAGAAACGGGGGGTGGAAAGAAGACTGATGGGGCTGTTATCTCTAAAATCAGCAGCTTTATGGAGAAATCATCTGATCTTATGCAGGTTCCAGGAGCCTTCCTAGTGAGCAACAATTGGGTTTCTCACTGCAGAGATTTAAAAAGGGGTCAGATATATTTTAGCTTTAGTTCTCCATTAAAGGGGTTTCTATTGATTTCTATGATACTGGCTACCTAAAAATCTAGTTTGGCAGACTGGCATCAGTTTAAAAAATAATAATGTGTAATGGGACATACAACTAAAGGTCTGTCTGGCATGCAGCGGACAGATATGGCTATAGATCAGGGGTGTCAAACTTGCGGCCCGACAGATGTTTTGAAAACTACAACACACAGCATTCCCTAACTGCAGTATGCTACCAGTGAATGCTGGGAGTTGTAGTTTTCAAAACATCTAAAGGGTTACATGTTTTACACCCCCACTATAGATACTCTCTGACTGGCAGCATTGTTGATTATTTGCCATGCCCTCGTACCAGGGCAAACCAAACACTGGAATTATGACTCCAGGATACCTTGTAAAATGTAGGTCTGATAGGCAGCCTGAACAGGGTTTGCAGGTAACCAGCATAACCTGTATGGTGAATACTGGGGGGGAGAAAAGATCTAGTTAATGAGTAAATAACAAACTGGAGTGTTTGAGTAGAATGTGTCATTTGCTCTGTAGTTGTATGGCATGACATCCATTTGCATAAGTACAAATACAGTTTTGGGCAGAGTTAGGACTAGCCCACACTCGTGCAATTCTCATCCTATTGCAGTCACGTTTTGCATGAGAATTGCTTGCCAGTGTATTTCTGATTATTGCCGAAAACGCAAGGCAATGCTCGTGAAACGTGCTGCATTACAATCACACGCATGTTACGGTTACTACTCAAGGAAATTACAAAAATTAAATAAAAGGTGCAAACATTTGCCCATGCTGTTTGCAGCAACCAATCAGATGATACCTTTTTACCGGTCTACAGCTGGATAACATTTGATAACATCCAATTGGTTGCTGCAGATTAACAGTACAGGCAAAATTGTACGAAGCTGATCTTGGTTTCTTAATCTGAAATTAATAAGAAACTAGATAAACCACTTTGGGCAACTGAAATTACACCTCAGGAAGAAAGTACATACCCCTGGCATATAATTCAGATAAATTAGCCTTGCCCTAAGTAATTTAGCTGTTGGTGCCAACTTTATACTGGAAAAATCACTTATTTATTTCCGAATAAGAAGCCAAATTCAGCTTCGTCATAAGCTCCCTATTATTTAAGATTTTTTTTTAATAATGAATATTCTTTAAATGAGAGTCGGAGTAGAATTTAAAGGGCATGTCCACCCTTAAAACAAAAAAACTGGTGACTTGTCAGTTATCTGCCTGCAACCCCAACTGCTTTTTATACCAGTTTATTACATGTATTTGTAACCAGATATTTAGTGGTAAGTTGTATTTCTTTTTGGCAAAAGTATATTCGCCAGAAAGGAATAGCGTGCGCCAGCTGTGCAGGTGTATTTTGCGATATATGAAGGCGTTAAAGTTGTGCTAACCGATATTGAATCTGCCTCCCAGTAAATTAGCACCCCTGTCTTCTGTTTATACACAGCAGTGAGCAGCTAATAACCCTATAGTTTAATCTGTAAATCTATGTACACACCATGCAATAATTCGGCCCGACCAACCAACACTTCATTGTTTCGGTCGGTCGGCCCGAATTATTGGATGTGTTTTGCAGCCGGATGCAACCGATGTCCGACCGTTTGTCTGAATTGGTTGAACAGATGATCGGACGCGTCGGAAGATCACAAACGATCATGTGTCCTCTATGCACCACACGATCGGTCGCGGCAAACTGTCAGATGCAGCTACTTTTGCCGCCACTGACAGGCCTTCCCTCATGGCCGACTGGTTGGAAGTGCCGAACGGACGGTCAGGAGGAAGGATTGTATGGTGTGTACCCACCATAAGCCAACCCTTCTCTGTGACCCTGAGAATGGACATGGTGGGACCCAGTGGTCACAGTGACAATCTAGATATGTGTTGCAAAATATTAGATGTATTTTCTATTTTTTTAAAGGAAAACAAAATCTTAAGAAAAAAGTGTCTTATTTGGACTGTATAACTCAGTGTATTTAGTTCAGGCCTTGCTGTAATATTATTACCTTCTGTTTCAGTGTGTGTTCTGAATCTGCATGCTGCCGGCCCAGAGCCAATCACAGATGACTGTCCCCATGTAATCTGTCTATGTGAGACCTTGGAGATGATACTTCGCAAAGGACTGAAGAGTATGTGGCCGCAACATCCAAATCCTTTACCCATAACAAGGCAGTTTTTTTTTTTATATTTAATACATTAAATAGCTCAAACCTATTTAATGTATTAAACATAAAAAAATACTGCCCAGGCAAGTTGAGAGTATGTTTTATGGTTATACACCTTTCCTTCTAAATGGAGTTTGCCCCCCCCCTCCAGTATTTTGGCCAGTATTGTCCTACTATTGCTTGTAGCTAGCTAGGAATGTATATCTTTATATGCCAGCTTATTGTCCCCAATACAACAAATTATACAATTCTAGCAATCTTCTTAAGTGACACAGGATATTAAATGGCACAACAATCTGAATGTGTACTGACCTGACTTTTCAGGTGGAGTCTTGGGGTTGAAGAGAAGAGATTACTGGCACTGGATAGAGGAGCTTCCACAGCAGGACACATGTGGCAGGTGAGCAGTTGTGATTTCTCAAGGGAATGGCAGAAAACATTAAATCTGCTTTAGGAATAGCATTGCTGGGAAACCTTTTGCTTGGTATACACGGTACAGTTTTCTGCCAATCAGGGCCGGCCTTAGGATAAGTAGCACCCTGTGCAAGATTTGTTACCGGCGCCTAGCACCCCTTCCAACCCCCCCCCTGGCCACACACAATAGGCTGCTGAATGCTGCTTGCCTTGGCCAGCTTCAATTCAATCCTCCAACTGGGCTTACCGTCTTTCGGTATCTGCAGTGCGTGCTTGTATATATCATGTGTACATCATAATGTAACACAGAGTGCACTAAATGCACAGACAGAACAGCATGCAGACATCTTAATTGAGTCTTACGTGTGTTGGGGCTTTGTTTGTAGGGTGGTGCTGATACATATATTTGATCTGCAGGACTGTAACTGGGGGGCTATGGCACTGATACACAACTTTGACCTACCTGTGCGGTCGTTCAGGTCGCCCATATCAAAGGCCGGCCCTGCTGCCAATCATTTGGTTCTTGTGACTCATTGAAGGCCGCATAGTCCAAAATTTACGGAAATGTCGAATTGAACTTTTGTTTGGTTTGGATGAAAGTAAAACTGAGATCTGTCATCTCAGCAAAAGTTAACAGCGATAGTTCAAACTGATTGACCGGAATATTTGCACAAGCGAAAAGTGGACATTATACTCTAAAGTGGTAAACAATCAGAATTTTTCTTTTATTAGTGGTTAACTGGCCAGAGCTATTTTCTGATTGGTCACTATACATTATTACTGTGAAGTAAAATTACACAAAGATTCCATTTCCTTCGCTAGTCAAGTGTTTTCCCTGTTATGTTCCATCACTCGTACAGGGAGATTCAATAAAAGTTCTTATCATTTAAAATGGTGCTAATTTTGCCCCAACCAATCAGATCTTATTTAACATTTAAAAGCTAACATCTGATTGGTTGGGGCAAAATTAGCACCATTTTAAACGATAAGAACTTTTATTGAATAACCCTGTTTGTGTATAATACTATCAAGGAGATGTAATAAAAGTTCTTATCGTTAAAAATGGTGCTATTTTGCTCCAACTAATCAGATCTTAGCTTTCAAATGGTACATCTGATTGGTTTGGGGCAAAATTAGCACCATTTTAAGATATTATTACTTCTCCCTAAATATATATAATTCGATGGGACACACTGGATTAAGAATTGCAAAGTTTTTCTCATGTTCAGATACATTATCTATTATAATTCACCCCCTCATTTAAGTACATTCCTGGCCTAAGGGATACCCCAATTGCCACATTTTTCAGTTTTGTGCAACCTTTTGTTCATACATAGACCGTCGCCCATAGACAATGGTCCCCCCCAAAGGCCAAACAAACAAATTAGAAATTATCTTTGTTCTATCAATGTTCTATCTGATTTAGTGAAAGTTCAAAATAAATATAGCCACTTTCCTTAAAATTCTGTTCCAAATGTATTTTTAAAAACACTGCCAAAAGTTAAACGTGATCCTCTGCCAGCAGACCCTGGATTCTGACCTAACTAATGTCATAAGGCTGCAATTGAGCATGTTTTTATGTCTAATTGTCTTACAACGTGATATATTGTGTTTTCCCTCAACCTGATAGGCTCTCTCATCTGTCTGTCATGATAGAGAAGACAGGGGCCTGTCCTAAAATGCTAACAGCACAAGGCCGAGGTCGGTACTTTCTGCGTTTGTCTCTCAACAGAAAATATTTGGCGGCCACAGTCCAGCACTTATTACACACCCAAAAACTGCTGGAGGTAAGTTGGGTCATTTCCTGGTGGTAGGATCAAGAATCTAAGCTCTGTGGCTAACTAGTGGCTACTAGTTACCTGTGGATCTCCAGGTTTTCCTCCCATCCAGGTGGTGGATCCACAGTTGTCTTTAGTTACTAACCTGACATTTCACATTTATATAAGATATAGGATTAGGCTTATGTAGAACTACAACATTAACTCCCCTCTTGTTCTACAGTGGTACGATCCGCTGCTTTCTGTCATGGGAAACGAGGAATATTTAGGTATGGAATTTGTAAACTCCTCACATTCTAAACTTTTCAGTTGCATTCCCAGACTGTGAACTCCTGTTCCTATCAACAAGTCCCTTCGTCTTACTTTTACCTGTGGCATATTCCTTTTTGATCATTCTGTCCACTGGACTGTTGTTTTATTCACCACAGAGCCCTTCCTGTCCCTGCTGCTAGTGACATCAGAGAGAAAATTTGCATTGGATCTGCAGGTAGCGTCTGTTGTAAAATCTGATTTCGTTCTACATGTGACTTTGATTTATTTACAAAGAACTAGAATGCATTGAAAGGTGGAGAACATTGGAGAACATAGCTTGTTTTTGGGTAAGAGCTGCCAAAGTGCTATCAGCATGCAAATCCAAATACATTCAGGGAGATTCAATAAAAGTTCTTATTGTTAAAAATGGTGCTAATTTTGCCCCAACCAATCAGATCTTATTTAACATTTGAAAGCTAACATCTGATTGGGGCAAAATTACCACCATTTTTAACAATAAGAACTTTTATTGAATAACCCTGACTGTCTCCTCTTGTATTATTAATGTTGGTGCTGTGCTCTCCAGGCTGCTAACCACAAATAGCCATATACCATAATTTGCAGATAATGAGTGCTGCACTCACAATTTCCTTAAGTGAATTTTATTGTGACCAGATACATGCACAATGTTTTGGGGTAATTCCCATTTGTCAGGTGCATAAAACAACACATCAATGACTGGTGTAAATACTTATACTTCCCAGGATAGGGAGGGGCTTAGCGCATCCAATTAATTTTAACATAGTTTAAAAAAGTGCTCTAGTGCTAAAGTGCTTTTTCATATAAAGTGCTTTTGTGATTTAGATGCTGTAATTAGTTAATTAAAAAGTGCTTTTTGAAAAGTGCTTAGTGCTATAATTTAAACATCACTTACACTTTATATAGATACATTATATTATAAATTACATTGTGCTATTAAGTTTTTAAAACCAATTATGTGCTATACATTTTAAAACTCCCATTGAATCTAAATTGTATATCTGTACACAATAAAGTGTTTTTTTTCTATTAAATGCTTTCTTACAACGTGTTATGTTAGCTACTTTTTTACTGCAATTATTTGCACTTACAGTATATTACACTTATTGGCAAAGGTCTCACACATTGTTTCCTGCATTGTCTTCAGTGATGGTTACTTTATGTTGCATTAGTCTGGTTCCTTTTTATATTGTTGGCTTTTGTTTTTATTCCTCTGTGGACAAGGAATACAGACATCTCTAAGTTCCATGTTAATTTACAGGAAACATCTAAAATTAAAGGAGAACTAAACCCAATTTTTATACTCCAAAATCTGAAAACAACCCCCCTAAAACGCCAATAAGCTATAAAATACCATTTCAGTAAATAGTATTAAAGTAAATGTAAGCCTGCCTGTTAAGAACTGGATGAAGTATCTGTGTGTATGTGCAGTGTCAGGCCACACCTCCTGACCTCAGTCACATGCTTCCTTGCTTTATCTGTCCTGTAAAAGGATTGGCTACAGATTACTAATGGGTGTGACCAACTGTAACAAGTTTCTGCCATAGCTAAGGACTGAGCATGTGCAGAACATAATGGTCGTTGACCAAACTGTCTGATACTAGAATGCTGAGAAGTAAAGCACAAACCATATGTTATTTAGGTAAATTTCCCAGCGCCCGTATCAAAATGAGGTAAGACACAGATTACTGGCTTTATATCAAGGTGTTCTGCCTTCTGGTTCAGTGTTGTTCTGTGGCTTTAGTTGTCCTTTAATTTCTTAATTTGATCCCATTGGTTGAATGGTATTGAGGTATTGAGGCAGTGTATCCAATAAACTTCTCTTTGGATCAGCTGTCTTTTGTAATTTCCCCTTCTGGGAGCAATCCTTACTACCTCAATTGGTTGTTATTTTTAAAATGTTTAGACACTGGCGTGATATTTTCATTTTTGTCTAGATTACATTTCGTGATATCGCGTTTGTGCTCCGATGCGGAGACACTCTTACCAGTCTTTTCGTCACGTAATGGAATTTATATAACTTTAGTGGGATGTGAGAAAGTTTCAAATGAAAGAAAATAGAGGGTCGCACTCCAAAAATAATTGTCCAAATTTATTGGTGACCACACATCAAAAAACACACGTTTCGGGGGGAGAACGTGCCCCCTTCCTCAGGTATTGGAAAGAGTGCATAGGACTTTGTTGTTTTATGTGAGAAAGTGTCCCCTTTAATGATACCTGTACATACTTGACAATTTAAACAGGGAAATGTACCTTTCTTTTTCACTCCCGGGTATCCTTGTGTATCTATTGTAGACATGATAGCTGAGTGTACTATTTTGTCTCCAATGTTTTGGCTTCTCTTGTATGAAAACAGTGGTAAGGGTTTGAAGAGGTGTCCATATTGTTCATCCTTGTTTAGGATGTTCCAATATTTCTGTATAATCCTTTTGATTTGATATGACTTAGCACTATATGTTGAGACAAACAGTAAGTTTTTAATATCTTTTGTCTTAGATTTCTTCTTTCTGCTGCTTTTTTAACCAGTTTTGTCTGACACCCTCTTTGTGTAAATTTTTTTGACATTTCTGTCATCCTTGATTTACAATTTGCTTCCTCGGACACATCCCTTCTTACTTTCTAAAACTGCCCGTATAGTATGCCTTTAATTGCATTTGCTGGGTGAAACTAGATGCTAAATTCTACTTACAGCCCTTCACTCCTGGTGAATGGTGATTGCTGAGCATTGCATAAGCTATAAAGCCATCGGAAAGTCACACTAACCTGTTTGTGGCAGTTTATTGAGGGTTAGTGGGACTTGAAAATGCATTTTGCAATTTCCAAAAAGTTACACAGCTGATGCAGCCAATTTACCAATGTGTTTGGGACCCATTGAGTGACTATAATTTAAATGCTGGTTAATAGTTTAGATGGAATTGCAATTAAATGAGATCCACAATCCCACTGGTACATCTGAATTGTGTCCAAAGTACAGTGTGATAGCAACTAAACTCCCCCCATCGTATGTCACTACTTAGGGAACCAATATGGCATCTCCTGCCCATAGTAAGGATGTACTACCCATTGTTATGCAGTACAAAAGAGAAGGCTAGTAACTTTAGTCCTGTGTTAAGAATAAGCATTTTCATAAATAACTTTTATTTGTTTGGGATTTCAGAACTCAAGTTTCCTCGATGAGAGTTGGGTGTTGCCGGTAACTCATTTTTTTTAAAATGTATTAATAAATATGTGGACAGTAACGTAATGTTCTGTGAATGGAGAATGCAAAGTTTTATATTTTTGTGTCTTATTAGGTATGTGCCGTTTATCAGACTGTACCGTGCAGAGAGCTTGGAATGGTACTCAGGTGAGGTGACCCCCCCCCCCAAAGTCAACTTTGTCAATGTGTTTTAACCTCCATAAAAATCTGTTCTTATAAAATGATTGTTAGCCAACTACTGGTAATGTCATGTCACCATTTCTTATTAAACCCAACTATCAGTGTACTGTAATCACTAGTTTGTCTGGACAATGTGAACATTAGTGAACATCCCTGTATGATGTCATCTTTAATGACAATCTGACGTTTCTACGTTTGATGCCATAACAATCATGTTGCTTGTAATGGTGAGAATACATTGGTGTTTATAGGATTTTCCTCTTTATAAGAAAACACCCAAGTCCTGTTTGTTTTTAAGGGAGCTTACCTGTCGCTTTTGACAAAGGGTTCTGCAAAGTATTCTGTTCCCTGCTGTGGGTAACAACACCTGATTTGTAACAGCCAGAGGCTGCACATTCAGTTTTCCTGTACCAGGTGAACAGGTGTGGCACCTTTAAAAACTGGTTCTCCCAGGCCAACATATTTCTCAGCTACCTTGTGGTTTGGTTAGTGTTTACCCAAGCTGTGGGCGTCAGTCTATCTTAACAAGGTAAAAAAATAATAAAAACACCTTCCATAGGAATCGTTGCTGAAGTTAAACACTTGTAAATTAGTAAGGCCTATGCTAGTATTTATGACTACTACCTCAAATTATCAGACCGCACATAGCAATTACTAATGTAAAGGACCTAGTTGTTTTTTATTGCTGCACGTGATGTCATTTTTCCAAAGTGTCCCTGTGCTGCATATGGCGGCCCATCTAGGTAAGTCTTCGGAATATAGCAATAATCATGTAAAGCAGGAAAAGGAATGTTCTGATATTGGGTAATAATAGCAGAGCAATATCTAGTATAGGGTCTGATCTGTAATAAAATGGCGTAGGCTGGTGTCCTATTAATTGGCTTTGGATGTATTTCCTTAGGTATCTAGAAGGAAGAGTGTTTGTGGTGGAGGTGCTGCCAGGGAGTCAAGCAGAAGTGGATGAAGTAGTGTTGAGTGGTGACATCATAGATGAAATTAATGGAGTGTCCCTGCGCTATGCATACAATGGGCAGGTAAATTGACCTTTACATTAGAGTGCTGTTAACGCTGCTTAAAGGGTATATCTACCCTCCAAACAAACTTTTGTATGTAGAGTAATTGCCTCCGGGGGGCAGAGCTTGAACCTCATGGAGTAGGTTGTGTCTCTGAGCTGCTCCCGCACCATTGCAGAACTTGAGGCTAATACTCATCTCTAAAACGGGACAATTTCACAAAATCCATACAGGATTACCTAAGGGACCAAAATCGACCGGTGCCAGCAAAAAATTAGAACTATTCACGTGGCAAAGTTCTCCCACGCAACAAGCCACAAAAATGACCTCCCCCCACCTGACTCAACAAGCCCAGGCCCTACCGGACAGCCAACAAACTCTGCGCCTGAATCCACACATGCAGAACCCACACTACAAGAGGTACGGACGCAACTCCTGAGTGTAATACAGGAGAGTACCTGGTCAAATCCATGATGGAAGAAGTCAAAGTGGATATATCGCTTCTCCGGAACGACCTGCATAAAACCAACCACAGAGTGGGGGATACAGGAGTGCAAATCTATGAAATGGAGGACACTGTCAGGCCTATGTCAGTATCGGTGTCACAACTGCAACAGGAACTGCAAATAACCAAAAATAAGTTAGACGACCTCGAAAATAGGTCTCGACAGCAAAATCTGCGCTTCATCGGATTGGAGGAGAGGTCTGAAGGCCTACACCCAGTCAGATTTCTAGAGGAATGGATTACTACGCACTTTGGATCAGACGGCCTTATACCACAGTATAATAGAAAGAGCCCATTGCATCCCAGGTAGAGCTCCAATCCCAGAAGGCCAACCGAGACCTCTAATCGCCCGCTTTTTAAATGCACAAGGCTGGGACAGGATAATCCGCAAGGCCCGTACAACGGACAGATTGGCACACAACAACAACAAGATACGAATATTAATATCTAACTTTCTTACATATTAAAAAGCGCCTAGCCACTGCAGGATTCACGTACTCGATGGCATACCCAGCACGATTGCGAATTGTACAAGACGGGAAAACTCACTTGTTAGATACACCTGCCGAGGCCTGCACATGGCTAGATGCACACTAAATTTAAAAAGGTTTTCACCCCCTTTGGCTTAATCTTTTCCCCTCCCCAGATCCTATTTTAATCCAGATCAAAATATATTTCTCCTTGGACCATGCCCCAGTATCTCCCCTAATCCAGTGGGATGCATTTAAAGCCTATCTTAGAGGCCACCTCAATAGTTCCATTAAATATATTAAATATAGAAAAAGATTTCTCTGCTAGATTAATAGAAGCTGAGAATAGATATACTGCAAACCCGACGGAGGCGACCAGGGCAGACTGGAATGCAACACAAACATTATACAATACAGCAATCACCGAAAAAATACACAGAAAAATGTTCTTTAAAGGGTAAGTTCAGTGCAAATACATTTACTCTAAGAAAAAAGAGCAGTATTTTTTCATCCCAATGACCTTAATCTGCCCATTCAGCATTGTGTCTATATATAAATAAATGCAACCGAAATACTGACTTCCTGTTTGCAGGACCCCTACTGGAGACCGTTATGGTCTTACCCTTGACCCAGTGCCTGGGTTGATTCAGTTGCTCAGTAGAGATCTGAGCATGTTTGACCCATCCAACAGCCAATCAGTAGAAATTACTGTTAGGAACATTCCAAGGAAGTGGTGCATCCTGGGAAGGGGAAGGACCGTTAGAACCTAAAATGTCAGCTCACTAATGTCAACAGCAGGAACAGCAAAGGGCATGAAATCAACTGATTTTTCAAAATGGGAGAGAATATGTAGAATAACTAAGAAGTCATTACACAAATTAACAATTTAACAAATATTGATAATTTCCACTGAACTGTCCCTTTAACAAACAAAAATACTCATCGTGGGAACCAATCAGCCAAATTACTGGCACAGCTGGCACATGGTCTAAAAGATATTAATAGTATACTAGAAATAAGAGAAGCTGGTGGACAAACAGTCACCAATACCCCCGAAATATTAGACACATTCACACTATACTACTAAAACTGTCACAGCTAGAGATAACCCAGACACAACTTGATGACCACCTGACTAATATAACCTTCCCCACACTTACCACATCCCAGAGAGCTCAACTAGAAGCCGATATATATATATAACAGAAATTATGGAAGCCATGGGAGACCTACCTAACAACAAGTCCCCGGGACCAGACAGCCTACCGGCCGAAATATATAAAAGACTAGCAAAATACCCGCTCTTCGCAGCAGAGATGTATTCAAATAACCTTTTTAGTAAGAAAGCAATAATGTATCAAGATTGCTGTAATCACTCGGCACTTGATATATTAAAGAAAGACAATTCAATAAGCTTTACGATAATGCAACACTCATTAACTTTAATATTATATTTTTTATTCAACTACGAAATTTTGGTGAAAATAACCCCCACCACCCCTCCCCGTCCGCCCCCCCAATACCCCCCACTATTCCTCTCTGTCCACCCTCCAAACCCTTCCCCTTACACCTCAGCCAGTCCCCGCACACACCCTGAAATGTTGGTAAAAATCGGTCCAGCCGTTAGTGTGCAGGAGTTCAATTCTATCCCCCCCCCATTCACCCCCACCCTAAAAAAAATATTTTGTTAACCTTTTACTGGTAAAGGAGTATATGCATACAAAATTTGGTTGAAATCGGACCAACCATATAGATTTGTATAGCTTGTAAGCTAGGTAACCATAAATCTGTGCAATGTCAGATACTCACCGTTACAGGTGGAATTTCGAAACGAAACCTGCTTAACTTTTGTAAGTAGGTGCAATGAATGAGCCTGCCAAATTTAAGCCGTCTGCCTCCACGGCAAGTTGGAGAATTAGTGATGAGTGAGTGAGTGAGTGAGGGCTTTGCCTTTTATTAGTATATTTATTACCTCCCCGTCCGCCCCCAATACCCCCCACTATTCCTCTCTGTCCACCCTCCAAACCCTTCCCCTTACACCTTAGCCAGTCCCCGCACACACCCTGAAATTTTGGTAAAAATCGGTCCAGCCGTTAGTGTGCAGGAGTTCAAAATTCTATTCACCCCCACCCTAAAAAAAAATATTTAGTTAACCTTTTACTGGTAAAGGAGTATATGCATACAAAATTTGGTTAAAATCGGACCAACCAGTCTGTGCAATGTCAGATACTCACTGTTACAGGTGGAATTTCGAAACGAAACCTGCTTAACTTTTGTAAGTAAGGTGCAATGAATGAGCCTGCCAAATTTAAGCCGTCTGCCTCCACGGCAAGTTGGAGAATTAGTGATGAGTGAGTGAGTGAGTGAGGGCTTTGCCTTTTATTAGTATAGATATAGCGAACTGCTTATGCCGCAACTATTATATCTTATACAAAGTATATCAGAACACCAATCCCTTACCCCCTCCATGTACAAAGCACACATTACACTACTGTCCAAACGTGGAAAAGATTTACTGGATTGTGGCTCATACAGGCCCATATCCCTACTCAATACGGATTACAAAATCATCACCAAAATTTTAGCAAACAGACTTAAAAAAATAATTTTAACAATCATACACCCAGACCAGACCAGCTACATGCCTGGCAAGTCCGTATCCATTAATATCAGAAAAACGCTAATTCACTGCCAAGTGGACCATGATAATGCTGGCAACCGGTTAATGTTATCTTTAGATACCCAAAAGGCATTCAATTCAGTAGAATGCCCCTACCTATGGCAGTGCATGGCGAAATTCGGCTTTGGACCTAAATACATAGGATGGATTACATTTTTATACGCCCACCCTATAGCTGCAATCATGATTCATGTAACATGCTCCAAACCCTTTAGCCTCTTCACAGGAACTAGACAAGGATGCCCGCTCTCCCCATATCTGTTTGCCCTAGCTATGGAACCTTTAGCAATACAATTAAGGTCTAGTCCCAATATGAACGGCCTTACACTTGGAAGCAGGGATTCTTGAGCATTTATGCAGATGATTTACTTCTTTATCTAGCAGACTCACAACAATCCCTTATATCATCACACAACATACAAGGTTATTCAATAAAAGTTCTTATTGTTTAAAATGGTGCTAATTTTGTCCCAACCAATCAGATGTTGGCTTTCAAATGTTAAATAAGATCTGATTGGTTGGGGCAAAATTAGCACCATTTTAAACGATAAAAACTTTTATTGAATAACCCTGATTATATCTAAATTTGGCACTATGTCTGGCTTATATATTAATTGGAACAACTCATCCCTTATCCCCTTGGACCCTCTGACTAATCCACCCCCAAGAGTGAGAGACTTAGTCCCCATTGTAGAAGAATTTAAATACCTTGGCATAATCATTACCAAAACACCAGAAGAATTTCTTAATTGTAATATATATCCACTTCTAGACTGGGTGCAAGTTAAAATATCGAAACATTTTCATATTAATTTAATTGGACGTATAAATTTAATCAAAATAAACTACCTAAGCTCCTATATGCCTTTCAGCGATCTGCCATTAGCATTCCCAAAAATTTTTTTGCATCAATACAAAGCGCACTTTGTATATACTTTTCCTTTGTTGTGGGGTTCAGGCCGAGCGAGAACAAAGATTAAAACCCTGCAAATGCTCAAACAGTCGTCTGGCCTGGCACTCCCGGATTTTTATTTATACTACCTGTCAGGCCAACTCAAATACTTTATTGATTGGATAGTCCCCTCTGCCCCAGACCCACAAGACACCCCACCCCCATCAAACTATGATATGGAATCTATGTTCCAAGCCTACCTACCAACATTACCCATTGTGTTCCTGAGAAGCCTCCAGGAACACAATACCCGGTGGGGGAAACTGCCCTCCACAAACAAATGAGAAACATTTGGCAGGAAACCTCTAAACACTTCTGGGGTATATTGGGAGAAACTCCACTATGGCACAACAGCACTTAGCACTTCAAACGTATGGCAGGACAAAGGCATACTATATTTTTATCAGATAATACATAACAACACGCTAAGATCCTTTCCTGATCTACAACAACAATTCTTACTACCAAGCACATTCCTATTCAGATACCTCCAGTTTCAGACCCTCAATATTCAACTTACCTCACACCCCGTACTGGAAATTCTAAAAGGTAGAATTGAGAGACATGTAATCTCTTGGATATACACCTGCCTATTAGACAAAAACAATACTGACCACCAAGCTGCGCTTTTACAAAAATGGACAAGATATATACCTACATTATCTGAATCTGATTGGATGGAAACTGCTGAATCACATACTCAAGTACCCCCATGAGTATGTGATTCAGAGTATGCAGATACTATATACTACACCAAGTATATCTTTCCCCACGTAGATTTTCACACATGTCCCCAACTAACACCTCGGAGTGCCCAAAATGTTATGAATTGTCAGCTGACTACTGGCACTTAATTTGGACTTGCCCGAAAGTCTCAACCTTTTTGGAATAAAGTTGTATAGGTTCTATCACAAATCCTTCAAGTGCCAGTACCATTGGAACCTGAACTATGAGTATTAGGAGTGGATGGGACGGGGGACATGGAGACAACACGCCACACCCTCTTTTATGCCAGACGCAACATTATACTCTCCTGGATGTCCCAACGAGCACCCAAATGTAGAACATGGGAAGCTATGATCAAAGCAGATCTCCCACTTATTAGACTCATATACCTAGACAGAGGCACACTGAGCAGATTCATTAAGATATGGACCCCATGGTATGAGTATGTGGGCGTAGATATAACAAGCTTGCAACTGCAGGCAAATAGAGAACTTACGGTTTAAGTACCGTAAGACCCTAATAAATTGTATTTAGAGTGATACTGACATGATAATATTAACACTATAGACTAACTCATGGACGTGAACCCACCTACCCCTTCCCATCCCTCCTTCCCAATAGAAGTATTCTTTACTTTCAATGTTTTCTTTTAGGTTTGTTTAATTGTTTTAATGCTAATTAAAATAAACTATACAGGTGAACTGCTATATTGTAAAATATTGTACTCTGAAAGTTATAATGTATATGCAGCCTGTACTAATAAATAAAATGTGTTTAAAAAAAAAAAAAAAAAAAAGAGTAATTGCCTCCCAAAACCCGGACTTCGCAATGTTTAAAGTTACCAAAAGTTATTCTAAATGTATTTACCGGCCCTCGTTCCTTAGGCTGCCTTCTGCTTAGCTTTGATGCTATTTCCACGCACAGAAGCTGTTATTAAATAAACATGAATGTGCTTTACACACTATACTGCAGTAAATGACAGTTACTCATGCAATAACTGACCGCTCTCTGGCTCTTCCATTTAAAGGGTATGTCCACACCCTAAACAAACTTTTCAATCTAGCCTAATGGCCCCCCAAAACCTCAACCTCACGAGATTCTTACTGCTCAAATGTGTTCCTAAATCTACTTACCAGTAGTAAGAAAAGAGACCGGATCCTGCACATCTAAATAAAGTCAATATAGGTATGTATATGCTGGATGTTGCCAGCACTTGCCAGCAGTGAAAGATCCAAAGAGTTCAAAAGTGCTGGGCACACCAGACTTGAAAAAACAATATTGTACCGGAACATCACAATAAACAATATTGTTTTTTCAAGTCTGGTGTGCCCAGCTCTTTTGAACTCTTTAAATCTACTTACCAGCCCTCGTTCCCTTGGCTGTCTTCTGCTTGGCTTCCATGCCTTTTCTGTGCACAGAAGCTGCAAAAGAGGCCAGACCGGCATTGGTGTCGAGATGTCGAATGATTGGCTGAGACGAGATGTTATTAAATAAACATGAATGTGCTTTACATACTATATTGCAGTAAATGTCAGTTACTCATGCAAAAACTGACTCTTCCATCGTGTCGCAGTCAATCACAGGCGCCGCTGCCGGTCCAGCAGCTTCCGTGCTTGGAAAAGGCGCGGAAGCTGAGCAGAAGACAGCCGATGGAATGAGGGCTGGTAGTAGATTAAGGAGCACCTTTGAGCAGTTGTCACGATGTTGAGGTTTGGGAGGCAATTAGGGATAGGCCCCACTGTCGCATTTTTCTTTGCGCATGCGATTGCGCTTGGGTTTTTTCATATCATTGAAAACGCAGCTTGCGTTTCGCATTTTTAATCGCAATCGCATGCGTTTTCCTATACCCAACGGAAAAAACACGTGCAAATGCAACGAAATCGCATGCCATTCTGTCTGCGTCGCAGTGTGGCCGTGCCCTCAGTCTAGATTTTTAAGAATGGGAGTCTCGGCGACTGATTACGAAGGAGCAAGAGAGCAGTCAGTTACTGCATGAGTGTAGTGTCCCTTTACATCTGGTGACTAACCACCCCCTGCTATATATTTTTGTGTGCCCGTGGTTTAAAGTTATGTTTTCTTTTTGTTAATCTATGAAACCAAAACTGATCTTCTTTCTTCAGGCTGGAACAATTCTAAGCAGATTGAAGGGAGAACCGCTCATTTTTGGGTTGATCCGTTGGCGCTGGAAAGATGGCAAGATCTTCCATCCGCTGATCCCTTATGTAAAGTGTGTCCAAGAAAAGGTGCCAACATTCCAGCTTCAGGAGCACCCCAAAAACCAAGAGAGCAACGAGGAAAGGCTCCAACAAGATGGCAGGTGGGATGTATTCTGGGATGATTGTCTTGTTTCTTTGATGAATACCCAAAGTGACTTTTTTATTTATTCCCTAGGCTTATGTATGATCTTCAGTACTTGGGAATGGCCGACGTTGGGACGGTAAATACACCAAGAAAAATTAGAGTGTTTTATTTTCCTTAAAGGACATGTCTACCCATAAGGCTACGTTCATATTGGGCATTTCTTTAATGCAGTGGAACATCGTGTTTGTGATTTAGTGTGATGTTCCACTGTGTTAATGCACAGTGGTGGCCATTATTTTGTTTTTAACAAAGCACTATATTGCCGCATTGCAATGTGAACGGTGCAGTTCAATTCTATTGCACGTGTTTTGGTGCAATTTCCCCACATGAAATCGCACCAAAATTCAGCATAGTATGATGAAAGCCTAAAACAAAAAAATGGTTACTTTTCAGTTACCTGCCCCCAATTCCACACATTTAAGGATAATTTATTGCCTTCATTCTGGCAGAGGAAGCAAGCTCCTCCCGTCCATGCCATCAATCATGAGTACAGGGGCAATACTGTAACTATCCGGGGAGAAATGCGTGTAATAAAAGTGCTAAAAATAGCAGTTGTGGTAAGAGGCAAATAAATGACAAGTGACTAGATTTTGTTTTAAGGGTGGACTTTAATGTCTTACCATAATGCAAACCTGTAGCCTTTCCTTACAGTTCGGGGGTAAGGAGGTCCTTGACATAGGAATCACAAAGGTGCAACAGTTAAATTGCCCCCCAAAGGTGAGTCTAATAACCATTTGGATTTATTTTTTCTTTTTCATTGAGAACTAATTTTGTAAGAATGTCCCTAGATCTCATTGATGTAATGGGTAGTACTGGGGCTGTACCAAACTCTCAGGGATAGAGGGAAAAGAGGGGGTGGACAAATTAGTGGGTGTTCTGATTCTGATTCAACTAAATTACCATTGGTTAAACCATTTTAAGAAGAAATTGCTAGTCAGAGTGGGCATTTGTTAGGGAGGTGCCCACTAAAGCGTCAATAAATCCAACAACAAGGGTGGAAGTGGAAATCAAATGGTTAACACTCAATTAAGTATGGTATCTGATTATTCTTTATTTAATAGGAAAACTAGGATCAGACTTATTTCACATGTGTGATACAGATACAGGTGTATCCCTGGTTAAGAAAAGTATACATTTTTTATTCAGATCAGCAATTTTTGAGCTGTCAGCTTGTACTTCTCCTTAAAGTATGTTTTTCCCAGGAAGTGCTGTTTGATGTAAAAGAGACTGAAGTTCGAATTCAGGACAAGGCATCACAAGAGGTAAATAAAAAAAAAAATATATATATATAGCATAGCCCTAAAGCATTATATTTTATGTAGGCATAGTTAACAGAAATACTTTGCTCCCATAGGTGATATTTTGTTATCTGTATCCAGATATATCCAGTGTAGGACGTAGACTGGATAACAAAAAAATATTTGCTCTGTGTACTACGTAAGTATGAGAACAATCAAGTTGATTTGGATTGAAAGAGTCAATTACAGTTTTTTCTTTTCTTATTCTTCCCTTTAATTCTTGTTTTTTGGACTGCATCTCCTCCCATAGTTTTTGAGCTAGAGACACTAACAGGGTTATGTATCAACATATACTAAGTATGACTTTTCTCTTGGAAGCTTCAGAAATTGATTTGCGACAATGTATTAATGGTTAGTTTTGCATAAAGTTTAGATGGTAGTTGCAGCAGTTTGCCAAGTTTTCCCTTTTTGTGCCGCAAGCAATGAATTAAAAGTTTAAGAAAATATTTACAGTTTTTTTTATAATTGTCTTCAGCCTACATATGGATGGGCTTGTCCTAGTGCAGTTAAAGGAAATCTCTGGCTAAAACATTTTCCTGAATTGAACTAGGTACACACATTAGATAAATTTTTTGCCATGATTGTTACACAGTTGCTTTGAAATAGATTTATCAACCGATGTTCCCAAAACCACCATGCCTACTGATTTTGCTACCAACATTACTGTTGCAATGTCGATCTCTGTCCACCCTCCAAACCCTTCCCCTTACACCTCAGCCAGTCCCCGCACACACCCTGAAATTTTGGTAAAAATCGGTCCAGCCGTTAGTGTGCAGGAGTTCAAAATTCTATTCACCCCCACCCTAAAAAAAAATATTTTTTTATTCAACTACGAAATTTTGGTGAAAATAACCCCTACCACCCCTCCCGGTCCGCCCCCAATACCCCCCACTATTCCTCTCTGTCCACCCTCCAAACCCTTCCCCTTACACCTCAGCCAGTCCCTGAAATTTTGGTAAAAATCGGTCCAGCCGTTAGTGTGCAGGAGTTAAAAATTCTATTCCCCCCCATTCACCCCCACCCTAAAAAAATATTTCGTTAACCTTTTACTGGTAAAGGAGTATATGCATACAAAATTTGGTTGAAATCGGACCAACCATATAGATTTGTATAGCTTGTAAGCTAGGTAACTATAAGTCTGCAATGTCAGATACTCACCGTTACAGGTGGAATTTTGAAACGAAACCTGCTTAACTTTTGTAAGTAAGGTGCAATGAATGAGCCTGCCAAATTTAAGCCGTCTGCCTCCACGGCAAGTTGGAGAATTAGTGATGAGTGAGTGAGGGCTTTGCCTTTTATTAGTATAGATTACAAAGTGTCAGATTAAACTTAAAGGCCAACTGAAGTGTCGAAGCTCTGACCCCACCTCCATCCGGAATCTATCCAATGGAAAGAATTGCATCTTGCAGAGCAAATCTTCCCGTTGGTTAGGCCCAGAGCCAAACGAGAGGTGGAGCACTAACACTGCAGTTATCCTTTAATTTAGTAGAATTTGAAGTAGGTTTGGAATGTTTAGGAAAATGAAATAAACGCTCTGAAAAATCATTGAACATAAGACATGTTTGTCCAGAAGCATATGCTAAACAGATGAGTACTGTAGGATATGTAGGATTATTATAGACTAACAGTTCATTTTTATAGATACATTCACTGCTATTAACTGTTAGTCCATAATAAAAAGGTATTCCCGTATCCTAAAGTACTCATCAATTTAGGAAAATCATTAAAGGGATTTTATTTTATAACTTGGAAACCTCAAAACAAAAGTTGTTATTTCTAGGTATTATGGAGATCAGGAAGCTCTAAAAATATTTTTGATGTTTTTTTTGTGAAAAACCTTCTTTGAATGGCTGCAAGACACAATTGCTGTGTTGATGCGCCAACTATAGAAAGTGCATAATTGGAATTACAATATATATATATGTGTAATATTAATATTTTATTGATAGTAGACGGAGAACGCTGTATCAACACGTTTCGAACATCATGGATCAGGCCTTCATTAGGAAATACATAGCTAGGAAATACATTGAATGAAAACTGATACATTGTTTTAATTGTACATTGCTGTATAGGATGGTCATCTTTAAATAAAATATTCACAAGTCATAGTGGCAAGAGAGTATTCTAGTTGTACTGTATATAAATATTCTTATCAGATTGGAGTGATGTTTATAATAATTTGCCTATGGTCATACCAGGTGGCATTAGACAGCCTGAATCTAAAAGATAAACTGTCAAACTAAGCATTGGGTAATCGTTCTGACACAGCCCTGTATGGCTACTGTCAAAATGTCTTGACAGGCTATCTGCAGAGCTGGCAGGTTTTATGTCTCCTCACTGTGGCAGGAACACGCAATTCAAGCAAAACATTGGAAAACAGCAAGGCCACTAAGGGAGAAATCAAGTTTGGCATCTCTTTAAAGAAAAGTGTGCGTTTTTTTTCTTTCTTGTCTTCTTTTTGTTAACATCAGTTTCTTCTGGTTTATACTTGGACTATGTGTTTCGCAAACCTTCTGACCCTTAAAGGACAACTTAACTTATTTAAATCACTTCTCCCTCCCCCCATTAATGTGCCAAGGGTGAAGGCATGAAGTGCTAGGTCCTCACCCTCAAGTTCTCCATAGATCAGAAGATATACTTACCTAAAGTTATGCTTACTTGGGTCTGGTCTGCCCTGCCCCGCCCCCTTCCCAAGTCAATAATCGTCCAATGGAAAGATGCATCGCAGGCAGAGTATGTCTATTGGCCAGGTCCTAGACACAGCCAAGGGGGGGTATCTGAACATGAACCGAAACTTTTGAAGTGATCAAGTAATATTAAACTGGTGGCAAATAGTCCCCCAATTGTGATAATTGAAATAATGGTCTGGAGGGATGCCAGTGTGAAGGTTTGTACTAGATTGTCAGTTCAGAAGAATTAGAAGGTTTGGCCTGATGGGTTAGAATCCTGCTTTGCCTTTATGTGGGTCAACATACTTCCATCATACCTCTCTAAACTGCAAAAATAAACATAGATAAATTATTACCGTACATTTGTAATGGCAATGTAAATCGTGATCGGTACCCTAGCTGGCTAAGTACATGTGATATTGTTCTGTAGAATCTATTGGTAATTTGTGGCAATGTGCGCATACGCAGACCATTTTTATTTTTAAAGGAGAACTAACGCTAAAATGAAGATTTCATTCTTTGAATTCTAACCAGCAGATAGTGTTTTTTTATTCTAAAAGATTCTGGGTTTTTCAGAATAGTTCCCAGTTCCAATTACATAGTTGCTTATACTTACTGAACCCCCAACATTTTAAGTAACTATTAGATGACCTACCTGGTAACCAGCACAGTATATGAGGATATGTTTTATTTGCACTGCACAAGTCCCACTCCTGCACTTATACCCATTCCATTGTATCTGTATGTTACCCACCTAACTAGATTGTAAGCTCTACTGGGCAGGGACCTTATTACCTCTTGTGGGAAAGCCCTAGCACTTCTATTTATATAATTTATATATTTATGTACTGAACTATTTATGTATTTGTCTCCTTGTATGACCTTATTGTATTTTGTTATTGTACAGAGCTGTATACACACATGCATGACCTGTGACTTCTATGTAATCAAGACTGAGCAGTTAAGCTGGGTACACACAGTAAAGATAAAGCTTTATCGTTATGTGTGTACGCTCGTTTCCTGGGTCGTTTGGGAAAGGCCGAAAATTTCCATCGGCCGCGCTAGACTCCCTATAGAAGAGTCTAGCACGGCCGATGGAAACACACAGTACCGAGTGTTCTCCTTATGAAGTTCATAGATGGCAGATCTGTCATCCTTCAGAAATCTGTGCTGTGTACCTAGCTTAAGAAAAGCAATTGTTATCTTCTAATTAGGAGTTATAAAATACAGTAACATAAGACTATAGCTTGTTCAGGTGGGAGCTCTCTTTTTAAGGGGAGTGTTCATAATTATAAAAGCAATTACCTAAAATCAGATTTAATGCAGTTGTTACTCCTCTTCTTCCCAGACTCCTTTGCAGCTTAAGAACACCTTTCATCTGGTCAATGTGGACGTGAAGGCAAGAGTTTAGTTGAAGGAAGCAGCACACCAAGTTACCAGAAATGTAGCTCTGGCTGTGTTTTAAGGAGAGGGAACCATATAATCCAAACTGGTTAGGAGAGTTTAGTTCTCCTTTAAGCCTTTTGTAAAATTTAAGCATTTTTTTTTTATTTCTAACACCCCACTTATTTATTTCTCACCTTGCACTTCGGGGAAACTGCCGTATTGTTTTTCTCTAGCTAAGAGTGATGTGCTGACAGTTGTTTGTCTGACATGGTCCGTGCTTCCCGGTGCTTGGTGATTTGTTTAATTTTGGCTGAAATCCTGTGGCTTTGAGCTACATTTTCTTGACAGTACCGAGTGCCTATCTATGTTACTGTTCGATAAACACTCTCAGCCTCGTATTGTTAACAGTAGTAACCAACACAAATACGGCCCTTCCACTAGAAATGACTGATCTCTGTATAATTCCACACCAGACAATAAACATTTTCTTTTGCTAGGGTTTCTCAATCTGTTAATAAAGCAATAGAACTTTGTGTCTTGCTGTAAACATTGGTCTGAAAATGGCTCACATTCTATTTAGATGTAAAAACATTCTTAGATTTAAATATTGATTATAAATAGAGATGGCCGAACTTCAGAAAATTAGTTCCACTCGAAGGGTCGCAGATTTTTGAAAAAATTAGAAATTTCAGAAATTTGAGATGGGGAAAATGGGGGGGGGAATCAGAAAATTTCTGCCTAAAATAAAGGTGTAAATAGCAATGGTAATTTAATGGTAATGGTTTAGGGAACATGTATGTCCAGTACCGGAAACACCATACGCTCTCTGTTTTGGCATTCTGCGTAGTATTTTCGAAATTTTGAATTTACATAATTGAAATTTCTAGGAATTTTTGAAAATATTCAAAAATAGTCTTGTTCAGAAAATTTCCAAAAATTCAGAAATCCGCAAAGTGCGAGTTCTACCAGATTATTATTATTATTATTGTGGATTTATATAGCGCCAACATCTTCCATAGCGCTTTACAATTACATGTATACATTCACATTAGGTCCTGCCCCCAAGAGCTTACAATCTAAGCACATTTATTTGACACATACAACCTATCAGTATGTCTTTATGATTGTGGGGGAAACCGGAGTGCCCGGAGGAAACCCACGCAAGCACGGGGAGAACATACTAACTCCTTGCAGATGTGTCCAAAGGTGGAATCGAACTCAGGACTACAGCGCTGCAAGGCATCAGTGTTAACCACTGAACCACCGTGCTGCCCGCAGATCTGTTAAATCCATCCATCTCTCCCTGCAAAATCTCATTATCCATTTTGTTATAGAGGCCAAATGCCACCTTTATTATACCAGAGGTTACAGATCTCCCAGAATCCTTCAGAACAGGCAGAAGGGTCATAGGGGGCTTATATGCATAGGGGCTTATGTGCTGCACCAGCCAATTAGGTGTTATCTAATTGCAAAGGACCATTAAAAAGTTAACATCTGGCTGCTGCGGATTAAGAGTACAGGCAAACATTTGCACCTTTTGGTGCATAAGCTCCTGCGTTTCTGGTTTCTTGATCTTGCTTGGTATTTCGCATTATTTCACTGCAGGAACATTCTGTTGGATAAGGTACTTTGCCCTATTAGCTAAAGGGTTCTTGTTCATTTCTCTGCTCTATAAATTGAAATGCAGTGTGATCACTCTAAAAGGACTAGAGCGTAACTGACCAAACAAGCTATAGGTTTGAATACATTTTGGGCAGTGCTTTAATAGTTTAATGAAGAACAGCATAGACAAGGTCACAGTTGCCCATCTGACCTTCACTGTTAAAAATAAGAAACTTCCAAAAGAATAACAAGGACATTTGTTAGCAATGAACTTGAAACACTCGTAATGCAGATTGATAAGTGTTTCTATGTGAAGGGCGTAGCATGCAGGATAATGTATGGAAAACTAACATATAATATATTGGTTTATTTGCAGAGTGTCGTTCGGTGTCTTTGGCATCCAAAACTAAACCAGATTATGGTGGGCACTGGCAATGGGTTGGCTAAAGTATATTATGATCCATTCAGAAGCCAGAGGTAAGCCAGAGGTCTCTCGTTTCCATTAATATTTTATACTGTTGTTTTCTTTGAGTGACCCATCTTCTGGTCTTACAACCTTTCCCATGTAGCCATACCTGATGGATCATTGCAATAAATCTATTTTTAATAGTGTCCCCTCTCTACCATGATGCAGTAGATGCAGCCATCCATTGATAGCAACTTGTTTTGAGTATTGAGCATCTGCATGAAGAATGTTTTTTCTTTAATTCATATATTACCTGATATGGAGCTTTAAAATTACTATTGAACTGGAAAACTAACATCAGCAATGCCTCTCTATACTCCCATTGGCAGCCAGGGGGAGCTAATACATGTGTTGCCCAATCACCATAGGCGCCTTATAGCTGCCAGTGGGTCTGGTGATCTCTACCCAACCCATCAGCATCTTCGGAGTTCCATATCCAGTATAATAAAAATAGCAATTCTACCAAACATTACATTTTTACAATCTGATTACACCTGCAGATTTGCTGCACAAGCAATTCTTCACACACAAGTTTTTCTTATTGGTAATTAAGGTGCAGGTTGACATTTGTTTAAATCCTTATGCTCCAAAGTCAGTAGGAGGGCATTCAAAGTGACCCCCCATGGGTTTAATATAGACCTGTTTCCCTTGTTGAACATGTGATTACAAAGCAACTTGTTCTTACCTTTTCCTACCCAGGGGAGCCAAGTTATGTGTTGTTAAAACTCAAAGAAAAGCAAGGCAAGCTGGAACCCTGACCCAGGATTACATTATAACACGTAAGTAAATACCTGGTAGATCCATATTAAATGCGTTACCGAAAATCACCTTTTTATCAAAACTACTTTGTATCCAATGTTATCTTTCTGTATATGTGTATGTCTTTGCATATTAAACCTTCTTAATAGTTAAATACTTTCTGGCACAGCACCAAAGCCTGCCTCTCATTTTAGGACAATGTTTCTATGACTTTCGTTACATGCAATACCAGTGCAGTTTACTTAGCGGTGTTTATAGAATGTCAGATCTGTGTGTTAATGAAACCTAGCAAGTTAAGATCTAAATATAGCTCTAGTGCAATTACACAAAACCATAGAGCAGGGAGTCTGATTGATCCAAAGTAATTGAGGATTCTGTTTATCTTTAACTTATTTGTGTTTTAAATGAACACTATACTTGAGCAGCAACAGACAGCTTCACTCTCCTCATCTTTAACATATGCATCTTCTATGTCAGAGATAAACTGTCAGTAACACTGACTGGGGGAGGAGCCAGAGAGCAGTAATTAATAGTGTCCCTTTAATGTTTTTTTTAAAACATTGCAGATCTAAATGAAGCCATGTGGAAATAGTAATACACATTGTGAAGTTTCAAAAAAAATAAATAAATAGAACTCTGCATAGTTTATTAGCATTGCAAATGTGGAATAACTGTGTCTGGCAGCAGAAAAGTCCATTAAATATAATATTCTTTATAACTTCCTAGAGATCATACTCTCCTTGTGTTTCAGGAAAGTTTTACAATCCAGTGGCTTAACTGAGCGCCAGTGTTGTCTTTGTTGAATGTCCCTGGCATCGACACAAGGGAAATGTTTGTTTTTATACAATATGAAAGTGGTTAGACAAACAAAGCAAATAATACAACAGTACAACAAATACAAACCAAAAGTGATTTCAGTATAGGGGCTTTGTATAGCCACACTATACAGAGAATACACTATACATCCAAAAAGTGGAACCCCACACAGTTCCAATTAAATTCAGATTCGTTACATGTCCAAAATGTTTGTGGCTGAACATCGGGACATGTGTACAAAGCCTTAGGGTCTGACTCCCCTGCCTTAATTACTTTCCTTAAATGAGCCCATGACCCTACCGTGGGCTGTGCACAAATTTCCAATGGCTAACTCAAATCTCACATACATTTAGCAAAATAGAGTTGGTACTATATACACATCCAATCCAAATTGCCTACATTCTATTTCTGTCTAGGGTTCATAACAGAGGCCATAGACATGTTTTCTAGTAAGCTTTTATATTTAGCACTGTCCGTCCAGAGTTAACAACTGTCACTGATTTTCTATAAACTGTTTGGAACACTCGGTGAACACTCTATGAATTTGTAACATTCCAGATTATTTTGGTTTTGCCCTATAGCACACGCACTTCCAATGTTCAGAGAACCTCGCCAAAGGAGTACGCGGAAACAGCTGGAGAAGGACAGGCTGGACCCCATGAAATCCCATAAGCCAGAGCCACCTGTAGCTGGTCCAGGTAATCAATCTTACATTTCCAGGTCTGTTACATTCAGTGTAGATTTAGCAAATACAAGTAAAGACAAATAAAGACCTGGTGGGGTAGATGCTAGTTAACTTACCCTGGGGGTTGTGTAAATTCTTTTAATTGACATAGACTTGTAGTCTGCAGTACACCAGTGTGTTTGGCTATTAGTAAATCTGGTGCTTGTCTCTCTCTCTGCCTTTTGGTCTCAAAGGGCAGCAAAATAAAGTGTTCCTGGCATCCTCATATTGAAAGCTCGGAAGCTGTTCAGTTCTAGTTGGACACACTGGATGATAATGGCTCCTGTTTCCTGTGTAGAATTATTGATCAATCTGGAAAAGCCTTTCTGGGTTGCAAGCACAAGAATCCTTTGTTTTGTTGTGTGCCTGAGGCACAGGCAGAGTGGCAGGGTCAGAATTTGCTCTGAGTAAATGGTAAATGCCATTCCCCCTGTTTCCGGTAAGATGTCTAGCTGTGCGTATTCTTTCACACACCAGCCAACACACACTGTTCATTGGAATTCATTTCTACAAAATATTTTCTAAGTTTAACTGTGTATAGTTAAACAAGGGCTCAATAAACTTATGTATAGGTAAAAAGAAATATATATAATGCCCAAGAGCCATGAATAGCCTGTAAATAATATTATAAGGTGTGCTTATCTATGTCATCAGTTATAAACGGTGTTTAGTTGTGTCATAATTGTCACATGACAAGTGTTTTATAGTAAATGATATTCTCCTTTGAAATATAAGAAAGTTGGACACCACCTCAGAGTTACGTGACTTCAACCTGCAGCCTCATGTAAAACTCTTTGTTGACTTTTAATATATTATGTCCTTAACCTTTCTATAAGGGGATGCATTGTTCACTAACAGGGAGATTCAATAAAAGTTCTTATCAGAATAAATAAAAAATATCTTATCAGATATTATTTAACATTTGAAAGCTAACATCTGATTGGTTGGGGCAAAATTAGCACCATTTTTAACGCTAAGAACTTTTATTGTATAACCCTGTATGTATATAACTAGGTTTTGTTTACATTTGTACTCTTTTTGTAGTTTTTCTTGTGTGCTTGTGAAAGTTCTCATTCATCCAGGTCATGGTAAATCTGTAATATTCATTCATCCAGGTCATGGTATATCTGTAATATTCATTCATCCAGGTCATGGTATATTCTGTAATATTCATTCATCCAGGTCAGGTAAATACTGTAATATTCATTCTATCGGTCATGGTATATCTGTAAATTCATTCATCCAGGTCATGGTATATCTGTAATATTCATTCATCCAGGTCAGGTATATCTGTAATATTCATTCATCCAGGTCATGGTATATCTGTAATATTCATTCATCCAGGTCATGGTATATCTGTAATATCATTCATCCGGTCATGGTATATCTGTAAATTCATTCATCCAGGTCTGGTATATCGTATATTCATTCATCCAGGTCATGTATATCTGTATATTCATTCATCCAGGTCATGGTATATCTGTAATAGTCCATTCATCCAGGTCACGGTATATCTGTAATATTCATTCATACAGGTCACGGTAAATCTGTAATATTCATTCATCCAGGTCATGGTATACTGTAATATTCACCATCCGGTCTGGTTATCTGTATTCATTCATCCAAGTCATGGTATATCTGTAATATTCATATAGGTCATGGATATCTGATATTCATTCATCCTAGTCATGGTATATCTGTAATACTCTTCATCCAGGTCATGGTATATCTGTAAATTCATTCATCCATCATCGTATATATGTAATATTCATTCATCCAGGTCTCATATATCTGTAATATTCATCATCCAGGTCATGGTATATCTAATATTCATTCATCCAGGTCATGGTATATCTGTAATATCATTCATCCGATCATGGTCTATCTGTAATATTCATTTATCCAGGTCATGGTATATCTGTAATAGTCATTCATCCAGGTCATGGTTATATCTGTATATCATCATCCAGGTCATGGTTATCTGTATATTCATTTTCCAGGTCATGGTATACCTGTAATATCATTCATCCAGGTCATGTTATATCTGTAATATTCATCCATCCAGGTTATGTATATCTGTAATATCATTCACGCCAGTTCATGGTATATCTGTAATATTCATCCATCCAGGTCATGGTATATCTGTAATATTCATCCATCCAGGTCATGGTATATCTGTAATATTCATTCATCCAGGTCATGGTATATCTGTAATATTCATCATCCAGGTCATGGTATATCTTAATATTCATTCTTCCATTCATGGTAATCTGTAATATTCATTCATCCAGGTCATGGTATATCTGTAATATTCATCTATCCAAGTCATGGTATATCTGTAATATTCATTCATCCAGGTCATGGTATATCTGTAATAATTCACCATCAGGTCATGGTATATTTCTGTAATATTCATTCATCCAGGTCATGGTATATCTGTAATATTCATTCATCCAGGTCATGGTATATCTTTAATATTCATTCATCCAGGTCATGTAATATCTGTAATATTCATTCATCAGGTCATGGTATATCTGTAATATTCATCCATCCAGGTCATGGTAATCTGTAATAGTCACACATCCAGGTCATCGTATATCTGTAATATTCATTCATCCAGGTCATCGTATATCTGTAATATTCATCATCCAGGTCATGGTATATCTGTAATATTCATCATCCAGGTCATGGTATATCTGTAATATTCATTCATCCAGGTCATGGTTATTCTGTAATATTCGATGTCCTCCAGGTCATGGTATATCTGTAATATTCATTCATCCAGGTCATGGTATATCTGTAATATTCATTCATCCAGGTCATGGTATATCTGTAATATTCATTCATCCAGGTCATGGTATATCTGTTATAGTCATTCATCCAGGTCATCGTATATCTGTGGTATTCAGTTAGATCAACTGAACTTGAAGTTTAGTTCTTTCACTAGTAATCCGACTGGATCTCTCAATTCAGAATGACTTGCATAATGACAAGAATCTGTTGGCAAATTGACATGCATCTTTGAGGCTCTGTAAAAGAAATGTAACTACATAGGTTTGCAAGCAGAGGGTGCAGTCCGCATAAATGTGTTTACTTTTTGTTACCCTTCATCAAAACTTTATAATGCATCCATTAAAGGGCATGTCTACCCTCACTACTGTCCCCACTGTACAGTGTTAAAAAATCCTTACCTTACCTCTCTGCGCCAAATGGTTCTCCTGCAATGTCTGTCCAAAGTCCCAGAAAGTGAAGACCAGGAGCCTGACTGTGAGTGAAAACATTTCCACCTCTTACCTGTCCTCTGAGAGGTTTCTGGCTTGCTCACTGCAGTCTCTCAGCCAATCACAGACGTGGCTGCCAGTCCGGCTCCCTGCTTGCAATTTCCTGAAAGCAGAGGGCCAGGTCTGAACGCCGGGGGATAGAAGCTCAGTAAGTACCTTTCTGATTATTTTTTTTACAAACAAATATGACAGTTGGGGGTGGTATAGGGTCCCCTACACTACAGAAAAAGGTTTTAGGAGAGGTGGAGATACCCTTTAAGTGTAATCAACTCTATAAGCCTTGTAGTGCCAATTGAGATAAACAGAGTGCTTCCCGATGCAGTGAATGAATGAAACCATTACATAATTCTCTAATATCACACGGTGGGTGGTGGAAAGTTTAACATGGTTACGTTGGATGTAAGAAGGATTCAGCCCAAGTAATCATTTGGAACTAATGTTTTTTTTGTCTAATTTACTATTGCTCTCTATTTAATTTTTGATTTCCTAATTGACTACATATGAGTGATACAACAAGTAAAATATAACACAGGAATTGAGTAAGATAGGGAGAGTTAAGGCTAGAGCTCCCTTTTCTCATATGCAAATAAGGGGAATAGAGACTCCTGTGAAACTTGGAAACTACCCAAAAGTCTCTTCTCCATAAGTAAAATGTACTGTAATTTTGAATAGAATAAGAGCTTTATATTATATCATTTTTAATATATGTAATATATTGCATGCAGCCTTACCAAACAATCTTTGCTTTTTAATTGTGAAAGCTTCTGGGCCCACATAGTTCTCTGGCTATATGTATTCAAGTCTAGGCCTTTTCAGATGAATTAGTTAAATTAAATCTCTCATGGAGGGCGTGTACTTTAGAGGTCTTGAGGCTTACAGCTCCATTGTGTGCTGTTTATATTAACGTTGCTTTTAGGCATATTTTCCATCATTTTACAAGTCACTGGTTTATTTCTTCTCGAGTGGTTGAAGTCGAGCACCTTTTTACACTTTTCATCCTCTACAAACTATCCTTCCTTTCCACATTTCATGCTTTGAAGCCTTCAAGGATTGCAAATAAAATGTAAAGTCCGGTTTTTGCATTACAAATGCTACGGACGGTATTTCTTGTTCTTTGTCTTGCACGGTATTTACATGTTTACACTGTTTACTCTGAACATTTGCTTATACTAATTTATCTTTGAATTCAGTTGGGGTAGAGCAATTGCTTTCCTACTGCACCAGATGAATTATATTCCCCTAAGAACAGTGCTTGCTCTGTAACTGCAATTCTAGTGATGCTGATTTCATAAAAATCTAACATGTCTGACCTTGAAATGCACAGAATATGTATTATTTGTCTTGTGTCTATTTGACATGGAGATTAAAGGGTGACTGTGGTCCAAAAATGACTTTAGGTAAATTAAGAGGAATTGCTTTCTTGAGTATTTTTGCAAATTTACTTTCATTATTTTATTTACATAGTTTTGAAGATATTTACATTTTTATGTGTGATATGGAAGCAGCATCACCAGATCCCCTGCACTTCCTTCTTCCTGCTCTGAAACCATGTGACGGTCACTCTTCCCTGTTTCTCCTCCTTGAGGGCCCCCATGGGCAATTCCCTTGTAGCTGATCATGGCCCCTCCCACTCGTGGGCCCTGTGGGCCCCTCCCCTTGCACCCCAACCTGGCCCCCTCACTTGCAGCGTCATTTCGCCCCTCCCACTCATGGGTCCCGTTGCCCCTCCCATTGCAGACCCAACCAGGCCCCTTCACTTGCACATTTTTCTGTAGGGGGGTATTGGTCTGCTTTGCAGATAAGTGGGGGAGGAGTTGTGGTGGCCCACAGTGCCCCTGAGTGGGAAGGTCCATGGGGCCCATGAGTGAGAGGGGCCATGAGGCTTAAGAGTGGTAGGGGCCACAGGGGGCTGCAAGGGAAAGAGACAAGGAGGCTGCAAGGGAAGGGGCCAGGTTGGGTCTGCATTGGGAGGGGCCATGTGGCCAGTGGGAGGGGCCCAAAAGTGGGGAGGGTCAGCAAGTGGGAGTCATTAAAAAAGCAAACATTTTCCCTGCTGTGGGCTCTGCTGTTTTCCCCCCTTCAGTCACTATCACTTCCTGTTTTCTCCTGCACTGAGCATGTTCCAACTGCAGATTAGTGGAGGAAGTAGTATTTGTGACCGCAGATTCAGAACCTCCCACATCCACAGTTCCCCTTTAACTAGTTCTCAAGGGATCTATTTTTAACTTGATAGTTCACTTTTTAAATTAAATGTCATATTCAGTAGGGAGTAGGATGTAAGGGTAGATTTATCATATATAGATATATAGATATCATGTACTGTGCTGGTTACCAGATAGGTAGGATGTAATGGTAGATTTATCATATATAGATATATAGATACCATATACTGTGCTGGTTACCAGATAGGTAGGGTGTAAGGGTAGATTTATCATATATAGATATATAGATATCATATACTGTGCTGGTTACCAGATAGGTAGGATGTAAGGGTAGATTTATCATATATAGATATATAGATACCATATACTGTGCTGGTTACCAGATAGGTAGGATGTAAGGGTAGATTTATCATATATATGATAAAATCTAGCCTTACATCCTACCTATCTGGTAACCAGCACAGTATATGGTATCTATATATCTATATTGATAATCTAGCCTTACATCCTACCTATCTGTTAACCAGCACAGTAATATGGTATCTATATATCTATATATGATAAATCTACCCTTACATCCTACCTATCTGGTAACCAGCACGTATATGGTATCATATATCTATATATGATAAATCTACCTTACATCCTACCTATCTGTAACCAGCACGTATATGGTATCTATATACTATATGATAAATCTACCCTTACATCCTACCTATCTGGTAACCAGCACAGTATAGGTATCTATATATCTATATATGATAATCTACCCTTACATCCTACCTATCTGGTAACCAGCACAGTATATGGTATCTATATATGATAAATCTAGTCTTACATCCCACCTATCTGGTAACCAGCACAGTATTTGATTGTTTTATTTGCACTGCATACGTCTCATTCCAACACTTATACCCATTCCATTTTATCTGTGTGTTACCCACCTAACTAGATTGTAGGCTCTACGGGGCAGGGACCTCTTGTGGCAAAGCCCTAGCACTTCTATTTATATAAGTTTTAAGTTATATATTTATGTACTGAACTATCTATGTATTTATCCCCCTTATATGACTATTGTACTTTAATACTGTACAGTGCTGCGTCCCCAAGTGGCGCTATATAAAATAAACATATACATACAAACATTGACAAATATATTAAAGGGTATCTCCACTTGTATTTTTAACATTTTGGAATCCAGTTCTATTGAAGAACGGGAACTAAAGGAGCTGTGCCTTACCTTCCGTTCTTCAATAGAACAAACAGGAGCCAGGAGGAAGGTAAGAAACTTACATGCTCGCTCGCTCCCCGTGCTTAGTCTGACAGGTCCCGACGGACCTGTCTTCTATGCGCATAGATCGCGCATGCGCATAGAAGACAAGGTCCGTCGGGACCTGTCAGACTAAGCGCCGGGGAGCGAGCGAGCGGGTAAGTTTCTTACCTTTTCTCCTGGCTCCTGTTTGTTCTATTGAAGAACTGAAGGTAAGGCACAGCTCCTTTACCTCCCTTTCTTCAATAGAACTGATACCAAATCTTAAAAATACGAGTGGAGATACCCTTTAATGTTTATTGAAAGAAACAAATCATTTGATACCCATCAATGTTTTTCGCTGTGAAAGCTACATGTTTTGAAATGTCACATAATCAATAAGCCATGCTGTCTGATATTTGGAAGAATAGAATGTCTAATAAGGAATATTCAAAAATGGTGCCAACTATTGCCATCTATTGGTGGAGAATGATAGCTAATACTTCATGTAACTGGAGGAATGCAAAGGGTAGGTTAAAGCACCGACACCATGAATCAAATCAAACAAAATCTAAGGATTTTTATTTTATTTGCATTAATGACTTGCACTTATTTTATATTATTTTTATATATAATATTTTGTTTTATATATTATTTTATTTAAAATATAATGCACACCCAAGTGGCGCTTTAGAAACACTTGATACATACAGTACATTGGGGGGTGCCAACTTCAAATAGCCTGTCATATTCAAAATATGAAAACTGCTAAATCATCAATTATGATAGACCAATACAACTGTATACATAATACAACATATTTAATCAAAAAGACCGATTCACGCTGACCTGTGTGACCTCCCGACACAGTGGATTTGGAGATGGATGATCGCTCGGCGATTGTCGGAAAATGGACCCAATCGGACAAGTTGAAATTCATTTAATTAAATTAAAGTCGATCCGATTGTACGAACTGCAGATTGTACGATCAGATTCTACAGTGTATGATCACCCTTAGTTAGACTCCTGTATATAAGGTTTTGTTTCAGTAGCGTAACTAGGAATTATTAGGGTCCCCAGCAAAACTATGATGGAGCCCCTATCTCTGCTTTATACACAGTGTATTTCTGGCATAGGGAAAATAAGAAGATAGGGCCCCCTGAACCCCTCTGTGGTTGCAGGGTTGCTTCCCTGGTAGTTATGCCCCTGTTTTGTGTAATACAACCAGACAGATAATGCTTGTAACCGGTGGAGAATTAGGAGATGCTTTACTGATCCGCTAAGTGGAGGAATTCCCCAAACCAATAATTGTTTATTTTTTGGTTATAACCAGATACCTCGACTTGCAAATGAATGTGTATGTGCTCTGCACTCACACCTTATCACCGCAAGAGCAGGAAGTATTTTTGGGAAAGTCTTTTGAAGTACTTGTCTTTGCATGTCATGGGGCACCACCAATCCTACATAACATTTATCACTCATTTCCCTGTAGCAGAAGATATTGCATTTAAATATATTATTTTAGATCAATGGTGCCATGAGAAATAGTAGAGCCACACCTTATTTATATTACCAGTACTCAGTCTGGCACATTTTGCATTTATTGCTAAGGGGTTTTGGTGCTCTATCAAACTGTATAGCAAAGTTGTCAATGATGGTTCCTATGTAACTGATAACCAAAGAAGCCTGCCTTGGCACCAATATCAAAAACATTTAGAGCTAAAAATGGAAGCAACCAGGCTGGATCCTGGGCTTGGACAAACCCCATCTTTAAACTACTAAATCCTTCTGCCATGTTAATACTAATTGGTGAAACCCACTACTTTAAAGGGAATGTCCACCTTAAAACATTAACTGGTCATTTGTCCGTTACCGCCCCCAATCCCAACTGATACTTTTGCAGGTGAACATCCCTACTGAATATGACATTTAATTAAAAAGTGAACTATCAAGTTAAAAATAGATCCCTTGAAACTAGTTAAAGGGGAACTGTGGATGTGGGAGGTTCTGAATCTGCGGTCACAATACTACTTCCTCCACTAATCTGCAGTTGGAACATGCTCAGTGCAGGAGAAAACAGGAGTGATGTGACTGAAGGGGGGAAAACAGCAGAGCCCACAGCAGGGAAAATGTTTGCTTTTTTAATGACTCCCACTTGCTGACCCTCCCCACTTTTGGGCCCCTCCCACTGGCCACATGGCCCCTCCCAATGCAGACCCAACCTGGCCCCTTCCCTTGCAGCCTCCTTGTCTCTTTCCCTTGCAGCCCCCTGTGGCCCCTCCACTCTTAAGCCTCATGGCCCCTCTCACTCATGGGCCCCATGGACCTCTCCACTCAGGGGCACTGTGGGCCACCACAACTCCTCCCCCACTTGCAAAGCAGACCAATACCCCCCTACAGAAAAATGTGCAAGTGAAGGGGCCTGGTTGGGTCTGCAATGGAGGGGCAACGGGACATAGATATATAGATACCATATACTGTGCTGGTTACCAGATAGGTAGGATGTAAGGGTAGATTTATCATATATAGATATATAGATACCATATACTGTGCTGGTTACCAGATAGGTAGGATGTAAGGCTCGATTTAAACCTGCTAATTGAGGTTTCTTGAAGTAGAGAGAGGGGATTAGAATTCCAGAGGATGGGAGCTACTAGAGAGAAAGGTTTAAGGTGAGAGGAAGCAGCACAAGTGGGGGGTCTGTACAGGAGCTGGTTCTGCAATGAGCGGAGGGTACGGGCAGGAACATATGGGGAGACTAGAGAGGAAATATAAGGAGGAGCAGCAGAGCCAATCGATTTAAATGTTAGGAGAATGATTTTGTATGTAATGCGCTGTTTAACAGGGAGTCAGGCTGTTGTCCGGTACAGAGGAGATTTGGGATCCGGTTTATTAGAGAGCGAAACAATACGTGTGGCAGAGTTAAGTATAGACTGAAGGGGAGAAAGGTGGGAAGCAGGAAGACCAGAAATTAGTAGGTTGCAATAGTCCAGGCGCAATAGGATGAGAGCATGCATAAGCATAGCGGTGGTCGGGAGAGAATGAAACCTGCGGATTTTGGCTATATTACGAAGGAAGAAGCGTCAGGTTTTCGCAACATAGTAAATGGGGTTAGAAAAGCAGAGAGAGAGTCAATAATTACCCCTAGGCAGCGAACAGATTGTATAGGGGAAATGGGGGTATTGTCAACAGAGATGGAGAAAGATGGGACAGGACCAGTTTTAGGTGGAAAAACGATCAGTTCAGTTTTAATGTTCCTATTTGTGTTGGAATAAAGGGAAATTAGAGCCATTGTAACTTAGCCTAAAGCAAATAAGGAACGGAGACTTCTGGGTAATTTCCATGTTTCCATGGCAGCACTCAGGAAAGCTATACCTTTTAAAAGGCTTTTACAGAATTCCACAAGCTAAATGCAAAACCAGAGCGCCAACTACAGACTGTTTTCGGCTTTATTGAGCCATCATCAGTGTACTGCAGGCCATATACTGAAAGGGAGCTGCAAAGCCTTATTCTATCCTTCCTTATCTTATTTAATTTATTAGTGTAGCCTAAAGCTGGGTACACACAGTAACGATAAAGCTCCAATACCGTCGGATCCGACGGTATCGGGCTTTATCATTATGTGTGTACGCTCGTTTCCCGAATGAGCGCACGGCCACCAAACGATTGGGTCGGCCGAAAATTTCCAGAACGCTCGGGACTGTGTGTATGCAGATCTTTGAAAGATGGCTGACAGGATCTTGCAGATCCTGTCTGTCATCTTTCAGAAATCTGGACTGTGTGCACCTAGCTTAAAGCAGGGTTCTCAAAGGGTGAGCCGGGGCTCACTGGTGTGACTTCAAACAACCAGAGGTGTCAGAATTTTGGTCGTTGAAATATTTTCACCAATATAACTTACATTTTTGTTATTTTAAACTATGAAAATATATCTTGTGATAAAATTACAATACCGTCAATGTAGTGCAATTTTACGCTACATCAATTTGAATACAATTTGCACTGTAAATCGCATTAAATATGGATAATAAAAAATTTAGGTCCAACATTAAGAACACAGGTGTGCCTCAGGAAAATTTTCCAATTGTCAAGTGTGCCATGGTCTGAAAAAGTTTGAGAACCATTGGCCTAAAGCCTGGTACTCATGGGTTGACCAGGTCCTAATACTCTTACTGAGAGACCTACAGAAAATGAAATTGGTTGCCTGACAGATGGAAATTAAAGAGATACCTCTAATAATTTGGCCAGACCTATCTTACAATCCAGTTTTCCAAAAGAATGTCCAGAAGCGATTGATCAGTTCAGAAAATTCAACTGGTATTTTAGTCCGATCTGGCAAAATCTCTTGCAGACAACTGGGCTGAAATATTTACCCATGTGTATCAGTCCATAATTTCAATCCAGTTTTTCTAGAACAGAATATCTTGGATGTCTCACTGACACAAGCATTTAGATCCAACATGTTAGTTGTGTGTTGCTGGCCATTCACTGTCCCAATATGATGTTTGACGGTCGAACTGATCCTATATGTCTGTTTAATCAACTTTCCAACTTTCTCGTGAAGTGGACCATTTATTTGGAATATCGGTTGCAAAATAATTGACCCACAAACTGGGGCCGGCTCTTTAGATTTAAATTTTTTTCAATCAAAAGCTCTCAGTAGGGGAGTTTATATTTGTTTCAAGTGGTCTGTATCCTATACAAGATATGTGTATACTAAGAATTTTCTGTGTCCTTAAAGGGTATGTCCATCAAAAAAGTAAGTTGGTTTCTATCTGATTTACTGAAGAACAGGAGGTAAATGCACTATCTCTTACCTCCCGTTCTTCAGTAAATCTTACAGGAGAGGAGGAGACACTTACCCGCGGACCCGCTCCAGCGCCAAATTCCCCGACGCATCTCCAGTCCTTTGCACTGTGCACGCATGCACACACAGTGCAAAAGACTGGAGATACGTCGGAGGCGTTGGGGAATTCGGCGCTGGAGCGGGTACGCGGGTAAGTGTCTCCTCCTCTCCTGTAAGATTTACTGAAGAACGGGAAGTAAGAGAGTGCATTTACCTCCTGTTCTTGAGTAAATCCGATAGAAACCAACTTTTTTGATGGACATACCCTTAAATTCACTGATTCCTTTCCCCTATGGCAACTGCTTGTTTAACCCTTGCCATTATTTCTTATATTGAATTACTTTCCTAATTGAGTTGAGAATCATTTAACCATTCCCCTAACTTACCAAAAATTTTAATTTGAAAGGGGTTGGTCATAGTACAATGATTCTTTATTAGAATCTGAACTTTGTCCATTCCACCTTGTTAACCATGATACCATTGTTTTTAATTAAAGATTGCACCCTTAAAGTATCTGTAACATGACTCAAACTTTAGCACTGAATGGTTCAGATTTAGTATTTATTGTGCCCATGTAACAAGATAAGTCATACGGTTCACAAATGTTTCAGATCTAATATCAGACATTTTTAAACCTGGTGATTGACTAGGAAAGCCACTTCCCGGTAACACTTAAGGCCCCCATGCACGGCATCGATATTCCAATCAAATAAAAGTTTGATAGGATTATCCAGGACACTTTTTCTTGTTTTCGATTGGTCGGTCGTTGATATCTATCGGTCTATAGGGAAAGACGGAAAATTGATTTGAAAAATCAACCAGAACCAGATCGAAGCTGAAATCTATGGAAGATGGCTGGCGCAAGGTGATGATATCCGATAGGTTATTCAGATTGGATTTCTGGGAACAGCAGTCAGGCATTGGTTATGATGTCAGGGGGTAATCTATTTATGGGTAATAAAGGCTGTCCTTTAATGGACAACTGTGACATCTGTATATACTAAGATTTAAATGGGATGGGCATTGCCCAGAAAAAAGCAATAGACTGGGGAATGAGCTTAGTCTTTTCTTGGTTTAATAATGCGCCAATTCCAGTTGTACTTGGAGGTGGGTTAGGTGGCCCTTCTTGGGCATTTAAATAAGTAGGTTTCTGTGCACTGTGAGGGCAGATCCTTAGGGGTGATTGAGGTGACTGTAGTGTGTCAGTATTCAGATCCATGTGTCAATGATTATCTGTCAGCATAGAAGGAAATCTGTGTCTGCATATTTGTGTTTCATATTCCTGTGTCAACTCCTTATGACCTTGGGCAGATCAGTTAATCTCCAAGTGTGTCAGGCTCCATCATTTAGACTGTAAGTACACACAGGGACTCGGTGTGCTGGAAAATTCTGTGTATGGAAGACAGAGTAAAAGCAGCAGCTCTTATTAGTATTACCACAGATAAAGGGAAACCGTGTGTGATAATAAACTGATGTGAGGCTCTATAGATTATTATATGGAATAGGATTTCTGCTGTCCAGGAGGAAGGACTGTGACATTCCAACAACCGCCTGGGGCAATCATTTTGTGACCGACACAATCCCTTTAGGGCTCGGTCACACTAGAAACTGACAAAAACTGACATTTTTTTTTGCGTGCATTTATGTAAATTTTTTCACAGTGTGTTTTCCATATATTTATATAGATAACGCATGCAAAAAAACGGAACGCAAAAGTGTTAACAGTACTATTGAATTCTGTGTCTTTGCGTTTTTAAAAACTGAAGCTTTTTTTACGTACTTGTCTACTTCAGTGCTGGTCTCTTAGGTTTTAGCCTCCACTACAAGCTCAATGAGCTGTTACACAGCTGCAGAGGAGGCACAACGGTATACAGCCATAAAAGCATTAGCCGTGACTGAGACAGCTGCAACCTTGAAGGAAGCCGGCATCGGAGGAAGTCCACGGAGAGACACAGGTAAATGGAACTTCATGGACCATGGAGTGGTAAGTATAATCTCTGGGGGAGGTAAGTATACATTTTAGTAGTGGGGTGGACATGCCCTTTTACTGGTGATTGCAAGACATATTTAGGGCAATGCACTGAGAGCTGCTATTGAATGGAGCAATAAGATGTTTGCATGTAAATTATCAATCCAGCCAATAGCATTTCATGTAACATATCTGTTGTATTCAATTAGATCAACTGGACTTGAAATGTAGTTCTTCAAGACGTTTCATTAGTCATCCGACTGGCTTTCTCAATTCAGAATGACTTGTACAAGAATCTGTGGCAATTATGTACCCTGGAAAATCACAATTAGCATATCACAGCCAGGTGTTAAGGGTGTGATTGGATAGTGGCTAAGAGGTGATATAGGAACGCCCAGAGTAAGGTGTTAAAACAGCATTGTACATGCTTAACACCTGTCTGTGATATGCTAATTGGGATTTTCTGAATTGAGAAAGCCAGTCGGATGACTAGCGAAACGTCTTCAAGAACTACATTTCAAGTCCAGTTGATTTAATTGAATACAACAGATATCCCATGACCTGGATGAATGAGAACCTTCACAAGCACATTTCATGTAACGTTACAGCTAACTTATCTTTTTAAGACCTGTTCCTCCCATTTAAAGCTTTAACACATTTTCCAAAGTTTGTTTCACATACTAGTAAAACGAAGGAGAAACATTATGTGACCAGACCTTTTATTAGGCCAAGTTCTTGTTTAATTACAGTTAATGGGTCTGATAGTCAGACCGGTGGCCTTGGGATATATGGTACTTATATCATAGATCTCCTTTGTTGCTGTTAAGTGTTTGATGTAGTATTTTACTTTGTGGTGACCAAGGCTGGTTTTCAGGTGGCTGTTGGCTGTATTATTGGTCATTGGTTGCAACCAACAGACACGGTTTCTAGGTAATATTGTATTATAATCTTGTATTTATACTGATCCTGTCTTAAGGGGAACTGTAGTGTTGTTGCTCCGCCCCTTTCCTCCCAGGGCATAACCAATGAGAAGACATGCTCTGCAATAAGCACTTTTGCCAATAGTACATAATATTCCAATTGTGCCGCGTGGCTCTGCGTCAAGTGCATCGCCAATGCCATCTTTCCTATCTCTAAAGGTGGCCATACATATATTCGATATTACTTACCCGACCGAGCGCTTCCGCGACATTCAATCAATCCTGCCAGAACCTCCTCTCCCGTTCTTCTATGCAACCGACGTGCGATTGCAAAATCCCATTCATTTTGCGATCAAATGTTGGTCGCATAGAAGAACGGGAGAGGAGGTTCCGACAGGATTGATCAAATGTTGAGTGCTTGGTCGGGTAAGTAAAATCGAATATATGTATGGCCACCATTACTTTAAGGCAGAACTAAAGTGCGTATAAAGTATTTTCAAAAAATGGTTAAAATGAAAAGTACCTGGTGCAGGGAGTTAGGATTGGTACTTTCTACCTCCCAATATCATTTTTATGAGGAGCGGCAGCACTGCTTCTGCCAGGCTTCCTGAGTGCCTCAGCACTATCTTTGATACAGGAAGGCCCAGAGCACTAACCTGGCAGATGAACACTCTTATGTGCTGTAGCTCTTAAACAAAACAATATTGGGAGGTAGGAATAATCAGTATTAGTAGTTGTCCTTTAATGTATAGAGCTGCAGTATCACTGTAAAGCAGCCCTGCAAAATATATTTCTGATGGTCACATGCACAGAGCAAAATCTAAAAAATATTTTTAGAAGTACATTATTGGACCCTACTTGCCCTTTAAAGATTAAACCCTCCTCTGGGTCATTTTCCTGCCTATACATTATATACACCAATTATATAGAGTAAAAGGATCTTTCGTATTAAAACCGTTCTTCCCAGTACAACAACATTGGGGATACATTGTTAGTATATTGGTGTTTATGGAGAATCACAGTATGAAATTCACCTCTAGACGCCACAGACCATTTTGGAGAATGTGCCTTTCACTACCCAAACAGACGCGTAACTCTACACCCGTGACAGCCTTGGATGCCAAGTGCCAGTGTATCACAGAGGAAGCAAGTGTTAGAAAGAATGCCTTAATAGAGATGTCTGTAACTGCCAGTCTATGAATAGCCACAGACCCATGGATTGGGGGCCACCGACGAGGAAGTCAGATTGATGTACCCATATGATATTCAGCCATTTACATCTAATTCATTAATGTTTATAGTTCTCATACCAGCCCTAGAGCAAGCTGTTAGCTGATGGGGCACCTTACAGGGAAAACCAGAGCTTCTCTTAAAATTGTTCCATTGAGAACTTTATAATGTGTGCAGATTTAATAGTATAAAGTATATAGGCCTGAAAATAAAAAATTGGTCCCTAGTATGAGACAAAACTGTCAGTTGGATGTCCAGTCCTCCACCTGTTTTTAAACTACGGCTCCCAACAGATACCAAAAAACTATCACCCTTTGTGTTCTCTTTCCTGGATAGGTTCTTAGTCCTGGCGGTTGTGTTGGTGATGGGAAAGTTAAGAGATTTGTTTTAAAAAAAAAAAGAGTAACCAATGTGCGTATTGAATGTGCCTGTCTGTCTATCTACACAGTCTACATTGTGAGCAGATGCAAGCACATAAAGATGGCAGAAATGTATCACATATCATGGTACATGGCTCAGGATTTTAGAATCAGTTTGTTTTGCCTCTTTGTGAAACCAATGTCCTAAATGTCACACTTATATATATGTTTACTGGCAATGACTTGTTTGTTTAAGGTATCCTTCACTCCAATAGACAGAAATCGCGGTGTATTAACATACGGGTTAAAGGCATGTCCACCCCCAAAACTATAATCCCCCCAGTAATGGCCCCATCATGTAGTGTAATAAAATCCTTACCTCACATCCCAGCTCCATATGGTTCTCCTGTAGTCCCACCCCCAAAAGTCCCAAAAACTGCCCACCAGGAGGATAGCAGAGTCCATATAGGACTCTGCCTCCTATCTGGCCTCCGGGAGAAGTTTGGCATGCGTACTGCAGCCCTTCTCCCCCTCCCTCTCCCTCCCGATTAGGATTCCCTCCCCCTACCATAAAACCCTTTACATATAACATTCCCCCTGTCCCCCCAGCCCCAACCGCTATATTTTTATTATTAGAACGTGCCCCAAACATTACTTACCTTCCCTCTTTCCTCCGCCGCACTGAACTCCCAATAGCCACGTCCGTGATTGGCTGCCGCTCAGCCAATCACAGATGCGACTGCCGGTCCCGCCCCTCTGCTTGCATTTTCTCGCAAGCAGAGGGCCTGGCAGTGCGGTGGAGGAAAGAGGGAAGGTAAGTAATGTTTGGGGCACTTTCTAATAATAAAAATATAGCGGTTGGGGCTGGGGGGACAGGGGGAATATTATATCAAAAAAATTTTGGAAGGGTGGACATGCCCTTTAATGTGGCCCATGGGATAAAAGTAGGTTAGGGAAAGCTAAGGATGTAGCTCTGTTTCTCATTATGTAAATCAAGAGAATTCTGGGTCATTTTCATGTTTTCATGGTAGCCCTAAGGTAAATGCTATGCCTTCAGAGAGGCTTTTACAGAATTGCTCGGGTAATATTTATTATTTTTATTGAGCTTTATTGAGCCATCATCACCACAACCTAGGCCTGTGGTCTGCAAAGCAATTCGCAATCTTAAGGCAATTCATTCTTAAATTAACCAGTTGCCAAAAGCTCCCCATTTGTATGTTTCATGAGGAATCTCAGTTGCAATTACCATTTAAATGACAGCGTGTACATGCTGAGAGGCCCTTAACATCACGCTTTGTTTAATCTGCCTTTTCCCCTATGACTTGGTCCAGTTGTGTAGAATTGTGCTATTGTACTTTGTCTGTTCCTGTTTTCTGATATCATAAGAATGTTCATGCCTGAATCATGACTAATTTGTGATGTAACAGATTACCACAGCCCACACAAAATGTCATATATTTTCTCCCCAGTTTCATGAACTGTTCTCGACTAATTAGCTAAATTGATGTTGAAGTGGAACCCTGAGGGAAAGGCATCAGCATCTAGGAATAGGGTTACCATGTTTTACAGTTGAAAAGGAGGACAGTGAATGCCTCCCCCTATAGGGTAGCAAGAAAAGGCTGGACCTTGTGCATATTTAACACCCAAAGAAAGTCTTGTAATGTGGCCTGACCTGAGATACAATTGCATCTCTGCTATCCAAAGCCACATGTCTTCTATAGTTTCCTGATCTGCTTCATATTACCACTTATAGCATAGCAGTAGTAGAGAATTGTACCTTGTTAGCCATTGATGTCTTAACTTAGCAAGCCGTGCTGGCCAGATACTTCTGCAATTTCCCTCTAGCCTGCTGACTTAATAGAGCATCAAGGTTTTCCTTTCAGCAATAGGGTCCATTGAGTAGAAGTAATGGAAATATAGGAAGTATTTGGTCAGCAAATGCTTTTGTATTGGTTTAAAGCCTACATCATCATAAAACCATGACACACTGATGCACCTCACCCAGAATATTCATTTATTGTAGCACAATATTGGTTCTAGTTAAAGATCCATGTGTATGTAATTAAATGAAAACCACCGTATTTCTAGGAAACAATCAATGCATGGGCATCTGGTTCTTTTGCATTGCAACCAGAGGTTCCCAGTGTTTGCCTTTGATCTAAATGGATAAATCACAGCTGCTCTGTCTGTAATTATACATTTCGCCTGTAAGTTCCATTGATACTGTTCCAGTTTAATTCCAGTTGGGTGTGTTTTATGCTTTGCTGGATACATTTTTTAGAATTTCTCAGTTCTCAGCCTAAAACATACATTCATTGACCGTTTCTCCTCTAACAGGTCGTGGTGGTCGCGTTGGGACTCACGGTGGTACCTTGTCTTCGTTCATCGTGAAGAACATCGCTCTAGATAAGACTGATGACAGCAACCCCCGCCAGGCTATACTGCGACATGCAAAAGATGCTGAAGAAAACCCCTATTGGGTGGCCCCAGCTTATTCTAGGTAAGGAACCTGTATAAATTATACAACTGTAGTTCTGTAGGGTTCAGTGACCATCAGTATTTAGCGCAGATAATTATTTACGGATGGGGAAACATTTAGGGGCTTATTTAATAAAAGGAGCGACATTTTGCTCATGCTGTAAATCTGTAGCAAACAATCGGATGTTTTCACAAGTTTTCAAACTGTAGAAGACCAGTAAAAAGATCATTTGATACAAATTAACAACACAGGCAAATTTTTATTTAAAAAAAATAAAAAATCCAAAGCTCAAACCAAATAATGCACATTGGCTAGTTCCAGGTGAGTTCCAAATCGCCCTATTAAATTTGAAATGGAAATTACTGACCTGCATAAGGGAGGCTGGAATTGAGGCGTTTCCACTGCCACATTGAATGACAGCTGTTTATCACCTGCCTGATGCAAAATAAAAACCCTGACCCTTCAGACTCTTATTGAGAATAAAAAAAAAAGTCTAAAAGTAGACTTTTAGACTTACATTTTTGCAATAGCACCTCTTGGTACATTGCCCCCTTATGCCAGCTATACACCTTTTAAAGGGTAACGCCTGTGTTTACTTACATGATCCTGCAGCTCTTTAGCTTCCCCCCTCTTGCTGGTGTTCTGCACATGCTGTCTGCACATGCTGACATATGTAACTCAATGGAGCCCAGTCGGCTATGCAGCCTGCAGGGGGAGACAGAGAGCCAAAAGAGGAGACAGGAGGAGAGAGCTGAAGTAAACACAGGCAGATCTTAGCTTGTAAATTATATTGGGGGGTGGCAGCTAGTGATCGTATCTCCCACTGAATTGTACAATCCATTTTTGAAAAGTTAATTTCTGGGTGGAGTTACCCTTTAATGGATTTGACTTAAATCATTGATTCTATTAAATGTCTACAGACAAAATATACAGCATGATTGTTTTACTTTCTGACATTCCTAACAGTGGTGCAACAATAGGGCCAGTGTCTGGGTGGGGGCCTGGGGGGTAAGAGAGCATGTGCAGTAAAGATACACATGGAACTTCTGGCGTTTCGGTTCCAATCTTTCAAACAGCTGATCGGTGCTTTTTCACAGGTGCTTTTCATTGTTACATTTTTTACAATGAAGTCTGGTAAAGGGCATGTTGTAGGAACATTTCTGCATCTTTAAACATGGAGTGATTATTATAACAAGGGACATCATTTGGAATTAGAGAACATAAGGTTCTTTAAATTATAAAACATACCAGATCATATACAGTATAATAAACAGTTTTTAGGGCCTTAGAATCTCATTGAAGCTCAGCTCCTATGTGTATGTCCTTTCAATAAAATGATTAATCTGGTCTAGTAGTTACACCAGATCCATAACCCACACCTTGACATAACCTGAATGGTTATACAGACATCGTTCCATTAAGCTATAACAACCGAAAATGTTTTCCTTTCAGTGTAACTGGCATACACCAGCCAACGCTATCTGCTAATTTGCTCTTTTGCTCACTGCCAGGAGTGTAGCTACCAGGGGTGCGGGGAATCCGACCGCACCAGGGCCCTTGGCCAAGAAGGGGCCCCATTTTGTTCCAAAACTACCAGTCTGTGTGCCAACTGTTTTACCAGTGGTCTGTGTACAAAGCATTTTTACCATTGTCTGTGTGCACAGCATTTAACCAGTGCCTGGCTGTGTGCAGTGCCAGTTTCCCAACCAGTTAATCAGTGTCTGCATGCCAAGCATTTAACCAGTCTTTGTGCCAACTATTTTACCAGTGGTTATATACCAAGCATTTTACCAATGATTATTTGGTTTGCAGTGCCGATTTGTGTTTGTGGCAGTGTTGGGGGGTCCATGCCCAAATTTTGCATCAGGGCCCATAAGTCTGTAGTTACGCCACTGCTCACTGCACCAGGACAAACCTTGTGCCACTATATAATACACAGAGATTCAATAAAAGTTCTTATTGTTAAAAATGGTGCTAATTTTGACCCAACTAATTATATATTATTTAACATTTGACTAATATCTGATTGGTTAGGGCAAAATTAGCACCATTTTTGACGAAAATAACTTTTATTGAATCTCCCTGAGGGTTTTTTAAGGACATGTAGTTGCTCTGTCCGGCAGCCCCTGGATTTAATTTGTGCTTCGCCACATATGTTGTCAGAAGAATATTTACTATATAATCAGGGCTGTGTATCCATATCCAGAACAGATGTCATTCCGTAGCGGCAATTCCCCAATCAAGGGTTAACATGAGCATTCAAGTAGAAATATTTATTTAGTCACATTTAACATGTATGACAATAGCTGTCAAGCTCACACACTGTTCGCCATTGTTCCTCCTGGCTCATATATACAAATATAGGTTTATGTATCGCCCTCTGTGTAAGCTAATAGCGTTTTTTGGCCTGCACCCTGACCACTTCAAGGTCGGCTTTTCTCCCCCTCCAGCTAAGTCTAAGAAGAAACTGTAATGCAATCGTCCCAAGTGCAGCGACCCTTCTGAAATAGCTGGCTATTAAATCTTTCATGACTGTAACGTTGCAGGTGTCATGAATGCAACCCGATACGTAAAGTATGAAGTTCGTAAGGCAGCATCAGACGATACTAAATTACCTTTGTGTTGTGGCTTCTGGGGATGGAATTTTCTGAGGCAAAATTACTCATAAGTGACAGGTGTTTTACACAAAGTTTAGTTATGTTTGTCATTTGCATTTTATGAGGCCATAACTTCTAGAATCGCTCTCGCCCTTTTTCTCTGTTTTAAGAAGGGAAAAGAGAATGTGAAACATGACTTAACCTTGTGTTTTACCTCTGTTTTATTATTTTTTATTCCTAAATGGGGGCAAAATTCAAACTAGCACACAGCATGGATGTCCCTTTATATTGTGCAAAATGTAGTAAACGGGCGTAACTTCCAGGGGGGCAACCACAGGGGGCCAATGTGGGCTCCATCTTCTTATTTTTCCAATGATAGATATAGCCTCCTCCCAGAAAACCACTGTGGATGAAGCAAGCATAGGAGCCCCATCATAGTTTTGTTGGGGGGGACCAGTGATTCCTTGGCTTTTATGAAGAAGTGAGTAAGAATTTGGATTGGATGGAAGTGGAACACTTACAGGGAGATGTAATCAAAGTTCTTATTGTTAAAAATGGTGCTAATTTTGCGCCAACCAATTAGATGTTATTTACCATTTGAAAGCTAACATCTGATTGGTAGGGGCAAAATTAGCTTCATTTTAAGAACTTGTATCACATCTTCCTGTACGATTTTACTAAGGCTTCTTAAATGATGCCATGCCGTTTAGGCAACTTGTATATAAAATAAGATCTGTTGGCCTTTAACACATTCATTCATGGATAGAAAATAAGTTAATAGATCCATTACAAAACTAAGCGGGGTGCCACAGGGTTTTGTACTATGGTCAATTTTATCAATAAAAACTATGTATGGCATTGAAAATATTAGTTGATGTGCAATTGTTGCAGGCAGATTTAGACAGATTATCGAACTGGGTAGCAAACTGGCAGAATAGATTAAGCATTGATAAATGAAAGGTGATGACTTTGAAGTTTAACAATCCTTAAAGGATCCATTAAAAGGATCTGGGGTTCTAGTAGATAACAGACTTATTTGTAGCAAACAGTGCCATGTAGCAACAGTTAAAGCTAGCAAGATGTCAGCAGTGCCTTTACAGTTTGTATGGTTTCACTTTGCTTGCATGAGTTTCCTAGATTGTAAGCTTTTTGGCACAGGGCCTTATGTGAGCGGAGTTAACATTGTGTAACAATATAAGAAAAATACATATAGTCAGTGCTATTAATATTTGGACAGAGAACCTTTTTCTAATTTGGGTTCTGTACATTACCACAATGAATTTTAAATTAAGCAACTCTGATGCAGTTGAAGCTTTCAGTTTTAATCCAGTGGGGTGAACAAAACCATTGCATAAAAATGTGAGGCAAGTAAATCAAAAAGTAAAGTGGAAATAAAATGTTAATTTCTAATACTTTGCTGGCAATGACAGCCTGAAGTCTTGAACTCATGGACATGCTGGGTTTCCTCATTTTTAATGCTCTGCCAGTTCTTTACTCTATAGGATTTCAGCTGCTGTTTGTTTGTGGGCCTTTCTGTCCGAAGTTAAGTCTTCAACAAGTGAAATGCATGCTCAATTGGGTTAACATCAGGTGACTGACTTGGCCATTCAAGAATTCTCCACTGTTTTGCTTTCATATACTCCTGTGTTGCTTTAGGTGTCTATACAGATGGGCCATTGTCCATCTATATCACGAAAGAGAACAGTGGTGGGTGATCGTAGAATAATTTCGATGGTGAAGAGAAACCCCTTTGCAACAGCCAACCAAGTAAACAACACTCTCCAGGGTTGGCATATCGATAGCCAAGTCTACCATAAAGAGAAGACTGCATGAAAATAAATACAGAGGGTATACTGCAAGGTGCAAGCCACTCATAAGCCTCAAGAACAGAAAGACTAGATTGGACTTTGCTAAAGAGCATCTAAAAAAGCCAGCACAGTTCTAGAAAAGCTTTGAACAGATGAAACCAAGATCAATCTCTACCAGAATGATGGCAAGAATAAAGTTAGCAGAAGGCGTGGAAGCATACCACATTATCTGTGAAACACAGAGGCAGAGTAATGGCTTGGGCGTGCATGGCTGCCAGTGGCACTGGGACACTAGTTTTTATTGATGATAAGACACAGGACAGAAGCAGCCAAATGATTTTGAAGGTGTTCACAGACTTACTGTCTGCTCAAATCCATTCAGATGGACAATGACCCAAAACATACAAAGCAACACAGGAGTTTATTAAAGCAAAGACGTGGAGAATTTTTAAATAGCCAAGTCACTCACCCGATCTTAAACCAATTGAGCATGCATTTCACTTGTTGAAGACTAAACTTCGGACAGTAAGGGCTAGGCCACACTGCTGCATTTTTGTTTGCGTTTTATTTTTCATATCATTGAAAACGCGGCAACGCACCGAAAACGTGCATTTTCAAGGTGCATTGTGATTTGCGTCCCGCATTTTAAATCTCAATCGCATGCGTTTTTCAATACTTCATGAAAAAACGCATGCACAAACGCAACAAAATCGCACATGAAATCGCATGCGATTCCGTGTGCGTTTGCGTTTGCGTTGCAGTGTGTCCGTGCCGTCAGGCCCACACACAAACAGCAACGGAAATCTGCAGAGCAGGAGAAACCCAACAACAACAAAAAATTCTTTAGTTAATGTGAAGCAATCGTTTTGTTCGCCCCACTGAATTAAAACTGAAAGTCTGCATTTCAACTGCATCTGAGCTGTTTTCTTTAAAATTCATTGTGGTAATGTACAGAACCAAAATCAGAAAAAAGTCGTCTCTGTCCAAATATTTATGGTCCTAACTGTACATACATATTGTCTTGTATGAAGAGAGGAATAGATTCAAGGGAAAAAATATTATTCTTCCTCTTTAGAAAGCACTGGTAAGGACTCGTTCACACTAGGAATGGACAAAAACACAACTAAACGCAACGTGTTGAAACGCAACCTTTGAACACATATTTGTATTCGTGGCTAACCGTTTGGGTGAGCATCATAATCTGTTTGTGTACGTTTTTTTCTGCATTTCTGTCCATTGCGTTTGAACGCATTTTTTCAAATTTAAGGGGGCAGGACCAAAGAACACGGAAATTACACCACAGGAACTCCCAGGCATCCTATTCAAAAAATGGACAGAAATGCAAAACGCGGACGTTGTTGTTCGTTGTACCGCGTTTTCATGCCTTTTAGATGGACAGTGCGGCAGTTCGGTTTTTTTAAATGGACTGGAATGAAATACAGTGCAGCAAGTGTTAACATTATTATGAAATCCTATGGGGTTTTACTGTCTGTCTATTTTTTAAAACACACCTGCATTTGAAAAACTGATACAAACCTTGGGACTAATAAGGTTTTAGAGAATGGCAACTAAATTAATAAGGGGAATGCTGGACTATGAAGACAAATTAAATGTTATTCCCACTGGAAAAAAGGGTCCGTTTTGGAATATGTGCACGTTATACAAATATATTACTGATCTGTACAGTAAACTGTCTGGTACATTGTTCACTAGTAGGTCATATCAGAGGACTTGTGGGCAACATTAAAGATTAGAAGAAAAAAAGTTTAATCTTCAGGATAGGAAAGGTTTCTTTACAGTGAGAATGTCTTCCAGCAGATGTGGTAATAGCAAGTTCATTGGTTATTTTGAAGGGAGGACTGATAAGTTTGTGAAACCAGAGAATTTTCAAGGTCAGAATGAAATGTTTTACCTCCCTCTTGACCAACTGTTAGGCAGGCATTATGTGAGGGTAAAAATGTTGAACTAGATGGACCTATGGAAGTGTTCAGAGGCTCTAGATTCCATAAAATCTGCCTTGTGATGGTTGATACCCATGTGAAATAAAATTTTTATCCCATAACAATCGCATCATGAAGACTCAAATAATTGTACTTTATAGCTCACAGATCTGTTTACTGCATTTGCTGTAGTTCTGCTTTCTTGATATTAATAACTTTACTTTAGGAATCAAATTGAGAACCATATGTCTGCCGCAATTTGTCAAATCTACATTGCATAACAAATGCATCAGGTGGTGCCTCGTGTTTAACCAAGGCAGTTTGCAATTTACTGCCTTATTTCATAGCTACATTATCCTTGGAATATTTGACGGTTGCCAAGAATCCTGGTACATTACTGAAACACTGCATGTAATGTAGAATTGTAAGCAGAAGAAAATGCGATGTGATTTACAAATCAAGTTAGTTCCACTAGATTGGAATCGGATTCAATAAACTAAGCAGCGCGTGCCAAAGGTAGAAATCCTCAACAACCTTAGTAATTGCAGATCTTCTTGCATATCCAGTAATTTCCATTATGTATGGATTTCTAGGGATACCGATTTGTATATTTACTTTATCATGGATTCCCCATACACGCCTTTTTTCAATGAAAGTGTCATACATACAGTTTGAACAAAAATTCCCAAGAGGGATTCTGGATTTAATGTGCACTAGCAAAGTTTCGGGGCCAGGCCCCTGACACATCCTCCTCCCCTCTCCATCGGCACCGCAACCAGCTGTTTCTAAACAGCTGATCACGCTTATGTAGCAGCAGTTAAAAACAGCTGATCATGTGTACCTTACGAACAGGTACACATGAGCTTTTAAACAGCTATTGGCTGTTTAAAAGCAGCTGATTGGCAGGCCCTCTTAGCCACCCCCCACCCCCCTCTTTATCGGGGCCCTATAGTTACGCCACTGGTTAAATGATTCATATTCCTTCCTGGGCAAATTGTTTTACTTTTTCAGTAAAATCTTTTGGTTAAATACTTTTAGATGAGTTACTATAAAATTCTGCTGGATATTGTAGCCTCTAATGCTGGTCATACACTAATTATACATTTTATATACTTTATATTCAATGTTCTAACATTAGTACAATCAAATGTCTAAAGTCTTCACTGTACTAGGGACAGGACCGCCATCAGACTTTTTTGATGGTGGGTAAATTTCTGGGCCCCCCATAACACGTACCAACTCAGACACGTCACGCATACCTCCCAACATTTTAAAAGGCAAAAGAGGGACACATGGGGAGAAGAGAAGCGGTGAATGTGGATTTTTTTCATGCTCACTTTAAGACTACACCCACTTTGTTAAGGTTCCACCCATTTTATAGACCATTATTCCCATTGTACATTGTTACCTGCAATATTATATCTCAATGTTATATATATCAATTGGTGCCTTTATCATTACAAATCCTGCCATTGTCTGGCCTGTGATAGTGAGTGGATTGCATTGTACATGGGGTAGGTAATAGCTTAATAGTCTCATTAGGCTATTACCTACCCCGTGTGCAGTGCAATCCACTCCCTATTAGGCTATTATCTACCCCCACTCACTACAACATGGCAGGCAGTGTGGCAGTATTGGGGAATCTGCACTCTCAGGCAGGTAATGGGGCCGCATTTGGTAATGTGCACGTTCTGCCCTAGTGAGTGCACATTACCAAATGTTGCCACAATGCCTGCCCTGTTATAGTGAGTGGATTGTACTACACATGGGGGTAGGTAATTGTCCAATAGCCCTGTTAGGCTATTTTCTATCCCATGTGCAGTGCATGCCTTGATAGTAGAATGCAATAAAGGCATGCTGGGAGTTGTAGTTTCTTAAACATCTGAAGTTACAAGGTTTTCCATCACTGCAATATAGGTTCTGGCCCCAGCAGCCCCATAGAGGAAGTTTATCAGTTCCTGTCAGTCCCTGTACACAGCAGTGAGACAGAGGGTAACAATGCCCCCCATGGACTCTCACAAGCAGAAATGAGATCAGTATAACTTACAGTTACTCCCTCCTGCTCTCTATGGAGATCACTGCACAGAAGATACAAGTTCAGGGAAGGGGATGGAGGGGGGCGGAGCCACATAGAAGCTTACTGACTGAGTCATGGGGCCATGCGGCGGGCACACGCCATGTTTGTCTTCTCCAACTGGGAATGGAGAAGACAAACACCTAGTGGCTGAATGCAGTATTACAGGGAAAAAGGTTTTTTTCTTCCTCTCACTCTCTGGGCCCCTGGCAAGTCCGGGCCCCATACAGGAGAACCCCCTTTACCCCCCTGATGGTGGCCCTGACTAGGAAGCGGTTTTATCATCTGAAATTCCTGCGATTGGAAGAACAGAAGATCAGCCAGTGTGTACACTGTGCAAAGGTTGCAGGAACATCAGAAGGTAAGTGTATGGTAAGCATTAAGGCTTAGGCCACGCTGTGGTGCGTGCGATTGTGATTGCGCATTGTTGAATTACGTTTATATATAAACTGTCTAGTGCCGGCAAACCCTTTCAAAAATGGCTACGGGTGGGGTGGCTGACAGTTCTTTACAACTTCAGCTCTACATCAGAGAAGCTTTCAGCTGCACCAGACATAGCGATTTTTGAATGGGTCTGCTAAGGTAAGAATAGGAGGTAGGGGGTGGGCCTCGCACTTCCCTGGATATTGATCTTTATTTTTTTTAATTATGTTTGAGGCAGTTTAGTGCCCCTTTAAAATGGGCATAATTGGGACCGGTTATAGATTTTAAAACTATAGTAGTAGTTGCTAGGTGCTGTTTAGACTCCTTGACTAGGGATGTAAACAGGGGAGCAAACCCAGGGGGGCCCAGGAGCCAAGGAGCCCTATGTTCTTATTTTTCCTATGACAGATATAGCCTCCACCCAGAAAACCACCGTGGATGAAGCACGGATAGGGGCCCCATCAAAGTTGGGGAGTTGGGAGCAGAAGGTCACCAGTGATTCCTAGTTACGCCACTGGGTGTATAGAGGTGTCCAGTATGTCCTCACCTCTGGGCCCTGGCAGTAAATAAGATCACTGGCACTGATCCACAAAGGCCTTTTGTTTAGGTAAAACAGTGCCAACTTTGAAGCAGGCAACCAATCAATGTCAGGATAGAGACCCCCGGGTTTAGTGCCCTCACTAAAGTAGCCTGCAAGTAGCCTTGGAGACACAAGCCAATACCAACTAAAAACAAATAAATAAATCTTCATCCTCTTAACATTTTATTTTTACACGTCTCCAGCAGCACAAGGATATTAGACATTGGTTCCAAGGCCTTTTTTCTCTTTATGATCCGATCAGAATAAGTAAATCCTTTATTGTGTTTGAAGTCCTCTGCTATTTTGAACGTGGCCTTCACTAATCATGTTGGTGACATTTTGGAGCACTGATCTCTATCTGTCCCCTTCTTTAATTGTCTGATTTCTGTATCTCCATTCATACCAAGAAAACTCGGATGTCAAACTTTCTAAAATCGTAGCTATGACTGATTTTGTGGTTCTCTTTTCTCTGTAATAAATTGCTGGCAGAGACACATCAAATCCCACAGTTTATACTACAGTAATTGCATGATGAATGCATATCATTTCTAATCCTGTCTGCGGTGTGAGCCGGCTTTATGCACAGTTAATGAATCATAGTCGCTGAGTAAGAGCTAGAAAGAGAAATCTCACGGAGACATTGAACATACTTGATCTGACCTGGAAAATCGGATCATTCTAAATGTCCATTCTTACACTTTAAATGTTCTGTTCAAACTAGAAAAGCTAATCTGAGTTGGGAGGTTGTCATATACACAGTAATGAAGTGTATAAATTATACCACCTGCACACAGTTGTATATTGTCTGTGTGCATACAAAATTCCATTTTGAGCTAAACAAACTGCAGATTATTATGTGTGTACTACTTTATCTTGTGTGCGTAGGCCTGCCAATTGTGTGTGTACGCAGAATCACACAGTTTAGAGGGATTTATGATGTCCGCATTGGGGAAATCCATCAGTAACTACTTCTAATTACTGTTAGAGGATCGCTTAGGAACATGTCTGGGTTCTACTCGTTACTTCAAACCCCAATAATAATGGAAATTTGACAAGATCCATGAATTGCTATGATGTCATCGTAAGTTGTCATGACTTCTGGTTCAGTTTTATAGAAGCATTTCTTTATTTCAGTGGAATTTGATTTAGACCTGAATTCCTTCTGGATCTGACAGCTTGGCTTGGGAAGTGAAAAACAAGCATCAGTACGATAGTGGGATTCGGTAAAAAGTTGCTACTACGGCTCTTGGCTACCGGTGCGGCTACTGATTGGTAGAGATCTTTGTGACTAGCCTGTGGAGTAATTAAAAGCTTAGTAGTCCACCTACGTATTTGTAATAACTCTTTCTGACTGTAAGCAGATCACACATGAATGTGGTAGAGTTTGCCCAGCCTGATCTGTCAGAATATCTGATTTAGTTTAGTTTTTTTCTTTACAAACAATAAAGGGGTAGACACTGCCGACTTGTAGTATGTATCAATAAAGCATGGTCTCCTGTCTCTTTCCCAGCAGTAAGTCTGAAATCGTTAGGCTTACATCGTCTGGAGAGAAGCAGTGCAGGGGGCGCTAGTGATGTCATTGAACTAACTGAAAGCAGGAAACTTTAACCTTTTCAGCACCATTACTTCTGCCTGCTTGAAATGAATCAAGGCTTGCTTTGAGGCCAAAATAAGTCTCTTTTATTTATACACTTGTTTGACTGTAGTTCTCCTTTAAAAGTATATATAAATTAGTCAGAATTTTGATTTTGTATCCAACATTTTTTTCTTGAACGTGTCTGGGTGGACTAATTCATTATCAATAATTACCATGTATTTTTTAAAGCTACCACAAAACTTCCCGATTGCCAGACAGAATCTGCTTTTTTTATTAAAACCTGATTCTACCAAAGAAGGAAAAATCCAATTTAGTAATAAAGAGATTCAAGAGTCTTTTACCGATCATATTCCTCTGACTTCTCTTATCGTTTCCGTATGTTGCAGGACACAGCCCAACACTGTCTTTGCTGAGGTGGATTCTGAAGAGGATGAACCAGACAATGAACCAGAGTGGAAAAAGCGCAAGATTTAATGACTTCACCGTGTGTGCTTTTTTATATTATAGCTGCAACACATGAGTGCAGATTCAGGCCTGTTTTACCTTAAAGGAAAGCTAAAGTCTAATAAGCAATAACGGTTTAGATGATTCCAATCTAATTGAAACCCCAGCTGCTCTTTAGAGTTTAGAGATACTATACTCGTGCAGTAACGGACTGCTCTCTGGCACGTCCCCCAGTCAGTGTCTCTGACACTTTTTCCATGTCTGAGAAGGGGAGCATATGTTAATGAAGAGGAGGGTGGAGCCAGAGAGCTATAGTATAGTATTCCTTTAACATGCTAAAAACAATCCAATGATTGTCATTCTGGCTGTTCCTATTCTCCTATTGGGGAATGAATCACATCAATGTTTACATAAATAAATGATACATTTTTTTATAGTCGTAAAAGAGTCTTCATTTATAGTCTTAATTTATAAGTATACTTTAGTTCACTTTATGGTGTTCATCCAATGTATTGACCTACTGTTTCTTATTTTTTTTTATGCCATAAATTTTATGAAGAAGGAAAAAATAAAGGGAAAAACTCCAACCAAGCTTTTATTGGTGCAGATTTACTCCCACATACATTTGTTGAAATATCCATTCATCAGGCTGCATACTGCACCTAATTAATAGTCTGTTCCTCAATGTAGTCATGTCATTCCTTACAGAGAAGGTGTGTATTAAAGTGTCCCATTCATAAGTAATGACTTACTAGGATTCACTAGTAGTGCTTTTGCACTAGTTTAGTTTAATAAATTGCAGTGGGTGTAGATGTGAACAAAAACATGCTACTTTGGACAGTTATATTTTCTGGTATTATTTTCATGTCCTGCAGTAACTGAGAATATTAAGTATGACCCACCAAAGAAGAGCCAATTCCCCAGTTCAGGACTCAGCATTTCACCTGCATTTTAAGGTAAAAGACATTTGGAGTCTGTAAAGAAGAAGACTAGTTTAAAATTGATGTGAAGGAAGGCATTTATGTCCATATAAAAGAACCAAGCCTTAGTAGAGGTAGAGGGTTGGCAACATCTATTGTCTGCCACATAATATCCTGTTTTGACACCTTACCCTTTGCATTTTAATAACACCTCTTAGCTACAATACCTTGCAATACAATACCTTGCATTCAGGAGGTCATTTCTAATATTAAGAACTAAACTTCCATTTGAACTGAATACCACAGATCTACAGTAACTGAGAGTCTAGTTAATTTTACACAAACATGCTAATCAAATTTTTACTAACACCCCCCCCTATTAAAGGCTGTGGCTTTTTGTTATATATATATCATTCACCAGCTTGTAATCATGTGATCAGTTTTGGTTTTCGAAAAAGTCTATTTTTAAAAATTGCCTACTTTCGATTTTCGAAAGGCATCTACTTTTCGATTTTTGATGATTTTCTACTTTCGATTTTCTATAAAAATCGAAAACTTGAAAAATCCGGGTTCCGTGAAATCCGGGAGTTCCAAAATTAGTCGGGACTTCAAAACCCTCAGATTCGATTTGAAACTGGGTTGTATTAGAGCCCACATTATATCTCTAGTGATCAGCCTCTGCTGGCATTAAAGGTACACTAAACCAGCATTTTTAAGTACCTAAAATCTATTTCTATTATTCACAGGGAGTTAAGGACGCTTTTTCCCACATCCCTGTGATTAATAGAACGCCCAGGGGACACTGCCGTACTTACCTTACCGGCGCTCCACTCGCCGCTTGGTCGGGAGATCGCGCCAGTCATCTCAGAAGCAGCTGCGAGTGGAGCGCCAGTAAGGTAAGTTCAGCAATGTCCCCTGGGCGTTCTGTTATTCACAGGGAGGTGGGAATAAGCGTTCTCACCTCCCTGTTGGTACTGCTTGACCTGAGGAAGAGAGAAGTGTATCACTCGAAAGCTTGTCTGTAAAAATGAACTCTTAGTCCATAATAAAAAGGTATCACCTTATCCTACAGTACTCATCTCTTAGTATGTGAATAATAGAAACAGATTTCATGTACTTAACAAAGTACACTAAATCTGTTTAGTGTTCCTTTAATTGCGCCCCTCGTCATAACTGTACATTTTTTTTTAAGTCTGTGCGGGTACTTATTGTCTTCCCAGCATTTATTCTTAAGTGAGCATGCTCTCATGCCCTACATCTGGGGCAGAGGAACAGGTGTTGTCACTCACGCTTGTGGAAGTAAGAAGTATGAACATTCCCCACAATATATTTTCTCACAGGCTGCAGCCAGTGGTGTGATTCAGGACTCATTTTAAAGGAAAGATTGCAGGCTTTTTATTATCCCTACAGTTGACCATTAACCTTCCAAACAAGTTGTTTCATCTTTTGGCTGATCTCCTTGTTTAATTCATTTCTGCAAATTTTTTCTTTCATCTTCCTCTGAGTTCCATTTAAAATCAGACACACAGGTTGCCATTTTTATATTTCTTTGAATACTGTTGTCCCTTTCTATATCGCCCCATTATAATGTCATCGTTATTTTTTCATATAGAATGTCTGAGTGAAAATACCCCACAGTGCAAATTAACCTTATACGCCACTTACCGTTGTTAATCTTGCTGTCTTCAGAAAAGTGGGAGAACAATAGATCAATAACAGTGAAAAAACATGAATTTAGAAGATTAGAAGGTAAATTGAGACCTTAGTATTCTGAATGGAGCATTTTATTCTGCATAATGTTTTCAATTATACACAAAGAGTATTTTCTAAATCTGAACTGACCAATGGGCTGTCCTAATGGAAGTGTCTGCAGAGACTTTCTGGTTTTATTATATTTATTGCTAATAAACAGTAGAATGTTGGCACTACTGTCTTTGGAGATCCATTGGCATGCAGTTTTAATTATGTATTAGAAAATATATTCGAGAATCTGCCAGAAGCCTGGAAGAATGAGGCAGAGATAATCTCTTGGAATGTCATCCACATCTTTGAATGATCTGAAGATGTTCCTAATATTCCTTTTCCATCAGGGCAGCATAAGGAGAGCCATTGGATTCTACTCATATCGGCTAAAGATAATTCATAGTTTCCATGATTGTGCTTAAGCTATAGCCGTAGAACTATCCGTGTGGCTGGTTTCTGCATTTCTGTGAAGGATCGGATGCAAAAGTTATACAGATTTTCGCAAATGTTTACTTTGGAATCATACCTAGCACTGCTCGGGCATGTTTGACTTTTTTGAAGCTGAGATCTCCTGAAGATGTAATCCTAAACACTCACTTTTTTGCATCTTCAAATAGAGCTGTTTTTCACTATTCAAAAAGTTTTAAAGGGAAACGTTTCCTGCAAATGTTATCAGCATATAGGTTGAACGTTGTCTAGTGATTCCAGTGAATACTGTCTGTCCATATTGTCATTGTAACAATATGGTGCATAGAGGATAGCAGTAGTTATTACCGTTCTCTTCATAGAGGATAGCAGTAGTTATTACCATTCTCTTCATAGAGAATAACAGTAGTTATTACCATTCTCTTCATAGAGGATAGCAGTAGTTATTACCATTCTCTTCATAGAGGATAGCAGTAGTTATTACCATTCTCTTCATAGAGAATAGCAGTAGTTATTACCATTCTCTTCATAGAGAATAGCAGTATTTATTACAGTTCTCTTCATAGAGGATAGCAGTATTTATTACAGTTCTCTTCATAGAGGATAGCAGTATTTATACAGTTCTCTTCATTGAGGATAGCAGTATTTATTACAGTTCTCTTCATTGAGGATAGCAGTATTTATACAGTTCTCTTCATAGAGAATAGCAGTATTTATTACAGTTCTCTTCATAGAGGATAGCAGTATTTATTACAGTTCTCTTCATAGAGGATAGCAGTATTTATTACATTTCCATTCATAGAGGATAGCAGTATTTATTACAGTTCCATTCATAGAGGATAGCAGTATTTATTACATTTCCATTCATAGAGGATAGCAGTATTTATTACAGTTCTCTTCATAGAGGATAGCAGTAGTTATTACAGTTCTCTTCATAGAGGATAGCAGTAGTTATTCTAGTTTAGATGAACCAGTAAGATATTCTATACCTACACAGAGCTCTGGTAAACCTCTTGTACAGCAGCCATCTTGTGTAAACACATTGTAAAAACCACCGTGCATCCCATGTAAACAAACCATGAATGTTTTATTATGTAATGTCTTATTCATGATACGACATGGCCCATATACACAGAAAAGCTACTGGTTGGTCCTCATAGATATTTATAGAAATGTTAAAGGAGCAATATATCTTTTTATGTCTAGGGTTTATTGCTCATTGACTCATTGACTTTCCCTTAAATAGGCATCAGAATGTGACACATACCTTACGTCCCTGCAAACTATCTTTCATATTGTACATTTGGTGGGGAGCCGCCATATACGTTTCCTTGGTAATGATATGAAAGTTCTTAACTGCTAGAATACCATCAGGGTTATTCAATAAAAGTTCTTATCATTTAAATGGTGCTAATTTTGCCCCAACCAATCAGATGTTATCTTTCAAATGTTAAATAAGATCTGATTGGTTGGGGCAAAATTAGCACCATTTAAATGATAAGAACTTTTATTGAATCTCCCTGCATGTTTCTGAATTTGAATATAGTGCTTTTTAGTGGTACAATGTATCCTTATGCTTGTGAAGGTTCTCATTCATCCAGGTCATGGTATATCTGTTATAGTCATTCATCCAGGTCATGGTATATCTGTAATATTCATTCATACAGGTCACGGTGTATCTGTAATATTCATTCATCCAGGTCATGGTATATCTAATATTCATTCATCCAGGTCATGGTATATCTGTAATATTTATCCATGCAGGTCATGGTATATCTGTAATATTCATTTATCCAGGTCATGGTATATCTGTAATATTCATTCATCCAGGTCATGGTATATCTGTAATATTCATTCATACAGGTCATGGTATATCTGTAATATTCATTCATCCTGGTCATGATATATCTGTAATATTCATTCATCCAGGTCATGGTATATCTGTAATATTCATTCATCCAGGTCATGGTATATCTGTAATATTCATTCATCCAGGTCATGGTATATCTGTTATATTCATTCATCCAGGTCATGGTATATCTGTAATATTCAATTAGATCAACTGGACTTGAAGTTTAGTTCTTGAAGACGTTTCGCTAGTCATCTGACTGGTGATCAGTGGCCTCTAGGAGGCAATAAAACTTGGGCATTTCCATTCTCAAGGAAAAATGTTTTTTCCTCCAAAACCAGGACCCTCCCAAACCCTATTAGCACAGTTACCTGGCTTCCCGTTATCCCTAAAGGAAGATATTCACCATTAATTCTGCCTGTCCCTCTTCTTTCATCCACTGCTGTCAGCTGTCCATCATGGCTTTGATGTGACATTACAGCCAATGACTTAGGTGGCTACACAAGCTGCCACGTTTACAGCTGTGCAAGCTTGTAAAGAGCCATTAAAGGTGATGGAAAAAGTAAAAAGAGTTACTGACAGACTTCATGGTGAATATTTTATTGCGATACTAGAGTTTGAGTGGACATGCCCTTTAAGAAGCCTCATTTGCTTATTTTTTAGTGTATTTATCACAGTTGTAGTTGAGTACACACTTTGTGCTTTAGCTGTACTGCACCTCTCTGGTTCTTTCTCTATTGTGCATCTGTGCCTACATACACATCAGCAGACGGAGTAGGGGGGAACAGAGAGTGTCAGCGGAAAGTACTCACAGGCAACATTAACATCAGATTGCAAAACAGTAACTAGGATAAATCACTACTACCTACCTTTGAATTATACAATTCAGATAGACCTTTTCTGGGGTATAGATATCCTCTGTGTAAAAGAAATGCACCTGCCTACTGGAAATGATTACTGAAGCTGCCATTGGCTGTACTTTTTGTTGGTGTCTTACCAGCTGTACACCCAGGGGTGAGGACCTACAATTTTAAGTCCTTATCCTTGGCACAGCTTAGGGATGGGTTATTTGTGTTAGTTCCACTTTAAGAAGTTAAAGGTGATGCGGATGGACCTCAAGGCAGGAAGTGGATGAGCTGTTGAAGCTGTGCTACCTTCCAAGATGTTTTTCCACGTTATTATGGGCTGCAGGATGACAAACACAGCTCGGTTAGACCATATGATGGAACATAGGAGACAGAACAATTGTCCTACAAAGTTGCACACATATATTTTTTTGTGTCTTGGCCTGGCACATGGGATTCTGTTTTAAAGCAGATTACATGTACATAACCAGTAGATTGAGATGCTACCACATGGTATGTTTTGCTTTGTTTCAGCCTCAGGTTTCTGTTTTAGCCACAGAGAGAAATAGTCCGTGATCTGGCAGAAACCTGCAGAGCAGCTCAGGGTGAGATCAGAAGCTTGAGTAAGGGCCAGCAGCCTCGTATCTGTGAAATGAGGCCCTGGGTTGGATTACACAAGGGTTGCCTGTGATATTGTCCATCTGGTGTCAAGGTGCAGTACAGGAGTCAGGAACACAATAAAGCCATGGTGTGTGGATGCAGTAATGTAAGGACACGTGCAGCCCTGAAAGCGGAACTTTTCGCTGCAATACTGGACATAATACAGCGAAATTACCACTTCACTTGTGCGATAATACCATCACACAGCAATATTAACGCTATTTGCCTTTGCGATGCCCTGTGTTAGAAAAATGGCAAAAATAGCATTGCTTAAAAATATATATGTATATAGTCAGTGCTCAGATTATAAATATAAAGATGGCAGACGCTGTATATCTGTTGATCCTCTGTACGGTGCTTATCTGACTATGACAGTGCACAGTATAATGCTTTCTCATTGGCTATAAATAGAGACGCTTCATACACGAACTAGTGCTAAATTCCGTTGTTTGTCTTGTGACGAATCTTGTTTTGCAAATGATTTATTAGTCACGGACCGTGACACAGAGCGAGTGTCTGATCCCATTCACATAAAGGTAATAAATTGTTCTGGTTGTTTCACTGGTCCCAAAAAATCTAAATGATCTCTTTGTTCAGTGAATCTTCCTCCGTGACTCAAAATGACATTTCATTATAGTTACTACTATGCTGATCCTAAATGCTTGTGAAGGTTCTCATTCATCCAGGTCATGGTATATCTGTTGTATTCAATTAGATCAACTGGACATGAAATGTAGTTCTTAAAGACGTTTCGCTAGTCATCCGACTGGCTTTCTCAATTCAGAATGACTTGTACAAGAATCTGTGGCAATTATGTACCCTGGAAAATCCCAATTAGCATATCACAGCCAGGTGTTAAGGGTGTGATGACACCTGGGTTAAAATCCACCAGAAGGAAGTACAAGCTTTCACAGAACACATTAATGCGGTGGACCAAAACATTAAATTCACAAGGGAAGAGGTACTAAACAACAAACTGGCTTTCTTGGACTGCTTGGTAGAAGTTAAGGAAAATGGTAAACTGGAAGTAGAGGTTTACAGAAAACCAACACACACAGATCAGTATTTGATGTTTGACTCCCACCACCCTTTAGATCACAAGCTGGGTGTCATCAGAACCCTGCAACACAGAGCCGAGAACATCCCCACTAGCACAGAGGCGAAGGCTAAAGAAATGAAACATCTCAGAGGAGCCCTTAAAACTTGTAGATATCCAGACTGGGCCTTTGTCAGAAGAAGTAGAAGGAAAGAAAAGAACACAAATACCAACAGTGAAGGGGAAAAGCAAGACAGGAGGAAGAACATGGTCATCCCATATGTAGCAAGGGTCTCCGAGAAATTAAGAAGAATTTTCAAAAAACATCGTATCCCTGTCTGCTTTAAACCGAACAACACACTGAGGCAGCAATTGGTACATCCGAAAGACCCAATACCAAAACACAAGAAAAGGGACATCATATATGCAGTGCAGTGCAGTGAAGAATGCTCTGATTTGTATGTGGGGGAGACCAAACAGCAACTGCATCAACGTATGGCCCAGCACAGAAGAGCCAATTCCTCGGGTCAGCCGTGGACCTGCATCTTAAGTATAAAGGACATACCTTTGAAGATTGTAATGTTAACATATTGGCGAAGGAACGTGACTGGTTCAAGAGAGGTGTTAAGGAGGCCGTTTATATGAAAATAAAGAAACCAAGCCTAAATAGAGGTGGGGGGGTTCGACACCAACTGTCTGCCATGTACAATGCTGTTTTAACACCTTACTCTGGGCGTTCCTATAACACCTCTTAGCCACTATCCAATCACACCCTTAACACCTGGCTGTGATATGCTAATTGGGATTTTCCAGGGTACATAATTGCCACAGATTCTTGTACAAGTCATTCTGAATTGAGAAAGCCAGTCGGATGACTAGCGAAACGTCTTTAAGAACTACATTTCATGTCCAGTTGATCTAATTGAATACAACAGACTGATCCTAAATATGAATTGGTTTTTTACTCAGTCTATTGATAACTATGGGGATTTCAATGGTGACGCCGATCTCTTTCAATTTGTTTATCATCTTAAAGGGCATGTTCAAAAATGGGTTAATTGTCAGTTACCTGCCCCCAACCCCAACTGATATATTTAGCACTTTATTACCTGTATTACTAACCAGATATTTAATTATAATAATTATCGTCCCCATTCTGGCAGAGTAAGCTGGCTCCTCCCTCTATGCAGTCAATCAAAGCTGTGACAACTGACATCACAACCAATGATTTACTGTCTGCTGGGTCACCTGCTGGCTCCTCTGCACATGCTCAAGCGTACAAAAATCTTATTGAGCAATGGGAGGAGGCAGATTTTGCCAGAAAGAAATAGAACTTAGATGTAATAAACTGGTAAAAATAGCATTTGGTGTTGTGGGCAGATAGCAGACAAGCCACCAGTTTAAACTGTGGACATACCCTTTAAGGGCTGCTATATGGCATTTAAATTCTCATGGAAACCCAGCAAAATGGTGACAGCTGAATGCTTTAGTGTTTGAAAATGTAACTAGGCTGCAATTATACCTTAAAGACCTGCTACAGCAAATGTTTTTAAATTGATGCAAATCATTAGCGCGTCTAAAGACAGGAAGACAGCATTGCGGCTCTCCGTGAATGATCCAATAACTGTATTGAAAGATTTTAGTTTGTTTATTTGGTTCGGAAATATTAAGAAAGGGAAATACTTAAGAAGAAGTAAAGTCAGGAAATTATTTTTAGGCTGTAGTTGTCCTTTAAGTTTCTGTGCAGTATTATCTTTTTTCTTTGCTGCTGTTTTGTGCCTTTTTGTACAGCTCTTACCTCTGTTACTTATCACCTCTATGAAAAAATATTATTATTCTATAAGGTTTCCTACCAGTGAGGTCAATGTGAATTAGAGCAGTGGATACAGTAGCTGGATCTATACTATATCATATTAACACAGGATCTCTGAGTTGTGATAGTCCAAATAGATAGAAATGGATCAGGACGCACACTTTAACTGGAATGTAATATTAATAGTAATACTTCATCAGATAATCAGACGATTCGGTACACCCGAGGAAAGGGATTAAGCCCCCAAAACGTTGCTTTTGATTTTATGTCAAAGTATTACTATTAAAATTACATTCCAGTTAAAGTATACGTCCTGATCCCTTTCTATATATTTGGACTTACCTGGACTCCATAGACAGGAGTCATTGGGCACACACCTGGGAGGATTGGTGACAATTTGTTATATTGATTTAGAGTTGTGACAGTCCTCTTTGTGTAGGTGAGATCATTTCCTCCTTGTGGATAAGTCTTTCTGATCTTTTACCTAAAACTGAATAAAACATTGGTGGACATACCCTTTAAATGAATTACAAACATCACAGAATAACTTTATATTGTCCTTCCCTTTAAGGAAATATATATGATCTGACTAAACAAAATACTGGAAACAAGAGAGATGATCAGGGCACATTCCAGGGCTCCATATAGTATCCTAGTAAAACAGAGGGCTTTCAGTTACATGTTAATGATCATAAAAGTGAAAATTTATCCTCCATGGCAAGGTGACTATGTCCCAGAATAACCTGGGACGTGAACATAGGTTATAGTGTGGGTGCGGGAAACTAAAAATGAAAAAAGAGACAGAGCCCCATAAAACAGGACCCAGTGGTCAGAATACTGTAGTAAAGCTCAATGGTCAGAATACTGTAGTAAAGCTCAGTGGTCAGAATACTGTAGTAAAGCTCAGTGGTCAGAATACTGTAGTAAAGCTCTTTAGGTTCTCACCCTGACTACAATTCAATCCAAGAGGGATCAGCAACTTTAGGAAATGAAATAGTTACGTGTTGGTCACACATATCGGTAATAATCACATATATATTTATATAAACATAAGATGGGGTGTTATTGATAAAATGCAATAGTGAGGCATAGTAGCTGATTGGTCCGTCGCTGTAAGTGTAATAAATAAACATTCCAAAACCCAGAGTTCTATATACAGAATTATGTCCAGTAAGTTTCAATTCCATTTATTGTCTGTACTGTGCATCGGTTTAACTAATTATGTGTCTGTTATAGGGCCACTAGCAGTACATTAGGTGGAGGTTGGAATGCAGTAAAACCAGCACTGACTGGAATAGTATATCCATCTAGAAATATACCCATAATGCCACAGGATTGTGCCCCACATGTGTAACCATTAACCCAGCCATAGCCATTATATCATGGCTTATTCTTCTCCTTTTGTCTATAGTGGAGAAGAGGTTTCCCCTCTGGTTAATGACTTGCGGTTTCACCGAGATTTGCAGTGATGTTTTTAACATAAACTGTTTAAAATATGAGTCACCACAACATGTCCTGAATGTATACAGTAGTGGATGTTTGGTGGATTGTAGCACTGACCTATAGGGGCCTTTATTGGAATTTAAACGTGTTTATTGGGGAGCTACTGCTCCTTTATTGTTTAAATGATTAATCCTGGAATGTTCAGAAATGTTCTGAAAACCATTAACCCCTTACTGGATCCTTTAACAGTTCCCCCTTCCATTCAAGCAGCTGGGCAAGATAAACTATTGCTCACAGTCTTGTAAACCAGGGATCTCTAACCTGTGGCCCCCTCATTGCAGTGACAGGGCCACTGGTGTAGCCTAGCCCCGGTTCGCCCTGACACATCCCTGCCCTGCCCCTTGTCCTGCAAAGCCACAGGTTGGGCATCACTGCCCTAGCTGTTTGAGATTTACAATTCTCAGCATTCCCTATCTGCTTCCCCTGTTTTAAACAAACCAGATTTGTGAAGTAATCTTGATAATCAGGGGTGCTGTCACTGTCTTTAGCTACCTAAGGATTAAAGGGGGGGGTAGGCCTATTATATATTATTATTATTATATTATATATTATTATATATTATTCTAGAAGAGGTTCACGGACTGAGTAGGAAACAAGTTAACTGTAATACAAGTGATTTTTGGAGACTTATGAATACATTTGTCTGCCAAAGGTTCTGGCAAAATAATCAGGTTGGGATTCATCATTCACGGCAAGATTATCCTGTAAATAGTCTTCACATTGTAAGCAAACACCATCTGGGTCCTCTATATAAATCCAGGGCCAATCAGCAGGAGTCTCAGCTATTTTCTGCTACTCTTGTTATTTTCCTGGGGGCCCAACTACTTATTTTCCTGGGGGGGAACTACTTCTGCTTTCCCACTAGGCCCCATGCTTGCAATACTACGTTAAATGTTCAAGCCACATGTTAAAAATAAAATTCTACAATAAAATGCGATAAGGGCATTTCCACCCCCCCACGAAAATCTATACTTGCCCCCAAGACCACAATACTTACCTGTCCCTTTAATGTCCCTGAAAAGAGGAATCCTACCTGACTTGCTGGCCTTCATCCAGAATGCTCACACCTTTAAAACCGTACAGGCTATTTACAGGCTTCCACAACCATTAAGGTGGCGATTTGGGTAGCAGCCATCAGTGATTTGCAGTGACCTCAATACTTACCCATGTCCCTGTAGAGAGCAAACCATCTAGACTCTACCTGGCACCTTCTTTCTTCTTCTGGGTAGCAACTGTCAATCACTGCCATCTCCTTTCTTCTTCTTAGTAACGTCTGTCAATCACAACCATGCTGACCCTTTAAGGTAATCTTGCTAGAATATTGCTGATTGCCAATTAAATCTAAATATAAAAAACTAGTGGACAGTGAATAGAAAGCAAGGCTAAAACCTGTAGTTTATGTCTACTACTTAAATTACTGCAGTTTTAATTACAGTAAAGAAAGTCGGATTGTTATTTTTATCTCGTGTTGGTTTTGGTTTTCTATATGTGTCCTGTCCTGCGTTTTGAAATCTCCCCTTCTGTTCCCCAAGATCCTGTTGGTTTCTTTCTCTCCTTTCTAAATATTTATATCTGGACTGGATCTAATAGTTTCTTCAAATCGTCCTGTTTATCATTGCTGACATTTGCTTTTCACATGGAAAGGAATTGGCACAATGGTGCGTATTTATATACACTGCTGTTACCGGTAAATAGAATAACTATAAAACATTATAATGTTATACCCCAGATTGTTTCTCTGGAGGGCAAAAATATAGGCAATCTCTGATTGGCCAAATTTAATTTCAGTTCAGTGCTCAGTATCCAGCATTTTACTAACCCATTGGACCTTTTTATCTATCTGGCTACCCAAATCACATGGTAACAAATAGTGATTAATTTCCGGTTTTGAAACGAACCAGGTTTTAATTTAGAACTGCCGGCTTTAGAGTCTACCGGAATTTACCAAATCTTCAAAGCTGTCGGAACCAAAGTGGCAGTTTCCTTCATCTCTACTAACAAATTGCCATACACAATGCAATTATTTCCCCGATACTGCGTATTGCCCGATAATATCGGTATATCTTTAGCCAGCATTGGTCTTTCTTGTTGTTTTTCTCACTCTAAATGAGGGATTTTTATATTTTTGGTAAAATAAATAAAGGAATCCCAACACACTGGGAATATTTTACGTCTTGGTTGGATCTCATTCATTTCTCTTCTCGCTTCTCTAATGCCTCTCTGCTCTGTCTGTCCCTCCACTGGTTGCCTATCACGCAAAGTATTTAGTGCAGGCTGCTTACCCTATCCTATAAAGCACTATCCAATACAGCCCCTTCATATATCTCAGAGCTGATCCACCGATATCCTCCGAGGCACAACCTCCACTCCACAAACGATACCCTCCTCTCATCCACCCTGGTCACCTCTTCCCATGCCCACATTCAGGACTTTACTCGTGCTGCCCCTCTGCTCTGGAACTCCCTTCCTCCGTCTGTCCGTCACTCACCATCCCTTAACACCTTCAAACGTAACCTTAAAACCCACCTCTTCAGGCTAGCATATAACCTGGCCTAGACATTACCCATCTTACTACCCAATATGATCCAACCTGCCTTGAACACTCCACTGCCAATCTATTTACAGCCTACCGATTGCCACAACCTAATGTCTCACCCCCATATCCTCTAGACTGTAAGCTCTTTGGGCAGGGTCCTCTCTCCTATTGTATCACAGTATTGCTGTAAGAAACTCCTCACTCTGTTTACTTATATTATGTATTACCTGTGTATGTAATATGTATGACTTTATATAACTTGTATTACCCTGTATGTAATGTAGGACTATGTAATTGTAAAGCGCCACGGAAGATGTTGGTGCTATATAAATCCATAATAATATAATAATCTGACCCATTGATCCATGTATGGCAAACATGGCATGTGCAGTACAGATGGTAATGTTTCACTATTCGGAAGCTGCAGAACCAACTTCCTGAAATGAAGGAGAGCGTTAGAGTTCTGCAATTCTGTAGTGTAGTTCGGGAAGGACCTGGGTTACCTATCTGTGCTCGCCTGCCTCGTTTGATCTAAACAATAAAGTTCTGGAAACTGTAGTTTGAATTTTATGGTTTCTACAAACGAGTGTTTTTCATTAAGCCCCTTCGTTCTGTCGCAATTCCATTAATAACTTCCAGCCGTGTGTAAAGAATTCTAATTGGGTAGTTTCTGTGCTATGACCATTGATGGCAGTAACAGTTATGTCCCAGTTATCATCACCAATCTTCACCTTAGCGTGTGGATTTAAGGAATAAGGAGATGGGGTAGGAAGCATTTCCATTTCTATCGTCATAACCATAACTAAACATGTAGGCACACGTCCTATGGTGTCATATGGGGACCTAGAATGTGTAATGGACATTTCTGTTCTTTGCTTTACAATTTTTGGGTATTCTAAGTGAAAGTTTGAAAGATGAAATGTGTTTCCTGAATGTTAAGCCTGCTTTTTAAATGAATGACAATTGCACATACCAATGTTCCTTAACCTATCTGTCAATTCTAACCAGTAAAATTGTCTCTGTCTTAATAAGAGTTTCTAATTGGCCAATGGGAAAATATGTTGACCCCACATTTTAAAGCTGGGTATGCACAGTACCAATAAAGGGCCGATCCCACTCGACAGGATTGGCTGTGAAGTAATGTCCAATCCCTCGCCGTGGCTGAAAATTTCTATCACCCTATACTACAGAATAGAAAGCCCATAATGCCTGTTGGCCAGCATATATAAAAGCATTTGGAGAGCCTTGTGTTTACCAAACAGGAATCTGATGGGAAAATTGGAAAGTGTGTGTCCAGCCTGAGAACAAACATTATAGGAATGTTCTTTCTTCCTGCACCTGGTCAGTCCCATGGACCTTCCCTCCTATAGATGGGAATGTCCAGGGGCAGATTTATTGGAGACAGTGGTGATGGGTATAGCAGGCAGTCACATTTAGAAGCGTTTCACAGCGATGTAGGTGCATTAAATCCTCTAACAGGTCATTGCAATGCACTTTGGAACATTTGCTGGGGATTGTCGCTGGGTTGAGCAGGGAGAACGTTTCCCCGTGTTGGGGGTGGATGATGGGAAAGTAAAGATAACGCCTGTTATTTCACTCCAAGCTGTTTAGGGATTTAGTGAAGAAGCTGCATATTAATGGGAAACAGCAGACAGACTATTGGAAAGGAAAATGCCTTGGGTAGGTGTTTTGGACAAGGACTTGGTTAGATAAGAAGGGGCCCAAGGCAAAGCAGGAAGACGGGCTAATGTCTAAGGGGCTAAGATGATTGATTTGCGCCTTCCAGCTGGTGTTAAACTACAGTTCCCAGCAGCCCTAGACATTGTGACAAGATAAACAGATTGTAATGATTATTTGCACACAGGGACAGGGTCATGGTTGCAACTTGGTGCTTTGTGTAAATGCTGGAAAAAGTACAAATCCCATAAGATACCATTGAGGGGCTTCAGAACCATGTGGTGCGTAAAGTGTTGCATGAGATGCATCTGTTACCCTATAAGGAGCATTTAGTGCAGTTATTGAGATGCATTTAGCTCTGTAATTAAGCTGCATTTAGTGTCATTGAGCTGCATTTAGCGTAGTCATTGGCGCATGCCCACTGCTGGGGAAGAGGATCATCAGCTGCATCATATGCCCTCTACATTATTTTTAAAGCTAGCCACAAGCCTTAAAATATATTTTTCTCTCTCTCTCCCTGTGTCCATAGGTAGAGAAATGGACAGAGAATGGTTGCAGGTCTGTAACTATCTTAAGAAAAGATCAATATTTGAAGATGGGATTACGACACAGCTTATAACACATGCCCGTCACAGGGACACAGAGACAGGGCAGTCTGGGTGTAAAATGTAATCTAACAAGTTTACAAGTCTTCCAGAGAAGCTAGAGACATCCTAGGCTTGTAAATGGTATGAGGAAGCTCTTGGAGATCATTATTACCTTTTAAGCTGCATTTATCCAATATATAATTAACATCTGGGGGTACATTATCCACTATATCATTTGCAGTTGGGGTACATTATCCACTATATCGTTTGCAGTTGGGGTACATTATCCACTATATCATTGCAGTTGGGGTACATTATCCACTATATCATTTGCAGTTGGGGTACATTATCCACTTATCATTTGCAGTTGGGGTACATATCCCCTAATCATTTGCAGTTGGTACATTATCCACTATATATTTGCAGTTGGGGTACATTATCCACTATATCATTTGCAGTTGGGGTACATTATCCACTATATCATTTGCAGTTGGGGTACATTATCCACTATATCATTTGCAGTTGGGGTACATTATCCACTATATCATTTGCAGTTGGGGTACATTATCCACTATATCATTTGCATTGGGGTACATTATCCACTATATCATTTGCAGTTGGGGTACATTATCCACTATATCATTTGCAGTTGGGGTACATTATCCACTATATCATTTGCAGTTGGGGTACATTATCCACTATATTGTGCTCAGTGTTGGAGCTCTAACATGTTCCTTCCTATCTGCCTGTATTTGTTAATGGTTCCTCTCCTGTCTGGGACAGGCATGGGTCCCTATTGCTTTGCGAATGAGCATAATGTGAATATTCTCAAAGTAACAGGCCTATTGGTTCTGAATAATGAACAATTTTGCCCAGCACGACTCTCTGCCTAGATGAAAGGTTTACTAGGAAATGTCACACGTCAATGAGTTTTCATGCTGTTTAAACTTTTGGCTTTTTTAAAAGTGATTTCCTTTATTTTTTCAGACGCTCCTTCTCCAAGTACATGTGCATTGCATTTGGCCGAATTCCTTTGCGGCTGTTTAAGTACATTGGCCTCTCTAGGCAAAATACTAAATTTCTGAAACAGAATCCAAACAGCTTCTCTCCGTATCTACAAGAAAATCAGCTGTGACGCCTTTAACCCCCTCCCTGCCACAACGATAAAGGTTCCGTTTTGTAGTTCGTATGGATTTACACATAAGAAAATGAAAGAGAATATAAAAGGTGACCTTACTGTTAGAATAGAATAATGATTGTAGGATTTAGGGTTAGGCCATACTCACACTAGTACGCTGCAATCTATTCATTGGAGTGCATGTATTCCACATTTTATGTGTAATCACGTGCGCTCTGATTGCGTGCTATAGTGTGGCCTCGGCCTTAATGTTCACCAGGACTTGGTAGAACCTTGAAATCCTAAATTAGTAGGGTCATGCCATATCCCATGGTCCGGAATTGTTTTTATACAGCTCTGCACAGATACTCCAACCCGTCCGCTGCTGCAACTCCCTTCACCCACTGTACAGCCTAGATTCTCCTGATGCATTTCCTGATCTATAAATGTCAGTATGACCTTCACAGCCTCTCTACAAACCAGTGATGTGGACCTTGGCACTCCCAGCATGCCTCTGTTGCATTCTGCTATCATATCATAGATAAAAATATCAATTATATATATAAGGTAACAGCCAAAGCTTTGGTGGTGGATTTTCCTGATACAATATAAACCTACCAAGGAAGCACCTACTGCAACTGCATGAAGCGGCCCAGGGTCAATGGGGGCGCAGAAATCCTACTTTTTCTTACACCTCTTTGGTAGCAGGGTTAATCAACACACAGTTTTGCTGAGGGGGCCAATGATTCCTAGTTATGCCACTGGGCCTTATAATAGATTCACTGGGGGCCCATGTCTGCTTGTTACACCACTGAAACCTACTCCAAGTACACATCCTATGCCTTTAAATCCCTTCACAGAGAACGAATATGTGACTTTGTTGGCTGTGGTAATTGTATTGCGGATTCAGGTTTTACATGAAATGGATGTTCTCTCTATAGTTCCCATTGATTTTTTTTTCTAATGGAAATATGATGAGAATGTGACTTCCACTCTGCAGTCGATAAATGACATCACATTAAACAATGACATGATTCTGAAAGATTGAGGCTAAATCTCAGTATATCGCAACTTCATCCCTCACACCATTGAAATGGTCATATTGGAAAAGCTCTTAACCATTTTGGGTCAGTTATGGCTCTGCAACATAATATGGGATCTGCAAATGGAAATTACATAGTTACATAATATTGGAGGTTGAATAAAGACATGTCCATCTAGTCCAACCTTTATACCCTACCCATAATGTCTGTCTAACAGTTACATAATAACATAGTATTGGAGGTTGTATAAAGACATACGTCCATCTAGTCCAACCTTTATACCCTACCCATAATGTCTGTCTAACAGTTACATAGTAACATAGTATTGGAGGTTGTATAAAGACATACATCCATCTAGTCCAACCTTTATACCCTACCCATAATGTCTGTATAACAGTTACATAGTAACATAGTATTGGAGGTTGTATAAAGACATACGTCCATCTAGTCCAACCTTTATACCCTACCCATAATGTCTGTATAACAGTTACATAGTAACATAGTATTGGAGGTTGTATAAAGACATACGTCCATCTAGTCCAACCTTTATATCCTACCCATAATGTCTGTATAACAGTTACATAGTAACATAGTATTGGAGGTTGTATAAAGACATCGTCATCTAGTCCAACCTTTATACCCTACCCATAAGTCTGTATAACAGTACATAGTTAACATAGATGAGGTTATATAAAGATTTACATCCATCTAGTCTAACCTTTATACCCTACCCATAATGTCTGTGTAACAGTTACATAGTAACATAGTATTGGAGGTTGTATATAGACATAACGTCCATCTAGTCCGACCTTTATACCCTACCCATAATGTCTGTATAACAGTTACATAGTAACATAGTATTGGAGGTTGTATAAAGACATATGTCCATCTAGTCCAACCTCTATACCCTCCTTTTTAACCCTACCTAATATTTAATCCAGACTCCAGAGGAAAGCAAAAAAGTATCCCATAATCAACAGAACTATATGTATTAATACCAGTAATTCTCAATATTTTTTAGTTTTAGAAACTTATCCAGCCCACTTTTAAAGCTATTCAATGAAAGTGCCATTACGACGTCTACTAGAAGACAGTTCCAAAGTTTCCAAAGTTACTAACCTGAAAATGAAACTTCTTTACTTAAAATTCCAAATGAGGCCCCACCAGTGCTTTGTAAATAGGGAGAGTATATTGTTCTACCTTGGATTTATTCCCCTTTTTATACTACTGTTACTCTCTAATAGAACCCTCAAATCATTTTCAGAGATTCACTTAGCACAAAGCCATTTAAGGTGTAGGTGGCACAAGGATTGTTAAAACCCCAATAAAATGCTTGATGTTCTTTCAGCTATATTCACAACTTCAAATAACCTTTATGCTTGTAATAGATACAATAATAGATAGATATTAGATAGATATCAATGATTATTTTAGCAGGAAAACATCAATAATAAGGTATATGGGTGTTTAATGATATTGCTCCTGTTTGGGGACGTTTTGTATTTGCACCAATAAATACTGCCAGCTCTGAGACTACTCAAAATGAAACCGAATTAGGGATCTTTAGGTCAAATCTGAAATAGCCACCTATATATATAAAATATAAACAATATGTATCAGAACAGTAACTCTACAATCAAAATAGTAATAGTACGACCAAGTTCTTAAATGTACAACCGAGTATTGCAAAATAGGAATACCACGCCTTCAGTTCAAAAAATGACATCTCCCAGGGCTGCAGGTCGCACATCTCTAGTCTAGACCATGGTGAGTGAATTCAAAGGCGTATTTCCCCTTACATTTATCCTTCCCATTATTCCTTGTTGCGGAATGATGAGAGTTGCAGTTTCAGGCCCAGATTTGTAATAAATGTCTGCTAAAGCTTGCAGATCTCTGCGGCAGCTATTAAAGTGCATGTCATTTATAATGTGCGCTTGACAGTTTAATGCAAATGATAAGAAAACAATTTGTAAAGAGCCATCTAAAGCAAAACGCTTCGTTTCTTTGCAATGCCATATCTAAAAATACGTTGTACTTGGAAATGACAACCGTTTCACAGTTATTAAACTGCACTCTCTGAAACACTAAAATATATTACGTTAAAGACATTTCATGTTAACACTTCTGGGTGATCTCTTCGCATTAAAGGGGAAGTAAGGCTGTTATTCTATTTTTGGTGAAGAGTAAGGGAGGGGCTCGAATTTGCAGGAAGTATGTCCAACCAGGTGGAATAAGGTGTAATTACCATTTACCATAAGGTGTTTATGGCCAGATCGCAAATAATACAAGTCTATGGAAACGCATGTAAAGTGGATGCAAGCGGATACAAATGATTAGTCAATGGGTTTTTTTAGGTGCATTTTTACTCAGAAAAATAGTTCTCATATTTACCTCCTGTGTCAGACAAGGAAACATTCTGGCACTAATTGAACTCAAGCTTTTCAGTGGGTCCATTCATTAATGTCATCCTTCCATCAGTTTAACCCATGTGATGTAAGGCTGCAGCTCATCAATCAAGTTTAACAATTGTCTTAAGTTCTTAGATAATAAAGACATTGTATTTATGTGCACTGATTGTCCAGTTTAAGGACAGGGTAGGCAGAGCCCTATAAATGGTGATAACAAACTTAAAAATGTTAAAGTTCAGTGGATGCTTTTTATAATGAGGACCTGAGTTAATATAATTTTTATAACTTTGAAAAGTTATCAGTTTCCTTAAAATGAATGTGTTTGAGGGTGCAGCTCCTCCTCTTTACCCCAGACTCCTCTGCTTCCACTGACATGTCCCTGTATCCCCATCTGCATGGAAAAAGGTAGCATTAATGGTTGTATTTAAATGATAATATAACAGATGTGGTCCTCAGCATATAGGGAATCATCTGAACTGAATTTATTATTAGGATTGCATTCTCTTTTATGACCTTACAGTATTTCTGCACAAAATTTCTTCACCTCTTCATGTACAGAGGTATTAAAGTACAAACAGGGAGATTCAATAAAAGTTCTTATCATTTAAAATGGTGCTAATTTTGCCCCAACCAATCAGATGTTAGCTTTCAAATGTTAAATAAGATCTGATTGGTTGGAGCAAAATTAACACCATTTTAAACGATAAGAACTTTTATTGAATCTCCCTGAAAATGTTATAAGTACTAACCCCACACCTGAAAACCTTGACTGTGTAAACTTTATTTACCTGCTAAAATCCGTTCCGTCCTGTGGATTCGCGGATTTTTGGATAAATCTAAAAATTCGAAAATCCGCGTAAATACCCATTAAGGTCAATGGGAGAAAAAAATCCGCACAGATCTACCTAAATATAAGGTAAAACAGCAATGGTAACTTACTCTATATGGCTCTGGGACCTGGGAAATGGTCTGGGGAACACGTACATATACCCAGAACTAAAAAAAAAAATTACTTTCCTCACAATCGCACTTTTTTTCGAGCTTCCGCATTCTATTTTCGAGCCGCGTTCAATATTTTTTTGAAAATTCGAGAATTTTCGAGTTTTTGAGTTTAAGGAATGTTCGAAAATTTTGTAAAAAATTATACAGTAACTTACTGTAAATGGTCTGGGACCTCAGAAATGGTCTGGGGAACAGACCAATCTGATTGTAACCAATTCTGATTGAAAAAGAATCTTATTGGTTATTGTACCAATCAGATTCTTTCTAAAATAATTTTTATGTATCCAATTAGAATTGCTTACAAATAAAGGTGAAGTTTTAAAACCCTAAAGCTTGAAGCCTGTTATTTGCAGTGTATATGTTTTCAAGGACTGCGGCACCATGCTGTAAGGCCGCTGACGTGGAGCTCCGCTAAAGGAGGGGGTAGGTGACCACTCCCCTTAGTCTATTTTCTTGATAGGTTATGGAGCGCTAAAGTCGGGGAACATGAATTTGAACGTTTGATAATTATCGAAAATTCAATAATCTTTAAAAGTTCGGAAGTTCAAAATCCAGAATAGTTCGGCTCTATTCAAACTGTTAAAGCTTGTGTTCAAGTTTGGGTCTAGTCCATCTCTAGTCATGAACTTCCTACTGTGCTTCTTCAGAAATCCCCCCCTTAACAATCCTGCGCTTGCCCCTGGATTTAGAGCATTCCAATGGGCAAAAGGCACGTACAGCACCAGAAGTGCACTATAATGGAGGGGCTACATAGCACTGGCTGGCACATCATTTTGACATCCATATCACTGTCTTGGTCCTCCAGAATTGGTTCGTTAATTAATGAATGTTCAGCATTAATTTACTGCCGCGGTCGTACATTATCAATGACGCACTGTATCGCTAAACTGTGTTGCGCTGCAATTGTGCTCGTGATTTGCGTTACGCATTTTTGAATTGCAATCGCATGCGTTTTCCTATACCTATTGAAGAAACCGCGTGCGCAAGCACAACACAATCGCACATGAAATCACATGCACTTGCAATTGCGCTTGCGTTGCAGTGTGGCCGTGCCCTAACTCCTACACTGTCAGGTCTCCACTAAACTCACTTTAACACACTGACAAAGTTGCACCTCTCTAGCTGCCTTTATACCCAGGGGGTTGGCACGGGTAAAAATAGCTGCCATTGGTGAATTTGATACATGAAAATTTTTTTAAAATGTTCAAACGTGGGTTTGGAAAATCCAAAAAGCCATATTCTGGAAAATCCGCAGGTTCTGCGGATCGGCAGATATCGGAGATCTGCCGTGGAACCAGGTTTGGTTCCACAATCCGGTCCATCTCTAGTTAGTATTCCAATCAGAATTGGTTACAATAAAATTAGAATCTAATTGTAACCAATTCTGATGGGAAAAGAATGTGATTGGATTGTAACTAATCAGAATTGGTTGCAATCAGATTCTTTTAGAAAGTTCCCCAGACCATTTCCCACGGCCCTTTACAGCAAGTTACTGTATCATTTTTGCCAAATTTTAGAAAATTCTTTAAAAATTTGAATTTTCTAGAATATTCAAAATTTCTTGAATTTTCAAAATTTCCAGATTTTTAGAAAATTTTCGAAAAAGAAGGCACGCTCAACGTGCCTTCCTATTGGCCTCGTCGCCGACGGGGAGGAGGGGGCGGAGCCTACCAGAGCAGCCTTGCTGCAACACGCTGCTGTAGGTTTCATGAATCCCGGGGTGAGGACCTAGCGGTTCAGGTCCTCACCCTGGGTAAAAGCTACTGCACGAAGATCTGGAGCGGAGGGAAGTTGGGTATAATTGTCCTTTAACTGAGATACTGACCCTGTACTGTGCTGTCCTCTTCCCTGATCTTCTGGCTTCCCCTCAGTGCAGTAGTCAGTTATGACAGTGAATGGTGATGTCACTGCCAGTGAATGACTACTGTGTACCAGGCTGTCTCCTCTGCGCATGTGCAAACGTGTAACAAGCTTGCAGAGCTTTAAGAGGAGGCGACAACAACCAGGGAAGAGGAGGGTGTAGGGCAAGATCTCAGTTTAGGAACACCAAAGGGTGTGTAAGGTTGGTGTTATCAGGGGTGGGGAAGGTAATTATAACATTTTGAGGGACATGTCCTTTAACCAATGTGAAACAAGCAATACAGGTTTTAGCATATGTAGTCCTCTCCCCTGTAATATCTACTGTATTCGGTAGTTACAAACTCTTCTTCCCATTTGTTAAAACATTCAGTGAATAAAAGATTCCATTTCCCTGTACATTTCATTTATAGGTGATTCATTCCAGAGACATCCTATTTAAGGTTTTACAACTATTTTTGGACTACAAATCCCAGAATCCTCCCACAGTGGAAAACATTACAATACATTTTCTCCTGTTTCATTTAGATACAATGCAGTCTTTCGGTAAGAACCTGTGCTAATGGATAAACAAGATTTTACGAACATATTGTTTCCTATTTATTGTGATGTATTTTTATTGCCTATTTTTTTATTCTGGCGGATTCTTAGGAAATTAGATTTTTTTTTAAGGATCATAAACTCTCCATTCTATTAACCATAGTTAAACTATACCTGATGTATTCAGTCATCCGACTGGATGTCTCAATTCAGAATGACTTGATCCTTGTACAGATCCTTGTACAAGTCATTCTGAATTGAGAAAGCCAGTCGGATGACTAGCGAAACGTCTTCAAGAACTAAACTTCAAGTCCAGTTGATCTAATTGAATACAACAGATATACTATGACCTGGATGAATGAGAACCTTCACAAGCATAGTTAAACTAGAAATATAAACATTATATTATACATTTTATTAATTGTTCTTTCTATTTCTTCTTCTTCTGTTTTATTCTTCCCCTTTTTTGGACCGTATCTCTTCCCACAGTTTTTGAGCTAGAGACATGAAATTCAGTACAGATGTGCGGGGCATATAGGAGAAGTGTGCTATCTTCTAGCTAAGGAATCCGCGGCAACGTTATGGCATTATCTGCGAATTTCAGGCATTTTTTTCCCATAGAATATAATGGTAACAATCCTCAAATGTGGATATTTCAATACAGTTTGTTTCATGGCCATAATTTTGATCAATCATCAATGAAAGTTAGTTATATAGTCATACATGCAAAAACACAACCTCCCAGCCTCATATGGGTACACACACCTACTGACCTAGCCTTCTATTCCTGTGGCAGCCATACTTAAAGGGTAAATAAAGTCAATTTTCTTTTTTGATATATCATCAATAAAAGTTAGTTTTATGGTTGTAAACACAAAAAAAGACATATCCCTCAACCAGACCCAGGTACACCCACCTACTAATCTACTTATCCATTACTGTGGTAGCCATACTTAAAGGGTAACTAAAGTCAAAAAAACAAATTCAGATTTATCCTCAATAAAAGATAGTTTTATGGTTGTAAACATAAAAAAGACATACCCCTCAACCAGACCCAGGTACACACACCTACTGATCTACTGATCCATTACTGTGGCAGCCATACTTAAAGGGTAACTAAGTAAAAAAAAAAACAATTCAGATTTATCCTCATAAAAGATAGTTTTATGGTTGTAACAAAAAAGACATACCCTCAACAGACCAGGTACACACACCTACTGATCTACTTATCCTTATGTGGCAGCCATACTTAAAGGGTAAACTAAGTAAAAAAACTAATTCAGATTTAGCCTCAATAAAAGATATGTTTATGGTTGTAAACACAAAAAAGGCATACCCCTCAACAGACCCAGGTACACACACCTACTGATCTACTGATCCATTACTGTGGCAGCCATACTTAAAGGGTAACTAAAGTAAAAAAAAACTAATTCAGATTTAGCCTCAATAAAAGATAGTTTTATGGTTGTAAACACAAAAAAGGCATACCACCTCAAGCAGACCCAGGTACACACACCTACCGATTTACTTATCCATTACTGTGGCAGCCATACTTAAAGGGTAACTAAAGTCAAAAAAACAAATTTTGACCAATTATCAAAAAAGTTTGTTTTTTTAACCCCCATGTGGCACAGGTACACACACCTACCGATCTACTTATCCAATACTGTGTCAGCCATATTTAAAGGGTAATTAAAGTCAAAGTTTGTTTTTTTTAACTCCCACGTGGCACAGGTACATATACCTACTGACCTACCCCTCCATTACTGTTGCAGCCCTACATAAGGGAACTAGTAATGTTTTTACCAATCATCAAAAAAGTTTTTTTTTTTTTTTTTAACCCCTAACCCGACACAGGTACACACACCTACTGATCTACTTATCCATTACTGTGGCAGCCATGGGTAACTAAAGTCAAAAATTTTTTTTTGACCAATCATCAAAAAAGTTTGTTTTTATAACCCCCAACCTGAGACAGGTACACACACCTACTGACCTACTCTTCCATTTCTGTGGCAGACATACTTAAAGGTGAACTATAGTCAAAAATAAATTTTGATCAATATTAAAAAAAGTTGTTTTTTTTAACTTCCAACCTGACCAACCTGAAGTACATACACCAAATGAGCTACCCATTCATTCATGTGGCAATCATATTTAAAGGGTAAGTATAGTAAAAAAAAAAAAACACATTTTGACCAAAATCAAAAATAGTCAAAAATAAATTTTGATCAATATTCAAAAAAGTTAATCTTTTATCCTCAACCCGACACGAGTACACACACCAACTGACCTGTGACAGCCATATTTAAAGGGTAAGTAAAAAACAACAATGTCCTCATCATTGGTATTATTGAGTTTTAAAATCTGCAGCACAAACACCCACATTCCCTTCCAAAATGCGGCCTTTCAGGCCAAATTCAAAGTTTATATTTAAACTTTCCCTTTCTAGTTATATCTTATCCTACTCTCAGAACTCTTACAGATAGGTTAAAGGGCAACTTCACTGTGAAAAAGAACCATAGCTATTGTTAAGCTACCTGAGATAGGTACAGTATCAACTGTGGAGAATTTACTTGATTAAACCACAATGTTATTGTAAATAATACCCATGCAGTCCTGTACTGCTAACGATGGCTGGCAGAGAAGTGAGTGGATGTGACATCAGTTGATTCAGCTGCAAAGGACTATGGGTAGCAGCACTGTCAGACAGGGTGGTTGGGGCCCACCATGAAAGATAAATCCAGGGGCCCACCAGGAATCATTAAGTGGCCCACTCAAAATTTTATTACCTTTTTTTTTTGTAATTGTATGTATGTATAATTTATAAAGCGTCAATTGGGTACGATGCGCATTACTTACATTATAAAATACAGATTATGCTAACAAGGGAATAAGTGCAAGCAATTATACAGATAAATAAAAATGTAATAAAATTTCATACATTGGTTAAGAACGTATATATATATATATATATATATATATATAGAGTAGTGTGCTCGTCCGCACTCCGTACTACAATCATCTGCCCGGGTGCTGCCGTGTAAGAATACACATAAATGAAAGAACAAGCGGAGCACTCCTGGGTCTTGAAAACAATTTAATTAATGTTACAGAGGTAGGCAGATAACCTACGCGTTTCAGCCCCTTGTGATAGGGCCGTCTTCAGGGTTACAGATGCTAGTAAACTCCTATATATACACACAACTTCCTCCCCTTGTGGTTAATATAGAGTAACTAGCAATCTGTAACCCTGAGGACGCCCTATCACAAGGGGTGAAAGCGTGGTTATCTGCCTCTCTGTAAATAATAAATCGTTCAAGACCCAGGAGTGCTCGCTGCTCTTTATTTATATATATAATATATATATAATATATATAATATATATATATATATAATAAATATAAGTGATCATAATGCAACATGCCTGGACACATTAGTAATGAGATCCCTGCCCCGAAGAGCTTACAATCTAAGTGGGTTGGACAACATACAGATACAAGTGGGGGTGATGGGTACAAAGTGCTTAAAAGGGCTAACGATCATTTGTTGTACTGGTGGTCAGAAAGGTAGGGTAACAGTCTAGATTTGAAAGTATTAATGGATGTCACCTGGTGAAGCGAGAGAGGGAGAGAGTTCCAAAGGTAGGGAGCAGCAAGAGAGAATGGTTTAAGGCGGGAGGCAGCAATGTTTGTTGGGGGTCTGTGGAGAAGATTTCCTTGTGAGGAGCGAACATAAGGGACCAAGGGCCCTATTTATAAAAGATCGTTATCGAAAAAATAACGATCGCTATCGTAATAACGACTGTTATTTTCCGATAACGACGTTATTTCCTATAACGCCCGGTATTTTCCGATAATGCCTGGTATTTCCCGATATCGGAAAATACCGGTCGTTATCGGAAAATACCGGGCGTTATCGGAAAATAACGGTCGTTATTGGAAAATAACGGTCGTTATTTTACGATAGCGATCGTTATTTTTTCGATAACGATCTTTTATAAATAGGGCCCCAAGAGAGAAGATAAGTAGTGAGGTGCAGTAGAGTGAAGGGATTTAAAGGTTAAAAGTAGGGTATTGAATATGATTCTTTGTTTGGCGGGAAGCCACCCAACTGAAGTATCGGGGTTGCGGGTTCTCTTTTGGAGGAGAGCGGATGATCCGAGCTGCCGAGTTTAAGATAGACTGGAGAGGAGAGAGATGAGAGGCTGGGAGTCTAAGTAGTAGAATGTTACAGTAGTCAGGATGGGAGATTATAAGGGGATGGATGAGCATTTTAGTAGTGGAGTGAGAGAGGAAAGAGTGTATATATAGAGTGCAATACTGCGAAGAAAAACAACACGTCCTAGTGACATTGTTAATATGATGATGGAAGGAAAGAGAAGAGTCAAAGATCACTCCAAGGCAGCGTGCAGATTCAACTGGGTTAATGACCATATTGTCAATAGAGATGGAGAAGGGAGGACTAGGTCCTAGTATAGGTGGGAAAATGATTCATTCAGCTTTTTTTTAAATAGATTGAGTTTAAGGCGGCGGTGCGCCATCCAGGAAGAGATAGAGAGCAGACAATTAGACATTTGGAAATTAACTTCAGGGGATAATGCGGGGGTGAACAAGTAAATGTGGGTATCATCAGCATATAGGGGATACTTAAAGCAAAAAGAACTGATTATTTTATCCAGAGAGATAGTGTATCGGTTGATTGGGCTGAAAAATCTGTGCCGCTGTCAGTCGCCTGTTTGTCCTTATCGGACGTGTCGGTAAATCATGCCCAATTGTGCGGTTCCCTATGGGACCGGACGATTGGTCACGCGAACTGTCGGCAGGCCGACTGTCATTTGCCCCGGCCGAGAGCTTGCTCGCAGCGAACGCTCAGTCGGGACAAAAAGTCCTGCAGTGTGTACCCAGTACTCAGCCTTAGAGAGATAAGAAGACAAACACGCCGCAGCTTGACTTCAGAAGCCCAGAGAATAGCCGATAGGTCAAGGTGAATGAGGACCGAGAACTGGCCCTTGGCTTTGGCAGCTTGTAGGTCATTTAAGACTTTGCAGAGGGACGTTTCAGTTGAATGCCCCGGTCGGAATCCTGATTGTAACGGGTTCAATAGGTTATTAGCATGGAGGTATTTAGTAATGTGTAGAGATGAGTAGTTTTGACACAATCGGTAAAAGGGAGAGGGAAAAATAGAGCAGGGGAAAGAATTTTAGCGCAGTGTCTGAGTAGGAAGGAGGGCATGGGATCAAGGGAACACATTGTAAGCCGCAAGGACAACAGGAGGTCGAAGACTTCAGAATGGGTGACGGGTGAAAGATTCCAGAACTGCAGGTGGCAGGGCAGGCGGAAGAAAGTGTGAGTTGTCCTGTGTTGAGGGGATTAGAGTGCGGATATCATATATTTTGGTTCTAAAGTAATCAGCAAAATCCTGAGGAGCGTTAATGGAATGAAGAGTGTCCATAGAGGAGGGCTGCAAGAGAGAGTTAAATAGGGAAAATAGGCCACGTGGGTAAGTGTGATAAAGTAGGAGTGTTTTGTTGCTGAAAGGGACCAATTAAGACATGAGAACATGAGCTTGTAGTGGTAAAAGTCCGCCTGACTGCAGGAGATTTTCCACAGCTGCTCAGCTGCACGAGTACGGTACTGTACTTCTTTTACTCCTCCCGGTTGTTTATTAACATATTAAATTTACTTTTCTGTTTCATAGATAAAATGGATGTGGACCTACCAGATTTTTCCCTGGTAGAATAATGTCTTGTGTTATGACTCGCCTATGGTTCGATCAGTGCTTTAGCTTTCCACTAATGTAATTTGTTAACCGGCACGAGATATCCACGTTCTTTTATAAGAGTTTGACATTTGCCTTGCAAAGGATATTGGTGTGTTCGTTATTTCAGCTTATACTTCATCAACTCATCTTTACCGTGCGTGTGATGTCGATATTTCAACTGCGTTGTGCTAGTGTGCGCAGCTCTTCTGATGATATGGCTTCCCCTAGTTTGCCTTAAACACCCTAACGGCCTTTAAAGTTGCTGTTTTGTCAGATCAGTTTCCTGGTTGTTTCCTGTGAGCCTTTGAGGTTTATTCTGTGACCATTGCCAACCCTGCTTTATTTACTGGCCTCTGGTTCTTTACCGCCTGCCCTGACCCATTGCCTGGAATACCAACTTTGAACCTGTTGTGCAGCACTACATCCACACCATTAGGGGCTTTGGTGAAGACCTGCAGGCGCTTATACTCCATGTCCAAGGAGGGGTTCTGAACCCACAATTGCTTGTATTTATTTGAAAGAACTGGTTTGCACAGTGGAGGCTTTGCATATAAGGGGAATGTTCCTTGGTTGGATTCATTATTGCCAACATTCCAAAAACATTTCTAGAGAAATTAATACATGATCAATTATGACCACACCTTCTTTCCAAAGACGGCATCCATGGGGGAAATGTGGGACTGACCTGCAAAATCTACTATTTCTGGCAACTATGGACATTATTATTATAATGTGTCGCAACTCCAAGCCACCAATTATACGACAGCTATTTTTATTGACAGCTCAGTTCTTTATAAGAATTAAAATCCCATTATGTATGTTTGTGTTCAACAAACTGTTCTGTTTCCTCCAGCACCAGAAGGAACCAGATACCTCCTGCCTGGTGGAAGGCTTCATTCCATTCAGGTATTTGCTTTTCTCATCATCATCATCAAGTTCTGTTCTCTGCCTGTGATTTCATCACCCACATCTGCTTGTCTTTTCTACTGCAGTTAAATAAAACCTACAAGTGTTGGCCAAATGACCCACAGTGATGATTATCAAGCTACACTTTGGTGTTTAAATATCCCCATTGACTCTTGTGAGGAAAATACTCTACCAGCACTTAACTGAACTGTGAGAATTCATTTTGGTCTGAGTGAAAGACATTGACCAAGCAGTTAGTAGGTTATAAATACATACTGTATACTTCATTCCATCTCAGGCCTTAGGTCTGGTTCACACAGGATGATTTTCACCCTATTATTCCCACCAATCAGTCAGTAGACTATGTATCAAAATATTTCAACCCCAAAAGATCATGTTGAAGCCCATAAATCAGCTCAGTCATACGTGATCAGACGTGTTAGAAATAACGATCAATCACCTGGTCCATCCAACCATATTATCAGGCCAGGGAAACGAAGTCGGGTAAGTCTATTTCTGAACAGTTTTTACATTAAATCCCTAGCATTTAGGATTGGGGGTCCGTACTGGGTATAAAGATTTTTTTTTTTAAATTACTGCAGTGCCAAGGGATCTGGAGGGGGGGAGGGGGAGAGCTCCCTGTGTTAAGAGGACAAGGAAGAGGCAGGCACCAGATTACACACAGAGAGGCTACTTCTCTTCAGTTTCCTGGAATTTCATCAGGCCATGCAGGACAACCACAAGGAGCAGAGGAGAATGGTAAACCTTTTTTTACCACTACACAGTGGGGCCAGCAGTGGGGCAAATTTTAGATATATCAGGCCAAGTGATTGATTAAGCTAAAGTGTAGACCCACAATACTTGGGCGTCTACTGTTATCCAGTTGTTAGCCTTCATCTGCCCTCCCTGAACACTATTATATCCTTTGTAATAATTCAGAACAGAGGTGTTGAATCCCAACCTGCTTGCACCAATCATATTTCTGCATGATGCCAATAAGGAAAGAGTGCTTCTGCTCCATTGCGATTGGTCAAAAGAGCAGGACTTTAAAAATGTTATTTAAGGAAACAGTCAGTAAAGACCTATGGTCCATAATAACATTTAAAAAAAAAAATCTCACTTTTATTTTATTCTAATAAAACATTAATTTTTTACCTTATATAATAACAATCTTTTTATATATTGTCCACATATAGTGATTCTTAAATATTATCAACCTAATGTTCATATATATAGACAGCTACCCTGCAGCTTCTAATAAAATATATATCCAAGGTGTGAATCCTGTGGGCACAATATGATATCACTAGGTTCTAATATAGAACGATGATCACACTGTCTTTTCAGCCAGTGGCAAATTCTTTGTTGTGCCAATGTGACACAATGAAGGGGAAGTTAAAACAAGAAGGGGGGGTCAGATGAAACCGAGATACAGATATTGAGAATGGAAACCAGAGAGAGAAGCCAAGTCAGTCACATAATACATTTTAACTGTGAACATGGAGACCACCCTCTCCCTTGGCAATTCATATAAATGCTTTTAAAGACTTTCTTTAACTTCAGGGTAATTTGCACACCTTACACCTGAAATTCCTGCCAACAGACCTATAGCTGAATCGATTGATAGTATGTCATTCAGGAATTAAAGGGTAACTGGGTAATTAAAGGAATTAATTAAATGAATTAAAGGGTAACTAAGGGTAACTGTGGCAGGGAGGTCGGATTGATTATTCCTACCTCACAATATTCTTTCGTTAAGGAACTACAGCACGTAAAGCCTTTATTTGCCAGGTTAGTCCTGGACTATTCCTGTATTAAAGATGGAGTGCAAGCCAGGAGGAAGACTGGCAGAATCAGTTTTCTCTAGGCTGATTCTCCTCACAGAAACAATATTAGGAGGTAGGAATTACCAGGCCTATAACCCTGTCCCAAATACTTTTCATTTAAACTATTTTTTTTTAAAAAAACACACTATAGTTCTCCTTTAAAGCCACCCATGACACTATTTCACTCCAGTCAATCCTAAAGTCCTTTGAAGGCTGCAGGACCAGAAGTGATTGGTCAAGTCAGTTATTATACTGTAGCCAATATTTCCAATTGTTTTAAAGGAGAACTATGGTGTAAAACACATTTGTCTTCTGTACCAGAAAATTTGGTAAAAATATTAACTTTTACTATCATTTTATTTCCTTCTTCATCTTTGTACTGGAAAAATGTACAAAAAGGTGGTCTAATGGCCACAGACCTGCACCAAGGAATGTATATAGTATTTGCAATTGCTAGGTGTGCAAATCATTTTGCTACAACAGGAAGATACAATGTAGCTAATTGGACAGCTCCTTATTCTCCCACAGAAGAATTACACTGAACATGCCTGCCCCAATGGGAATTAATTATTTTACATATTTTACACAGGTGTTTTTTTGGATAGGGATTGCTTTGACAGACCATTGTCTAATTGTTTTAATCTTTGGGTTGTAAGTCAGTGGAAAATGTGTTTTAGATTATAGTTGCTCTTTAATTTAAATGTATAATATTCATTCAGTAACTATCAGATTCTGAAGGAGTGTGGGGATACCTATAGGTAAAGAAGCAAACAAAGAACTGTCCGATGAGACTAATATATTACATAGGTTAAGGCAACCCTTTCATTGAAATATAAATATATTTTGTGGCCTTGGTCTGTATTTATAAAGCAATGTTATTGGTAAATAATGGCCAATAATGGTTATTAATGTACAATACCCAGAAAAAAAAAAAAAACAAAAAAAATTCTGAATTTGATTCCTGAGGAAGCTACATGCATTACTAAGCAGCGAAACGCGTTGAATCTTTTTTAAATAACACACTACAGCTGGGCCCCTTCCATTTGTGTAGCCAGTGTGTTTTTAAGCTCTTAAAGTTTTTAAAGCCACAGTGCACTTTAATAGAATTTTAAAAGTGAACTGTTTTTAATTGCATGTTACATACCCTGAATGGTAACTAATAAAGGTTTTTGAAAGAGTGGCCCTTCATATATTTTTACCAAAGTAAGTGGGATATTTTTTATATATGTTTTATCAGATATTAATGTAGATAAGAACTTTTAAAACAACTGATCTTAATCTTTTTATTTTCTTTTATCTTCTTATGTGATCGGAGAGCAATGAAAAATATAAAATATACTATTAATGTACAATATATTGCTATTCAAAACAGCCATTAATGACCAATACCAATGGTTGATTAATCATCATTTTTTAAAGGTACCAATTGTTAATTAAAGACCAAGTCATTATTAAACCATTACAGTGCAGACTATTGCAAATGCTGTCATTTATGTGAGATCACATAGCCATGCTACAATATAGACCCTAAGATATAGGCCCGGTATTAAGTTGCCAGTAATGTTATTCTATGGCCACGGTCTGAGAAATGACAAAACACTTATATATGTATGTATGTATAGTTTATTTATAAAGCGCCATTGGGGAAGCAGCGCTGTACAGTAAATGTTATGTTCCGATAATGTGTTAAATAACGATTGTTATGTAATGATTGCGTCATTACAGTGTTACTTACTGATAACACTGCTTTATAAATACCCACAATAGAAGGACCGTGGAAACACTCCTTAGGCTAAATTACAACTACATTTTGATTTGGTCAAACATTTACACAAACAAAGAAAAAATAATCAATACACATTCCTGGGCCCCATATAATATTAACTGCACACTGGCATACTTAAAGCAACTGTAAACTCAGTATTTGCAGTCTTTGCCCTCCGTTTGTATTATTCACAGGGAGGTGAGAACGCTTATTCTCACCTCCCTGTGAATAATATTTTGCTCAGGGGACCGGGAACTTACCTTCGCAGCCGCTCCTTCACTGACAGCCGCTCTGTCCCGACCGCGGGCCCTATCTTAGGCGCATGCGCGCCAATACAAAAGATAGGGCACGCGATCGGGAGAGAACAGCTGTTCAGTGAAGAAGCGGCTGTGAGTGGAGCGGAGCCAAGGTAAGTTGAGGTCCCCTGAGCAAAATATTATTCACAGGGAGGTGAAAATAAGTGTTCTCGCCTCCCTGTGAATAATACAAACGGAGGGCAAAGACATTGGATTATATGGCTTTACAGTTCCTTTAAACAAAGGGGTTTTAGTATACGTTACAGTGATCACATGAATGAAAAGCCTTCCAATCACGTAAAGGGCTCCAGACTGGGGTTACCTTGACGTGGTTGGAAGGCTTTTCATTCATGTGATCACAGTAATGTATACTAAAACCCCTTTGTTTATAAAGTATGCCAGTGTGCAATAATATGATTATAGGAGTGTGCATTGATTATTTTTTCTTTGTTTTTATTAATACCCCATTGTTCCCTGCCCTGAATAAAAGTGTTGGGCAATCCCTTGGTGGCACAACACACAATCGATGTATTTCAATGGAATGGGTGCATTTATTACTCTCTGGGTTATATTTATAGTCTACTGACCTCCATTTTATGTAAATAGGTCACTTTTTGGTAAGTATAAATTGTTGGTCTACACAAGGTTTACAATTAACGTGGTTATATCCTCAGGCAGTCTTGCTTTACCATCTCTTGAAGCTATGAATACAGGCCAGCTTCAGTGCACCCTGACATATGTTTACACGGAGCTCGATATCTGGCAACAATTTCTATTCACACATTGTGATCCCTCTGGTGTTTTAATAGTCACGTATTTAGGAAATATTTTAGCAGTGGCCTGAGAAACAGAGAAATTCAAGTAACTGAACATCATGATGGCTCAGGGTCCAGCACCATCAATAGACCTGTAACCATAGTATCAAAATTTGGTGTCTCCTTGTACTTCTGTTTCCTCTGTGCTGCCAACCACTAACATTGTTTTAGGAACAGGGGCTTAACTACCAGGGGAGCAGAGGGAGCAACCATAGGGGGTCCCAGGAGCCAAGGTGGTCCCATCTTCTTATTTTTCTTATGATTGATAAAGCCTGCTCCCAGAAAACAACTGTCGATGAAACACAGATAGGGGCCCCATCATAGTTTTTCTGGGGGCCCCAATGATTCCTAGTTATGCCACTAGTTAGGAACATGTCATATGTAATGAGGAACACACTTACGTCTGCTTTAGGTGATGTTTATTAGGACATGATGTTGCCACATATCATTTTACAATAAACACCCTCTTAAGCAGACGTAAGTGCATTCCTCATTACATATGAATCTGCCTCCATAGTGGCCCATTTATAAACCCAGGGTATCGGTCATTACTGATATTAGTCGTTTGCTGCAATGCCAGAGATGTCGAACTTGAAGCCCTCCAGAAGTTTTGAAAATTACAAATTATAGCATGCCTTGGTTGAGAATGCAACCAAGGCATGCTGGGAGTTGTAATTTTCAAAGCACCTGGAGGGCTACAGATTCAATATCCCTGGTATAACACTGCATGATATTAGTATTTTTATCAGTGATTTCCTGTGACGTATTACAAATCCCCTTTTCATTCATAATTAGCTTAAATTGTGTTTTAATCAATAATTCCTGTATTAAGATTTCCTCGCAGCAACACAAGCAAACAAGATCTGATAGAAATGAGTTTTTATTTTTTGTAAAAAGTTATAAAATGAATATTGTACAAAAATAAAGTTTGTAGGGAACTTTGGTTGAGTAACACAAAAGAACGAGACACAATTGTAGGTGAAAAATTAAACTTTCAAATAAGCAAATAGTTATAACTCCATATTCAGACACAATCACAAACTTTACCTCTTTAAATGAGAACTATGGTCTCATACATTTTTCAAACTTACAGTCTAGAAACTGACAATTAAAATGATGTATCACTTATTATTTTAAGTATATCGTAACCAGAGATACGTCTGGATGAAATCAGTAAAAACTTTCACTACAGCTTTACTGTTCCTTGACCACCTCCTCCCTTTTCCAGCGGTAACAGACATGCTCAGTTTGCTTCTCCAGGAAAAGCTGTCCAATTATTTACTTTTTACACTGCTTTCAGAAGTGGATGGGGAAGTAAAATTTAAAACAACTTTTCCTTCTACACTGAAAGAGTTTACCGATTTCAAGGTAAATCTGTGGATAGTATTTACCTACAAAGGCAAGTAAGACGCCATTTTAATCTGCACTATTCTGGATTATAAATTAGGGAAATGTGTTTTAGCCCATAATTCTCCTTTAAGACAAACTGCAAAGCAAAATAAAAATTTGTTATAAAATAATACAAATTGTAGGCTGCAAACTCCATTGGTCTGGATGTTGTACATTGATGGATATTCCTTCAGAGGATAGTGTGGGTTATTATTTTAAAGGACCCCCATGAAATAACAATGTATATAATCATATTGGAAGGTAGTTTTCTTTAAATATCTTTATATCCCTTATGATATGCTTTTTCTTGTAATACAATGTAACCTCTGTAGAATTCTATGTGGTTCAGTACATATTGTAACAAGCGAAAGATCATATAAGGCCTCCACATGCATTCTGATTGGCTGATTGATTTTTTTCTACCACAAGGCACAGCAAATCTCTGCAATACAAAATATTGCTGGTGGACTCAATAAACAAATCGGGTAACTTCAAATTAAGCCACAGGTCGGAGTTATCAATGCAATGTTATGTAGTGTAATAAAATACAATTACACCAAAGGCATATTCTGGTCTAGGGGGTCCCTCCCAGGTTGCGGACCCTCGTTACCCTTTTTTCTCTGCCCCGAAACCATCCCTGTGCGTAACCCATTTTCTGCAGGAAGGCACATTACATACAGGTGTGCAGAGCAGGTCATTTCATGGACGGTCTTAACATCTGTATGAAATATGACCAGTCACTGTGTTTTTGTTAAACAGGATTAAACAGTCCCTTGTGCAAAAGCAATAGCTCAGAGCTGTCACTTTTCAAGGATTTTGACCTAGAAATAGAACTCTAGTCTGCCCAAATGTAAACACGTTAACTGGCAAAGCCCGATGTACAAACCTCTCTATGAGAGAGGGGGAAAAGGACTTTAAACATTCACCTCCGCACACACAAGCTGATGCCTTTAACGTGTGTACCCTATGTCCTATTCTCCCAGGTATGTATAGTGTAATGTTAACAATGGGAACTTTATCAAAAGGATCTATTTAGTTCTGAATTATTTCATTCTTACAAACTCCTAAAGTCTCATACATGTCTGATAGGACGATAATCATACTTGTGTATGTGTTTGTTCGGGTGTTGTTCATCAGTCCGCCATGGTGGAACAATGTACATTTTTCAACACCCAACGCCCCAGACGAACGCATACATACGCGCGACCATTGGCGTGCATGTATATTGCTCTCAGGGGTCATGCATCGTCTGTCATATTCGATGTGTGTACAGACCTTAAGGGCTAGGCCACACTAATTTGTTTTAACGCGCAATTTTAGCTAGCGTACTGTAAGCGTGCATGCGTTTCCAGGCACATGTTGTAGTGTAACCTCAGCACGAGGCCACAATGTACTGGATGGCGAGCGTGAAAAGCCCACACGCATTGGCACGCATTACATGTGCGTTACTATCCACTTGCGCCACAATCCACATTATGTTCCGCAATCTGATCACATTCGATCCGCAAAATAATGGTGATCCCAGGTGCATGTAACATTGCCACCCACATTGCCATGCACTGCTCTGTGATTCGCTTTGGTTAGCAGTGTGGTCTAGCCCTTACCGATCCAGACTTGTACCATCAAACACAAGAAATGATTACAATCATAATTTAACCTGTTCCAGAGATTTAGAAAGAATTTGTGTAACTCAAAAAAAATGTAATGACATATTTTGGCTAAAAAAACATTTTTGTTCCGAAAAAAACTGCAGCCTAGAAACTTTTGTTCAAAGTGTCAAAATGACTTTGTAAGTGTTTCCTACGCACAGATTTTCCCATGTTAAGTCAGTAAAATAGTTCACTTAATCAAGTTTGCAAATCAATAAAAATGAGGTTTTGCCTAAAGGTTTTCATTAAAGCTATACAGGAAAAGAAAAGATCTGGTCTGTATCATAAGTGATTCTGTAAACTTACAGACTGGTGGAACAATAGATTCATGGCCACCACTGCATGTATTGCATTCAGAAGTGTAGAAATATTAACTGATTATGGTAATACAAATGCCATATGCTTATAATGGGTGTGAAAGTATGCAGACAAGATAGGCATTGAACAATGCACATGATTGTATTTTATAGCTAGGAATGTGACCCGCCATATTGTCTAGATGACATCTAATGGTTCTAAACAAATAAAGCTTCACTTCTGGGCTTATCTCAGCTGAGGCAAGCTGTATAGCAGCTTCGGTGTGAATAAATACAAATGAGAAACAAAAGACACTATGATAATCCATATATTACCTACCTAATAGGCGATAAATTGAGTGCATGACTTGAATTTAGGGTGGGTTTTTATAAAAAGGCCTAATTAATGGGACAGTAAAGTAACTGACTGCTCTCTGGCTCCTCCTCCAGTTAATGTCACTGACACTACTCATATCTCTGGTATAGTTGACCATATGTGAAAAAGGGGGAGGATAAATTGGAGGAACTGACAAATGGCTGTTGGTTACCATATACAGGAGAGTAAAAGTCTAAAAAGTTAATTTTTTCCCGATGTAATGATCACCCGTATATACCTATAAATCATTCTATGTAATCTTGCTGCTGATGATATAAGCCCCAGATAGGTCAAATGGCCCACTTAAGTTATGTCTCAAAGAGAGATGCTACCACAAGCAGAGGAGCAAGGGCAGTACTGACAAACATGTGAATTTGCAGGCAACATAGAGAATTTTTAAGGTTAAAAATACAGTATAGTCCTCTACTCCTCTAGGTCCTTATTACATGGCAGATCACCCAAACTTGATTTACTATTGGACTGTCATTCCACTTTAAAATATTTTTAGCTGAGCATTAATGTAATTCTACTTTGCTACTTTACAATCTTCAGGGGTGGTAGCACCATCTGGCAGGACTTGACTACTTTTGGTACTAGCCCTATAGACTAAAATGTAGCTGACATCACCAGACCCAGATAACTGTGATAAAAAAGAACAGAGCCAGCAAATATGATTAGTTATATAGAAAACCTTTCAGAAGAGAGGACCACAGATCATGAATCACTCAGGCTTTGTCCTAGTCTTACCCAAACTAAGCCCCTCTCTGGACAAAACTTGTTAATCCCCGGGTGGCAGGACAGGCCCTTAGAAATAGTGTTGTCCTTTGAGAAGCAGGGCAGTGGTATAAAGGTAGACATACACATGCAACAGTTGTCGAAAATTACGTGGCAGGTTTCATTGGAATCTGATAATTTTATGCAAAAACTCCCATACACACTCAACTGATGGACCTCCCCAAACATAGTTCGAAAGACTCTGTTTAGGTGGCCGTACATACCACAATTGTTATTGGCTCCCTATACTTTAGTGTAGGAAGCAGCCAACAAAATGTTCCATCTGGAATGATTTTTCCTGCACGATAGGATGGGCCTATTATCGGCCAAGTGTGGATACCTTAACATATCAATGATTATACTGTATACTAAAACAAAGGTTCATGAGCACAGGGGCAACCTAGATGAAAAACCAGGAAAAGGCTATTTAATATAAATATATATCGATAGATCAGAATTCTATGAAAGGTAAAGAATGTGATTAGAGAGTTGACAAGGGAATCTATTTGCTTGCATTTTGACTTTGCTTTGGCACCATCGCTAGAGAAAGTTTAATAAATAGGAAAAATAAAACAAAAGAACATTTATAACTGACTGTAATAAATAGCAATAACTTAATTCTCAATAAATATCCTTTTTATAATCATGTATCTGAATGGATGCATGGCATCAAGTAGTCTGCTTGGTCTCGAGGACCAATCATTAATGTAATGTCAAAACAAAAAGAGAAATTCTTTTCTCTGTAAACCGGTAACGTTCTGGGAGAATTTTCCGTGTTCCACCCTAATAGATTTATTTTTATAACTATTGGTGGCAAAATTACGGTTATCCCAACTCCCCCAGTGTTTTTTTTTTTAATGTAATAACCAATCAGGGAGGCAGAAATGGAAAGAGGCGTGGCCCCTTCCTCGAAAAAGCCCGATCAAGGTGGTGGTCCACTCAGATCAGTTTAAATCCTTCTCTGTGAAAAGCATGCCTAGTAAATGAAAATCAGACCAGGGCATAGAGTTGCCCGTAGCTAAGATTGTCCATCTGATATTGACGATGGGCGAACTATTTTTAGTGAACTGATACATATTATGTACTGTATTAGCAAATATTTGGATAAAGCCCATGTACAGAGCTTACTGGTCATGTTCTATATGTTTCTTGTACAAAGTATACATGAAAACCTGACATGCATGATGAATAATCAGTTGCGTTGAAAAGTCAACATTGTTGGTGAGCCATAGTATAAATATGTGAAGATACAATTCTATCCAGAGATTTGTCTCAGAATGCATTCAGCTGCATATAGGGCCCTATCTCTGTCTTCAGCCCTAATGACGCTACCAGGCAAATGCCTCAACAGGTTCCCATGAAGCCTTGTTGCTCCAACGACGCTTGGTCCTCATCCTTTCGTCTCCATCTTTGGAGTACCCACAATGGGGATCTTGATCCCTACCTCTTTTTTTTTTTTGCATCATTTTAGGAATGCAATGCAAATGACCACTACACCATCCGAGCCAATCAGACGCATCCACATTTCTTAGCGGAATGTTTTTTTAAAGTGTGATAAACTAGGTTATCGTCCAAAAACGAAAGGTCATCATCAAATGCGGTCGGCCTGCAACAGGCTTGTTTCACCTTGTCATTGACCAACCTTTTCTTTATAGTCAGGTTCTTTAAAATTTGGTCATACGTTGTCTCCGGATTATTACAAGATCCACTGCAGTACCGAAATTTAAGTTCCTCCTTAGTTTCATAACCTAAACCCAGGTCCGTCACGTTCAGATGGATCTCCCTCAGCACACAGCCTTTGTTTTTCCTTTTTCGGTCCTTAATTGTCCTTTTGTTGGAAATCTGCGAACTCGACGCAAGGCTTTGCCTTCCCCTCTCCCGTCTGGATGGAGACTGCTTGTTGGATGACCTTTTGAGTCTTTTAATCGTGTCTTGAATAAATTCCAGCACATCATCAAACTGGTCTGGATAGTCGGCTGTAAGGATTAAAAAAAAAAAAGTTAAATGGATATAACAAAAAAATTTTTAGAAATAAATTACTTTAAATGAAGCCACAAACCGCCGAAGATTGAGACAAACAGCAACGTGGTCAGTTAGCAACAGGAGAAATGTATTGGCTGGCTCGTGACAGGAAGCAGATTTATGCGTCTGTTCCAATCTTTTTAACATATGACGCGGTTTGGAAGGCCGAGGTTAAAGCGATGAGATTATGTATATGCATTCCTCGCGGTGTAATTAGTACTTAATAAAGGGACTTGGAATCCAATGGTGACAGTTTTATATTATTACATTAAACAATATGTTTACTGAATGAGGACTCGGATTTCTAACTACTGCTGTCATTCCTGGAACCGAGCTGGCTTGATGTCAAACCTGACGAAGCTCTTCCAGTCCACCTATCATCCAATGCACTTGTCTTAAGAAAGAGCAGGACTAATAGTTTTCAAACTGGACCCATTTACACCGATTGTATAGAGGTGCAGTACATGTTGCAACCGGGCCAGTATAAAGTCTCTGGGGGGGTTGGTTAAAACATGATGTTACATTGCCCCCACAACAATCAACCATTTAAAGCATATGGTTTGGGGAACCCTTAACAGTTATGGACATTTCCCTTTTTGCACCTATGGTAAAACCAGCCCCATGCTGCAACATAGAAGCTCTACACCTGGTATGTCCAACTTGAGGTTTTCAAATTAATAGCATGGGCAGACTTATGATTACACTTGTTGCATATACCCATTAGAATAGTATGTCAATCTTTAAAATCCAGTGCAGTGACAATGCCTTCTAATCTTGTAATACTCTGGTTGTCCTAGCTAGTAATGCATGGCCATACTCTCCTTCACTGTGGTATAACAATGTCCTAGCTAGCAATGCATGGCCATACTCTCCTTCACTGTGGTATAACAATGTCCTAGCTAGCAATGCATGGCCATACTCTCCTTCACTGTGGTATAACAATGTCCTAGCTAGCAATGCCGTCAGAAGCAAAAGGAGGAAACCCAGCTGTAGTTTGACAGGCCAAGTTTTTTTTGGGGGGGGGCCACGTAGGTGGGAGGGCGCCTAGGGCACTAAAATGGCTAGAAATGGCCCTGGTTTAGTCCATGGTTTATCCAATTCTAGCTCCTTTCTTGAAATACGGTGGCTAGCCCTGGCCAGGTTGGTAACACTGTATGAATTATGTGTGATACGTCTGTAGCTCCCTCCAGGGACACACGGCTACAGTCTTATAACCATGTAACCCTAGATTGTCCTTTATTCATTTCATTTTCACCTCAGGAGGCTTAACCTGTCATTGTAATCTCAGCTGTGGATTCCTACTAGAAATCTCCCAGATTTGCCTTTAGTTGTCCTGGTCTGGAGCAGGCAGGTGAGAGTAGGTAGGATGGCCTGAGACGGAATGGAATTGGCACTGGGTTTACTGCTCAGTTATGGAACTTCCGTCAAATGTACATTTAAACACATTACCCCAAGCTTTCCCCTTCTGTGCAATAGAAGGGGACATTCATTTATCTAAATTGATAATATGGAATGGTTTATTTAGGATTGAATGAGAATATTTTCCCTAATAAAGAAACAAACATTTTTACAATTTACTGGATCGGACACTTACTGACATCGATAGGAACAATTCAGACTTTTTCTTCTTGTCCTTTAAAGGACATGCACACCCCTTTCTCCAACTCACCTTATATCTTTCTCCTACCTTTAAAGGGCTGGGCATACACACAGGCCAATGCGATTGGAAATTCCCCACCTCCATCCACTGAACAATCAGAGACAGATCTACCCATCCATACAAAAAGAAATTCTGTAGGACACCCCCCATATTATGACTTCTGCTCCAGGAACCGGGGCCCTGAAATCTCATAGCAATAGGCAGATTTCTATGTTGCCTTGAGGATAATTCTGCTTTGGTAACTGGTCTAATGATTGATAATGAATGCAGCTATCTACTGCCCCTTGCAGGCAGAAATTGGCATTACATCTGATTTGTCCTACCTGGTATTTTTAAGGGACATAAAAATTGATACAGTTGAATTGAGATGAAACCTACCCTTATACTAGTTACCTGTATGATGGTGTATGAGGCCTTTAGATTATAGTAGGAGGATTTTACAAGGAACAACTTGATATTTACCATTGCAGAAATTCAAACTTGGCGTGTTCCATGTATATAGGTCCGTCCTTGGGAGATTCCTTTGTCCATGCGGTTCTACATTAGTAGGAAATGAGGCCAGGTTGGAATTTGGCTGCAAGTGAACTAGCACCTGTATTATATCAATCACACTTTATAGAATGATGTCTCTATATACCGGTTATGTTCCCAAAACCCTGTGGCATTTCCCCTTTCAAATTGACTTTGATTTCAGGCCATTATAATGCAGTAAGGTTTGACTATAGAGGTGATACCAGGGCACAATATTTCTCAGCTCACTGCAGAGTGTACTGGGATTTATCTTCATTCCTACTGGTACCTTTGTCTGGTGGGCTGTAGCCATTACTTTATATTTCCTTCCCCATTGGGCTTTTAGCTCTACTTTGCAATACTCACTGTGCCCTGGGCATTGAAATCTTGTTTTATTGTTTAATATATAAAAGTTAAGATCTGCGTTTTCTCCAGTTTTAGTAAGAAGTTTTTTAAAGGTTACTGTATGTTTAGCTAAGGGCGCCGGACTTTTTGTGCCTACAATCTCCTGAGGTGTAAATTCGCCCCTGGATATTTAAACATTCATAATAGACTATGAAAAGTTATTTAGTTTATTTAGGCTGAGGCCACACTACAACACACCAAATCCAACTTGCAATCGTGAGCGTCATTGCTTGCGATTGCGTGTGCGATTTCTGTGCGTTGTTCCGCGTTGGCGCATTCGTTTTTGGAATTTAACATTATAAAAATGCATGCGCTTGCATAAAAAAGTGCACGCAAAACGGAAATGGCGGGAATGCAAAAATTCTATTTTATCCAAAAGCGCATGCGCAAAACACGCTTATGGCCAGCGATAGAGATCGGTGTTTCTGTCCCATTTATATTGTATATATTGTTGCCAGAATTAAAACCAAATTAATTAACCAGTTATATTTATATTACACTCACATATCGTCTTCATGTTTGAAAAATGAATTGAATATTATACCCTTTGTTGTGGTCAGTAGTGAGCGGCCATTTCATGTTCTGTGTAGCGGTCCTTCTTCTTCCCAGAATGCTCCACATCCTTGGAATGTTTCCAACAGTAATTTCTGCTGATTGGCTGTTGGATGGGTCACACATGCTCAGATCTCTACTGAGCAACTTAATCAACCCAGTGAGTGAGACCATAAGGGAAACTATAAGAGTTCTGCAAACAGGAAGGCAGTACTTTGAGGGATTGATCAATGCTAGAGGAATCACTGGATAGGCAGATAAACGGTTATGTCCATCCCCGTAGCAATTTTTTTTACTTTGGCTAGAAACACACCCACCCCCTCCAAAATCCAGACCTTGCAACTTCATACATGGAAAGGGCACTGAAGCAAGAAGACGGCAGCCAAGGGAACGAGGGCTGGTAAGTATGTTTAGAAGCTGGATTTTGAACTTTTCAGCCACAGTAAAAAATTTATTTGGGGAGTAGACATAGACTTTAAGGTTAAATACTTTTATTTTAAAAGGATATACATAGTATCAATTGTGAACTTCACTTTAATTTGTGAACAATACACCCGAGAGTTTATTGTTTGGCCCAGTAACTTATCCATCTGCATAGTCTATACCATTCTTATTACTACAGGCTCTGCTATTAGGGTTAGGGTGCCCTGTAATGTAAACAAGGTGATTGGTTTAGCTCATTTTATTTCCCAGCATCCCCTATAAATATCTTAGTATCAATATTTAATGGTCCCACATTCTCCGTCCTTAAATGGGGATTATATCAGCAGCAAAGGACCAAGGGTAACCGGAATAAAGGGAACATCCAATGATTTTAAATGGATTTTAATTTGTTAAAATATAGCAATTCAGGTCCACGTTACAATTAATTAATAACAGGAAGTACTTTGACACCAGAGATTATTCCTTCAATACATCATCCATTGGGAAGTTAACCAAATGTTGGACTCCATTGTGTGACCAGTTGTAGCTGCAATGTTGGTGTATGGCCTAGAGACACAATTGCACAATCAATCATTAGTCGTGACCTATCTGTGGCCTTGCTGATCCTTGAATTTTTTAGGGGTTTCCATATTTAAAACTGGAAGCAATTAAATAGATTATTTTTCAACGCCTGTGACTTGGGTTGGCTGAGACTGGTCAGCAGCGAGGAGAAAACCTTCAACTGACCCTTCTAGAGTTGCACAGCTTCTTCGAATCAGTTTGGTTGAGCCATATACCATAAATATTGTATTAGTTGGTTCAGTTTCCAGAGAATCTGATCGTGTAGCAACCATCGCAGTTGGTAGTGCTCAGCTCTCCAGTATCTACTTTACTTAAGATGAGTATTTCCAGAGTTAATAAGTGCATTGTATGATCCATTCCCTGGCTTTGTTTACTGTCTGTTGGCTGTAATACACCATTGAACAGAGTCTCTATTTCCTTTGACTTCTCTTAAACTAGTTTCAGTTGCAGGTTTAACTATATTTTCACTAAGAACCGTCCAATTGTGCTGCTCCCTGGCCCGGACAAGTCATTTATTAATATGGACATAGAAGCTACATATGCAGATCGTATGATCAGATTGGCCATTGGGCAAAAAAAATTTCAGCTGGTCCAATAGGAAAAATTATTGTCTGAACTTCCTGATCAAACCGACTGAACGCAAGTTGTTTTCGTCTTTTGTTTTTCTTTTAGGGCTAGGTTGCACTGACGCGTTTTTCTCGTGATTGCGCACGCGATCTTGGTTAGAATGGAAATAGCAGGAACGCAAATGTTCACGCGATTCCAGGTGTGATTGCGCATCCATTTCCGTTTTGCAAAACGTTTTTGTGCAAACGCATGCGTTTCCATAATAGTAAATTTGCATGCGCAAACACGGACCCACGCGCAACAACGCACCAGAAACGCACACGCGTGTGATAACACACATGATTACGCGTACAATTTGATGCGCTGTAGTGGGGACAAATTAAAATAATCTATTTTGGGTACAATAAGGCAGGAAGGACCTGCTCTGTTTAACACCCCAAACGTTACTTTTTTATGTTGTACGTTCTGTTGTGTGCTACGTTCCACTGTATTGATCCTCATCCATTTATCCTGAGTGGGGGTATTGGGAACAACTTTAAGCATCAGAAATTAATACACTAGTTACCTGAGAGTTAAAGGGGGTGTTCAGCACAAAAAGGGACATATTTATGAATGCGCTATTTTGCCTTTAATGAACATTACCGCAATTTTAAATCTATGATCACAGTTGTATATTTTCAAATTTGATCGTACTATTATGATTGCCCGTACAATATGATCATTCGTAAATGTATGGCCGCGCTCATGCTTTTTACAATAACTCACAGTATCGGAAGTTTACGTTTTATTGAATATAGACCATAGATATGTTTAAAGGGCATGTCCACCCCCAAAACTATAATCCCCCCCACTATTGGCCCCACTCTGTAGTGTAATAAAATCCTTACCTTACACCCAGATCCAAATAGTATTCCTGTAATCCCCCCCCCCCAAAATCCCAAAAAGTGGCCACTAGGAGGATAGCAGAGTCTGCCTCCTGTCTCCCCTCCGGGAGAAGTTTGGCATGCGCACTGCAGGCCCCCCCTCCCTCTCCCTCCCGTTTCGCGATCCCTCCCTCTACCATAAAAACCCTTGGCAATATATTAGTATTCCTTCCCCCAGCCCCAACCGCTGTAAAAGATTTTTAAGAAAGTCACCCGAACTCTACTTACCTTCTCTCTCTCCCCCGGCGTTCTAAACAGCTGGCAGTTGCATCCTTGTTTGGCTGCTTCTCAGCCGATCACGGACGCGGCTGCCGGTCACGCCCCCCTCAGTAGAGATCTGAGCATGTGTGACCCATCCAAGATCCAATCAGTAGAACTCTTAGGAACATTCCAATGAAGTGGTGCATTCTGGGATGAAGAAGGACCATTGCAGAACCTGAAATGCCAGCTCAATTCTGACCACAGCAAAGCATAGCAAGGGGATTTTTCAAAAATAAAGACAATAAGTAGAATGTGTAATATAGATCAATCATTTAAATATAAATGGTTTTTTTTCTAATAAACCTGCAAAATTGGGAGATTTAACAAGAGACGCATTGCTCAGATTCCCTTCCTCACAGTTCACAGTAACCCACAAAAGGTTAACCTGGGATTGGGGCGTCTGCAGCAAATAGATGGTTTTAAAGTTTAATGGCGGATAAATATCTACTGTATTGTCCAAGCTCCATCGCCCCCTCAGTCTGGGATCTATCCAATGGGAAAAAGTGCTTCTTGCAGAGCGTATATATTCTCATTGGTTAGGCCCTGGGCCAGAAGGGGGGTGGAGCAACAACACAACAGTTACCCTTTGAAGACTTGTTTAGCATTCAACCAAAGCCACAAACACTCCCGATGATTTCATTTCCTGCAACTCCCTAGTGTAGTCATAACCAGGTCATGTCTCAAGCCAATTGGAGACAAGCAGCAAGAAAGCTGCCATCTTACTTAGCCCCATTACAAGTTTAATTGCCTTTTTACTGTTTACACTGTTTACTTGGTGTTTCCTCCTTGGAATGTTCGATATTTAAAAAAGATTTCTGTCTTATTTGTCATTCCCCTATCTTCCTTACAATCTGTCATCTTGTTTATAGGCCCCTGCACCTTTTACTCTGACAAACCAAATTCCTCAGCTCAGTCTTGTACATGGACCCAGACAGCTGTGCTGTGTAATGTGCTGGTTATTTTTACAGGGCTAATTAGTTTAGAAGCGTTTGTTTTCTATGCAGTTGATGGGAAGAGCAATACAGATGCTGCCCACAGCCAAATCCTATTTGCAGGTCAGAATAAGAGAAGGAAGGCTCCCAACTAGAGCTGAAAAGATCTGGGTTGTCCAACCTGTAAAGCTGGGTACACACAGTAAAGATGTTTGAAAGATGACAGATGGGATCTATAGGGAGACAACTGTGGCCGAGTTAATTTTTTGGCCTTTCCCAAAAGACTGCAAGGCCAACCTGAACTTTCGGCGGCTGCACACTTGTTCAGGAAGCTACACACATTGACGATAAAGCCCCGATACCGTTGGATCAGTATCAGGGCTTTATCTCTAGTGTGTGTACCTAGCTTAAAGGGCATGTCCACCCCCCAAACTATAATTTAACCCACTACTGGCCCCACTGTGTAGTGTAATAAAATCCTTACCTTACATCCCAGCTCCATATGGTTCTCCTGTAATGTCTGTCCAAAGTCCCGAAAACTGGCCAGCCGGAGGATAGCAGAGCCCATATAGGACTCTGCATGTGCACGCGGCTGTCGGTCCCACCCCCTGCTTGCATTTCAGTGCAAGCAGAGGGCCGGGGCAGTACGGCGAAGGAGAGAGGCATGGTAAGTAAAGATCGGGGAACTTTCTGTGAATAATAGTAATGCGGTTGGGGCTGGGGAAAGGAGCAGTACATAATATAAAAAGTTTATTAGAAGATGGACATGCACACTTTATATGCAGTTCAGCACTTGCTGGTTATATTCCCTGTGAGCAGTGATCACCTTATATGGTTATACCATTCATATACCAAAATAATATATCCACACGCAAAGGTGGAACTACCACTGGAGCAGCCCCTGCGATCACAGGTGGGCCCTTCTTCCATTTCCTACCACTGATACAGCCACACTTCTGTAGATGAAGCGCGGGGGGTGCACTATAGTTTTGCTGGGAGAGGATAATTTAGTTTAGTTACACCATTAGCACTATTTACATGTACACCATCAGTAGGTGGGGGTGAGATGCCTGCAGATCCCACCTCAAACCTCCCATCCACAATTCTTCCTCTCTTTGAAATGGTAACATTAGTGACTGCCTCAGATTCAGAAGTGGAAAACACAAAAACAAATAAAATATTCCCTGTAGGAATGAAACAGGGTTTAGAAACATAGCTAGAGACTAAAGGGCCAATATTCCCTTCTGATGGATCAGTAAACCAAATCACTGGTGTATCTAATGGGAATATTTCACCATGACCGATCACCTGGTCTATTGAAGAAAACACCAGTGGGTAAAAATATCTGGGGCATCTGATTCACCAGCCAGGATGAAATAATGATTGGGATGGTTGAACAGGTCGCAATACGGCTCATGTGTACACAGCCTAAGCAAACTTTGAGGATTATGTAATAAGATTGCTGTTTCACTCAGTATTGATCCTATAGCATATTACAGCTTGGGACACATGTGGGATCCCCCAACGAATGAGCAGCTGTGGATGATTATCATGTGATATAATGAGTTTATGCTAGTGGGAGTCTGGCCATGTACCCCAGTTATTTGGAACTCTATTGGTGTCTGTTTTTGGTCTTGGTGTAAATCCTTATACCATGGCTTATATTAGATCTCACTGTGCCACTATTAGGTCTTACTATGCCTTACATTGGACAGTGCTGCAAAGGGCTATGGGTAAAAAAAAACTTAATAAGACCCTAGGCAGTAGAGTACAAACCTCCAGTGCCTATGTAAATGTAACCTTTCCCGTAATGGAACAATTTCCCAGTACATTGTGTAAAATTAGAAGCATTCCATCCAACAAGTGATGAATAGGTTTTTAGAATGACTGAAATGCTTGTTGGGAAACCTAAAACCTTTAGAATGAAGCTCTGCATGGAATTGTCCCATATTTACCATGGCTCCCTCTTTGTGCCTCTATCTTATAAACGCCGCCGAAGCTGATTGACACGACACCTTTTTACCCCAAATAAAACCTTTATTTTCACTTTTGAGGTTCCTGGCTACCTTATTGGATGGGATGGTAACTTGACAGGATAGACATTAATTGTCTGATGAATGATGTCGGACAGGGAGGAAACATCAAACATGACACACTCAATCCCATTGATTCTGTTTACAAAATAACCATTTCTTTCCTAAACATGAGAATACAAATCTGGATGTTTATTTAATATAAGACGTAGGTGTCATTTTGATTCCCTTGCTGGGGTTTGCATCAGGCATTTTGATTTTTTAGCTCACAACCTCTTTCTGGGATTCAGGCCCCAGACAGAAATTAAATGAACAAAACAGAAAAAGTTCACATATTTTTATAGATACCTTACCCTTTAAAAAATGTCTGGTGTTTACCCACAGAGCACAGGAGCTGGCTGGGGAACCGAGATCACACAGCTCCGCCAAGAAGTTCTGCACTTCCCCATGATTGGGTCGGCACTGGGGTCAAGACAGGACTGGCCCAGTAGTCACAGGAGCAATGCAATTTAATTCTAATCTAAGTCTGATTGGGCCATGACTGCTGGTGTGATGTCACAAGGCTGCATAGAGTCAGACTAACCTGCCCATGGTCCCAATAACATCAAAGCTCTCAGGATGTCCCTTAGTGCCCCCAATGTAGTGTACAGTGAGATTTCTTCACTTGCTCGCACTTGGAAGATTTAACCCCACCCCACACCCCTAGATCCGTACTTACAGAGCCTTCTATCCCGCGGCGTTTCACATGACATCAGCCAATCACAGACACGGCTAGCAAGCAAGCAGCAGCCCGGATTGCCGCGGGAGAGAAGGGAGTGTAAGTAGAGATGTGGGGATTGTTTTAATGAAAATTTGTGGCATTTGGGGGTGGGTAGGGGTTACCTACCTTACCCCAAAAGTTAGATTTGGGGGTGGACATGCCCTTTAATAATAATACATTGGAAAAAATAGTTTAATTGGTATTTTAGACAAATGGAATCCACACAATACACTATTACTTTCCCATGAACCCCCACACTGGGTGATACCATTTCCGCATAAGTCTTCAGGTCTTCAGCTCACCCCAGATTGTGGATCAACCTAAAGCTTTTCCTTGGTACGCAGGTGTTAAGCTAGGTACACACCTAGCGATTTTTCCTCCTGACCAGAGGAAGGACAGTCGGTCCTGGAAGGACAGCCGCGTCCGACAGTTACAGCGACCGATCGTGCGGTCCATAGAGGACCACACGATCAGACGAGGTTTTCCACTATGTCCAATCATCCTTTTGTCCAATTCGGACGAACGATCGGTCGGACATGGCTGCATTAGGATGTGATAATTGCGGTTCGATCGACAGATACACTGAACTATCGGTCGATCGGACCGAAATATCTCATTGTGTGTACCCAGCTTAAATGTAAAGGTGAGACATTCATGATCATAGAATTCTAACAGTAAAGCAAACAGAGTTAAACATGTAAGTAGCCACTATTGAAAAACATTATTCACGGGAATCATCATATCTTTACTGTATAAATGTATTAGGTTTTCTCCCGTGGCTCTTCTTTCCTTCTTATTTGTAGGACTTTACTTTTAGACATCCAACAAAATCTTCTCCATAAAATCCATCCTATGGTGCTCTCTGGTCTCCCCACCTAGTAATGTTCCAACGTGGCTTCCCTTTTTTCCCTTCTAATCAACCTAATTAAACTCACAGTCATGTCTGGTGACCAGATCTAATACCAGGAACCCCAGAGTCTAGACCTCAGCCATATTCTTTCTATTCATTTCCTCTCAATGTGAGACAAGAAAAATTGTTATTAGCACTACCAATAAAAAGACAAAACCATCACAGTAAGCCATTTTGGTCGCCCTTTGTCGGGATAGAAGATTTTCCACATTAAGGTGATTCCATGGCAGAACGGAAATTATCCAATTTTATTTCTACGTAAACCATATTAAAAAATGCCTCTAAGGAATACTAAGATAAAGGGACACTATACTGAAAAAATTACTTTGCCTCATCTTAATCTATAATTGAATCCATGTAAGTAGCACTTACTCTGATTTGCGTATGTTGCTGCATGCCTTTAATTCAGCACACATTTTGTTTAGGAGCAGTATCCCCCCTCCCTCTTTTAACCACTCCCACTTCCATCCGACCTGACTTTTTCCCACAAACCAACTGTCAAGCCTACACACAGCATTCCAACTGTCAAAACTCTGTCACCATTTCAGCTACAGTAAAACTACTCACAGAATAGTTTTTGAGAGCAAGGGACTTGATTGACAGCTGAAATTTAAGAAGTTTTAGATTGGATATCTAAAGAAATATGGCAGATCAACAAAAAATGATACATTGGTGGTTGGGAAGAATTGTAGTTTCCAGTTATGGTCAGTTTAAAATAACCTATTTTTCAGTATAGATGCCCTTTAACCACTGAGGTTCCTACCTTCATGCAAAAGGATCTTCCAATCCTCCCTTCCTTCTCCTACTTGGCTTGAGTTGTGAAGTGCCTACACTAACCTCTTTCTGACTCAGTTGAACAGTGTAAAAACTCACTAGGTTTAGCCTATGTACCTCACAACACCAGTGGGGCCTATTAAAGGGCATGTCCACCCAAAAAAGTAAAATTAAACCCACCACTGGCCCCACTGTGTAGTGTTCAAAATCCTTACCTTACCTCTCTGCTCCAAATGGATCTCCTACAGCGCTTGTTCAAAATCCCAGTAGTGCAGTGTAGGAGCTGTCTGTGAGTCATCCGATCCCTGCTATTTCCCTACCTCAACAAGGACTGTGACATGGTGCCCTAGCTTTAAACAATTTTCCTGTAGTGTAGGGCCCCCTATGCCACCGCCAAGTGCCCTCAAAAAAAGATCAGAACTGTACTTACATGCCTTGTTCCCCCGGTGTTGGATGCTTCTTAAACAATCACAGACACGGCTGCCGGACCGTCCCCCTAATTGCAGTTCAGGCAAGCAGAAGGCTGAGATCTTAGCTTCGGGGGAATGAAGGATTGTAAGTACCGTTCTGATCTTGGCGGTTTGGGGTGGGATAGAGGGCCCTACACTACTGCAAAAGTTTTTTTTAAGGGTGGAGACACCCTTTAAAAGATCTGCCACCTCAGATCACTCAGTCCAGACCCTGACCCATCCATCCCTTCCTCCAGAAAGCTCTTTCCCAGTGGGACAATGGTGGTTGGTCTGGTTCACCCAGTAGAAGATTGCCTCTGGTGCTGCTCTCCTTCCAATCTAAAATAATCCAAATAAAAGTCCTAGAAGCTAGGCTAGGCTAGATAGGCATTTGATGATTCACTTAAACGTTTAACAGGTCAAATGGCAAAGAAAACATATTTTTACCAAAAAACTAAATTCTATTTGTAAGTTGTACAATGAGCCATTAAAGGACCCATTTGAGGAGGCCAGAGACCAACCCCAGTAGGCAAAATCTGACACCAAAAGTTCTATGGGGGCAACAGCAGAAAAATAGTCTTATATATTTGTATCCAAATGTTTATTATTTTATTAAGAATCCATTTTTAATAAAAATACTTTTGAAAGAACAAAGGGTACATCAGGGTACAAATGGCATCTTATCATCCATAACCAGTGGACACAGTGAGCTTGATGTTTATGACACGGTACATGGTTGGTAGGAACCAGATAACATCTCCTTGGAATGGTACGTGGTATTTCCGCTATGTTGCCCACCTCTTATACACGAACACTTGCTCATCACAAATCATTACCAATAATTTAAACAGGGCCCATTTATAGAGTGCGTGCTAACAAGCCGTCTTTAGTGCTAGTTCTCTAACTGCTAAGGTTACACGTTGTCTCTGCTGCTGGAAACACTTTGGAATGTTTTCACATTTTATTGCCAGTGAATTGTAGTGTAGAGATGGGCTGGGTACAAACTGATATTCTAGGTCATTGCTAATGTCACAGGCAAGGGTGTGTTAAAGGGCACATCCACCCTGGTCAGACCCTATTCCAACCAGATGGATAATTATTGTCCCCATTCTGGCAGAGGAAGATCCCTCGATGAATTCAATGAAGCTGTGACTTCTGACATCACAACTAATGATTGACTAATCTTAACCCTGCTGCCTCCTCTGCACATGCTCAAGTTACTAAAGGGAAGAGGTGGACAGGACATGTAATTTAAGGTTCTTACAGGTGCTATTGTGTATTAGATTCCGTATTCTAACTGCTCCTATGCATTGGAAATCAGAGAATAGATTGCCACATTTGGACCCAGCAGTCTATAAAATATTATGTGCAGAACCAAAACTATGGTGTAAACATTATTTAACATTCCCTTTAAACCTCTTATGCTATTCACGCAATATTACATGTATTTTATTGGTCTCCCCCATTAAATATCCAATTATAAACTAAATTTTCCTTTACTCCAAAGTATTCCTACACAAAGATTCAGTGGATAAAATTCAGAATAATCTTTATATCATTTCTTATTCATTGTCCCTCACCCACTGGGTATAGGCATGCTCAGTACTAGGGCTGTGCAATTTCATTGTAGAACTACCAACTTTTTCACCGAGGAACCCTGATTTAGACATTGACACACCCAATTTGTGAACCTATCAGTGTAATGAACCCCTGTTGGTTTGTTCAACTTTACTCAATATCCTTCACCCAGGGCAAGAAAATAATGTCACTACTGAGCTCCTTTCCCTTTCCCTTCTTTAGTAAAAGGGCAGGGCCATCATCTATCTATCTGTCATCTATCTATTTATCTATCTATCTCTCTCTCTATCTATCTATCTATCTATCTATCTATCTATTTATCTATCTATCTATCTATCTATCTATCTATCATCTATCTATCTGTCTGTCAGTCAGTCAGTCAGTAAGTCAGTCAGTTAGTCAGTCAGTCAGTCAGTCAGTCTGTCTGTCTGTCTGTCTGTCTGTCTGTCTGTCTATCTATCTATCTATCTGTCTGTCAGTCAGTCAGTCTGTCTGTCTGTCTGTCTGTCTGTCTATCAATCAATCAATCAATCAATCAATCAATCAATCAATCAATCAATCTATCTATCTATCTATCTATCTATCTATCTATCTATCTATCTATCTATCAATAGCAAATAGTGTGCACCTTACAGACTTTTTCTACCTTATAAGACCAGTGTTTGCCAACCAATACAGTGATAAGAGTAGACAGATTGAAAATACCATAAGAAAATATTGGGCTATAATTCAACAGGACCCTACTTATGGAAATATTTTTCCGGAACAACCAATGTTTTGTTATAAGAAGGGTAGATCTATAAGGGACACATTATGCCCATCAGACATTAAAACACAGGAACCCCAGAATAAAAGTACAAATAAAAAAAGGGGCACATTCCCATGTCTATCTCGCAATTGCTGCAACTCCATTCTACGAGGAGAAAATGTGAACCATCCCACAAAAGGACACAAAATCAGAATTAATACATATGTAACATGTTTATCGACACACGTAATTTACCTGATAAAATGCCCTTGTGGTAAGGGCTATGTGGGACAAACGAGTCGCAGCGTGAAAATCCGGATTCAAGAACATAAAAATGATATCCGGAATTTCACACCACAGGGACGCTACGACACTTCTGTCTCTAGACACTTTCATACTATGGGACATCAGGTCGCCCAATTGAGGTGGTGTATCCTAGAGAAGGTTAGGAAACCCACAAGAGGGGGTAATCTCACTAACCTATTACTAAGACAGGAGGCAATCTGGATAAAAAAACTACATACACTTACACCGAAGGGGATGAATGAAAGCTGGTCAATAAAGCCGTTTTTAATGTGAATAATTATTACTTGTGTCTGGTTTTCCCAACAGATTTTGATGTAACACGTGAAAAGTATCTTCTATCTATCTATCTATCTATCTATTATCTGTCTATCTATCTATTATCTGTCTATCTATCTATCTATCTATCTATCTATCTATCTATCTATCTGGCGCGAGCATCGAATCTGCGGGTAAAGTGTCCATTAAAACCTATACGCGAGTATCGAATCCGCGAGTAAAATGTCCATGGTATCTAGGCGCGAACATCGAATCTACAAGTAAAGTGTCCATTAAAGCCTATACGCGAGTATCGAATCTGCGAGTAAAATGTCCATGTTATCTAGGCGCGAACATCGAATCTACGTGTAAAGTGTCCATTAAAGCCTATATGCGAGCATCGAATCCGCAAGTAAAATGTACATGGTACCTAGGTGCGAACGAGCTTGAAAATAGCGCGAGTGAGAGTAAAATTGATCTTTGGAAAGTCCTGGATATTCGAACATGTTCCCCAGACCATTTCCCAGGTCCCACAGCCACTTACATTAAGTTACCATTGATATTTTAATTGTATTTCATTAGAACTTTCCATATAGTTCGAAAGTTCGTCCATCTCTATCTGTGACATGCTGTTACATAAGAGCTATAATCTGGGATAAAGTCCAACAGTGTCTTGATATGGGTGTCCCTGGTTGCTCTGTATTTGGGGTGTTTGGTTCCCACAATGCTGGCACCGTCTGTTCTCTCTTGGTTTGTATTCTGTGCTTACAGAATTCTACATGGAGTATTTCTGCTGGGCTGGATTCCAATTTTGATTGGTCGGGATAAGTGTCTGGGGCCCATACTTTGCTACCATAGAGTAGGATTGAGGAGATGACACCGGAGGTTTGAGGTGGTACAATGGTTTCCTTATCATTAAAGGATTATAAGGCTTTTGCTTTCAGAGTCTCTGCAGATGGCTTAGCACTCCCATTAAGGTTGATATCCCAGCGGAGACAAGTATATGTCTCTGTCCTGCTGAGCATTCAGTTATTCAATGTCAGCAAGGGGCCGTGAGTTGTTTTTTTGGTTGTTTTCCCTCTGGGACACCATCACTTCAGTTTTATTTGGATTTATGGGTTGAATTTCTCCAGGAAGGCTTCACTTGTAGGCCACTGAGTTGGTAATAGTGTCTCTCTCCCCCTCGATTCCAGATCGAATTCCCATTCTGAATGAAGCTGTAGGTAGAAGTGATGCAAGTCAAGTTATTGGATGAAATTCTTGCCATTGGAACTCTCTTTTTTATTCTTGGCCGCATCCTATCCCAATGAGTAAAAACGTCTGTACAATTGTAATAACATCTGTTCCATGGACAGAACACTGACTTATAACTACTATTGGATCATAGGAACCTTCGGCTACAGTTCTAATTAGAAATATCCAAAACAAGGTTATATTACAGTGATTAATGGAGTGCTGGCAGTCTCTTGGACTATAGTAGGGTTCCTTCTACTTGACTGAACACAAAATGTTAATCTGGCAGGGAGCGTAAACACGTGAATACTACATGTTTATAGACCGAATTACACAACATTTCAAGTAAAGGGCTGAGTTAACTGTATATGCTTGTATATATATATACATATTAATATGCGAGTGTAAAGTATATATTGTATGTATGTATGTACTATAGGTATATATTTGTTTTTTTATGTATCATACTTCACACAGAGCCCAGCCATGCCCCTTTATTGTTCATTTGTCTGCAATTGTTTTATTCTGAAGGGGGGATCAGGGTAAGAATTGACAGCCGGTACTTTTTATAATGATAAAGAGCTGCACTAAAGCCCTTTGAGCCATAGTATATGTGGTTTAAGGGAACATCATGCCTGCCACCAATCAGGTGACTCAAGGGCCTGATTGGTTTGTGGTCACATGGAACCCCTTAAACCATAATCCTTTACAACTGATAAGAAAATTTGCCAGTCCATTTTTAAACTATTTAAAATCTTTCCCCGATCTCCAGGCAATAGTATTATGGACCAGATTTGGACCAAAGTTTTTCCACCAGTGAACACAGCAGATGTCCACTAAGCTGGGCAAAGTGGAAATATGTCCGACGTAATAGCAAACTTGCATATGTGTGTACAATGTACTGCATGTATGTGCTTAGTATATATTCTTAACCTGTACGAATGCACGTGTTCCTGTATGTGTATGTACAGTGTGCATGTATAAATTGTATTATGTGTTGTGTATACAGACAGTAGAGCATGACTGTGAGTATGGACTGTGTATTCACTCTTGGTACATGTTAACCAATGGTTTGAGATTGCAATACATCTTTCTTTTTTTAAGCAACATAACTTATTAAATAGGGGCATCACATCCATGTAACACGATGAACTAATTACCATAAACCATGAAAGCTCCGGCTGAATTATTTATGTGTAACAGGTTTACTTTGAATGGCCCTAGTGAAACTGGATCAGCTGTTACTTACTAATAGGTAATACTGCACTGTTCTGTATGGTCCCATCAAATAACACACAAGCACAGAGAGACCTTCTCAGACTGAGGGTTCTACTGGCTTTGCAGGTCTGTGGCGCCATCTGTGCCCACTGGGGTTCACACCTGGAAGTGACACAGATGTGAAACTGCAGCAAATCATGTGATAATGTTCTAATTAGTGATTTAGTGAAGGGGCAAAAACACACAAGTGTGGAGGGATTAGAGAGGAATTTGGCAGGTTTTTTTTATGGGCGCCACCTGGTGCTGGAAACTAGTATTGTTCTACTCACCATGTTTCTTGGGGGGGGGGGGTAGATGGGTGGGTGTGCATCATGTAAATTTACTCCTGTAACCATTCCTAATCCCTACCTATGTTATGTTGATATGAAACTATTTAGGGTTTTACAGTTGTGGAGAACAGTTTTTGCCATCTGCTGATGCTGCCATCTTGTGGTTACAATGGTAAATGCAGGCTGAGCACATTTGCTCTGTAATCCTGTAATGTTCACAGATCATTATATATTAAAGAGTCTCCTCACAAAGCTTTTTTTAAGGGCTGCCATGGAAATTTCCCAGAAGTCTACATTCCCTGTTTTTGTAAGGCAATTAAGAGGTACTTAATTGCTCTAGAGACTGTCAGCCTTACCCAAATTCTATGCACAAGACTCTTATTTATCAGGAGTGGGCCCTCGCATATGTTGGAGGCAGGGTGTTGCTGAACCACTACTCTAGGTAGAATGCAATAAATGGGTGCAGGTGGTTCTTGAACTTAAACAGTATCTTATTTATTAACAGAACAATATTAATAAGGCATTGCAATTAGCACAATATAAGTGGCATAGCATGGCACAGATATCACATAAATACTCACAAACCAGAGGAATCAGAAACAGCATAAATAGCAATAAGCTTGTTAGTGCCACCCCAGCTCTCAGGTCACTGTAGTGGAATTTCCTTGTTGGAGCTCAGGCTACTCACTAGCTACCCTACTCCTATCTATCACTCCTGGAGTGATTTATAACAGAATATAATCTCACCAAACTGTTATCCCAGACTCGTCCCCTCTCCTCTGGGGAAACTCCAGTAAGTAGAAAGAGGCTGAGCACATGGTAGCTCTCCCTTTTATACTTGTACAAAGTGGCCCCTACTGGCCAAATCTTGTCAGAACAAGAAGACTAAAGGGAAACTAGTTTATAGTTCCCTACATTTGCATATACTGAAGGAGAGCTGTGAAGCCTAATTCTCTCCCTATCTTATTTAATTTGTTAGTGATGTCTGTCGATAGGCGATTCACACTGCAAAACCAGAGGCCTACACTACACTGATGATGGCTCAATAAAGCCGAAAACCGGTCAGTAGTTGGCGCTCTGGTTTTGTGCTTAGCTTGTGGCATTCTGTTAAAACCTTTTATTAGGTGAAGCATTTTGGAAGGGCTACTATGGAGATTACCAAGAAGACTAACTGTTCCTTATGATTTTTTCCTATATTAAGGAGTCTCCTCCCTCTGGATATCAGGGAGATTTGATTCCAACTCTCATTCTAGCTACGCCAGTGTGTCAGTTGATTGGGTAATTAATCCAATAAATAAAATGTGTGGGGTTGATCTGCTATTCTGCTCTGAAGGTTTTTATTCACCTTCAGATAATGAAGGTTTAATTTACATTCAGATAGGGACACTATTAAGAAATGCAGTGCCCAGAGCTGTGCTAAGATCAGGTTCACTTCATTATCCTCCCCCTGCAGCTCCCTGAACCATGTGGTTTCTATAAGTGTAACTATTAAAGGGGAATATCAGATTAAAAGGATTTTTTAGGGGATTGTTAGGAGATTCTGGATGATTGAAAGCAATGTCTAGGATACTGTGTCAAATTAATCTTGTGGAATTTGTGAGAGACTGAGCCTGAACACATATAATATCTACATATGACAGGGCTGTGTACTATGGTGTGCCAACACTATTTCTTTTCATTTTATCATTTATGGCCACCTGTAAATGAGACATCTGTGCCAATCCCTCTAGTAGGAAAACTGTCATCTACCCATCCCATATCTTTTCATATTATGGGAATCCAAAAGGAACAGAAATGTTTGGGCAAGGTTTGATTCCAGCAATTCTGCATCCCCTTTAAAGGGGAACTTGGTCCAAGTTAAGGTTATGATTATGAGCTTTATTTTTTGGCCAAAGAAATGTGAAAACTCCATCTGAATAATTTTACATGGCCCAACGTGTTGTTTCTAGTGGGATTGTTAAAATTCCAAGCAGACAAAGGCGCTAAGAACCTTCTTTCAGTTTCATTGACAATACCTGGTGGCATCTTCCCCTCCTTTTCCCCAATTCAACTTAGTAAATAGTCTTCTATGACCTGGATGGACAAAGGTTCTCTGGCAATTAGAGGGAACAGGTCTGAGAGTCGACACTGGAATCTCTCATACATATTATGGGGCAATGCATTATCGGCCATCTTTGTCCAATAAACAGCATGGCGTAGCCAATGTAGTAATGGCTTAGTTAAGATTACCGCAACAATTTTGTGCTAATCTTAACGACCAGGTTCCCATGATGCAGTAAGTCTCACAAGGGACTTCAAAGCATCTCGGGATCCCGGCCCGGTAAAATGTAACTTTTTTAGTACATTGTCCCGTATGTATTTTATTTGGGGCTGTGACTGGTTCTGTTATTGATTAGATGACTAATAGTCGGAAGTTTATTGTGATTATTTGTTGTTTTCTCTTAAGGTGTCGAGTACAATGCTACAGAGACAATTTCATTTTTTTCTCCTTATGAGATTTTTGCTTTGTACCCAATGATTTTACTGATCTTTTAGCTGGAATATTGAGGGAGGTTGGGAGCACATATGATGGAGCGTTATTGGTATGTACTGATACCACAGCTCATTCTGCCTTGGCCATACTCAGTATATAACTACCACACTAAAGGAGAGGAATTGCAATATGGCTGCCCCATTTTTAGCATGTTGATATTTTAATATTAAAATAAACATTACGATTAATTAGGGAAAATGCGTTCAAATGTATAAGGTTTCCGACAAAGGTGACATCAATCAGATACATATTCACCCACCAGACAAAGGTCACCATTAAGGGCCCACCACGCACATACATCTGCAGAACTGCCAATCAGCAGAGCAGGATAAAGCTTGACAAGGGGCAGGGTGGGTCTCTGTTACATGGGTGTCTGCAGTAAATATGGCTCCATGTTACATTCCAATTCCATCCTGTCTTTGTGTGATGAAGACCCTGTATTTGCTGGATTTACAAAAGTCGTGGTAACATTTTTAAATTCTGATCTCGTGACTGAAATGTACACTACTTATTTCCATTGGTTTGTATGGATTTCTTGGGTCACTAACACTTACAGTCGGTACCTGTATTGAGAAGCGATCCCATGGTCCCTCTTCAGAGCTCTCTTACCCCACATGGGTGTTGTTTCCCTGCCAGCGTCTTGCCTTGAACTTGATGGACAACACAATACCGGAAAAGTTCTCTGTGCACCATATAAAGAGGAACTAGAAAGGGAAAGTTTAAGTATAAACTTTGAATTTGGCTTGAAATGCCGCATTTTGGAAGGGAATGTGTGTGTTTGTGATGCAGATTTTAAAACTCAATAATGCCAATGATGAGGCAATTGTTGTTTTTTACTTACCCTTTATATATGACTATCACATGAATTAAAGGTAGGTCAGTTGGTGTGTACTCGTGTCTGGTTAGGGGATAAAAGTCTTTTTTGATTATTGGTTAAAATATCTGTTGTATTCAATTAGATCAACTGGACTTGAAGTTTAGTTCTTGAAGACGTTTCACTAGTCATCCGACTGGCTTTCTCAATTCAGAATGACTTGTACAAGAATCTGTGGCAATTATGTACCCTGGAAAGTCCCAATTAGCATATCACAGCCAGGACTCAGCCGTGTACCTGCATCTTAAGGATAAAGGACATAACTTTGAAGATTGTAATGTTAACATACTGGCGAAGGAACGTGACTGGTTCAAGAGAGGTGTCAAGGAGGCCATTTATGTGAAAATAAAGAAACCAAGCCTAAATAGAGGTGGGGGGGTTCGACACCAACTGTCTGCCATGTACAATGTTGTTTTAACACCTTACTCTGGGCGTTCCTATAACACCTCTTAGCCACTATCCAATCACACCCTTAACACCTGGCTGTGATATGCTAATTGGGATTTTCCAGGGTACATAATTGCCACAGATTCTTGTACAAGTCATTCTGAATTGAGAGATCCAGTCACTTAGCTGTGATATGCTAATTTGGATTTGGTGAGTGTAGTTGTCCTTTAAAATTTACTTTAAAATCCAGTTTCTTATTCAAACCTGCAGAATAGCTATTTTACCCAATTGCATGGCCTTAATCAGTTGGAGAAATGCATTTCACTCCATACTAAGGGTTTCCTGGCCTTTATTAACCAGCCTGTGTCCTTATACCTTTATATGTACACAATTTGGATATTTCTATGATCCTTATAATTTACAGTTGGGGGTGCATTATCCACTATATAATACACAAGTGATCTTCTTTAACATAGGACCTGCTATGTAGATGAGTGATTTTTATAAGGATATGTTCCACTACAGCTCCTCCAAACATAAACAGCTGATATGGGCTAAAAAAAACAACAAACTTACCTGCAAACCTCGCTCCGCTGGAACAGCAAACAGACACCGCTAACCCGATAAACCCAAAAGCCCAGCATAAATCAACGAAAAAGTGCACGCCGCAACTGAAGGGCAGACATGCGCACTCTACCAACGGAAGCCAAAACCAGTACTGGTGCGCATGCGCAAACGGCACATAACAACGCCGCGCACAATCTACAGGAAATCGGCAGGGGGGAAACAACCTACTAAAAAAACGGAACAAACTACCCGAAATTTAAATAATACATAAAACAAACACAACAAAGCTAAATAATATATAAATAAAATGCAAATAATAACAAAAAACCCAAAACAACTTATAAACTAAAATTAACCAATAAACTAAAATAAAAAGCACACCTATATTAATAAACCAAACCAAACCTCTCACAGCAAAGCAAAATCACCACAAAGAAACAAACCAGTTGGATACAAAAGGAAAACAATTACAATTCAATATACATTCAAGAAAATTTACATAAAATAAAAGAAACAACACAAAACAAATTTTAATTTACACTTTTTATAAATTTTTACCATCATTAACGTCTCTTATTTAAAATATAACAACTTGTGTATTATAAGAAATAATGCGCCCCATTACAGTGTTAATATACGGCAATTACGCCACCTCGGCGTTCCCTGACCTGTATAAAAGCACTCGGCCTGCGGCCTCGTGCTTTTATATGGTCAGGGAACTCCTCGGTGGCGTAATAGCCTTATATTACACTGTTACAGCCACACGAGGCTGTAACATAATGGGTCATGGGGAGCCTGCAACTGGAGGGACCATGGGGTCCATGAGTGGGAGGGACCAGGGGGGCTGCAAAGGGGAGGAGGATTAACTGACAGTTTCAGAGCAGGAAGTGCAGGGGACCTGGTGATGCTGCTGCCATATCACACACAAAAATGTAAATATCTTCAAAACTAAGCAAAATAAACAATGGAAATAAATTGCAAAAATTCTCAGGGGAGCAATTCCTATCAATTTACCTAAAGTCATTTTTTGACCACAGTTCCTCTTTAAAGCTATTCAGTAAACTTGCCATTACCACATCTGCTGGAAGACAGCAGTTCTCACTGTAAAGAAACCTTTCCTAACCTGAAGATGAAACTTCTTTTCTTACTGTATATCTGTATATCTGTTATATTAAATTAGATCAACTGTTTAATTCTTGAAGATGTTTCGCTAGTCATCCGACTGGCTTTCTCAATTCAGGATGACTTGTACAAGAATCTGTGGCAATTATGTACCCTGGAAAATCCCAATTAGCATATCACAGCCAGGTGTTAAGGGCGTGATTGGATAGTGGCTAAGAGGTGTTATAGGAACGCCCTGGGTTAGGTGTCAAAACAGCATTGTACATGGCAGACAGTTGGTGTCGAACCCCCCCACCTCTATTCAGGCTTGGTTTCTTTATTTTCCCAGCAGCAGGAAATGGTCCTCAGGTCAGAGTGCGATGGATAGCCCAACCTTCTCCTACCTCCAATCCCACCTGTGGAGATGCCTCCAAATCGGCAAGTCCCAGAGAAGCAGCAGGAGGACAAGGGCCGAACGTCACAGTGCAGGGACTGCCAGCTATAATTGACATAGAAGAGACGGTGCCCAGGATGATCCAGTGGGGAAGAATCACGGGACAAAACCAAGTGCTCCCAACCTGTGCTGCTCTGTGACTGTATTGTTACCGCCCAAGTTTAAAGCAGCCACAGCAGTGTCGCTGGCACCTTGAGCCACCTGAAAGAGCAGCTCCTTCTGCAAAGCAAAGGGCAGGATGGGGACAGTCACCACTGTGTCCTCATCTCTGACTGTCTGGACTCTAGAAGGTATCCTGCAACTACCTGTCAGCACCAAGGACAGTGACCCTGCCAAGCACAGGATCTGATCTTACAGCACATGGGTGAGTAGTCAGACTGGACACAGTCATGTTTAGGGCTGTCTGTGGTACAGTATATATAATATATATATGTGCAGACTGTGGGCTTTCCATCACTCTAGGGAAGTTTAGATATTGATTAACCCTTTAAGAATTTCCCATTTTTGTCACCTGTAACTTAACTATTACAACAAGATTTTCATTACACCCAATGGGATTGAACAACTACAGGTGACCAATTGTACCAATAGGAGGACAGGTTATTCATCAGTTTGTGTGTCAGTCACTGGAACATTTTGGTGGAATGTATTTTAATTATTATACAAATATCGGCATGTTCGGTAAGCTCTGAAGCCGCCTCTGCCAGATCTGCCATGCAACTACTGGGTGACCTCTTTCTGCAGTTAAAGGAATAAGTATAAAATTAGTTACATTTATATAGGCCTATAATTCTATTGTGTGGTCCCCACGGTGGTCAGGGGCCACAAATGAGGCCCTTGAGGTCAAATGGGTTGGGCACCCCTGGCATATATGATGCTGCTATTTCTTTGACATCCTTTCTAAATATGGGACAACCGTGTTCTTTCTCCTGTTGTGCTTCTTTCCTTCACTGGTATAGTATAGTATATAGTATAGTATTTGAGGTTGACTAAAGACATACGTCCATCCAGTCCAACCCATCTAGCAATATCCTCATTTCCTGCCTAACTTGATCCAGAGGAAGGCAAAAAAACCCCACCAAATTTATGAAGGGGGGAAGAATTCCTGACTCCAAGTGGCAATCAGAAATTTCCCTGGATCAACTCTACTTTATGTATCAATACCAGTAACTTGTAACATTCCTTGTTTGCAGAAACTCATCCAGCTTTTTATTAAACTGTCCAATGAACCTGCCATAACAACGTCCACTGGAAGACAGTTCCATAGCTTTACCGTTCTCACAGTGAAAAACCCTTTCCGAGCTTGAAGCCTAAACCTTTTTTCTTCAAGTCTTAAGGGATGTCCTTGTGTCCTCTGACATGTTCTATTGGTAAACAATGCCCCAGATAGTTTATTGTATGGCCCTTTAATGTATTTATACACAGTAATCATATCCCCACGCAAGCGCCTTTTCTCCAGCGTACATAATTGTAACTTTTCCAGTCTCTTCATATTCAAGCTCCCCAATCCCCTTATTAATTAGTTGCCCTTCTCTGAACTCTTTCCATTTCAAAGATGTCCTTTTGTACAACAGATTCCAAAATTGCACTGCATATTCCAAATGAGGCCTTACCAATGCTTTGTAAAGAGGGAATTACATTTTCCTCCCTTGAATCCATACCTCTCTTTATACAAGACAATCCATGCTGGCTCTGGCTGTTGCCGCCTGGCACTGCTTGCTACCTTTAAGTTTGTTTATCCACCAAAACTCCAAGATCCCTTTCCAACAGGATTCACTTAACACAGAGCCATTTATAGTATAAGTAGCACCAAAATTAATCTCATCTGCCAACGCAGCCAATGTGACAATCTATCTAGATCCCCCTGCAACGATTGCACATCTTCTGAAGTTTTTAATGGTCAACATTAAACAGTTTTGTGTCATCAGCAAAACCAGAAACCTTGCTGAACATAACCACTTCCAAATCATAATAAATAGATTAATAGAAGCGGCCCCAACACAGACCCTGTGGCACCCACTTAGCACTTTAGTCCATAATGTCCATTAGTCCATAATGATGAAGCCCCATTTACAACACTCTCTGCATCCTATTCATTAACCAATTTTCTATCCATGTACAAATGTGACTCCCCAGACCAACAGACTCAGCTTATACATTTGTCTACTGCTATGCCAGAGTCTAAATTTCTACTTACTTCCTCATAAAAGCCAAGCAAGTTAGTTTGACAAGATCTATTCCTCCTAAATCCATGCTGGTTACTACTATAATGTCAGTCCTTGAAACATACTCTAGAATATGTTCCTATTAAACTTTCAGTATCTTCCCCACCACTGAAATAAACTTACAGGCCTTGTACCCAGCTGTGAACGACTACCCTTTTTGAAAAATGGAATAACATCAGCCTTTTTCCAATCCAGGGCACACCACCGGACATGAGGGAATCTGCAAAAATAAGAAACAATGGCCTAGATAAAACTGAACTTAGATCCTTAAGTATCCGAGGATGTATTTTATCTGGTCCAGGAGATTTATCAATATTAACCTTATTTAGTTCTTTCTGTACATATACCTCGGTTAACCAAAGTGCACTGAATCTTTATACCATTATTGCTACTATACTCTATGATATCTGTACTTGGATCTTCTATAGTGTATACAGAGGAAAAAAAATTATTCAAGACATTTGCTTTATTGCCATCCTCCGTAACTAACTTATCCCCATTAATTAATGGTGCCACATTCTCAGAGGGAAGAGCTTTGGATAACAGGTAGGCCAGTTATTGTGAGAATAGTCTCTATTATATATCACTCCAGGAGTGATAGATAGTAGTAGGGTAGCTAGTGAGCAGCTCAGCTCAACAGGAGGTTTGTAAATACTAGAGTCCTGGGTATACACCCAAGAATAGGACATAGCGCGACATAGTGGGTAGAAGATTCCACTACAGTGACCTGAGAGCTGGGGTGGCACTGACAAGCTTATTGCTATTTATGCTGTTTTGATTCCTCTGGTTGTCTGTGAGTATTATATGATATCTGTGCTATGCTTTGCCACTTATATTGTGCTAATTGCAATGCCTTATTAATATTGTTATGTTAATAAATACGATAATGTTTACGTTCAAGAACCACTGGTGCCCATTTATTGCAGTCAACTAGAGTGGTAGTTCAGCAACACCCTGCCTCAACATACGCGAGGGCCCACTCTGATTTATAAGAGTCTTGTGCATAGAATTTAGATAAGGCTGACAGCCTCTAGAGCAATTACATGGGCAATATATGTCTAACAGAATCCAAGTGCAGAATGTGGTGATCCATTTGCAAATATACATCCATCCCACATTGCAGAATGGCCCTACATATGACATGTCTTTTTTCTACTTTATCTCACACCAGCACTAGATGTGGGGCTATTATGTCTATGCACATGTCTGTATAGTAAGACATAGGGTTTACAGCAAAGATGGATCTATCTCAGTCACTGTTGTCTATCTTATTGGTCTCACTTCCGCTAAATCTTTTTCTCCCTTTCCTATTTGCTGATGATGATATTATTGATGAACCCTAATCTTGTTTATTCTATTTGTATTAGTTATTATTGTATGATGATGTTGTAGGTATTGTATTGTATGAAATATTCCTGTCAATAAATATGTTAACTGTCTTACTTACTCTGTGTGATCTCTGTTTGGGTAACACCAGTAGTTTTTCTATTGAGGTCTAGAAAATAGAAACAATGACATTTGTACTTATGTAGCACCAGCTTGGGAGCCATGACAGGGCACAGTCAAATAAGTCGCACTGACTCTCTAACTCCTTTCACCTACCCCAGACTTACCCTTTCCCCTTCCTCTCTTTTGTTCCTCCCAATAAAAGACCACACACCATAAGTTGGATAGAAAAGGCACGCATCCTTTGCTTAATTAACTATTCAAATAAGCAACAGTATTTCCACTGTTAACAAACCATTATATTATATAAATAACATATTAACAGATAACAAAATATATTAACAATATTTAACAGGTATCTTACCAATTCTACATCTTATGTAAACTTAGTGCAATGCTCTAACTCACTTGAACCCTTTCTTAACCATCCCCTTACTCATTTGCCCTCTCCACCCTGTAACACTATAGAAAAGGGGGGGGGGTGGGATCCAGCTCCCACTTTGCTGCCTGCCTGCCCCAAGACAGTTGAGCGCCTTGACTGCTGAACCGGAAGTCCTGGTCCCCTGTCAAGCCCTCTTCCCTGCCCTCGACAAGTCCCTTCGGACCCCTAACATGGAGTGTCATTGTGCTAGTGTCAATGGTGCATTAACCTATGTGTCCCCTGCAATAATATGGAACTTCTACAAGGTATCATTTAGACAATGAAAACAAAATAAATGTAGGATGCAGAACAGGAAATAACTGATGGCTTTATTCTATATATTGGGGGTAATCCCCTGGGAGGTCTTTCAGCTCTGATCTCGCTATATTCTAGACAGTCCCTGCTTGCTATGCTTACCGGATATTAAAGTGATGCTAAGGGGAATGTGGGGCCTTGAAGAGAATTATTTGGGGCTTAGAGGGAACTAAACTCAAAAATTGGACCATTTTATGTTGCTTCCAGCTGAAAATAATTCAAGGGAGTAGGAGAGTTTATTCAGGGTTAAACTTACTTGCCAGCGCGACACTCATGGCTTCTAAATAGCAGATGGCATGATGTCCCAAATGCCTCCCGTCTTATGCGCATGTGCGTCAATGATAAAGATAGGGAGCATATCAGGATATCACAATAGCTCGGTGATCAGCGTGTTCAGACGTGCGTGTGAGCCCCAGCCACCCTGCATCGGTTCTATTATCACAGGTAGGTGGGGAAAAGCTATTCTACTCCCTATGAAATATAGATCTAACTGAAAGCAACTTAAAATTACGCCCAGTCGCGCACTTTCACGTGTCGCTAGAAGTTGTTTAGAAGTGTTATAACTATGTCTACAGTTTTATTTTAAAAGTGGTTTAGCTGAACCCGCTGCGCTGCTGCAGTGTCACAGCACATAGAGAGAGGCAGAAGTGGAGGGAGTCATGGTCCAGGGTAGGTGACGTAACCAGTGAGTAAGAGCTGTGATTGTGACTAGCTAGCTAGACCCTTGGTGCTTGCGAAATACTACATATGATTCTTAAGATGTAAGGATTCCACTCCTGTGGTTTTTGTTACATAGTGTCAGAAACCTCTGGTCGCGTCCACTATTTCCAATCAGTTATCGGAAAATATACTCCAAGTAACTGACAAGTCAGTAAAACAGAACAGACCAGGAGGGGTAGTGAACAAATCTATATAGCACAACTTAATATTTCTCAATACGAAGGCTGCCACCACATTGTGAGACAGAGAGATGACCTGCTAAATATGTCTAACAATCCTGTAAGAAATAAATGATTAATGATTTTATATCCTTTATTAAAAGGTAAAAAGAGTTGAGAGAAAATGGGATAAAAGAAAGAATACTTAAAGGGCATCTCTACCCTCATATTAACTTTTATCTGTATTGCAGGCATGCTCTCCCACCCCAATCGCAAGTTAGAAGTTTAAAATCGATTCCATACTCACTTTCAGATCCTGGTTCCAGCGTCGTTTGGTCCAGCTCCTCTGTGAGGATGAAAGTGTTTTGCCAGGTGAAGGTTTTGAGGAGAGAGATCGGGAGGAAGGAAGGGGGATAAAAGGCTCCTCTGTGCATGTCACCATCCTCTGTAGGCAAGACAGAAGGCAGCAACGTTTGGACAGGAAGACAGCCACTACTCTTCACTTTCCTGGATTTTGGACATGGAGTCATGGACTGCAGGAGAACCATAAGGAGCAGGAATGTAAGGTAAGGATTTTTTTAAACAGTACAGTGGGCCCAATAGTGGGTTAAATTTTAGTTTGTAGGGGTGGACATGACCTTAACAATAAATAGCATCTGAAAAGTCCATTAGCAAAGCCCAGGAAACATGTTAATCAATATGGGAAAGAATAACAAAGTCCAAAATGATATTCCCTAATGGAAGCCAATATATGGCCATCCGATTGGCTAGTTGTTCCTTGGTTTGATGTTTATGACGAAATCCTGGGATGAATCCACTATTCCAATTTATCCTTTTTCCTGAAAATGGGAGCAATTTGACGTCACAGACGGTAGATCTGTGGATGCGGAGCGAGCAACCGAGGGTTTTGAGTAAATGGTTATTGATCCAAGTATAAACCGAGGTTCAGTTTTCAAGCTATTTTTTAGAAGATGGACAAACTTTTGAAAGTTCGGTCTGTTTTCGAACTATAGGATATTTCGAAAACGGACCCATTAAAGTCAATGGGAGTCAAATAGTTCGAAAGTTCAAATTAAACACAATAAAATATCAATGATAACTTAATGTAAATGGCTGTGGGACTGGGAAATGGTCTGGGGAACATGTTTCAATATCCAGGACTTTCCAAAAATCAATTTTACTCTCATTCCGCTACTTTCGAGCTCTCACGTTCGAAAACATTCGATAAACGATATTTACCGGCGTATTAGTATAATAGATATTTACTCGCATATTCACGCCTCGAACGTTTGAACATTTTCGTAATTATCGAAAGTCCGAAAATTATCGAAAGTCTGAGAAATCCAGGTCAGGATAGTTCGAGAAGTCCGAGTCCGTTCGAATTCGAATAGTTCGGCTCGAACTCGGGTTCGAGTTCTAGTCCATTCTAACTAATAGCAGTAATTCTCACATATTATATTGTCTCCTGTACCAACCAAATACAGTATATGTATTAATACCAGTTATTCTCAATATTATATAGTATCCCTGTACCAACCAGAACTACAGTTATAGTATTAATACCAGTAATTCTCAATATTATATAGTATCCCTGTACCAACCAGAACTACAGTATATGATAATACCAGTAATTCTCATTATTATAGTATCCCTGTACCAACCAGAACTACAGTATAGTATTAATACCAGTAATTCCAATATTATATAGTATCCCTGTACCAACCAGAACTACAGTATGTGTATTAATACCAGTAATTTACAATATTTTTTAGTTTAGAAACTTATCCCGGCTACTTTTAAAGCTATTCAATGAACTTGCCATTACCACATTGCTTGAAGAGACAGTTCCACAGTTTCACCTTCTGAAGATGAAATTTATTCTTCCCAACAGGATGTCCACGTGTCTCTTATGTGACCTATTAGTGAACAATGCACCAGAGAGTTATTTATGGTGTATGTGGCACAAGGATTGCTAAAGGGCATGTCCACCCTAAAAAAAACTTAACATATGTAGGGGACCCTAGCCCACCCCCAACTGCTAGTTTTGTTTGTTGAAAAAAAGCTGCAGAACTCTACTTACATTTCTTTGATACCCCGGCGCTCTATCCAGGCTCTCTGTGCTGGAACTGCAAGCAGGGGACTGGACCAGCTGCCGACAATACAGAAAGCGCAGGGGAATGAAGGATTGTAGAGTAGAAGTCTGCAGTTATTTTTAACAAACAAACCTAGTGGTGAGGGTGGGCTAGGGTCACCTACAAATGCGAAGAGTGTTTAGAGGTGGGCATCAGGAGGAAAAAGAGCTCTAGAGGGATGGAGGGAGGGGAGTTGGGGAAAGGGTCCCTGCGCATGTCACAATACCCCAGGAGGACAAATTAGATGCAGAAACTTTTTGGCTGGAAGACAGCTCATATTCTTCAGTTTGGACAGACATTGCAGGAGAACCATTTGGAGCAGGGATGTAAGGTAAGGATTTTTTTTAACATTACACAGTGGGGCCAGTAGTGGGTAATTTTAGTTTTGGGGGTGTGGACATGCCCTTAAACTGAAAGCATAACCTTACATTTATCATCATTGAATCTTATCTGTCCACTCTGCTGCCCATTTTGATCTAGGCCAAATGTAACGATCATGCTAAATTTCAATATTGTAAGGTGGGCTTAAAGAGCAAAAAGCCTCCACAGAGAATAAATAAATAATGAAGTAAATAAACAATAGGGACTTCACAGCCTCATGCTAAAAAACAGCATTGCCCAAATAATTCAAGAAATAAGGAATAGTTTCTCACTCCCAGCATTCCTGGAAACATGCAAATTTATAAGAGATGTAAAAGAATGTGAGATTAGGGATGGACTAGAACTGAACCCGAGTTCGAGCGAACTTTCTGAGTTTGGAGAAACTCAAACTATCTGAAATAGTTTGGGTTAAAACTAGTTTTATTATCCGGACTAGTGGGACTATTTTAGAAATTCTCGAACACATTCGAGAATTCTGAATGTACGAAGATTTTGGAACGTTCGGCAGCCTCTAACGGCTGCTTCCGAAAACCCCCGAACAGCCAGAGATTCCCGAAAAATCCGCTGCGGATTACCGAACGGCCGTCAATCCGGCCAACGTTCAGGGGACCGCAGCTGAAACCGGACCCCCTCCCAGGTCTTACAGGACCATTCTGCCCTGACAAGGCCCTTTGGGGCTTAAGGGGTCCTACAGCTCGAGCCAGGACCCCCCTCCCGGCCTTGTAAGGGCCCTTGCGGCTCTAAAAAGAGCACTTGGGGGCGTCTGTCTCCATTCAGTGACAGGGCGCTACGTCCATTTTTGCTGGTCACAGAGGCCTGTAAGGTAAGTTACACTGTAATATTTCGGAAAGTTCATTCGAACTTTTGACGATTACACCCCATTGACTTTAAAGGGTCCGTTTTCGGACTTTCGAACTTTTTTCGAAGTTCGCCATCTCTAGTGATGATGAATCTATAAGTCTGAGAGGATCCTAGCCTTGGCTGGTAAAGTTGGAATGTAAGTCCCTCTCTCTTGTTGAATGGAAAGGTTTCTATTCAGACACAGTTTAGATGGTGTTAAAGGAAAAGTTGAAAGGTTAAACCTGTAGTTGAATATGTTCTCCTCTAGTTTCCCTGCTCTACTAAAAGCTCCAATTGCGGAACTAATGTGCACTTGTGGCCGGTGCAGTATAGTGTGGCCTCAACCTTAGTGTAATATACAGTAAGTATAAGAAACGTAGGCTATGATTAAAAAGTAAATAAATCCCTGTTTTATAAACAGAATTATTCATAATAATAAACGTTCAGAACTGTTTGCACTTTTTAAAATTCTTGCCAGAGATGATTTAAACCAAATAAAGGTAAGGAAAAATAAAAAGAATTGGTAGGTTCGGTCCAATGGATTGCAATATGGAGGCAAATTTGAGAAAATCTCTTGGGAGTTAGCACCTGGAATATTAAGGAATATAGATTATTAACAATGTGATGCTACTGTAGTATTCTGATTTCTTGTAATCCTATGGATGATTGATGATTGACGTTTATGATTGTATGACCAGAAGACATTTACGGGTACAATTGTAAAAGGATTGGCTAGAGATTATTAATGGTGTGTGACCAACTGTAACAAGTTCTGCCATAGCTAAGGACTGAGGATCTGCAGAACATAATGGTCGTTGACCAAACTGTGTGATACTAGAATGCAGACATCCCACCCTGCCCTTTCAGGCTTCTGGGCAGGGTGGAGAAGGGGGGTGGCAAGTGGGTTGTGACATCACTGGAGGGCGGGGCGTGACTCGCGTAGGGGGGAGCCACAATTTTAGGGGTGGTGGGAGGCGGGGTTAAGGAGGAGTTAGGGGCGTTCTGGGGCATTGGGGGTGTGGTCATAGAAAGGGGGCGTGACTTGGGAGAGACTCAAGTCTCCTCTCAAGTCGGGGGTCTGGGGTGGTTCGCGGTTGTGCAGGAGACCACCCCAGAATGAGGGAGACTCCCGCGGTGCGGGGAGGGGTGAGATACCTGAGAATGCTGTGAAGTAAAGCAACAAACCATAGTTATTTAGGTAAATTCCCAGGCCCAAAATGAGGGTAAGACACAGTTACTGGTTTTATATCAAGGTGTTCTGCCTTCTGGGTCAGTGTTGTTCTGTGGCTTTAGTTAAATAAACCTTTTAGTTTTTTAAAGGTGACAATTCCCCAGTTAGCAGTGTGTGTATGTCTGTCTGGAATTGGAATTCCTTGGGTAAGATGTCGAGTTAATGTTTAGAGGTCCTTGTGTGTCTGTATACATCCCACCAGACCTTGTGACTGTCTGACAGACAACAGATTGAACAAGAGTGAACAAGGGCACTGCATTGTATACAAGACATGGACAACATCCCCTGTGCGCAGAAAAGGTGTAACTAGCAGCTATGGACTTTAGGAAATACACTGCTTGTAAAACATCCACATGAGAGTTAAAGCTTTATTTGGCTCAGACCTATAGAAATGAATAAGGATTAGATCTCCAACAGCAAAGGCCATGGTTAACATAAAGAAACGGACCATCAATTGGAAGGTTTTAAGGTATTGTTTCAAAAAGATAAATATAGTAGATGTCCTTTTTTACATAAAGAATCACCTGAACGTAATGTATTATTAAGCTATATAGTATAGCAAAGTGTAGCGTAGTATAGTATAGTATGGTATAGTATAGTATAATATAGTATAGTATGGTAAAAATATAGTATAGTAAATACAGTATAGTATAGTGTAAGATACAGTAGTATAGTTTAAGTATAATATAGGATAAATATAATATAGTATGTATATACAGTATAGTGCAGATAATATGTTAGTATAATATAATATAGTATATTATAATACAGTATAGTATAGTATACACTAAATATGATATGTATGTATAATACAGTATGTGAGTATAAGTATACAGTAGTATAGTTTAAGTATATATATATAGTTAAATATATAGTATAATACAGTATAGTGTAGTATAATATAGTATAGTATAAATATAGTATAGTATAATACAGTATAGTGGTATAATTAGTATAGTATAATATAATATAGTATACTATAATACAGTTAGTGCAGTATAAGTATACAGTAGTATAGTTCAAAGGAGAACTAACCCAATTTTTACACTCCAGATCTAAACATATCCCTCTAGAAACACACAATAAACTGAGAAATCCCACTACAGTAAATAGCATTAAAGTAAATGTAAACCCTGAAGAAATGGATGAAATAAATGTGTGTATGTACAGTGAATGGCCACCCCTCAGCTCAGTCACATGCTCCCTTGTCTCATTGTCCTGTAAAGGAATGGTAGCGGCTATTGGGGTGTGATCAACTGTAGCAACTGTAAAAAGTTCCTGCAGTATTTTTGGACTGAGATGTGTAAGAACACAATAGTCAGTGACCACACAGGGTGATAAACACACACCCCCAGCTAGAAAGGAAAATATCCTAACAAACCTATCAAAATGAGAGATGATGAGACGCAGATTACTGCTTTATATTAAGGTGCTCTCTCTCTTAAAGAGTGTTGTTCTGAGGCTTTAGTTGTCCTTAAGTATAATATAGTGTAGTATAGTATAGTATAAATAGGATACAGTATTTATAATCAGTAAGTGTAGTATAAGTATCAGTAGTACACCTTAAGTATAATATAGTATAGTATAAATAAATATAGTATTAACAGTAGTATAGTATAAGTATACAGTTGTACAGTTTAAGTACACATTAGTATAGTATAATATACAGGGAGATTCAATAAAAGTTCTTATGTTTAAAATGGTGCTAATTTTGCCCCAACAATCAGAACTTATGTAACATTTGAAAGCAACATCTGATTGTTGGGGCTAAATTAGCACCATTTTAAATGATAAGACCTTTATTGAATAACCCCCATAGTATATAGTATAATACAGTATAGTGTAGTATAAGTATACAGTAGTATAGTATAAATGTAGTACAAGTATAATATAGTACAAGATAAGATAATATAGTAAGTACATTACTATCGCAAATATAGTTAGCATAGTAAAAGTACGTATAGGATAGTATTGTATTTGAGGTTGAATAAAGACATATGTCCATCCAGTTCAACCTACTAGCAATACCCATTCCAGTTGATCCAGAGAAAGGAAAAAAAAAAACAGTATGAAGGGGAAAAAAATCCTTCCGATTTCAAGTGGCAATAGGAAATACCCTGGATCAACTTCCACCTATGTATCAATGTCTCTATTTCCTATTGTTATCCACTATTGTCAATGAAGGTTGGATGGCTGGAAATTACCTGCAAATGATGTGGTGCACTTTAGTTGGCCAATCAATGCTCGAACTGGATTGGAATATGGACAGGGTGGTAATTTTTTGTTCCAGACCAGAAAGTTCATATTTTTGCCTGAATTACCATGATCAGGGGTTGTGTTCATATTGAAACCGTAGAGGACTTAGAAATCACTTTAAATTTTGATTTCAGACATTGTGGAATGTTGGTGGCCAGTGAGATATACCACAGTGTACCATTAATGACCTCAAGGGAATTCATCCCAGTGCAATTTCTTACCACATCAAGTCTGTCAGTGCAATTCGATCCTATTTAGATAAATACCTTGAAAGATGGACTTTGATATCATTTTTCACTAATCTTGCTGCTGATGGCTATGTTTGTCTTGCTTGGTGGGTATGGGATACCCACTCTAGGAATAGGGGATTGGAATCTTTAATATGATTTCTTCCTGGAAGGTAATTATGACATCTCAGGAAACACACATCAAGCTCACGCAAAACAATTATTTTGTCATATCCCCTGACTGGTGGAGAAGCAATGTGTTTATCTTAACTGTCTGAGCCTTTCGCTTCTAGATGTCAAGTTTTTTAACTCAGATTTCTCCTTTATTAGAAGTTGCAATGTTTCAGCTTAGGAAATTTCAGAGTTTGTTTGACTTTTTGACCATCCCATGATATTCATCTTATAACTAACGAACAACATACAATATTATTCTATAAATTCTATATATAGAGAGCACGTCAGGGAGATTCAATAAAAGTTCTTATCATTAAAATGGTGCTAATTTGCCCCAACCAATCAGATCATATTTAACATTTGAAAGCTTAACATCTGGTGGTTGGGGCAAAATTAGCACCATTTTAAACGATAAGAACTTTTATGAATACCCGTGTGTATTTCAAAGGTGATTGAAATGGTCCTATTGTCAAACTGACCCAAGACAGGGGGACATATAAAAAGCAGAGTTATATATCGCTGGTGTTTTTCTGCCAAACTTTGCCACAGGATTTAACGAGTTGACTCCTTATTCTAGGATCAAGGATGAAAGTAAACAAGTCAAACTAGAACTAAACTATTACAAGATAGATTATCTTATGGTAAAAGGTACACACGCCTGGTCCATATCCTCCAACATTGCTTTAATAACCCTTATGCCTTGCACACACGTCCGATGTGATGGACGAGGCACAATGCCTGAGTGTAAGATATACCTACGCCAACAGGCGTTTGCCCAATCAGTGTGTGTGTGATAGGTTTGGTCATTTGTTGATCCTCCATGGCGGATTGTCAAAAGATGCAGAGCGAACGCACACGTACAATTATTGGGCGAAACGCACATTTCCGTACTTGGACATTGGCCTCATCCATTACATCGGACCTGTGTACGAGGATGCAGAGACGACAGGGGGAGGATAATAAAGGAATTTGATGTTAGCACGCTCCTCTGCAATGTATTTCTCAATAGTGTCCCTATTTAAGGGGATGTTGGAGGGTTGGCTGGCAATTTTCAAAGCTGTATGAAAAGACTGCGAAATGTGTTCAAGTGCCACAATGGAATTGTTTTCCAATTGCAGAGTAACTCAATGGTTTGTACCCTCGTCTACCAATCTTTACCGTATGGCTCAATAAATCCCATTTCCCAAACATCCAAAAGCTAACCCATGTTTGTGTATTAGATCCATTCTCATTGGTGAGATCTTCCTGAACACTCTCTCTGCAAGGTAATGTACATTTGACCATTGTTTCAGCTCTTGCATTTCATAGTACTAACTATACTACTGTATACTTATACTACACTCTACTGTATTATACTATCTATGGGGGTTATCAATAAGGTCTTATCATTTAAAATGGTGCTAATTTAGCCCCAACAATCAGATGTTAGCTTTCAAATGTTACATAAGTTCTGATTGGTTGGGGCAAAATTAGCACCATTTTAACAATAGAACTTTTATTGAATCTCCCTGTAATTACACTATACATATTGTACTTAAACGTAGTACTGTATACTTATAACTATCTATACTGTTAATACTATATTATATTTTACTATACTATTATACTTAAGGTGTACTACTGACTTACTACACTACTGTTTATACTTAAACTGATCTTCTATTATACATACTCTACTACACGATATTATACTTAAAGGACACTAAAGCCTCAGAACAACCACTCTTTAAGAAGGAAGAGCACCTTAATATAAAGCAGTAATCTGCGTCTCTCTCTTTTTGATAGGTTTGTTAGGATATTTTCCTTTCTAGCTGGGGGTTTGTGTTTTATCACCCTGTGTGGTCACTGACTATTGTGTTCTTTCACATACTCAGTCCAAAAATACTGCAGGAACTTTTTACAGTTGCTACAGTTGATCACACACCCACAAGTAGCCGTAGCCAATCCTTTTACAGGACAGATGAGACAAGGGAGCATGTGACTGAGCTGAGGGGTGTGGCCATCACTGTACATACACACATTTATTTCTCCATTTCTTCAGGGTTTTACATTTACTTTAATGCTATTTACTGTAGTGGGATCTTCTCTTTATTGGTGTTTCTAGAGGGATATGTTTAGATTCTGGAGTGTAAAAAATTGGTTAGTTCTTCTCCTTTAACTATACTACTGTATACTTCACTGCACTATACTGTATTAAGTATACTATATTATTTTATACATACTAATTTACTACACTATCTGTATTTACTATACTATATTTTACTATACTATATTATACTACCTATACTGTATTATACTAACTATATTTATCTTACTATATATACTTAAACTATACTACTGTATACTTATACACACATACTGTATTATACTATACTATATCATATTTAGTGTATACTAACTATACTGTATTATAATATACTATATTTATTATATCCTATATTATACTGCACTATACTGTATTATACTATACTATATTATATTTATCTCTATTATAACTTACCTATACTACTGTATACTTACACTATACTATACTGTATTGTACTATACTATATTTGTCCCATACTATACTATATTATACTATACTATACCATACCATACTATACTATCACGCTACACTTTGCTATACAATATATAGCTTAATAAACATTACGTTCAGGTGATTCTTTTGAAAAAGGACATCTACTATATTTATTCTTTTTGAAAGCTCCTTAAAACCATTCCAATTATGGTCCGTTTCTTATGTTTAACCATGGCCTTTGCTGTTGGGATCTAACCTTATTCATGTCTATAGGTCTGGAGCCAAATAAAGCTTTAACTCATGTGGATGTTTTACAAGCATTGTATTTCCTAAAGTCCATAGGCTGCTAGTTACACCTTTTCTCTGCACAGGGGATGTTGTCCATGTCTTGTATACAATGCAGGTGCCCTTTTTCAATCTCTTGTTCAATCTGTTGTCTGTCAGACAAGGTCACAAGGTCTGGTGGGATGTATACAGACACACAAGGACCTCTAAACATTAACTCGACATCTTACCCAAAGGAATTCCTAATCCAGACAGACATACCACACACGCTAACTGGGGAATGTCACCTTTAAAAACTAAAAGGTTTTTATTTAACTAAAGCCACAGAACAACACTGACCCAGAAGGCAGAACACCTTGATATAAAACCAGTAACTGTGTCTTACCTCTCATTTTGGGCACTGGGAATTTACCTAAATAACTTATGGTTTGTTCTTTTACTCACACATCTCAGGTATCTCACCCCTCCCGCATTCGCGGGAGTCTCCCTCATTCTGGGGTGGTCTCCTGCCAACCGCGAGACCACCCCAGACTCCCAGACTTGAGAGGAGACTTGAGTCTCCTCCCAAGCACGCCCCCTTTCTATGACCACACACCACCGAATGCCCCAGAACGCCCCTAACTCCTCCTTAACCCGCCTCACCACCCCTAAAATTGTGGCTCCCGCCCTACGCGACGTCACGCCCCGCCCTCCACGTGATGTCACACCCACTTGCCACACCCCCTTCTCCACCCTGCCCAGAAGCCTGAGGGCAGGTGGGGATGTCTGCATTCTAGTATCACACAGTTTTGGTCAACGACCATTATGTTCTGCAGATGCTCCAGTCCTTAGCTATGGCAGAAACTTGTTACAGTTGTCACACCCATTAATATCTCTAGCCAATCCTTTACATGTAACCCGTAAAATGTCTTCTGGTCATACAATCATAAACAGTCATCATCAAATCATCCATAGGATTACAAGAAATCAGAATTAACTACACAGTAGCATCACATTAGTTAATAATCTATATTACCTTTAATATTCCAGGTGCTAACTCCCAAGAGATTTTCTCAAATTTGCCTTCATATTGCAATCCATTGGACCGAACCTACCATTCTGGTTTATTTTTCCTTTAACCTTTATTTGGTTTTAATCATCTCTGGCAAGAATTTAAAAAGTGCAAACAGTTCTGAACGTTTATTATTATGATAAATTCTGTTTATAAACAGGGATTTATTTACTCTTTATACATTGCCTAAAGTTTCTTATACTTACTGTATATTACACTAAGGTTGAGGCCACACTATACTGCACGGCCACAAGTGCACATTAGTCCGCAATTGGAGCTTTTAGTAACAGGGGAACTAGAGGGAGAACATTTCAACTACAGGTTTAACCTTTCAACTTTCCATTTAACACCATCTAAACTGTGTCTGAATAAAACCTTTCCTATTCAACAGAGAGAGGGACTTACAGATTCACACTTTACCAGCCAAGGCTAAGATACTCTCAGACTTATAGATTCTCATCACTAGAGATGGCCGAACTTCGAAAAAGTTCGAAAGTCCGAAAACGGACCCTTTAAAGTCAATGGGTGTGTAAATCGTCAGAAAGTTCGAATGAACTTTCCGATATTACAGTGTAAACTTACTTACAGGCCTCTGTGACCAGCGAAAAAATGGACGTAGCGCACTGTCACTGGATGAAGCAGAAGACGCCGCCAAAGTGCTCTTTTTAAGAGCCGCAAGGGCCCTTACAAGAGCCGGGGAGGGGGGTCCTGGCTCGAGCTGTAGACCCCTAGCCCCAAAGGGCCCTTGTCAGCAGAAATGGTCCTGTAAGGACCTGGGAGGGGGTCCTGGTTTCCAGCTGCGGGTCCCTGAACCGGATTGACGGCCGTTCGGTAATCCGCGAGCGGACGTTTTCGGGAATCTCTGGCTGTTCGGGGTTTTCGGAAGCACCGTTAGAGGCGTGCCGAACGTTCCAAAATCTTCGTACATTCGAGAATTCTCGAATGTTCGAGAATTTTCGAAAATAGTCCCACTAGTCCGGATAATAAACTAGTTTTAACCCAAACTATTTCAGATAGTTTGAGTTTCTCCAAACTCAGAAAGTTCCTCGAACTCGGGTTCGAGTTCTAGTCCATCCCTAATCATCACATTCTTTTACTACTCTATAAATTTGCATGTTTCCAGGAATGCTGGAGTGAGAAACTATCCTTATTTCTTGAATTATTTGGGCAATGCTGTTTTTTAGCATGAGGCTGTGAAGTCCCTATTGTTTATTTACCTTCATTATTTTATTTTATTCTCTGTGAAGGCTTTTTGCTCTTTTAAGCCCACCTCACAATATTGAAATTTAGCATGAATCGTTACATTTGGCCTAGATCAAAATGGGCAGCAGAGTGACAGATAAGATTCAATGATGATAAATGTAAGGTTATGCTTTCAGTTTAAAGGCATGTCCACACCCCAAAAACTAAAATTTACCCACTACTGGCCCCACTGTGTAATGTTAAAAAATCCTTACCTTACATCCCTGCTCCAAATGGTTCTCCTGCAATGTCTGTCCAAACTGAAGAATATGAGCTGTCTTCCAGCCAAAAAGTTTCTGCATCTATTTGTCCTCCTGGAGGTATTGTGACATGCGCAGGGGAGCCCTTTCCCCAACTCCCCTCCCTCCATCCTCTAGAGCTCTTTTCCCTCCAGGATGCCCTACCTCTAAACACCTCTTCCATATTGTAGGTGACCCTAGCCCACCCCAACCACTAGGTTTGTTTGTTAAAAATAACTGCAGAACTTCTATCTTACAATCCTTCTTCCCCTGGCTTTCTGTATTGTCGGCAGCTGGTCCACCCCTGCTTGCAGTTCCAGCAACAGAGAGCCTGGATCAGGCGCCGGGGTATCAAAGAAATGTAAGTAGAGTTCTGCAGCTTTTTTTCAACAAACAAAACTAGCAGTTGGGGTGGGCTAGGGTCCCCTACAATATGTTAAGTTTTTTTTAGGGTGGACATGCCCTTTAGCAATCCTTGTGCCACATACACCATAAATAACTCTCTGGTGCATTGTTCACTAATAGGTCACATAAGAGGACACGTGGACATCCGTTGTGGAAAATAAATTTCATCTTCAGAATGGTGAAACTGTGGAACTGTCTTCAAGCAGATGTGGTAATGGCAAGTTCATTGAATAGCTTTAAAAGTAGCCTGGATAAGTTTCTAAAACTAAAAAATATTGTAAATTACTGGTATTAATACACATACTGTAGTTCTGTTTGGTACAGGGATACTATATAATATTGAGAATTACTGTATTAATACACATACGTGTTTCTGGTTGGTACAGGGATACTATATAATATTTGGAGAAGGATTGAGAATTACTGGTATTAATACATATACTGTAGTTCTGGTTGGTACAGGGATACTATATAATATTGAGAATTACTGGTATTAATACATATACTGTAGTTCTGGTTGGTACAGGGATACTATATAATATTGAGAATTACTGGTATTAATACATATACTGTAGTTCTGGTTGGTACAGGGATACTATATAATATTGAGAATAACTGGTATTAATACATATACTGTAGTTCTGGTTGGTACAGGGATACAATATAATATTGAGAATTACTGCTATTAGTTAGAGATGGACTAGAACTCGAACCCGAGTTCGAGCCGAACTATTCGAATTCGAACGGACTCGGACTTCTCGAACTATCCCTGACCTGGATTTCTCAGACTTTCGATAATTTTCGGACTTTCGATAATTATCGAAAATGTTCAAACGTTCGAGGCGTGAATATGCGAGTAAAATGTCTATTATACTAATACGCCGGTAAATATCGTTTATCGAATGTTCGAACGTGAGAGCTCGAAAGTAGCGGGAATGAGAGTAAAATTGATTTTTGGAAAGTCCTGGATATTCAAACATGTTCCCCAGACCATTTCCCAGGTCCCACAGCCATTTACATTAAGTTATCATTGATATTTTAATTGTGTTTAATTTGAACTTTTCGAACTATTTGACTCCCATTGACTTTAATGGGTCCGTTTTCGAAATATACATATAGTTCGAAAACAGACCGAACTTTCGAAAGTTTGTCCATCTCTAAAAAATAGCTTGAAAACTGAACCTCGGTTTATACTTGGATCAATAACTCATTTACTCAGAAACCCTTCGGTTGCTCGCTCCGCATCCACAGATCTACCGTCTGTGACGTCAAATTGCTCCCATTTTCAGGAAAAAGGATAAATTGGAATAGTGGATTCATCCCAGGAGTTCGTCATAACATCAAACCAAGGAACAACTAGCCAATCGGATGGCCATATATTGGCTTCCATTAGGGAATATCATTTTGGACTTTGTTATTCTTTCCCATATTGGATTAACATGTTTCCTGGGCTTTGCTAATGGACTTTTCAGATGCTATTTATTGTTAAAGGTCATGTCCACCCCCTAAACTAGAATTTAACCCCATATTGGGCCCACTGTACTGTTTAAAAAAATCCTTACCTTACATTCCTGCTCCTTATGGTTCTCCTGCAGTCCATGACTCCATGTCCAAAATCCAGGAAAGTGAAGAGTAGTGGCGGTCTTCCTGTCCAAACGTTGCTGCCTTCTGTCTTGCCTACAAGAGGGATGGTGACATGCACAGAGGAGCCTTTTATCCCCCTTCCTTCCTCCCGATCTCTCTCCTCAAAACCTTCACCTGGCATAAAAACTTTCATCCTCAGGCAGAGGAGCTGGACCAGAACGACGCTGGAACCAGGATCTGAAAGTAGAGTATGGAATCGATTTTTAAACTTCTAACTTGTGATTGGGGGTGGGAGAGCATGCCCTGCAATACAGATAAAAGTTAATATGGAGGGTAGAGATGCCCTTTAAGTATTCTTTCTTTTATCCCATTTTCTCTCAACTCTTTTTACCTTTTAATAAAGGATATAAAATCATTAATCATTTATTTCTTACAGGATTGTTAGACATATTTAGCAGGTCATCTCTCTGTCTCACAATGTGGTGGCAGCCTATCGTATTGAGAAATATTAAGTGTTTGCTATATAGATTTGTTCACTAACCCTCCTGGTCTGTTCTGTTTTACTGACTTGTCAGTTACTTGGAGTATATTTTCCGATAACTGATTGGTAGATAAGTGGACCGGACCAGAGGGTTTCTGACACTATGTAACAAAAACACACAGGAGTGGAATCCTTACATCTTAAGAACTATATGTAGTATTTCGCAAGCACCAAGGGTCTAGCATAGCTAGTCACAATCACAGCTCTTACTCACTGGTTACAGAGTTACGCACCTACCCTGGACCATGACTCCCTCCACTTCTGCCTCTCTCTATGTGCTGTGACACTGCAGCAGCCAGCAGGTTCAGCTAAACACTTTTAAAATAAAACTGTAGGACATAGTTACTAACACTTCTAAACAACTTCTAGCGACACATGGAAAGTGCGCGACTGGGCAGTAATTTTAAGTTGCTTTCAGTTAGATCTATATTTCATAGGGAGGTAGAATAGCTTGTCCCCACCTACCTGTGAATAATAGAACCGATGCAGGGTGGCTGGGGCTCACACGCAGCTTCTGAACAGCTGATCACCGAGCTATTGTGATATCCTGATATGCTTCCTATATTTATCATTGACGCACATGCGCATAAGACGGGAGGCAGGTTGGGACATCATGCCATCTGCTATTTAGAAGCCATGAGTGTCGCGCTGGCAAGTAAGTTTAACCCTGAATAAACTCTCCTACTTCCCTGTGTATTATTCCAGCTGGAAGCAACATAAAATGGTCCAATTTTTGAGTTTAGTTCCCTTCAAGCCCCAAATAATTCTCTTCAAGGCCCCACATTCCCCCTTAGCGTCACTTTTAATATCCGGTAAGGCATAGCAAGCAGGGCGAGATCAGAGCTGAAAGACCTCCCAGGGGATTACACCCCAATATATAGAATAAAGCCATCAGTTATTTCCTGTTCTGCATCTCTACATTTATTTTGTTTTCATTGTCTAAATGATACCTTGTAGAAGTTCCATATTATTGCAGGGGACACATATGGTTAATGCACCATTGACACTAGCACAATGACACTCCATGTTAGGGGTCCGAAGGGACTTGTCGCAGGGCAGGGAAGGAGGGCTTGACAGGGGACCAGGACTTCCGGTTCAGCAGTCAAGGCAGCTCAACTGTCTGTGGGGCAGGCAGGCAGCAAAGCGGGAGCTGGATCCCACCCCCCTCCCTTTTCTAGTAGTGTTACCTGGGTGGGAGAGGGCAGAATGAGTAAGGAAGGGGATGGTTAAGAAAGGGTTCAAGTGAGTTAGAGCATTGCACTAAGTTTACATAAGATGTAGAATTGGTAAGATACCTGTTAAATATTGTTAATATATTTTGTTATCTGTTAATATGTTATTTATATAATATAATGGTTTGATAACAGTGGAAATACTGTTGCTTATTTGAATATGTTAATTAAGCAAAGGATGCTGAGGCCTTTTCTATCCAACTTATGGTGTGTGGTCTTTTATTGGGAGGAACAAAAAGAGGAGTAAGGGGAAAGGGTAAGTCTGGGGTAGGTGAAAGGAGTTAAGAGAGTCAGGTGCGACTTATTTGACTGTGCCCTGTCATGGCTCCCAAGCTGGTGCTACATTAAGTACAATGTCATTGTTTCTATTTTCTAGACCTCAATAGAAAAACTACTGGTGTTACCCAAACAGAGATCACACAGAGTAAGTAAGACAGTTAACATATTTATTGACAGGAATATTTCATACAATACAATATCCTACAACATAAATCATACAATAATAACTAATACAAAATAGAATAAAACAAGATTAGGGTTCATCAATAATATCATCATCAGCAAATAGAGAAAGGGAGAGAAAAGATTTAGCTGGGAAGGTGAGACCAATAAGATAGACAACAGTGACATTGAGATAGATCCATCTTTGCTGTAAACCCTATGTCTTACTATACAGACATGTGCATAGACATAATAGCCCCACATCTAGTGCTGGTTGAGATAAAGTAGAAAAAAGACATGTCATATGTAGGGTCCATTCTGCAATGTGGGATTGGATGTATATTTGCAAATGGATCACCACATTCTGCACTTGGATTCTGTTAGACATATATTGCCCATGTAATTGCTCTAGAGGCTGTCAGCCTTATCTAAATTCTATGCACAAGACTCTTATAAATCAGGAGTGGGCCCTCGCGTATGTTGGAGGCAGGGTGTTGCTGAACTACCACTCTAGGTTGACTGCAATAAATGGGCACCAGTGGTTCTTGAACGTAAACAGTATCGTATTTATTAACATAACAATATTAATAAGGCATTGCAATTAGCACAATATAAGTGGCAAAGCATAGCACAGATATCATATAAATACTCACAGACAAACCAGAGGAATCAGAAACAGCATAAATAGCAATAAGCTTGTCAGTGCCACCCCAGCTCTCAGGTCACTGTAGTGGAATCTTCTACCCCTATGTCTGGCACTATGTCCCTATTCTTGGGTGGTATACCCAGGACTCTAGTATTTACTAAACCTCCTTGTTGGAGCTGAGGCTGCTCACTAGCTACCCTACTACTATCTATCACTCCTGGAGTGATATATAATAGAGACTATTCTCACAATAACTGGCCTACCTGTTATCCAAAGCTCTTCCCTCTGAGAATGTGGCCATCATTAATAATGGGATAAGTTAGTTACGAGGATGGCAATAAAGCAAATGTCTTGAATATTTTTTTTCCTCTGTATACACTTAGAAGTTCAAGTACAGATATCATAGAGTATAGTAGCAAATATGGTATAAAAGATTCAAGTCACTTTGGTTAACCGAGGATATGGTACAGAAAGAACTAAATAAGGTTATATTGATAAATCTCCTGGACCATAAATACATCCGGATACTAAGGATCTAAGTTCAGTTTATTAGGCCATTGTTCTTATTTTTGCAGATTCCCTCATGTCCGGTGGTGGCCTCTGGATTGGAAAAAGGCTGATGTTTTCCAATTTTCAAAGAGGGTAGTCGTTCAAAGCGGGTAATTACAGGCCTGTAAGTTTAATTCAGTGGTGGGGAAGATACTGAAGTTTTAAGGGCACATATTCTAGAGTATGTTTCAAGGACTGACATTATAAGTAGTAACCAGCATGGATTTAGGAGGAATAGATCTTGTCAAACTAACTTGCTTGGCTTTTATGAGGAAGTAAGTAGAAATTTAGACTCTGGCATAGCAGTAGACAAATGTATAAGCTGAGGTCTGTTGGTCTGGGGAGTCACATTTGTACATGGATAGAAAATTGGTTAATGAATAGGATGCAGAGAGTAGTTGTAAATGGGGCTTCATCATTATGGACTAATGGACATTATGGACTAAAGTGCTAAGTGGGGTGCCACAGGGTTCTGTGTTGGGGCCGCTTCTATTTAATCTATTTATTAATGATTTGGAAGTGGGTATTGTCAGCAAGGTTTCTGTGTTTGCTGATGACACAAAACTGTTTAATGTTGACCATTAAAAACTTCAGAAGATGTGCAATCGTTGCAGGGGGATCTAGATAGATTGTCACATTGGGCTGCTAAGTGGCAGATGAGATTAATTTTGGTGCTACTTATACTATAAATGGCTCTGTGTTAAGTGAATCCCTGTTGGAAAGGGATCTTGGAGGTTTTGGTGGATAACAAACTTAAAGGTAGCAAGCAGTGCCAGGCGGCAACAGCCAGAGCCAGCATGGTATTGTCTTGTATAAAGAGAGGTATGGATTCAAGGGAGGAAAATGTAATTCTCCCTCTTTACAAAGCATTGGTAAGGCCTCATTTGGAATATGCAGTGCAATTTTGGAATCCTGTGTACAAAAAGGACATCTTTGAAATGGAAAGAGTTCAGAGAAGGGCAACTAAATTAATAAGGGGATTGGGGAGCTTGAATAGGAAGAGAGACTGGAAAAGTTACAATTATGTACGCTGGAGAAAAGGCGCTTGCAGTATATGTATTAATACCAATCATTCTCAATATTATATAGTATCCCTGTACCAACCAGAACTACAGTATATGTATTAATACCAGTCATTCACAATATTATATGGTATCCCCGTACCAACCAGAACTACAGTATATGTATTAATAACAGTGATTTTCAATATTATATAGTATCCCTGTACCAACCAGAACTACAGTATATGTATTAATACCAGTAATTCTCAATATTATATTGTATCCCTGCACCAACCAGAACTACAGTATATGTATTAATAACAGTAATTCTCAATATTATATAGTGTCCCTGTACCAACCAGAACTACAGTATATGTAATAATACCAGTCATTTTTAATATTATATAGTATCCCTGTACCAACCAGAACTACAGTGTATGTATTAATACCAGTAATTCTCAATATTATATAGTGTCCCTGTACCAACCAGAACTACAGTATATGTATTAATAACAGTCATTTTCAATATTATATAGTATCCCTGTACCAACCAGAACTACAGTATATGTATTAATACCAGTTATTTTCAATTTTATATAGTATCCCTGTACCAACCAGAACTACAGTATATGTATTAATACCAGTAATTCTCAATATTATATTGTATCCCTGTACCAACCAGAACTACAGTATATGTATTAATACCAGTTATTTTCAATTTTATATAGTATCCCTGTACCAACCAGAACTACAGTATATGTATTAATACCAGTTATTTTCAATATTATATAGTATTCCTGTACCAACCAGAACTACAGTATATGTATTAATACCAGTCATTCTCAATATTATATAGTATCCCTGTACCAACCAGAACTACAGTATATGTATTAATAACAGTCATTCTCAATATTATTTACTATCCCTGTACCAACCAGAACTACAGTATGTTGTCTATGGATATTAATATGGGGAATATAAAGAGTTTCAGTCCTAGGAAATACACAGTAAGGGGGATAAGGTATAACTGGACGGTAGTCTATGGATATAATATGAAATATAAAGAGGTTCAGTCTCGAGGATGTAACAGTAGGGGGATAAGGTATAACTGGACAGTTAGTCTAGGATATAATATGGGAATATCAAAGAGGTTCAGTCCTAGGTAACGTAGGGGGATAGGTATAACTGGACAGGTAGTCTATGGATATTAATATGGGGAATAAAGGAGGTTCAGTCCTATGAGTAACAGTAGGGGGATAAGGTATAACTGGACAGGTAGTCTATGGATATTAATATGGGGAATATAAAGAGGTTCAGCCTAGGATATAACAGTAGGGGGATAAGGTATAACTGGACGGTAGTCTATGGATATTAATATGGGGAATATAAAGAGGGTTCAGTCCTAGGATATAACATAGGGGGACAAGGTATAACTGGACAGGTAGTCTATGGATATTAATATGGGGAAATTAAAGAGGTTCAGACCTAGGATATAACAGTAGGGGGGATAAGGTATAACTGGACAGGTAGTCTATGGATATTAATATGGGAATATAAAGAGGTTCAGTCCTAGGATATAACAGTAGGGGATAAGGTATAACTGGACAGGTAGTCTAGGGATATTAATATGGGAATATAAAGAGGTTCAGTCCTAGGATATACAGTAGGGGGATAAGGTATAACTGACAGGTAGTCAGTCTATGGATATTAATATGGGGATATAAAGAGGTTCAGTCCTAGGATATAACAGTAGGGGGATAAGGTATAACTGGACAGGTAGGTCTATGGATATTAATATGGGAATATAAAGAGGTTCAGTCCTAGGATATAACAGTAGGGGATAAGGTATAACTGGACAGGTAGTCTATGGATATTAATATGGGGAATATAAAGAGGTTCAGTCCTAGGTATAACAGTAGGGTAGGTATAACTGGACAGGTAGTCTATGGATATTAATAGGGGAATATAAAGAGGTTCAGTCCTAGGATATAACAGTAGGGGGATAAGATATAACTGGACAGGTAGTCTATGGATATTAATATGGGAATATAAAGAGGTTCAGTCCTAGAATCCCATGGTTGGGAGAGTAAAGGAATAACTGTGCAAGTAATCCATAGCCAGTCTGTGAATAGAGATGGACTAGAACTCGAACTCGAACCTGAGTTCTAGCCAAACTATTCGAATTCAAACGAATTCGGACTTCTCGAACTATCCCGGACCCGGGTTTTCGATATTTTCGGACTTTCGATAAATATCGAGTGTTCGACCTTTCGAATGTGCGAGTAAAATGTCTATTATACCTGTACGCAAGCATCGATTCCGCGAGTAAAGGGTCCATTAAAACCTATACGCGAGCATCGAATCCGCGAGTAAAACGTCCATGGTATCTAGGCGCGAACGCGAGCATTGAATCCACGAGTAAAGTGTCCATTAAAACCTATACGCAAGCATCGAATCCGCGAGTAAATGGTCCATTAAAACTTATACGTGAGCATCGAATCCGCGAGTAAAATGTCCATGGTATCTATGTGCGAATGCGAGCATCGAATCCGTGAGTAAAGTGTCCATTAAAATCTATACGCGAGCATCGAATCCGCGAGTAAAATGTCCATGGTATCTAGGCACGAACATCGAATCTACATGTAAAGTCTCCATTAAAGCCTATATGCGAACATCGAATCCTCGAGTAAAATGTCCATGGTATCTAGGCACGAACGCGAGCATCGAATCCACGAGTAAAGTGTCAATTAAAACCTATACGCGAGCATTGAATCCGCGAGTAAAGGGTCCATTAAAACCTATATGCGAGCATCGAATCCGCGAGTAAAGTGTCCATTAAAACCTATATACGCGAGCATCGAATCCGCGAGTAAAATGTCCATTAAAGCCTATACGCGAGCATCGAATCCGCGAGTAAAATGTCCATGGTATCTAGGCGCGAACGCGAGCATCAAATCCACGAGTAAAGTGTCCATTAAAACCTATACGCGAGCATCGAATCCGCGAGTAAAGGGTCCATTAAAACCTATACGCGAGCATCGAATCCGCGATTAAAGTGTCCATTAAAACCTATACGCGAGCATTGAATCCATGAGTAAAGTGTCCATTAAAACCTATACGCGAGCATCGAATCCGCAAGTAAAATGTCCATGGTATCTAGGCGCGAACATCGAATCTACAAGTAAAGTGTCCATTAAAACTATACATGAGTATCGAATCCGCGAGTAAAATGTACATGGTATCTAGGCGCGAGCATCGAATCTGCGGGTAAAGTGTCCATTAAAACCTATACATGAGTATCGAATCCGCGAGTAAAATGTCCATGGTATCGGCGCGAACGCGAGCATCGATCCACGGTAAATGTCCATTAAACATACGCAGCACGAATCCGCGAGTAAAGGGTCCTTAAACCTATACGCGAGCATCGATCCGCGATTAAGTGTCCATTAAACCTATACGCGAGCACGAATCCGCGAGTAAGGTCCTTAAAACCTATACGCGAGCATCGAATCCGCGATTAAAGTGTCCATTAAAACCTTTACGCGAGCATTGAATCCATGAGTAAAGTGTCCATTAAAACCTATACGCGAGCATCGAATCCGCAAGTAAAATGTCCATGGTATCTAGGCGCGAACATCGAATCTACAAGTAAAGTGTCCATTAAAACTATACATGAGTATCGAATCCGCGAGTAAAATGTACATGGTATCTAGGCGCGAGCATCGAATCTGCGGGTAAAGTGTCCATTAAAACCTATACGCGAGTATCGAATCCGCAGTAAATTCCATGGTATCTAGGGCGCGAACATGAATCTACAGTAAAGTGTCATTAAAGCCTATACCGAGATCGAATCTGCGAGTAAAATGTCCATGTTATCTAGCGCGAACATCGAATCTACGTGTAAAGTGTCCATTAAAGCCTATACGCGAGCATCGAATCCCAAGTAAATGTACATGGTACCTAGGTGCGAACGAGCTGAAACACACGGTGAGAGTAAAATTGATCTTTGGAAAGTCCTGGATATTCGAACAGTTCCCCAGACCATTTCCCAGGTCCACAGCCACTTACATTAAGGTTACCATTGATATTTTAATTGTATTTCATTAGAACTTTCCATATAGTTCGAAAGTTCGTCCATCTCTATCTGTGACATGCTGTTACATAAGAGCTAAATCTGGGATAAAGTCCAACAGTGTCTTGATATGGGTGTCCCTGGTTGCTCTGTATTTGGGTGTTTGTTCCCACATGCTGGCACCGTCTGTTCTCTCTGGTTTGTATTCTGTGCTTACAGAATTCTACACATGGAGTATTCTGCTGGGCTGGATTCCAATTTTGATTGGTCGGGATAGTGTCTGGGGCCCATACTTTGCTACCATAGAGTAGGATTGAGGAGATGACACCGGAGGTTTGAGGTGGTACAATGGTTTCCTTATCATTAAAGGATTATAAGGCTTTTGCTTTCAGAGTCTCTGCAGATGCTTAGCACTCCCATTAAGGTGATATCCCAGCGGAGACAAGTATATGTCTCGTCCTGCTGAGCATTCAGTTTATTCAATGTCAGCAAGGGGCCGTGAGTTGTTTTTTTGTTGTTTTCTCTGGGACACCATCACTTCAGTTTTATTTGGATTTATGGGTTTAATTCTCCAGGAAGGCTTCACTTGTAGGCCACTGAGTTGAATAGTGTCTCTCCTCCCCTCGATTCCAGATCGAATTCCCATTCGAATGAAGCTGTAGGTAGAAGTGATGCAGTCAAGTTATTGGATTAAATTCTTGCCATTGGAACTCTCTTTTTTATTCTTGGCCGCATCCTATCCCAATGAGTAAAAACGTCTGTACAATTGTATAACATCTGTTCCATGACAGAACCTGACTTATAACTACTATTTGGATCATAGGAACCCTCTGCTACAGTCTAATTAGAAATATCCAAACAAGGTTTATATTACAGTGATATGGAGTGCTGGCAGTCTCTTGGACTATAGTAGGGTTCTTCTACTTGACTGAACACAAAATGTTAATCTGGCAGGGAGCGAACACTTGAATACACATGTTTATAGACCATTACACAACATTTCAAGTAAGGGCTGAGTTAACTGTATATGCTTGTAATATATATACATTTATATGCGAGTGTAGTATATATGTATGTATGTATGTACTATAGGTATATATTTGTTTTTTATGTATCATACTTCACACAGAGCCCAGCCATGCCCCTTTATTGTCATTTGTCTGCAATTGTTTTATTCTGAAGGGGGGATCAGGGTAAGAATTGACAGCCGGTACTTTTTATAATGATAAAGAGCTGCACTAAAGCCCTTGAGCCATGTATATGTGGTTTAAGGGACATCATGCCTGCCACCAATCAGGTGACTCAAGGGCCTGATTGGTTTGTGGTCACTGGAACCCCTTAACCATAATCCTTTACAACTGATAAGAAAATTTGCCAGTCCATTTTTAAACTATTTAAAAATCTTCCCGATCTCCAGGCAATAGTATTATGGACCAGATTTGGACCAAAGTTTTCCACCAGTGAACACAGCAGATGTCCACTAAGCTGGGCAAAGTGGAAATATGTCCGACGTAATAGCAAACTTGCATATGTGTGTACAATGTACTGCATGTATGTGCTTAGTATATATTCTTAACCTGTACGAATGCACTGTTCCTGTATGTGTATGTACAGTGTGCATGTATAATTGTATTATGTGTTGTGTATACGACAGTAGAGCATGACTGTGATTATGGACTGTGTATTCACTCTTGGTACATGTTAACCATGGTTTGAGATTGCAATAACATCTTTCTTTTTTTAGCAACATAACTTATTAAATAGGGGCATCACCATCCATGTAACACGATGAACTAATTACCATAAACCATGAAAGCTCCGGCTGATTATTTATGTGTAACAGGTTTACTTTGAATGGCCCTAGTGAAACTGGATCAGCTGTTACTTACTAATAGGTAATACTGCACTGTTCTGTATGGTCCCATCAAATAACACACAAGCACAGAGAGACCTTCTCAGACTGAGGGTTCTACTGGCTTTGCAGGTCTGTGGCGCCATCGTGCCCACTGGGGTTCACACCTGGAAGTGACACAGATGTGAAACTGCAGCAAATCATGTGATAATGTTCTAATTAGTGATTTAGTGAAGGGGCAAAAACACACAAGTGTGGAGGGATTAGAGAGGAATTGGCAGGTTTTTTTTATGGGCGCCACCTGGTGCTGGAAACTAGTATTGTTCTACTCACCATTTTTCTTGGGGGGGGGGGGTGATGGGTGGTGTGCATCATGTAAATTTACTCCTGTAACCATTCCTAATCATCTACCTATATGTTATGTTGATATGAACTATTTAGGGTTTTACAGTTGTGGAGAACAGTTTTTCCATCTCTATTGCTGCCATCTTGTGGTTACAATGGTAAATGCAGGCTGAGCACATTTGCTCTGTAATCCTGTAATGTTCACAGATCATTATATATTAAAGAGTCTCCTCACAAAGCTTTTTTTAAGGGCTGCCATGGAAATTTCCCAGAAGTCTACATTCCCTGTTTTGTAAGGCAATTAAGAGGTACTTAATTGCTCTAGAGACTGTCAGCCTTACCCAAATTCTATGCACAAGACTCTTATTTATCAGGAGTGGGCCCTGCATATGTTGGAGGCAGGTGTGTGCTGAACCACTCTCTAGGTAGAATGCAATAAATGGGTGCAGGTGGTTCTTGAACTTAAACAGTATCTTATTTATTAACAGAACAATATTAATAAGGCATTGCAATTAGCACATATAGTGGCATAGATGGCACAGATATCACATAAATACTCACAAACCAAGGAATCAGAAACAGCATAAATAGCAATAGCTTGTTAGTGCCACCCCAGCTCTCAGGTCACTGTAGTGGAATTTCCTGTTGGAGCTCAGGCACTCACTAGCTACCTACTCCTATCTATCACTCCTGGAGTGATTTATAACAGAATATAATCTCACCAACTGTTATCCCAGACTCGTCCCCTCTCCTCTGGGGAAACTCCAGTAAGTAGAAAGAGGCTGAGCACATGTAGCTCTCCCTTTTATACTTGTACAAAGTGGCCCCTACTGCCCATCTTGTCAGAACAAGAAGACTAAAGGGAAACTATTTATAGTTCCCTACATTTGGCATATACTGAAGGAGAGCTGTGAAGCCTAATTCTCTCCCTATCTTATTTAATTTGTTAGTGATGTCTGTCGATAGGCGATTCACACTGCAAAACCAGAGGCCTACACTACACTGATGATGGCTCAATAAAGCCGAAAACCGGTCAGTAGTTGGCCTCTGGTTTTGTGCTTAGCTTGTGGCATTCTGTTAAAACCTTTATTAGGTGAAGCATTTTGGAAGGGCTACTATGGAGATTACCAAGAAGACTAACTGTTCCTTATGATTTTTCCTATATTAAGGAGTCTCCTCCCTCTGGATATCAGGGAGATTTGATTCCAACTCTCATTCTAGCTACGCCATTGTGTCAGTTGATTGGGTAATTAATCCAATAAATAAAATGTGTGGGGGTTGATCTGCTATCTGCTCTGAAGGTTTTTATTCACCTTCAGATAATGAAGGTTTAATTTACATTCAGATAGGGACACTATTAAGAAATGCAGTGCCCAGAGCTTGCTAAGATCAGGTTCACTTCATTATCCTCCCCTGCAGCTCCCTGAACCATGTGGTTCTATAGTGTAACTTAAAGGGGAATATCAGATTAAAAGATTTTTTAGGGGTTGTTAGGAGATTCTGGATGATTGAAAGCAATGTCTAGGATACTGTGTCAAATTAATCTTGTGGAATTTGTGAGAGACTGAGCCTGAACACATATAATATCTACACATATACAGGGCTGTGTACTATGGTGTGCCAACACTATTTCTTTTCATTTATCATTTATGGCCACCTGTAAATGAGACATTGTGCCAATCCTCTAGTAGGAAAACTGTCATCTACCCATCCATATCTTTTCATATTATGGGAATCCAAAAGGAACAGAAAGTTTGGGCAAGGTTTGATTCCAGCAATTCTGCATCCCCTTTAAAGGGGAACTTGGTCCAAGTTAAGGTTATGATTATGAGCTTTATTTTTGGCCAAAGAAAGTGAAAAACTCCATCTGAATAATTTTACATGGCCCAACGTGTTGTTTCTAGTGGGATTGTTAAAATTCCAAGCAGACAAGGCGCTAAGAACCTTCTTTCAGTTTCATTGACAATACCTGGTGGCATCTTCCCCTCCTTTTCCCCAATTCAACTTAGTAAATAGTCTTCTATGACCTGAGACAAAGTTCTCTGGCAATTAGAGGGAAGGTCTGAGAGTCGACACTGGAATCTCTCATACATATTATGGGGCAATGCATTATCGGCCATCTTTGTCCAATAAACAGCATGGCGTAGCCAATGTAGTAATGGCTTAGTAAGATTACCGCAACAATTTTGTGCTAATCTTAACGACCAGGTTCCCATGATGCAGTAGTCTCACAAGGGACTTCAAAGCATCTCGGGATCCCGGCCCGTTAAAATGTAACTTTTTTAGTACATTGTCCCGTATGTATTTTTTGGGGCTGTGACTGGTTCTGTTATTGATTAGATGACTAATAGTCGGAAGTTTATTGTGATTATTTGTTGTTTTCTCTTAAGGTTCGAGTACAATGCTACAGAGACAATTTCATTTTTTTCTCCTTATGAGATTTTTTTGCTTTGTACCCAATGATTTTACTGATCTTTAGCTGGAATATTGAGGGAGGTTGGGAGCACATATGATGGAGCGTTATTGGTATGTACTGATACCCACAGGCTCATTCTACCTTGGCCATACTCAGTATATAACTACCACCTAAAGGAGAGGAATTGAATAGGCTGCCCCATTTTTGCATGTTGATTTTAATATTAAAATAAACATTACGATTATTAGGGAAATGCGTTCAAATGTATAAGGTTTCCGACAAAGGTGACATCAATCAGATACATATTCACCCACCAGACAAGGTCACCATTAAGGGCCCACCACGCACTACATCTGCAGAACTGCATCAGCAGAGCAGGATAAAGCTTGACAAGGGGCAGGGTGGGTCCTGTTACATGGGTGTCTGCAGTAAATATGGCTCCATGTTACATTCCAATTCCATCCTGTCTTTGTGTGATGAAGACCCTGTATTTGCTGGATTTACAAAAGTCTGTGGTAACATTTTTAAATTCTGATCTCGTGACTGAAATGTACACTACTTATTTCCATTGGTTTGTATGGATTTCTTGGTCACTAACACTTACAGTCGGTACCTGTATTGAGAAGCGATCCCATGGTCCCTCTTCAGAGCTCTCTTACCCCACATGGTTGTTGTTTCCCTGCCAGCGTCTTGCCTTGAACTTGATGGACAACACAATACGGAAAATCTCTGTGCACCATATAAGAGGAACTAGAAAGGGAAAGTTTAAGTATAAACTTTGAATTTGGCTTGAAATGCCGCATTTTGGAAGGGAATGTGTGTGTTTGTGATGCAGATTTTAAAACTCAATAATGCCAATGATGAGGCAATTGTTGTTTTTTACTTACCCTTTATAATTACTATCACATAATTTAAGGTAGGTCAGTTGTGTGTACTCGTGTCTGGTTAGGGGATAAAAGTCTTTTTTGATTATTGGTTAAAATATCTGTTGTATTCAATTAGATCAACTGGACTTGAAGTTTAGTTCTTGAAGACGTTTCACTAGTCATCCGACTGGCTTTCTCTCAATTCAGAATGACTTGTACAAGAATCTGTGGCAATTATGTACCCTGGAAAGTCCCAATAGCATATCACACAGCCAGGACTCAGCCGTGTACCTGCATCTTAAGGATAAAGACATAACTTTGAAGATTGTAATGTTAACATACTGGCGAGGAACGTGACTGGTTCAAGAGAGGTGTCAGGAGGCCATTTATGTGAAAATAAAGAAACCAAGCCTAAATAGAGGTGGGGGGTTCGACACAAACTGTCTGCCATGTACAATGTTGTTTAACACCTTACTACTGGGCGTTCCTATAACACCTCTTAGCCACTATCCAATCACACCCTTAACACCTGGCTGTATATGCTAATTGGGATTTTCCAGGGTACATAATTGCCACGATTCTTGTACAAGTCATTCTGAATTGAGATCCATCACTTAGCTGTATATGCTAATTGGATTTGGTGAGTGTAGTTGTCCTTTAAAATTTACTTTAAAATCCAGTTTTCTATTCAAACTGCAAAATAGCTATTTTATCCCATATGCATGGCCTAAATCAGTTGGAGAAATGCATTTCACTCCTATACTAAGGGTTCCTGGCCTTTATTAACCAGCCTGTGTCCTTATACCTTTATAGTACACAATTTGGATATTTCTATGATCCTTATAATTACAGTTGGGGGTGCATATCCACTATATAATACACAAGTATCTTCTTTAACATAGGACCTGCTATGTAGATGAGTGATTTTTATAAGGATATGTTCCACTACACTCCTCCAACATAACACGCTGATATGGGCTAAAAAAAACAACAAACTTACCTCAAACCTCGCTCCGCTGGAACAGCAAAAACAGACAACCGCTAACCCGATAACCCAAAGCCCAGCATAAATCAACGAAAAAGTGCACGCCGCAACTGAAGGGCAGACATGCGCACTCTACCAACGGAAGCCAAAACCAGTACTGGTGCGCATGCGCAAACGGCACATAACAACGCCGCGCACAATCTACAGGAAATCGGCAGGGGGGAAACAACCTACTAAAAAAACGGAACAACTACCCAAATTTAAATAATACATAAAACAAACACAACAAGCTAAATAATATATAAATAAATGCAAATAATAACAAAAAACCCAACACACTTATAAACTAAAATTAACCAATAACTAAATAAAAAGCACACCTATATAATAAACCAAACCAAACCTCTCACAGCAAAGCAAAATCACCACAAGAAACAAACCAGTTGGATACAAAAAAAAAACAATTACAATTCAATATACATTCAAGAAAATTTACATAAAATAAAGAAACAACACAAAACAAATTTTAATTTACACTTTTATAAATTTTACCATCATTAACGTCCTCTTACTCCAGTGGGACCTGGTGATTGCTGCTGCCATATCACACACAAAAATGTAAATATCTTCAAAACTATGTAAATAAACAATGGAAATAATTGCAAAAATTCACAGGGGAGCAATTCCTATCAATTTACCTAAAGTCATTTTTTGACCACAGTTCCTCTTTAAAGCTATTCAGTAAACTTGCCATTACCACATCTGCTGGAAGACAGCAGTTCTCACTGAAAGAAACCTTTCCTAACCTGAAGATGAAACTTCTTTTCTTACTGTATATCTGTATTCTGTATATTAATTAGATCACTGTTTAATTCTTGAAGTGATTCGCTAGTCATCCACTGGCTTTCTCAATTCAGATGACTTGTACAAGAATCTGTGGCAATTATGTACCCTGGAAAATCCCAATTAGCATATCACAGCCAGGTGTTAAGGGCTGATTGGCTAGTGGCTAAGAGGTGTTATAGGAACGCCCTGGGTTAGGTGTCAAAACAACATGTACATGGCAGACAGTTGTGTCGAACCCCCCCACCTCTATTCAGGCTTGGTTTCTTTATTTTCCCAGCAGCAGGAAATGGTCCTCAGGTCAGAGTGCGATGGATAGCCCAACCTTCTCCTACCCTCCAATCCCCTGTGGAGATGCCTCCAAATCGGCAAGTCCCAGAGAAGCAGCAGGAGGACAAGGGCCGAACGTCCAGTGCAGGGACTGCCAGCTATAATTGACATAGAAGAGACGGTGCCCAGGATGATCCAGTGGGGAAGAATCACGGACAAAACCAAGTGCTCCCAACCTGTGCGCTCTGTGACTGTATTGTTACCGCCCAAGTTTAAAGCAGCCACAGCAGTGTCGCTGGCACCTTGAGCCACCTGAAAGAGCAGCTCCTTCTGCAAAGCAAAGGGCAGGATGGGGACAGTCACCACTGTGTCCCTCATCTCTACTGTCTGGACTCTAGAAGGTATCCTGCAACTACCTGTCAGCACAAGGACAGTGACCCTGCCAAGCACAGGATCTGATCTTAACAGCACATGGGTGAGTATCAGACTGGACACAGTCATGTTTAGGGCTGTCTGTGGTACAGTATATATAATATATATATGTGCAGACTGTGGGCTTTCCATCACTCTAGGGAAGTTTAGATATTGATTAACCCTTTAGAATTTCCCATTTTTGTCACCTGTAACTTAACTATTCAACAAGATTTTCATTACACCCAATGGGATTGAACAACTACAGGTGACCAATTGTACCATAGGAGGACAGGTTATTCATCAGTTTGTGTGTCAGTCACTGGAACATTTGGTGGAATGTATTTTAATTATTATACAAATATCGGCATGTTCGGTAAGCTCTGAAGCCGCCTCTGCCAGATCTGCCATGCAACTACTGGGTGACTCTTTCTGCAGTTAAAGGAATAAGTATAAAATAGTTACATTTATATAGGCCTATAATTCTATTGTGTGGTCCCACGGTGGTCAGGCCACAAATGAGGCCCTTGAGGTCAAATGGGTTGGCACCCCTGGCATATATGATGCTGCTATTTCTTTGACATCCTTTCTAAATATGGGACAACCGTGTTCTTTCCTCCTGTTGTCTTCTTTCCTTCACTGGTATAGTATAGTATATAGTATAGTATTTGAGGTTGACTAAAGACATACGTTCCATCCAGTCCAACCCATCTAGCAATATCCTCATTTCCTGCCTAACTTGATCCAGAGGAAGCAAAAAAACCCCACCAAATTTATGAAGGGGGGAAAATTCCTGACTCCAAGTGGCAATCAGAAATTTCCCTGGATCAACTCTACTTATGTCAATACCGTAACTTGTAACATTCCTTGTTTGCAGAAACTCATCCAGCTTTTTATTAAACGTCCAATGAACCTGCCATAACAACGTCCACTGGAAGACAGTTCCATAGCTTACCGTTCTCACAGTGAAAAACCCTTTCCGAGCTTGAAGCCTAAACCTTTTTCTTCAAGTCTTAAGGGATGTCCTTGTGTCCTCTGACATGTTCTATTGGTAAACAATGCCCAGATGTTTATTGTATGGCCCGTTAATGTATTTATACACAGTAATCATATCCCCACGCAAGCGCCTTTTCTCCAGCGTACATAATTGTAACTTTTCCAGTCTCTCTCATATTCAAGCTCCCCAATCCCCTTATTATTTAGTTGCCCTTCTCTGAACTCTTTCCATTTCAAGATGTCCTTTTTGTACACAAGATCAAAATTGCACTGCATATTCCAAATGAGGCCTACCAATGCTTGTAAGAGGGAGAATTACATTTTCCTCCCTTGAATCCATACCTCTCTTATACAAGACAATACCATGCTGGCTCTGGCTGTTGCCGCCTGGCACTGCTTGCTACCTTTAAGTTTGTTTATCCACCAAAACTCCAAGATCCCTTTCCAACAGGATTCACTAAACACAGAGCCATTTATAGTATAAGTAGCACCAAAATTAATCTCATCTGCCACTTAGCAGCCCAATGTGACAATCTATCTAGATCCCCCTGCAACGATTGCACATCTTCTGAAGTTTTTAATGGTCAACATTAAACAGTTTTGTGTCATCAGCAAACACAGAAACCTTGCTGACAATACCCACTTCCAAATCAAATAAATAGATTAAATAGAAGCGGCCCCAACACAGAACCCTGTGGCACCCCACTTAGCACTTTAGTCCATAATGTCCATTATCCATAATGATGAAGCCCCATTTACAACTACTCTCTGCATCCTATCATTAACCAATTTTCTATCCATGTACAAATGTGACTCCCCAGACCAACAGCCTCAGCTTATACATTTGTCTACTGCTATGCCAGAGTCTAATTTCTACTTACTCTTCACTTCCCATAAAAGCCAAGCAAGTTAGTTTGACAAGATCTATTCCTCCTAAATCCATGCTGGTTACTACTTATAATGTCAGTCCTTGAAACATACTCTAGAATATTTGTTCCTATTAAACTTTCCAGTATCTCCCCCACCACTAATGTAAACTTACAGGCCTGTAATTACCCGGCTGTGAACGACTACCCTTTTTGAAAATTGGAATAACATCACCTTTTTCAATCCAAGGCTCACCACCGGACATGAGGGAATCTGCAAAAATAAGAAACAATGGCCTAGATAAAACTGAACTTAGATCCTTAGTATCCGAGGATGTATTTTATCTGGTCCAGGAGATTTATCAATATTACCTTATTTAGTTCTTTCTGTACCATATCCTCGGTTAACCAAAGTGCACTTGAATCTTTTATACCATTATTGCTACTATACTCTATGATATCTGTACTTGAACCTTCTATAGTGTATACAGAGGAAAAAAAAGTATTCAAGACATTTGCTTTTTGCCATCCTCCGTAACTAACTTATCCCATTAATTAATGATGCCACATTCTCAGAGGGAAGAGCTTTGGATACAGGTAGGCCAGTTATTGTGAGAATAGCTCTATTAATTACTCCAGGAGTGATAGATATAGTAGGGTAGCTGTGAGCAGCCTCAGCTCCAACAAGGAGGTTTAGTAATACTAGAGTCCTGGGTATACCACCAAGAATAGGACATATGCCAGACATAGGGGTAGAAGATTCAACTACAGTGACCTGAGAGCTGGGGTGGCACTGACAAGCTTATTGCTATTTATGCTGTTTCTGATTCCTCTGGTTGTCTGTGAGTATTTATATGATATCTGTGCTATGCTTTGCCACTTATATTGTGCTAATTGCAATGCCTTATTAATATTGTTATGTTAATAAATACGATACTGTTTACGTTCAAGAACCACTGGTGCCCATTTATTGCAGTCAACCTAGAGTGGTAGTTCAGCAACACCCTGCCTCCAACATACGCGAGGGCCCACTCCTGATTTATAAGAGTCTTGTGCTAGAATTTAGATAAGGCTGACAGCCTCTAGAGCAATTACATGGGCAATATATGTCTAAAGAATCCAAGTGCAGAATGTGGTGATCCATTTGCAAATATACATCCAATCCCACATTGCAGAATGGACCCTACATATGACATGTCTTTTTTCTACTTTATCTCACCACGCACTAGATTTGGGGCTATTATGTCTATGCACATGTCTGTATAGTAAGACATAGGGTTTACAGCAAAGATGGATCTATCTCAATGTCACTGTTGTCTAATCTTATTGGTCTCACCTTCCCAGCTAAATCTTTTCTCTCCCTTTCTCTATTTGCTGATGATGATATTATTGATGAACCCTAACTTGTTTTATTCTATTTTGAAGTTATTTGTATGATTTATGTTGTAGGATTTGTATTGTATGAAATATCTGTCATAATATGTTAACTGTCTTACTTACTCTGTGTGATCTCTGTTTGGGTAACACCGTAGTTTTCTATTGAGGTCTAGAAAATAGAAACATGACATTGTACTTAATGTAGCACAGCTTGGGAGCCATGACAGGGCACAGTCAAATAAGTCGCACCTGACTCTCTTAACTCCTTTCACCTACCCCAGACTTACCTTTCCCCTTACTCCTCTTTTTGTTCCTCCCAATAAAAGACCACACACATAAGTTGGATAGAAAAGGCCTCAGCATCCTTTGCTTAATTAACATATTCAAATAAGCACAGTATTTCCACTGTTATCAAACCATTATATTATATAAATAACATATTAACAGATAACAAAATATATTAACAATATTAACAGGTATCTTACCAATTCTACATCTTGTAAACTTAGTGCAATGCTCTAACTCACTTGAACCCTTCTTAACCATCCCCTTACTCATTCTATTCTGCCCTCTCCACCCAGGTAACACTACTAGAAAAGGGAGGGGGTGGGATCCAGCTCCCCTTTGCTGCCTGCCTGCCCCCAGAACAGTTGAGCTGCCTTGACTGCTGAACCGGAAGTCCTGGTCCCCTGTCAAGCCCTCCTTCCCTGCCCTGCGACAAGTCCCTTCGGACCCCAACATGGAGTGTCATTGTGCTAGTGTCATGGTGCATTAACCATATGTGGTCCCCTGCAATAATATGGAACTTCTACAAGGTATCATTTAGACATGAAAACAAAATAATGTAGAGAGTGCAGAACAGGAAATAACTGATGGCTTTATTCTATATATTGGGGTTTAATCCCCTGGGAGGTCTTTCAGCTCTGATCTCGCCCTGCTTGCTATGCCTTACCGATATTAAAATGACGCTAAGGGGAATGTGGGGCCTGAAGAGAATTATTTGGGGCTTGAAGGGAACTAACCAAAAATTGGACCATTTTATGTTGCTTCCAGCTGGAATAATACACACGGGAAGTAGAGAGTTTATTCAGGGTTAACTTACTTGCCGCGCGACACTATGGCTTCTAAATAGCAGATGGCATGAGGTCCCACCTGCCTCCCGTCTTATCGCATGTGCGTCAATGATAAATATAGGAAGCATATCAGGATATCACAATAGCTCGGTGATCAGCGTGTTCAGAAGCTGCGTGTGAGCCCCAGCCACCCTGCATCGGTTCTATTATTCACAGGTAGGTGGGGACAAGCTATTCTACCTCCCTATGAAATATGATCTAACTGAAAGCAACTTAAAATTACTCCCAGTCGCGCACTTTCCATGTGTCGCTAGAATTTGTTTGAAGTGTTAGTAACTATGTCCTACAGTTTTATTTTAAAAGTGTTTAGCTGAACCGCTGGCTGCTGCATGTCACAGCACTAGAGAGAGGCAGAAGTGGAGGGAGTCATGGTCCAGGGTAGGTGCGTAACTCTGTAACCAGTGAGTAAGAGCTGTGATTGTGACTAGCTATGCTAGACCCTTGGTGCTTGCGAAATACTACATAAGTTCTTAAGATGTAAGGATTCCACTCCTGTGTGTTTTTGTTACATAGTGTCAGAAACCCTCTGGTCCGGTCCACTTATCTACCAATCAGTTATCGGAAAATATCCTCCAAGTAACTGACAAGTCAGTAAAACAAACAGACCAAGGGTTAGTGAACAAATCATATAGCAAACACTTAATATTTCTCAATACGATAGGCTGCCACCACATTGTGAGACAGAGAGATGACCTGCTAAATATGTCTAACAATCCTGTAAGAAATAAATGATTAATGATTTTATATCCTTTATAAAAGGTAAAAGAGTTGAGAGAAATGGGATAAAAGAAAGAATACTTAAAGGGCATCTCTACCCTCCATATTAACTTTTATCTGTATTGCAGGGCATGCTCTCCCACCCCCAATCACAAGTTAGAAGTTTAAAAATCGATTCCATACTCTACTTTCAGATCCTGGTTCCAGTCCAGCGTCTGTGTCTGTCCTCTGCATCCTCTGCCTGAGGATGAAAGTTTTTATGCCAGGTGAAGGTTTTGAGGAGAGAGATCGGGAGGAAGGAAGGGGGATAAAAGGCTCCTCTGTGCATGTCACCATCCCTCTTGTAGGCAAGACAGAAGGCAGCAACGTTTTGGACAGGAAACGCCACTACTCTTCACTTTCCTGGATTTTGGACATGGAGTCATGACTGCAGGAGAACCAAGAGGCAGGAATGTAAGGTAGGATTTTTTTAAACAGTACATTGGGCCCAATATGGGTTTAAATTTAGTTTGGGGGTGGACATGACCTTTCAATAAATAGCATCTGAAAGTCCATTAGCAAAGCCCAGGAAACATGTTAATCCAATATGGGAAAGAATAACAAAGTCCAAAATGATATTCCCTAATGGAAGCCAATATATGGCATCCGATTGGCTAGTGTTTCCTTGGTTTGATGTTATGACGAACTCCTGGGATGAATCCACTATTCCAATTTATCCTTTTTCCTGAAAATGGGAGCAATTTGACGTCACAGACGGTAGATCTGTGGATGCGGAGCGAGCAACCGAAGGGTTTCTGAGTAAATGGTTATTGATCCAAGTATAAACCGAGGTTCAGTTTTCAAGCTATTTTTTAGAGATGGACAAACTTTCGAAATTTCGGTCTGTTTTCGAACTATATATTTCGAAAACGACCCATTAAGTCAATGGGAGTCAAATAGTTTCGAAAAGTTCAAATTAAAACACAATTAAATATCAATGATAACTTAATGTAAATGGCTGTGGGACCTGGGAAATGGTCTGGGGAACATGTTTAATACCAGGACTTTCCAAAAATCAATTTTAACTCTCATTCCCGCTACTTCGAGCTCTCACGTTCGAACATTCGTATAACGATATTTACCGGCGTATAGTATAATAGAATTTTACTCGCATATTCACGCCTCGAAGTTTGAACATTTTCGATATTATCGAAAGTCCGAAAATTATCGAAAGTCTGAGAAATCCAGGTCAGGATAGTTCGAGAAGTCCGAGTCCGTTCGAATTCGAATAGTTCGGCTCGAACTCGGGTTCGAGTTCTAGTCCATCTCTAATTAATAGCAGTAATTCTCAATATTATATTGTATCCCTGTACCAACCAGAACTACAGTATATGTATTAATACCAGTTATTCTCAATATTATATAGTATCCCTGTACCAACCAGAACTACAGTATATGTATTAATACCAGTAATTCTCAATATTATAAGTATCCCTGTACCAACCAGAACTACAGTATATGTATTACCAGTAATTCTCAATATTATTAGTATCCCTGTACCAACCAGAACTACAGTATATGTTTAATACCAGTAATTCTCAATATTATATAGTATCCCTGTACCAACCAGAACTACAGTATGTGTATTAATACCAGTAATTCTCAATATATATAGTATCCCTGTACCAAACAGAACTACAGTATGTGTATTATACCAGTAATTTACAATATTTTTTAGTTTTAGAAACTATATGTATTAATACCAGTAATTCTCAATATTATATAGTATCCCTGTACCAACCAGAACTACCGTATATGTATTAATACCAGTAATTCTCAATTATATATGTTCCCGTACCAACCAGAACTACAGTATATGTATTAATAACAGTAATTCTCATATTATATAGTATCCCCGTACCAACCAGAACTACAGTATATGTATTAATAACAGTATTCTCAATATATATAGTATCCCCGTACCAACCAGATCTACAGTTTATGTATTAATAATAGTAATTAATGACAATACAATATTACAAGTACTGCAGTGGAAATTAAAGGGACAGTTCAGTGGAAATGATCAATGTTTGCTGTTCCTGCTGTTGACATTAGTCAGCTTAACATTTTGGTTATAAACAGTTCTTCTTCTTCCCAGGATGCACCACATCCTTGGAATGTTCCTAACAGTAATTTCAATTTCCAGAGAATACTCCGTCCATAGATGTGGTACCTGCCACAAATGAGTTTAAATAAACAAATGATTATGGACTTAACTTGTTCTACTGTGTCCAATACACAAATAATCTTATCAGTGATCAGAAAACATTATCCAGGCTACTTTTAAAGCTATTCAATGAACTTGCCATTACCACATCTGCTTGAAGACAGTTCCACAGTTTCACCATTCTGAAGATGAAATTTATTTTCTTCCAACAGGATGTCCACGTGTCCTCTTATGTGACCTATTAGTGAACAATGCACCAGAGAGTTATTTATGGTGTATGTGGCACAAGGATTGCTAAAGGGCATGTCCACCCTAAAAAATAACTTAACATATTGTAGGGGACCCTAGCCCACCCCCAACTGCTAGTTTTGTTTGTTGAAAAAAAGCTGCAGAACTCTACTTACATTTCTTTGATACCCCGGCGCTCTGATCCAGGCTCTCTGCTTGCTGGAACTGCAAGCAGGGGACTGGACCAGCTGCCGACAATACAGAAAGCCAGGGGAATGAAGGATTGTAGAGTAGAAGTTCTGCAGTTATTTTTAACAAACAAACCTAGTGGTTGAGGGTGGGCTAGGGTCACCTACAATATGCGAAGAGTGTTTAGAGGTAGGGCATCATGGAGGAAAAAGAGCTCTAGAGGGATGGAGGGAGGGGAGTTGGGGAAAGGGCTCCCCTGCGCATGTCACAATACCCCCAGGAGGACAAATTAGATGCAGAAACTTTTTGGCTGGAAGACAGCTCATATTCTTCAGTTTGGACAGACATTGCAGGAGAACCATTTGGAGCAGGGATGTAAGGTAAGGATTTTTTTAACATTACACAGTGGGGCCAGTAGTGGGTTAAATTTTAGTTTTGGGGTGTGGACATGCCCTTTAAACCTGAAAGCATAACCTTACATTTATCATCATTGAATCTTATCTGTCACTCTGCTGCCCATTTTGATCTAGGCCAAATGTAACGATTCATGCTAAATTTCAATATTGTGAGGTGGGCTTAAAAGAGCAAAAAGCCCTTCACAGAGAATAAAATAAAATAATGAAGGTAAATAAAACAATAGGGACTTCACAGCCTCATGCTAAAAAACAGCATTGCCCAAATAATTCAAGAAATAAGGAATAGTTTCTCACTCCCAGCATTCCTGGAAACATGCAAATTTATAAGAGATGTAAAAGAATGTGATGATTAGGGATGGACTAGAACTCGAACCCGAGTTCGAGCCGAACTTTCTGAGTTTGGAGAAACTCAAACTATCTGAAATAGTTTGGGTTAAAACTAGTTTTATTATCCGGACTAGTGGGACTATTTTCGAAAATTCTCGAACATTCGAGAATTCTCGAATGTACGAAGATTTTGGAACGTTCGGCATGCCTCTAACGGCTGCTTCCGAAAACCCCCGAACAGCCAGAGATTCCCGAAAACATCCGCTCGCGGATTACCGAACGGCCGTCAATCCCGCGGCCAGACGTTCAGGGGACCCGCAGCTCGAAACCGGGACCCCCTCCCAGGTCCTTACAAGGACCATTGCTGCCCTGACAAGGGCCCTTTGGGGCTTAAGGGGTCCTACAGCTCGAGCCAGGACCCCCCTCCCCGGCCCTTGTAAGGGCCCTTGCGGCTCTTAAAAAGAGCACTTTGGCGGCGTCTTCTGTCTTCCATCAAGTGACAGTGCGCTACGTCCATTTTTTCGCTGGTCACAGAGGCCTGTAAGGTAAGTTTACACTGTAATATTTCGAAAAGTTCATTCGAACTTTCTGAACGATTTACACCCCATTGACTTTAAAGGGTCCGTTTTCGGACTTTCGAACTTTTTTCGAAGTTCAGCCATCTCTAGTGATGATGAATCTATAAGTCTGAGAGTATCTTAGCCTTGGGCTGGTAAAGTTGGAATCTGTAAGTCCCTCTCTCTTGTTGAATAGGAAAGGTTTCTATTCAGACACAGTTTAGATGGTGTTAAATGGAAAAGTTGAAAGGTTAAACCTGTAGTTGAATTATGTTCTCCCTCTAGTTCCCCTGCTCTTACTAAAAGCTCCAATTGCGGACTAATGTGCACTTGTGGCCGTGCAGTATAGTGTGGCCTCAACCTTAGTGTAATATACAGTAAGTATAAGAAACGTTAGGCAATGTATAAATAGTAAATAAATCCCTGTTTATAAACAGAATTTATTCATAATAATAAACGTTCAGAACTGTTTGCACTTTTTAAAATTCTTGCCAGAGATGATTAAAACCAAATAAAGGTTAAAGGAAAAATAAACCAGAATTGTAGGTTCGGTCCAATGGATTCCAATATGAAGGCAAATTTGAGAAAATCTCTTGGGAGTTAGCACCTGGAATATTAAAGGAAATATAGATTATTAACTAATGTGATGCTACTGTAGTTAATTCTGATTTCTTGTAATCCTATGGATGATTTGATGATTGACTGTTTTATGATTGTATGACCAGAAGACATTTTACGGGTTACATTGTAAAAGGATTGGCTAGAGATTATTAATGGGTGTGACCAACTGTAACAAGTTTCTGCCATAGCTAAGGACTGAGCATCTGCAGAACATAATGGTCGTTGACCAAACTGTGTGATACTAGAATGCAGACATCCCACCCTGCCCTTTCAGGCTTCTGGGCAGGGTGGAGAAGGGGGCGTGGCAAGTGGGTCGTGACATCACGTGGAGGGCGGGGCGTGACGTCGCGTAGGGCGGAGCCACAATTTTAGGGGTGGTGGGAGGCGGGGTTAAGGAGGAGTTAGGGGCGTTCTGGGGCATTCTGGTGGTGTGGTCATAGAAAGGGGGCGTGACTTGGGAGGAGACTCAAGTCTCCTCTCAAGTCTGGGAGTCTGGGGTGGTCTCGCGGTTGTGCAGGAGACCACCCCAGAATGAGGGAGACTCCCGCGAGATGCGGGAGGGGTGAGATACCTGAGAATGCTGTGAAGTAAAGCACAAACCATAAGTTATTTAGGTAAATTTCCCAGTGCCCAAAATGAGAGGTAAGACACAGATTACTGGTTTTATATCAAGGTGTTCTGCCTTCTGGGTCAGTGTTGTTCTGTGGCTTTAGTTAAATAAAAACCTTTTAGTTTTTTTAAAGGTGACAATTCCCCAGTTAGCAGTGTGTGTATGTCTGTCTGGAATTAGGAATTCCTTTGGGTAAGATGTCGAGTTAATGTTTAGAGGTCCTTTGTGTGTCTGTATACATCCCACCAGACCTTGTGACCTTGTCTGACAGACAACAGATTGAACAAGAGATTGAACAAGGGCACCTGCATTGTATACAAGACATGGACAACATCCCCTGTGCAGAAAAGGTGTAACTAGCAGCCTATGGACTTTAGGAAATACACTGCTTGTAAAACATCCACATGAGTTAAAGCTTTATTTGGCTCCAGACCTATAGACATGAATAAGGATTAGATCTCCAACAGCAAAGGACCATGGTTAACATAAAGAAACGGACCATCAATTGGAATGGTTTTAAGGTATTTGCTTTCAAAAAGAATAAATATAGTAGATGTCCTTTTTACATAAAGAATCACCTGAACGTAATGTATTATTAAGCTATATATTAGTATAGCAAAGTGTAGCGTAGTATAGTATAGTATGGTATGGTATAGTATAGTATAATATAGTATAGTATGGTACAAATATAGTATAGTACAATACAGTATAGTATAGTGTAAGTATACAGTAGTATAGTTTAAGTATAATATAGTATAAATATAATATAGTATAGTATAATACAGTATAGTGCAGTATAATATAGTATAGTATAAATATAATATAGTATATTATAATACAGTATAGTATAGTATACACTAAATATGATATAGTATAGTATAATACAGTATAGTGTAGTATAAGTATACAGTAGTATAGTTTAAGTATAATATAGTATAGTATAAATATAGTATAGTATAATACAGTATAGTGTAGTATAATATAGTATAGTATAAATATAATATAGTATACTATAATACAGTATAGTGCAGTATAAGTATACAGTAGTATAGTTCAAAGGAGAACTAAACCCAATTTTTTACACTCCAGAATCTAAACATATCCCCTCTAGAAACACCAATAAACTGAGAAATCCCACTACAGTAAATAGCATTAAAGTAAATGTAAACCCCTGAAGAACTGGATGAAATAAATGTGTGTATGTACAGTGACTGGCCACACCCCTCAGCTCAGTCACATGCTCCCTTGTCTCATCTGTCCTGTAAAAGGATTGGCTAGCGGCTACTTGTGGGTGTGATCAACTGTAGCAACTGTAAAAAGTTCCTGCAGTATTTTTGGACTGAGTATGTGTAAAGAACACAATAGTCAGTGACCACACAGGGTGATAAAACACAAACCCCCAGCTAGAAAGGAAAATATCCTAACAAACCTATCAAAATGAGAGATGAGACGCAGATTACTGCTTTTATATTAAGGTGCTCTTCCTTCTTAAAGAGTGTTGTTCTGAGGCTTTAGTTGTCCTTTAAGTATAATATAGTGTAGTATAGTATAGTATAAATAGGATACAGTATAGTATAATACAGTAAAGTGTAGTATAAGTATTCAGTAGTACACCTTAAGTATAATATAGTATAGTATAAATATAATATAGTATTAAACAGTATAGTATAGTATAAGTATACAGTACTACAGTTTAAGTACAATATAGTATAGTGTAAATATACAGGGAGATTCAATAAAAGTTCTTATTGTTAAAAATGGTGCTAATTTTGCCCCAACCAATCAGAACTTATGTAACATTTGAAAGCTAACATCTGATTGGTTGGGGCTAAATTAGCACCATTTTAAATGATAAGACCTTTTATTGAATAACCCCCATAGTATAGTATAATACAGTATAGTGTAGTATAAGTATACAGTAGTATAGTATAATATAGTATAGTACAAGTATAATATAGTACAGTATAAGAATAATATAGTTAAGTACATTACTATCGCATAATATAGTATAGCATAGTAAAAGTACAGTATAGGATAGTATTGTATTTGAGGTTGAATAAAGACATATGTCCATCCAGTTCAACCTACTTAGCAATACCCACATTTCCCAGTTGATCCAGAGAAAGGAAAAAAAAAACAGTATGAAGGGGGAAAAAATCCTTCCTGATTTCAAGTGGCAATAGGAAATATCCCTGGATCAACTTCAACCTTATGTATCAATGTCTCTATTTCCTATTGTTTATCCACTATTGTCAATGAAGGTTGGATGGCTGGAAATTACCTGCAAATGATTGGTAGCATCTTTAGTTGGCCAATCAATGCTCGAACTGGATTGGAATATTGGACAGGGTGGTTAATTCTTTTGTTCCAGACCAGAAAGTTCATATTTTTTGCCCTGAATTACCATGATCAGGGGTTGTGTTCATATTGAAACCGTAGAGGACTTAGAAAATCACTTTAAATTTTGATTTTCAGACATTGTGGAATGTTGGTGGCCAGTGAGATCTACCACAGTTACCATCTAATGACCTCAAGGGAATTCATTCCCAGTGCAATTTCTTACCACATCAAAGTCTGTCAGTGCAATTCGATCCTATTTAGATAATATACCTTGAAAGATGGGACATTTGATATCATTTTTCACTAATCTCTGCTGCTGATGGCTGATGTTTGTCTTGCTTGGGTTGGCTATGGGATACCCACTCTAGGAATAGGGGATTCTGGAATCTTTAATATGATTTCTTTCCTGGAAGGTAATTATGACATCGTCAGGAAACACACATCAAGCTCACGCAAAACAATTATTTTGTCATATTCCCCTGACTGGTGGAGAAGCAATGTGTTTATCTTACTGTCTGAGCCTTTCGCTTCTAGATGTCAAGTTTTTAACTCAGATTTCTCCTTTATTAGAAGTTGCAAATGTTTCAGCTTAGGAAATTTCAGAGTTTGTTTGACTTTTTGACCATCCCATGATTATTCATCTTATAACTAACGAATAACATTAACAATATATATTCTATATAATTCTATATATAGAGAGACCGTCAGGGAGATTCAATAAAAGTTCTTATCATTAAAAATGGTGCTAATTTTGCCCCAACCAATCAGATCATATTTAACATTTGAAAGCTTACATCTGATTGGTTGGGGCAAAATTAGCACCATTTTAAACGATAAGAACTTTTATTGAATAACCCTGTGTGTATTTCAAAGGTGATTGAAATGGTCCCTTATTGTCAAACTGACCCAAGACAGGGGGCATATTTAAAAAGCAGAGTTATATATCGCTGGTGTTTTTCTGCCAAACTTTGCCACAGGCTCTATAACGAGTCGACTCCTTTATTCTAGGATTCAAGGATGAAAGTAAACAAGTCAAACTAGAACTTAAACTATTACAAGATCAGATTATACTTATGGTAAATAGGTAACACAGCCTGGTCCATATCCTCCAACATTGCCCCTTTAATAACCCTTATGCCTTGCACACACGTCCGATGTGATGGACGAGGCACAATGCCTGAGTGTAAGATATACCTACGCCGAACAGGCGTTTTGCCCAATCACTGTGTGTGTGTATAGGTTTGGTCATTTGTTGATCCTCCATGGCGGATTGTCAAAAGATGCCAGAGCGAACGCATACACACGTACAATTATTGGGCGAAACGCACTTTCCGTACTTGGACATTGTGCCTCATCCATTACATCGGACCTGTGTACGAGGATGCAGAGTTACAGGGGGAGGATAATAAAGTGAATTTGATGTTAGCACAGCTCTCTGCAATGTATTTCTCAATAGTGTCCCTATTTAAAGGGGATGTTGGAGGGTTGGCTGGCAACTTTTCAAAGCTGTATGAAATAGACTGCTGAAATGTGTTCAAGTGCCACAATGGAATTGTTTTCCAATTGCAGAGTAACCAATGGTTTGTACCCTCGTCTACCAATCTTTGCCCGTATGGCTCACTAAATCCCATTTCCCAAACATCCAAATAGCTAACCCCATGTTTGTGTATCCTAGATCCATTCTCATTGGTGAGATCTTCCTGAACACTCTCTCTGCAAGGTAATGTACATTTTGACCATTGTTTCAGCTCTTGCATTTCATAGTAATGGGTTAAACTTCATCATGGCCCCATATTTCTTCATTTATTCCATGGTAGACGTTTGTTATGTGGCCAACCCGGAAATGCACAAATAGAAACACTAACAAGGCAAATTGAGTTTTGTTAGATAATAAAAATATATTATCCTAATCTTCCTCATTATCTGGTTATATTGACAGCTCCTAGCTGGATACAACGAGCCTCATAGCTACTAATTTACCTAATGCCAGGCTAATCCATGGTTATTATGTGTCAGAGCTACATAAAGTTTTATGTGATAATGGCTGGAATCCATATTAGATGCTGGCAATATTATTCCGACTTTAAACAGAATTGATCTAAGGAACCTTGTCTTACATCAACCACTACATCAGTCGATACGGACATCATTTATCCAGGGGTGCAGGGCAACTGGCGCTCAGATTTAATATCGTGTTTGTGCTACCTTTATCCCTCTCAGGATTTACTCACGATCGCAAGCGTGGGGAGATTTACCTGCAGTGATTGCGGCTCCAGTTAAATGAGGCCCATAGACTTTTATTTTTTTAATGGTAATAGTAATTTAAATGTATATCTGTTGTATCTCAATTAGATCAACTGGACTTGAAGTTTAGTTCTTTGAAGACGTTTCGCTAGTCATACCGACTGGCTTTCCAATTCAGAATGACTTGTACAGAATCTGTGGCAATTATGTACCATGGAAAATCCCAATTAGCATATCACAGCCAGGTGTTAAGGTGTGTTAGATAGTGGCTAAGAGGTGTTATAGGAACGCCCAGATAAGGTGTCAAAACAGCATCTGTCTGGCAGGCAGATGGTGTCGAACCCCCCCCCTCTATTTAGGCTTGGTTTCTTTATTTTCACATAAATGCCTCCTTAACACCTCTCTTGAACCAGTCACGTTCCTTTGCCAATATGTTAACATTACAATCTTCAAAGGTATGTCCTTTATCCTTAAGATTCAGGTCACACGCTGAGTCCTGACCCGAGGAATTGGCTCTTCTGTGCTGGGCCATACGTTGATGCAGTTGTTTTTGGTCTCCCCCACATACAAATCAGAGCATTCTTCACTGCACTGCACTGCGTATATGATTGTCGCTTTTCTTGTGTTTCCATCTGTCTGCTCCATGTACAATGCTGTTTTGACACCTTACTCTGGGCGTTCCTATAACCCCTCTTAGCCACTATCTAATCACGCCCTTAACACCTGGCTGTGATATGCTAATTGGGATTTTCCAGGGTCAATAATTGCCACAGATTCTTGTAAAGTCATTCTGAATTGAGAAAGCCAGTCGGATGACTAGCAAACATCTTCAAGAACTAAACTTCAAGTCCAGTTGATCTTATTGAATACAACAGATATACCATGACCTGGATGAATGAGAACCTTCATAAGCAGTAATTTAAATGGCATGTCCACGCCCATAACGGTAATGGTAATAGTAATTTTAAATGCATGTCCAGCCCATAACGGTAATGGTAACAGTAATTTAAATGACATGTCCACGCCCATAACGGTAATGGTAATAGTAATTTAAATGCATGTCCACGCCCATAACGGTAATGGTAATAGTAATTTAAATGGCATGTCCACGCCCATAACGGTAATGGTAATTGTAATTTAATGGCTGTCCACGCCCATACTATGGTAATAGTAATTTAAATGGCATGTCCACGCCATACCAATAATAGTAATTAAATGCTGTCCACCCCTACGGTATGGTATTTAAATGGCATGTCCACGCCCATAACGGTAATGGTAACAGTAATTTAAATGACATGTCCACGCCATAACGGTAATGGTAACAGTAATTTAATCATGTCCACGCCCATAACGAATGGTAATAGTAATTTAAATGGCATTCCACGCCCATAACGGTAATGGTAATAGTATTTAATGCATTCCACCCCATAACGGTAATGGTAAGTAATTTAAATGGCATGTCCACGCCCATAACGTAATGGTAACAGTTAATTTAAATGGCATGTCCACCCATAACGGTAATGGTAATAGTAAATAATGGCATGTCCAGCCCATAACGGTAATGGTAACAGTAATTTAAATGGCATGTCCCACGCCCATAACGGTAATGGTACAGATAATTTAATGGCATGTCCCGCCCATAACGGTAATGGTAACAGTAATTTAAATGGCATTCACGCCCCCATAACGGTAATGGTACAGTATTTAAATAGCATGTCCACCATAACGGTAATGGTAACAGTAATTTAAATGCATGTCCACGCCCATAACTGTAATGGTAACAGTAATTTAAATGGCATGTCCCACGCCCATAACGGTAATGGTAACAGTAATTTAAAGCATGTCCACGCCCATAACGGTAATGGTAAACGTAATTTAAATGGCATGTCCCCACCCATAACGGTAATGGTAACAGTAATTTAAATGCATGTCCACGCCCATAACATAATGGTAACAGTAATTTAAATGGCATGTCCACCCCATAACGGTAAATGTAACAGTAATTTAAATGGCATGCCACACATAACGGTAATGGTAACAGTAATTAAATGACATGTCCACGCCCTAACGTAATGGTAACAGTATTTAAATGGCAGGTCCACACCCATAACGTAATGGTAACAGTAATTTAAAAGACATGTCCACCCATAACGGTAATGGTACAGTAATTAAATGACTGTCCACGCCCATAACGATATGGTAACAGTAATTTAAATGGTATGTCCACGCCCATAACAGTAATGGTAATTGTAATTTAAATGGCATGTCCACACCCATAACGGTAATGGTAACAGTAATTTAAATGGCATGTCCACACCCATAACGGTAATGGTAACAGTAATTTAAATGGCATGTCCACGCCCATAACAGTAATGGTAATTGTAATTTAAATGGCATGTCCACACCCATAACGGTAATGGTAACAGTAATTTAAATGACATGTCCACGCCCATAACAGTAATGGTACAGTAATTTAAATGCATGTCCAGCCCATAACGGTAATTGTCAAAGTAATTTAAATGGCATGTCCACCGCCCATAACGGTAATGGTAACAGTAATTTAAATGGCATTCCACACCCATAACGGTAATGGTTCAGTAATTTAAATGGCATGTCCACACCATAACGTAATGGTAAAGTATTTAAATGGCATGTCCACACCCATAACGGTAATGGTAACAGTAATTTAAAATGGCATGTCCACACCCATAACGGTAATGGTAACAGTATTAAAAATGGCATGTCCACACCCATAACGGTAATGGTAACAGTAATTTAAATGGCATGTCCCGCCCATAACATAATGGTAACAGTAATTTAATGGCATGTCCACACCCATAACGTAATGTTAACAGTAATTTAATGGCATGTCCACGCCATAACGGTAATGGTAACAGTAATTTAAATGGCATGTCCACCACCCATAACGGTAATGGTAACAGTAATTTAAATGGCATGTCACACCCATAACGGTAATGTAAACAGTAATTAAATGGCATTCCACACCCATAACGGTAATGGTACACGTAATTAAATGGCATGTCCACACCCATAACGGTAATGGTAACATTAATTTAAATGACATGTCCACACCCTAACGGTAATGGTAACAGTAATTTAAATGGCATGTCCACCCCATAACGGTATGGTAACAGTAATTTAAATGCATGTCCACCCCATAACGGTAAGTAACAGTAATTTAAATGCATGTCCACCCTAACGGTAATGGTAACAGTAATTTAAATGGCATGTCCCACCCATAACGGTAATGGTAACAGTAATTTAAATGGCATGTCCACCCCATAACGTAATGTAACAGTAATTTAATGGCATGTCCACAGCCATCATAATGGTAACAGTAATTTAAATGGATTCCACCGCCCATAACGGTAATGGTAACAGTAATTTAAATGGATGTCCCACACCCATAACGGTAATGGTAACAGTAATTTAATGGCATGTCCACACCCATAACGGTAAGGGTAACACGTAATTTAAAATGCATGTCCACGCCATAACGGTAATGGTAACAGTAATTTAATGGACATGTCCACACCCATAACGGTAATGGTAACAGTAATTAAATGGCTTTCCAGCCCATAACGGTAATGGTAACAGTAATTTAAATGACTGTCCAGCCCATAACGGTAATGGTAACAGTAATTTAAATGGCATGTCCACACCCATAACGGTAATGGTAACAGTAATTTAAATGGCATGTCCACACCCATAACGGTAATGGTAACAGTAATTTAAATGGCATGTCCACGCCCATAACAGTAATGGTAACAGTAATTTAAATGGCATGTCCACACCCATAACGGTAATGGTAACAGTAATTAAATGACATGGTCCCACAGCCCATAACGTAATGGTAACAGTAATTTAAATGACATGTCCACGCCCATAACAGGTAATGGTAACAGTAATTTAAATGCATGTCCACGCCCATAACGTAATGGTAAAGTAATTTAAATGCATGTCCACCCATAACGGTAATGGTAACAGTAATTTAAATGTCATGTCCACCCCATAACGGTAATGGTAACAGTAATTTAAATGCATGTGTCCACGCCCATAACGTAATGTTAACAGTAATTTAAATGCATGTCCAGCCCATAACCGTAATGGTAACAGTAATTTAAATGGCATGTCCACCCCATAACGGTAATGGTAACAGTAATTTAAATGGCATGTCCACCCATAACAGATGGTAACAGTAATTTAAATGGCATGTCCACCCATAACGGTAATGGTAACAGTAATTTAAATGATGTCCACCCCATAACAGTAATGTAACAGTAATTTAAATGGCATGTCCACACCCATAACGGTAATGGTAACAGTAATTTAAAATGGCATGTCCACGCCCATAACGGAATGTAACAGTAATTTAATGGCATGTCCACGCCCATAACGTAATGGTAATAGTAATTTAAATGCATGTCCACGCCCATAACGTAATGGTAACAGTAATTAAATGGTATGTCCACACCCATAACGGTAATGTTAACAGTAATTTAAATGGCATGTCCACGCCCATAACGGTAATGGAAAGTAATTTAAATGGCATGTCCACGCCCATAACGGTAATGGTTAACGTAATTTAAATGGATGTCCACACACCATAACGGTAATGTTAACAGTAATTTAAATGCATGTCCACGCCCAAAGTAATGGTAACAGTAATTTAAATGGCATGTCCACACCCATAACGGTTAAGGTAAGTAATTTAAATGGCATGTCCACGCCCATAACGGTAATGGTAACAGTAATTTAAATGGCATGTCCACGCCCATAACAATAATGGTAACAGTAATTTAAATGGCATGTCCACACCCATAACGTAATGTTAACAGTAATTTAAATGGCATGTCCACAGCCCATAACATAATGGTAACAGTAATTTAAATGGCATGTCCACACCCATAACGGTAATGGTAACAGTAATTAAATGGCATGTCCACGCCATAACGGTAATGTTAACAGTAATTTAAATGGCATGTCCCACGCCATAACGGAATATGGTAACAGTAATTTAATGGATGTCCACACCCATAACAGTAATGGTAACAGTAATTTAAATGGCATGTCCACGCCCATAACAATAATGGTAACAGTAATTTAAATGGCATGTCCACGCCCATAACGGTAATGGTAACAGTAATTTAAATGGCATGTCCACAGCCCATAACATAATGGTAACAGTAATTTAATGGCATGTCCACACCCATAACGGAATGATTGCGGCTCCAGTTAAATGAGGCCCATAGTCTTTTATTTTTTTAATGGTAATAGTAATTTAAATGTATATCTGTTGTATTCAATTAGATCAACTGGACTTGAAGTTTAGTTCTTGAAGACGTTTCGCTAGTCATCCGACTGGCTTTCTCAATTCAGAATGACTTGTACAAGAATCTGTGGCAATTATATACCATGGAAAATCCCAATTAGCATATCACAGCCAGGTGTTAAGGGTGTGATTAGATAGTGGCTAAGAGGTGTTATAGGAACGCCCAGAGTAAGGTGTCAAAACAGCATCTGTCTGGCAGGCAGATGGTGTCGAACCCCCCCACCTCTATTTAGGCTTGGTGGTTTCTTATTTTCACATAAATGGCCTCCTTAACACCTCTCTGAACCAGTCACGTTCCTTTGCCAATATGTTAACATTACAATCTTCAAAGGTATGTCCTTTATCCTTAAGATTCAGGTACACGCTGAGTCCTGACCCGAGGAATTGGCTCTTCTGTGCTGGCCATACGTTGATGCAGTTGTTGTTTGGTCTCCCCCACATACAAATCAGAGCATCTTCACTGCACTGCACTGCGTATATGATGTCGCTTTTCTTGTGTTTCCATCTGTCTGCCATGTACAATGACTGTTTGACACCTTACTCTGGGCGTTCCATAAACACCTCTTAGCCACTATCTAATCACGCCCTTAACACCTGGCTGTGATATGCTAATTGGGATTTTCCAGGGTACATAATTGCCACAGATTCTTGTAGTCATTCTGTAGTCATTCTGAATTGAGAAAGCCAGTCGGATGACTAGCGAAACATCTTCAAGAACTAAACTTCAAGTCCAGTTGATCTTATTGAATACAACAGATATACCATGACCTGGATGAATGAGAACCTTCATAAGCAGTAATTTAAATGGCATGTCCACGCCCATAACGGTAATGGTAATAGTAATTTAAATGACATGTCCACGCCCATAACGGTTAATGGGTAACAGTAATTTAAATGACATGTCCACGCCCATAACGGTAATGGTAATAGTAATTTAAATGACATGTCCACGCCCATAACGGTAATGGTAACAGTAATTTAAATGACATGTCCACGCCCATAACAGTAATGGTAATTTAAATGGCATGTCCACGCCCCTAACGGTAATGGTAATTTAAATGGCATGTCCAGCCCATAACGGTAATGGTAACAGTAATTTAAATGACATGTCCACGCCCATAACGGTAATGGTAACAGTAATTTAAATGACATGTCCACGCCCATAACGGTAATGGTAATAGTAATGAAATGGCATATCACGCCATACGGTAATCGGTAAAGTATTTAATGATGTCCACGCCCATAACGGTAATGGTAATAGTAATTTAAATGATGTCCACGACCCATAACGGTAATGGTAGTAATTTTAATGGCATGTCCCACGCCATAACGGTAATGGTAATCAGTAATTTTAATGGCAGGTCCCACGCCCATAAGGTATGGTAATAGTAATTAAAGTCATGTCCACGCCCATAACGGTAATGGTATAGTAATTAAAGCGTCCACGCCCATAACGGTATGTAATAGTAATTTAATGGCGTCCAGCCAAACGGTAAGGTAATAGTAATTTAAATGTCATGTCCACGCCCATAACGGTAATGGTAACAGAAAATTTAAAATGACATGTCCAAGCCCATAACGGTAATGGTAAGTAATTTAAATGGCATGTCCACACCCATAACGGTAAAGGTAACAGTAATTTAAATGGCATGTCCAACCCATAACGGTAATGGTATAAGTAATTTAAATGGCATGTCCACACCCATAACGGTAATGGTAACAGTAATTAAATGGCATGTCCACGCCCATAACGGTAATGGTAATAGTAATTTAAATGGCATGTCCACGCCCATAACGATAATGGTAACAGTAATTTAAATGGCATGTCCACGCCCATAACGGTAATGGTAACAGTAATTTAAATGGCATGTCCACGCCCATAACGGTAATGGTAACAGTAATTTAAATGGCTGTCCACGCCCATAACAGTAATGGTAACAGTAATTTAAATGGCATGTCCACGCCATAACGTAATGGTAACAGTAATTTAAATGCATGTCCACGCCATAACGGGTATGGTAACAGTAATTTAAATGGCATGTGTCCACGCCCATAACGGTGGTAATGGTAACAGTAATTTAAATGGCATGTCCACGCCCAACAGATAATGGTAAAGTAATTTAAATGGCATGTCCAACGCCATAACGGTAATGTAACAGTAATTTAAATGGCATGTCCAGCCCAAACGGTAATGGTAACAGTAATTAAATGGCATGTCCACGCCCATAACGTAATGGTAACAGTAATTTAAATGGATGTCCACGCCCATAACGGTAATGGTAACAGTAATTTAAATGACATGTCCACGCTCATAACGGTAATGGTAATAGTAATTTAAATGGCATGTCCACGCCCATAACGGTAATGGTAACAGTAATTTAAATGGCATGTCCACGCCCATAACAGTAATGGTAACAGTAATTTAAATGGCATGTCCACGCCCAAAAGGTAATGGTAACAGTAATTTAAATGGCATGTCCACGCCCATAACGGTAATGGTAATAATTTAAATGGACATGTCCACCCCATAACGGTAATGGTAACAGTAATTTAAATGGCATGTCCACACCATAACGGTAATGGTAACAGTAATTTAAATGACTGTCCACGCCCATAACAGTAATGGTAAGTAATTAAATGGCATGTCCACACCATAACAGTAATGGTAAAGTAATTTTAAATGGCATTTCCAGGCCCATAACGTAAGTTAACGTAATTTAATGGCAGTCCACACCCATAACGGTAATGGTACAGTAATTTAAATGACATGTCCACCCCCATAACGAATGGTAAGTAATTAAATGGATGTCCCACCCATAACGGTAATGGTAACAGTAATTTAAATGACATGTCCACGCCCATAACAGTAATGGTAACAGTAATTTAAATGGCATGTCCACACCCATAACGGTAATGGTAACAGTAATTTAAATGGCATGTCCACACCCATAACGGTAATGGTAACAGTAATTTAAATGACATGTCCCACCCAAACGTAATGGTAACAGTAATTTAATGGCATGTCCACACCCATAACGGTAATGGTAACAGTAATTTAAATGGCATGTCCACACCCATAACGGTAATGGGAACAGTAATTTAAATGGCATGTCCACACCCATAACGTAATGGTAACAGTAATTTAAATGGCATTTCCACACCATACGGTAATGGTAACAGTAATTTAAATGGCATTTCCACACATAACGGTAATGGTAACAGTAATTTAAATGGCATGTCCACCCCATACGGTATGGTAACAGTAATTTAAATGGCATGTCCAAACCCATAACGGTAATGGTAACAGTAATTTAAATGGCATGTCACACCCATAACGGTAATGGGAACAGTAATTTAAATGGCCATTCAGCCATAACGGTAATGGTAACAGTAATTTAAAGGCATGTCCACACCCATAACGGTAATGGTAACAGTAATTTAAATGGCATGTCCACACCCATAACGGTAATGGTAACAGTAATTTAAATGGCATGTCCACACCCATAACGGTAATGGTAACAGTAATTTAAATGGCATGTCCACGCCCATAACGGTAATGGTAACAGTAATTTAAATGGCATGTCCACACCCATAACGGATGAACAGTAATTTAATGCAGGTCCACACCCATAACGGTAATGGTAACAGTATTTAAATGGCATGTCCACACCCATAACGGTAATGGTAACAGTAATTTAAATGGCATGTCCACACCCATAACGGTAATGGTAACAGTAATTTAAATGGCATGTCCACACCCATAACGGTAATGGTAACAGTAATTTAAATGGCATGTCCACACCCATAACGGTAATGTTAACAGTAATTTAAATGCATGTCCACACCCATAACGGTAATGGTAACAGTAATTTAAATGGCATGTCCACACTCCAAACGGTAATGGTAACAGTAATTTAAATGGCATTTCCACCCATAACGGTATGGTAAAGTAATTTAAATGGCATGTCCACACCCATAACGGTAATGGTTAACAGTAATTTAAATGGCATGTCCACGCCCATAACGGTAATGGTAATAGTAATTTAAATGCATGTCACACCCATAACGTAATGTAACGATTAAAATGCAGTCACCCCATACGGTAATGGTAACAGTAATTAAATGCATGTCACCCAAACGGTAATGGTAATAGTAATTTAAATGGCATTTCCAGGCCCATAACAGTAATGTAACAGTAATTTAAATGGCATGTCCACACCCATAACGGTAATGTTAACAGTAATTTAAATGGCAGTTCCAGGCCCATAACGTAATGTTAACAGTAATTTAAATGGCATTTCCAGGCTCATAACAGTAATGGTAACAGTAATTTAAATGACATGTCCACGCCCATAACGTAATGGTAACAGTAATTTAAATGGCATTTCCACGCCCATAACGGTAATGGTAACAGTAATTTAAATGACATGTCCACGCCCATAACGATAATGGTAACAGTAATTTAAATAAATGGCACACCCCAAACGGTAATGGTAACAGTAATTTAAATGGCATGTCCACACCCATAACGGTAATGTTAACAGTAATTTAAATGGCATGTCCACACCCATAACGGTAATGTTAACAGTAATTTAAATGGCATGTCCACACCCATAACGGTAATGGTAACAGTAATTTAAATGGCATGTCCACACCCATAACGGTAATGGTAATAGTAATTTAAATGGCATTCCACCCATAACGGTAATGTAACAGTAATTAAAGGGCATCAACCAATAACGGTAATGTAACAGTAATTTAAATGGCATTTCCAGGCCCATAACAGTAATGTTAACAGTAATTTAAATGGCATGTCCACGCCATAACAGTAATGTACACGTAATTTAATGGCATTTCCAGGCCATAACAGTAATGGTAACAGTAATTTAAATGGCATGTCACGCCCCATAACGTAATGGTAACAGTAATTTAAATGGCATTCCGGCCCATAACGGTAATGTAACAGTAATTAAATGGCATGTCCACACCCCATAACGGTAATGGTAACAGTAATTTAATGGCATTTCCAGGCCCATCGGTAATGGTAACAGTAATTTAATGACACATGTCCACGCCTAACAGTAATGGGAACAGTAATTTAAATGCATGTCCACGCCATAACAGAGTAATGGTAAACAGTAATTTAAATGGCATGTCCACCCCATAACGTAATGGTAACAGTAATTTAAATGACATGTCCACACCATAACGGTAATGGTTAACAGTAATTTAAATGGCATGTCCACACCCATAACGGTAATGTTAACAGTAATTTAAATGGCATGTCCACACCCATAACGGTAATGGTATACAGTAATTTAAATGGCATGTCCACACCCATAACCGGTAATGGTAATAGTAATTTAAATGGCATTCCAGCCCATAACGTAATGTAACAGTAATTTAAATGGCATGTCCACACCCATAACGGTAATGTACAGTAATTTAAATGCATTCCAGGCCATAACAGTAATGTTAACAGTAATTTAAATGGCATGTCCACGCCCATAACAGTAATGGTAACAGTAATTTAAATGGCATTTCCAGGCCCATAACGGTAATGGTAACAGAAATTTAAATGACATGTCCACGCCCATAACGATAATGGTAACAGTAATTTAAATGGCATTTCCAGGCCCATAACGGTAATGTTAACAGTAATTTAAATGGCATGGTCCACACCCATAACGGTAATGGTAACAGTAATTTAAATGGCATTTCCAGGCCCATAACGGTAATGGTAACAGTAATTTAAATGACATGTCCACGCCCATAACAGTAATGGTAACAGTAATTTAAATTGCATGTCCACACCCATAACGGTAATGGTAACAGTATTTAAATGGCATTTCCAGGCCATAACGGTAATGTTAACAGTAATTAAATGCATGTCCACACCCATAACGGTAATGGTAATAAATTTAAATGGCATTCCAGCCCATAACGGTAATGTAAACAGTAATTAAATGGCATGTCCACACCCATAAACGGTAATGGTAAAGTAATTTAAATGGCATTCCAGGCCCAAACAGTAATGGTATAACAGTAATTTAAATGGCATGTCCACACCCATAACGGTAATGGTACAGTATATTAAATGGCATTCCAGGCCCATAACAGTAATGGTAATAGTAATTTAAATGGCATGTCCACGCCCATAACGATAATTGTAACAGTAATTTAAATGCAGGTCCACACCCTAACGGTAATGGTAACAGTAATTTAATGACATGTCCACGCCCATAACAGTAATGGTAACAGTAATTTAAATGGCATGTCCACACCCATAACGGTAATGGTAACAGTAATTTAAATGGCATTCCACGCCATAACAGTAATGGTAAGTAATTTAAATGGCATGTCCACACCCATAACGGTAATGGTAACAGTAATTTAAATGGCATTCCAGCCCATAACAGTAATGGTAATTGTTTAAATGGCATGTCCACCCCATAACGGTAATGGAACAGTAATTAAATGGCATGTCCACACCCATAACGGTAATGGTAACAGTAATTAAATGGACATTGTCCACCCATAACGTAATGGAACAGTAATTTAAATGGCATTTCCAGCCCATAACAGTAATGGTACAAGTTATTAAATGGCATTCCAGGCCCATAACGGTAATGGAACAGTAATTTAAATGGCATGTCCACACCATAACGGTAATGGTAACAGTAATTTAAAATGGCATGTCCACACCATAAGCGGTAATGGTAACAGTAATTTAAATGGCATGTCCACACCCATAACGGTAATGGGTAACAGTAATGTTAAATGGCATGTCCACACCATAACGGTAATGGTAACAGTAATTAAATGGCAGTTCCCGGCCATAACGGTAATGGTAACAGTAATTTAAAAGATGCCACCGCCCATAACAGAATAATGGTAACAGTAATTTAAATGGCATGTCCACGCCCATAACGGTAATGGTAAAGTAATTAAATGGCATTCCAGGCCCATAACGGTAATGGTAACAGTAATTTAAATGGCATGTCCACCCATAACGTAATGGTAACAGTAATTTAAATGGCATGTCACACACCCATAACAGTAATGGTAACAGTATTTAAATTCGCGTCCACACCCATAACGGTAATGGTCAGTATTTAAATGACATGTCCACGCCCATAACAGTAATGGTAACAGTAATTTAAATGGCATGTCCACACCCATAACGGTAATGGTAATAGTAATTTAAATGACATGTCCACGCCCATAACAGTAATGGTAATTGTATTTAAATGGCATGTCCACACCCACTAACGGTAATGGTAACAGTAATAGTTAATGGCATTTCCAGGCCATAACAGTAATGGTAACAGTAATTTAAATGACATGTCCACGCCCTAACAGACTGGTAACAGTATTTAAATGCGGTCCAGCCCATAACGTAATGGTAAACAGTATTTAATGGCATGTCAGACCCATAAGGTAATGGGTAACAGTAATTCTGACATGTCCCCGCCCCACGTAATGGTAACCGAATTTAAATGACATGTCCCGCCACCCCCTAACAGTAATGGTACAGGTAATTAAATGGCTAGTCTCACCGGCCATACTACGCGGAATGGTAATCAGTAATTTAAAGGCCGTTCCAGCCCATAACGTCGGTAATGGTAACACGTAATTTACATGGCATGTCCACACCCCCACCGTCATGGTCACAGTCATTTTCACGTGGCTGTCCAACCATCACGCTCCTGGGCCCCGTCCTTCCCTTGCTGTCACCCCCCTAACAGATCCTGGGTCCCGTAATTACCTGGGGTAATGGTAACAGTAATTTAAATGGCATTTCCAGGCCCATAACGGTAATGGTAACAGTAATTTAAATGGCATGTCCACACCCTTATGCGTGGACATGTCATTTTAAATTACTGTTACCATTACCGTTATGGGCGTGGACATGTCATTTAAATTACTGTAACCATTACCGTTATGGGCGTGGACATGTCATTTAAATTACTGTTACCATTACCGTTATGGGCGTGGACATGCCATTTAAATACTATACGTTATGGGCGTGGACATGCCATTTAAATTACTGTACAGATTACCGTTATGGGCGTGGACATGCCATTAATTACTATTACCATTACCGTTATGGGCGTGGACATGCATTTAAATTACTGTTACCATACCGTTATGGGGCTGACATCATTTAAATTACTATACCATTACCGTTATGGGCGTGGACATGTCATTTAAATTACTGTTACCATTACGTTATGGGCGTGGACTTCATTTAAATTACTATTACCATTACCGTTATGGGCGTGGACATGCCATTTAAATTACTGCTTATGAAGGTTCTCATTCATCCAGGTCATGGTATATCTGTTGTATTCAATAAGATCAACTGGACTTGAAGTTTAGTTCTTGAAGATGTTTGCTAGTCATCCGACTGGCTTTTCATTCAGAATGACTTGACTACAAGAATCTGTGGCAATTATGTACCCTGGAAAATCCCAATTAGCATATCACAGCCAGGTGTTAAGGGCGTGATTAGATAGTGGGCTAAGAGGTGTTATAGGAACGCCCAGAGTAAGGTGTCAAAACAGCATTGTACATGGCAGACAGATGGAAACACAAAAAGCGACATCATAACGCAGTGCAGTGCAGTGAAGAATGCTCTGATTTGTATGTGGGGGAGACCAAACAACAACTGCATCAACGTATGGCCCACACAGAAGAGCCAATTCTCGGGTCAGGACTCAGCGCTTGTACCTGAATCTTAAGGATAAAGGACATACCTTTGAAGATTGTAATGTTACATATTGGCAAGGAACGTGACTGGTTCAAGAGAGGTGTTAAGGAGGCCATTTATGTGAAAATAAAGAAACCACAGCCTAAATAGAGGTGGGGGGTTCGACACCATCTGCCTGCCAGACAGATGCTGTTTTGACACCTTACTCTGGGCGTTCCTATAACACCTCTAGCCACTATCTAATCACACCCTTAACACCTGGCTGTGATATGCTAATTGGGATTTCCATGGTACATAATTGCCACAGATTCTTGTACAAGTCATTCTGAATTGAGAAAGCCAGTCGGATGACTAGCGAAACGTCTTCAAGAACTAAACTTCAAGTCCAGTTGATCTAATTGAATACAACAGATAACATTAAATTACTATTACCATTAAAAAATAAAAGACTAGGGCCTCATTTAACTGAGCCGCAATCACTGCGGTAATCTCCCCACGCTTGCGATCGTGAGTAAATCCTGAGAGGGATAAAGGTAGCGCAAACACGATATTAAATCTGAGCGCCAGTTGCCCTGCACCCCTGGATAAATGATGTCCGTATCGACTGATGTAGTGGTTGATGTAAGACAAGGTTCCTTATATCATTCTGTTTAAAGTCGGAATAATATTGCCAGCATCTAATATGGATTCCAGCCATTATCACATAAAACTTTTGTAGCTCTGACACATAATAACCATGGATTAGCCTGGCATTAGGTAAATTAGTAGCTATGAGGCTCGTTGTATCCAGCTAGGAGCTGTCAATATAACCAGATAATGAGGAAGATTAGGATAATATTTTTATATCTAACAAACTCAATTTGCCTTGTTAGTGTTTCTATTTGTGCATTTCCGGGTTGGCCACATAACAAACGTCTACCATGGAATAAATGAAGAAATATGGGGCCATGATGAAGTTTAACCCATTACTATGAAATGCAAGAGCTGAAACAATGGTCAAAATGTACATTACCTTGCAGAGAGAGTGTTCAGGAAGATCTCACCAATGAGAATGGATCTAGGATACACAACATGGGGTTAGCTATTTGGATGTTGGGAAATGGGATTTAGTGAGCCATACGGGTAAAGATTGGTAGACGAGGGTACAAACATTGGTTCTCTGCAATTGGAAACAATTCCATTGTGGCACTTGAACACATTTCAGCAGTCTTTTCATACAGCTTTGAAAAGTTGCCAGCCAACCCTCCAACATCCCCTTTAAATAGGGACACTATTGAGAAATACATTGCAGAGAGCTGTGCTAACATCAAATTCCTTTATTATCCTCCCCCTGTACTCTGCATCCTCGTACACAGGTCCGATGTAATGGATGAGGCACAATGTCCAAGTACGGAAAGTGCGTTTCGCCCAATAATTGTACGTGTGTATGCGTTCGCTCTGGCATCTTTGACAATCCGCCATGGAGGATCAACAAATGACCAAACCTATACACACACACCAGTGATTGGGCAAAACGCCTGTTCGGCGTAGGTATATCTTACACTCAGGCATTGTGCCTCGTCCATCACATCGGCGTGTGTGCAAGGCATAAGGGTTATTAAAGGGGCAATGTTGGAGGAATGGACCAGGCTGTGTTCCTATTTACCATAAGTATAATCTGATCTTGTAATAGTTTAAGTTCTAGTTTGACTTGTTTACTTTCATCCTTGAATCCTAGAATAAGGAGTCAACTCGTTATAGAGCCTGTGGCAAAGTTTGGCAGAAAAACACCAGCGATATATAACTCTGCTTTTTAAATAGCCCCCTGTCTTGGGTCAGTTTGACAATAAGGGACCATTTCAATCACCTTTGAAATACACACAGGTATCAATAAAAGTCTTATCGTTTAAAATGGTGCTAATTTTGCCCCAACCAATCAGATGTAAGCTTTCAAATGTTAAATATGATCTGATTGGTTGGGGCAAAATTAGCACCATTTTTAATGATAAGAACTTTTATTGAATCTCCCTGACGGTCTCTCTATATATAGAATTATATGAATATATATTGTTAATGTTTTCGTTAGTTATAAGATGAATATCATGGGATGGTCAAAAAGTCAAACAAACTCTGAAATTTCCTAAGCTGAAACATTTGCAACTTCTAATAAAGGAGAATCTGAGTTTAAAAACTTGACATCTAGAAGCGAAAGGCTCAGACAGTAAGATAAACACATTGCTTCTCACCAGTCAGGGGAATTGACAAAATAATTGTTTTGCGTGAGCTTGATGTGTGTTTCCTGATGATGTCATAATTACCTTCCAGGAAAGAAATCATATTAAGATTCCAGAATCCCCCTATTCCAGAGTGGTATCCCATAGCCAACCAACAAGACAAACATCAGCCATCAGCAGCAGAGATTAGTGAAAAATGATATCAAATGTCCCATCTTTCAAGGTATATTATCTAAATAGGATCGAATTGCACTGACAGACTTTGATGTGGTAAGAAATTGCACTGGGAATGAATTCCCTTGAGGTCATTAGATGGTAACTGTGGTAGATCTCACTGGCCACCAACATTCCACAATGTCTAAAATCAAAATTTAAAGTGATTTCTAAGTCCTCTACGGTTTCAATATGAACACAACCCCTGATCATGGTAATTCGGGCAAAAAATATGAACTTTCTGGTCTGGAACAAAAGAATTAACCACCCTGTCCAATATTCCAATCCAGTTCGAGCATTGATTGGCCAACTAAAGATGCTACCAATCATTTGCAGGTAATTTCCAGCCATCCAACCTTCATTGACAATAGTGGATAAACAATAGGAAATAGAGACATTGAATACATAAGGTTGAAGTTGATCCAGGGATATTTCCTATTGCCACTTAATCAGGAAGGATTTTTTCCCCCTTCATACTGTTTTTTTTTTTTCCTTTCTTCTGGATCAACTGGGAAATGTGGGTATGCTAAGTAGGTTGAACTGGATGGACTTGTCTTATTCAACCTCAAATACAATACATCCTATACTGTACTTTACTATGCTATACTATATTATGCGATAGTAATGTACTTAACTATATTATTCTTATACTGTACTATATTATACTTGTACTATACTATATATACTATACTACTGTATACTTATACTACACTATACTGTATTATACTATACTATGGGGTTATTCAATAAAAGGTCTTATCATTTAAAATGGTGCTAATTTGCCCCACAATCAAGATGTTAGCTTTCAAATGTTACATAAGTTCTGATTGGTTGGGGCAAATTAGCACCATTTTTAAACATAAGAACTTTTATTGAATCTCCCTGTATATTTACACATCTATATTGTACTTAACTGTAACATGTAACTTATACTATACTATACTGTTTAATACTATAATTATATTAACTATACTATATATATACTTAAGGTGTACTACTGAATCTTATACTACACTTTACGGTATTATACTATACTGTATCCTATTTATACTATACTATACTACACTATATATACTTAAAGGACAACTAAAGGCCTCACACAACACTCTTTAAGAAGGAAGAGCACCTTAATATAAAGCAGTATCTGCGTCTCATCTCTCATTTTAGGTTGTTGGATATTTTCCTTTCTAGTGGGGGGTTTGTGTTTTATCACCTGTGTGGTCACTGACTATTGTGTTCTTTACACATACTCAGTCCAAAATCTGCAGAACTTTTTACAGTTGCTACAGTTGATCACACCCACATAGCCGCTAGCCAATCCTTTTACAGGACAGATGAGAACAAGGAGCATGTGACTGAGCTGAGGGGTGTGGCCAGTCACTGTACATACACACATTTATTCATCCAGTTCTCAGGGTTTACATTTACTTATATGCTATTCTGTAGTGGGATTTCTCAGTTTATTGGTGTTTCTAGAGGGATATGTTTAGATTCTGAGTGTAAAAAATTGGGTTTAGTTCTCCTTTGAACTATACTACTGTATCCTTATACTGCACTATACTGTATTATAGTATACTATATTAATATTTATACTTACTATATTATACTACACTACGTATTATACTATACTATATTTATATATACTATATATACTACACTATACTGTATTATACTATCAATTTCTATACTATATTATACTTAACTATACTACTGTATACTTATACTAACTATCTGTATATACTATACTCATCATATTAGTGTTACTATACTATACTGTTTATAATATACTAATTATATTATACTATACTATATTATACTACACATATACTGTATTATACTATACTATATTTATATTTATACTAATTATACTTAAAACTTACTAATGTATACTTACACTATAGCTATCTGTATATACATACTATTGTACCATACTTACTATATTATACTATACTTACCATACCTATACTATACTATACTACGCTACACTTTGCTATACTAATATTAGCTTAATAATACATACGTTCAGTGATTCTTTATGTAAAAAGGACATCTACTTATTTATTCTTTTTGAAAGCAATACCTAAAACCTTTCCAATGATGGTCCGTTTCTTATGTTTACCATGGTCTTGCTGTTGGAGATCTAATCCTTATTCATGTCTATAGGTCGGAGCCAAATAAGCTTTAACTCATGTGGATGTTTTACAAGCAGTGTATTTCCTAAAGTCCATAGGCTGCTAGTTACAACCTTTTCTGCACAGGGGATGTTGTCCATGTCTTTGTATACAATGCATGTGCCCTGTTCAACTCTTGTTCAATCTGTTGTCTGTCAACAAGGTCACAAGGTCTGGTGGGATGTATACGACACAAAAGGACCTCTAAACATAACTCGACATCTACCCAAAGGAATTCCTAATTCCAGACAGACATACACACACTGCTAACTGGGGAATTGTCACTTTAAAAAAACTAAAAGGTTTTTATTTAACTAAAGCCACAGAACAACACTGACCCAGAAGGCAGAACACCTTGATATAAACCAGTAATCTGTGTCTTACTCTCATTTTGTGGGCCTGGGAAATTTACCTAATAACTATGGTTTGTGCTTTACTTCACAGCATTCTCAGGTATCTCACCCCTCCCCGCATCTCGCGGGAGTCTCCATAACGGTAATGGTAATAGTAATTTAAATGGCATGTCCACACCCATAATGGTAATGGTAACAGTAATTTAAATGGCATTTCCAGGCCCATAACGGTAATGGTAACAGTAATTTAAATGGCATTTCCAGGCCCATAACGGTAATGGTAATAGTAATTTAAATGGCATGTCCACACCCATAACGGTAATGGTAACAGTAATTTAAATGGCATGTCCACACCCATAACGGTAATGGTTACAGTAATTTAAATGGCATGTCCGGACTCCCAAATGAATACCCTGATAGCTTAACCAAAAAAAAAAAAAAAAAATCTCCAAAAACCCCTCTAAATCCGAGATCTTTTAGTTACTTATTCGTTTTGGTCCCGAGACCCATAATTATTACATTTCTCCCCCACCGAGAAGCTGGCATCTCACACAAACTCTGGCCTCCTTCTGGATTGCAGCAGTTAGTGCGCTCACGGACATCGCGGCCAATGACTCTGTATTCTGGTGCACTGCACGTCTCCTCTGTAAAAGCTTTCTGAGCTTACAGAGGAGACAAGTACAATGCCAACTGGATCCTGTAAATAAATAGCATTGGCAAACTCTTCCACTTCTTATTGCATCAGGCCATATGAGTTGTAACAAATACAGTCAATGTTTATAAGCACCATTCTATCACCTCCTTGTCAGCTAAAAGAATTGGCTTGATGATATTATATTTCTGACATTGACACGAACAAATAAAGTTTAGGCTAAAGAATTAACTACGTGGACAAATGTAATTCCTCATAGAAAGTCCATCACCTTTAATTGTAAACAGACCAAGTCCAGCTGCAACCAGATCCCTCCCTATTGGCAGGGCTGCGTATGGCATATTAAATGCACATTCACCCAATTCAGGCACATCTGCTGTCTGTTTGTCTGTCTGGTGAAACAATCTCTGTTCTTGAGGTGACTGAATTATGAATTATGAAGCTCTAGAATAGACGTAAATCTCCGTTATTAGAAAGAAAGGATAGTAAAGAAAACAACTACTTTGCGGAAAACCCGAGGCTTTGGATTTAACGGCGACATAAATATTTGAGTTAAAAATAGACATTTGTTCTTTATTGGATAACTGTGGTCTCAAATTGTCCGTCATACCTTACTTCTTGTTTTCCACAGCATTAGGTCTTAACTGAGCATGCTTCCCCTCTGGGGCGGAGCAGGTCATTCATTCAACCGGAAGCAGGAAAGTTAAACATTCACCCCCATATTATTTCTTACAGGCTGCAGCCATTGATGTGTTTGTCGGCTCATTTTAAAGGAAAGACTGCAGGCATTTGTTCAACCCTAACTTGTTTGGAGACCGAAGTTGCCCTTTAAATTCAATCCTTCTTGTAGTTGATCCAGATGAAGATGAAAAAGTTATTACCAAGGAGATTTCCTCCTAAATGTTTTTTTTACTCAAATTAAAGTTCCTACAGACAATAGTAGCTGAATAGTCGACAGCAAACAATCAGATATTAACTAACTGCAGTATCCAGTAAAAAGCATCTCATTGGTTGTGTACTATTAATCTGCAGCATCCAATCAGATGTTATCTAACTACTGTATCCCAGTAAAAGTCTACATAAACAACACCATAGCTTATGGCTGGGTACACACAAACAGATTTTTCGGTCTAACCGACTGATACATCTGTGTATTGGGTGGTCGGGCCGAAAAACCTGTGCTGATTTCAAGCAAACAGATTATAGAATGACAGTAATGGCTTGATAGATGCAGGGCCGGATTTCTACTTTTTTTTCTCCCCTAGGCCAGCAAGCTTGTGCTGTTTATTTTCACTCAATTGGGTTTGTTGGGCTGTAGAAATGTACTGTGGGTTTTAATAGAACTCAGTTTCAAATCGAATCCGAGGGTTTCGAAGTCCCGACAAAATGTCGGAACTCCCAGAATTTACGAAACCCGAACTTTCCGAGTTTTCGATTTTTATCGAAAATTCGATAATTATCGAAATGAGATGATTATCGAAAGCAAAAGTAGATGATTATCGAAATTGAAAGTAGATGATTATCGAAATTGAAAGTAGATGATTATCGAAATTGAAAGTAGATCATTTTCGAAAGTAGATGATTATAGAAATCGAAAGTCGATAATTTACCAAAAATCGAAAGTAAACAATTAGATACAAAGTAGATGATTATCGAAATTGAAAGTAGATCATTATTGAAAGTAGATGATTATCGAAATTGAAAGTAGATGATTATCGAAATTGAAAGTAGATCATTATCGAAAGTAGATGATTATAGAAATCGAAAGTCGATAATTTACCAAAAATCGAAAGTAAACAATTAGATACAAAGTAGATGATTATCGAAATTGAAAGTAGATCATTATTGAAAGTAGATGATTATCGAAATTGAAAGTAGATGATTATCGAAATTGAAAGTAGATCATTATCGAAAGTAGATGATTATAGAAATCGAAAGTCGATAATTTACCAAAAATAAACAATTAGATACAAAGTAGATAATTATCGAAAGTAGACGATTTTCGAAAATCGAAGTTTTGAAGAAAATTCGAAAACGAAACGAAACTCAACAGTTTCAAACATCTCTATTGGGCTGCTCATTGGGATTGCCAATGGTCACTGCCTCTTTGCCTTCAGTACAGTGTCATGGTGTTTGGGGGAACTTTTAATATACATAATAGGCCAAAAACAGTTCCTACTGCATTGTGATTTGTCTCTGGGTCCAAAAAGCCATCTAGTAGCTGGCTTAAGAATCTTTTTTGAGATACCCGTGCTTCCCCCGCAAACCCCATCTTAAAGTCAAGCCAACCTTTTATTATTAGTAGTATTTAGCGTGGGAGTCACAAAGCAGTGCAATATTAGTGTCCAGCACCATCCATCATTACTCTGCTGGTATTTGCCAGTAACAGTTCCCCCTGCCTGTTCACTGGAATACAGATTGTTTATTTTAAATAGTGAGCACTGCATCCCTAGAGCAATGAATAGGTGTGATGTTCATACAAAATACAATTCATGTTTTAGTAAAAACTGGAAAGTTCAGACATGCTGCCCCTAAAGATCCTGGAACCAGGCCAAGGTCTATGTGGAAAATCCAGACCTGGATAGATGATGTATTCAGAAATGGTATAACCCAGTATAATCTGTTTGCTTCTCTTGGAAACAGCATCTACAGTACAGAACAACCTTCTAGTCTTAACACAAGGAACAATCTCCTCTGTAATAACATGTTCTTTTGTCGGAATTTCCACTCCGTGTGCTTTATTTTAAAAAAACACTTAAAGGAACCCAACTTGCACTCAACAAAATTTGCTGTTTGATCCTAATAATTGCGTAAGGAGAAAATGATGGCGGTGTCACCAGAATCCACCCTTCTGGCGGAAGCAGTCATCGGGAACTTTCTAAAGCTTTCCTTTCTGAAGAGGCAGGGTGTTAAAATATTAGCCCATAATTCCTACAAACACTTTGAACTGTACATGGCGGAATTCATATTAACAATTCTGTAATTGTGTCCTCCTCATTTAATTTGTTTCTTCCCCTGAATGTTGAAAGAAATGGCTCTCAACAGCATCTCTGCACCAAAGCAAAGTTATTCCTGGCTCTGTATCATACAATGTACGGCAGATGGAAAATATTGCTTAATGCTGCATTTAATTAAATTTGTCTAAAAAAGAACCATTCTTTATGGTTATTAAATAATGTGATATTGTTTAAATAGTGTTTAAATAATTAATTACCAGATACTTTAAGGATAATTATACTCACCTTTCCTCTACTCCATCCATTTATAATACCCAGGATGAGGTATTTACTTTACAGATCAGCTGTAATACTTACATGAACTTTCCCTTGCCAATCCGCCCCTCTGTTACTGTCAGTGACAGGGCAAAATCTAGCCAATGGGAAGACGTGTTTCTTTGCAGAGTGTGTCTTCCCATTGGCTACACCAGGAACTGCAGATATAATCTGGAAGTATAACAGCTGGTCAGTTAAGTACCCTGGATGAAGGTTTAGGGGTTTAGGTTCTCACCCTGGGTACTATTTATGTGTCGAAGTAGGTGAGCAAGGGGGGGAGTATAATTGTCCTTTAATAAACAAATAAAAGGAATGTGAATAAAATAAAGTAATGTACACAAATGGAACCATTTAAAAAAAATCCTTTAAGGTTGAAAAAAAAGATACAAATATAAAAAGATACACAGGAAAATAGCAGAAATATGTGAGAGTGAATGGTCACATGACCATAGATACAACTGAGAGGGAGGAAGGTTGGAGAATTTACTGAGCATGTGCAACTGTATATCTGGGTCCATGACTCAATCTGCCATAAAACTGCAGATAACAGATGGTTTATCCCAAGTATTCCTGATTTTAAAGTTGAGAGATAAATCTTTAGCAATGATAAAATTTATATTTTAGCTTTTGTTCTCCTTTACATTTTTTTTAACATATATTCATTCAAAATAATCTTAAGGAAGTTGCTTATCGCTAAATATTTTCCATTAGAAGTTCTATCTGTGGCTTTAATTCCGGTAACCTTACTGGTTGCAGGGTTGAATTCCATCAGACCAAACCTTCAAGCTTCAGCACAGACTCATTTACATGTGAATGGTTGGCGCAGAGACCACAAGCATTGTTCTTTAACTTGCCGTCCCATGGGTGCTAATTAAGCTCCATAATGAGACATTTAGCATGCAGGTAATCTGTACTGACATTAATACTGTTTCAGGGCTTTAGATGTCCAGACTACTGAAGTTTACAGGCTCTGTGGATTGCTCTCTGTTTTGCAGTTGCAAATTCCTGTGCAAATGTACAAATTGACAATCTGCTCACATGAAAGGAAAAATTATAAAAAGACTTGCTATTTTATGGAAATTAAAGGACCACTAAAGGTCAAAATCAACGGTTTCTTGTAAGGTTCAACACCCATCAGAGAAAAAGATAAATTGTGCTATTAAGGTCTGTTTCCAATACCTTTAAAAGTGGGCTGTGGCTTTAAAAAGTAGGCGTGGCTAAAGTGTGCAGTGCCACACTCTACACACCACTGCCTTTAATAGTCCTTTAAGGAATCCCTACCTTGAAAATCTTGGGTTGGCCCCTGGTGTTTAATTTGACACAATTGGTGACACTGTGGCCAACCACACACCCCAGACAGTATAATTGTTCTATGACTAACCAGAATATAATTTACAATAAATATATAAACCTTTGAGACTATGACAAGCTGTTAATCCGTGTTTCAGATCTTTGTTTTATTAATTTGGTAGAAGTTTAAAGCGGTGGGACTTTCTCAGTAATTGTTTCAATCTGGATATTGGCTATTAGATGAAATACAATCTTCAGCTCCTTTTACATCACAACGTCTTGAGATGTCGTAAACCTCTTCAATCTTGAAGCTTTGCTGTGATGGTAAGGTATTATTTTTAGAAAGAAGAAAATATGGTTCAGTATGAAAAATGTTGATTCATCCTAATGGTGCCAATCAACACAACTTTTACCTGGATGATATTACCATTATTTTTCATGTTGATTTATGTGGATAAAACAAGTGGTTTCTTATTTTACTAATCGATTGATGATGATAGATCCTTTTTTAAGGGGATTGTTCACCCCTCAAATAATCTATATGGGTATATCACACCCCAGACCCAAATCCACATTGATCAAACCTAACAAATGTTTTTTCTCCTCATTTCCTCTGCCTCTCAAAAGGTTTCTGTTTCTCATCTAATCTCTCCAAGCTTGTTACAAGCTTGAACATGCTCAGAGAGGAGGCAGCTAGGGGAATAGCATTCAGTCATTGGCTGGGATGTCAATAGTCACATCCATGACTGAAAGCTGCTAACAGGAAGAACCAGGAAGCAGAAAGAAGGCTAAGGCTAGGTACACATGACCTGACTGACCAGCCACCACAATCTGGAAATCTCTGCAGTATTTTTCAATTCAATTGGACATGTCAGTAAATTTTGGGCCGATCATATGGTCTTCTATGGAACAATATTTTTTTTGTTTTGTTGTGATTGTACTAGGCTGAGGCCACACTGCAATACACCGCAAGCGTGTGTTATCCTCTGCACTGTGTGCGTTGTTGCGTGTTTGCGCATAAGATTTCACTGGTAACGTATGTGATTGCGTTACGGAAACGGATGCGCAAATTGTAGAGCATCAGAAATCTCAGAAATGTTTGCATCCCCACAAATTCTATTTAAAATTGTATTTAAAACACACGCAAATCACAGCGCATCAGAAATCTCAGAAATCTTTGCGTCCCGGTGATTTCTATTCAAAATTGGAAACGCGCTAGTGTGACCTAACTCTAAAGGGCACGACCACCCCCAAAATAACATTTTATGTCATGGTAGAGAACCCACCCCAAAAGCTGTTAGATTCAAACTGCTCAGTCACCCAGTCTGTGCGATTCCTGACACAACTTTACACAACCTCCTGGTTCTTCCAGGTACACCCATCAGTGACGGCCATGATGAGTGACGTTACTGACAAGCGGGTTTACCAGAAAGTTATTATTATGGACTTTACAATTACATAGTCATACATGTTACAAGAATAGTGGATATAATATACTGTAAGTACATGCAGCACTCAGAGTGTGGCAAAAGAGTTAAAGGGACAGTTCAGTGGAAATGATCAATATTTGTTAAATTGTTAGTTTGTGTAATGCCTTCTTAGTTATTCTACATATTCTCTCCCATTTTGAAAAAATCAGTTGATTTCATACCCCTTGCTGTTCCCTGCTGTTGACATTAGTGAGCTGCCATTTCAGGTTCTAACAGTCCTTCTTCTTCCCAGGATGCACCACTTCCTTGGAATGTTCCTAACAGTAATTCCTACTGATTGGCTGTTGGATGGGTCAAACATGCTCAGATCTCTACTGAGCAACTGAATCAACCCAAGGACAAGAGCAAGACCAAGGGGTCCTACAAACAGGAAGTCAGTATTTTGGTTGCATTTATTTATACACAGACACAATGCTGAATGGGCAGGATAATGCCATTGGGATGAAAAAATACTGCTCTTTTTTCTGAAAAGCATATGTATTTGCACTGAACTTCCCCTTTAATTTACAGTAGTACCAGGATACTATAGCCCTGCCCAATGAGGATACAGTGTAGAGAAGACCAGGGCCATATGCGGCCCTTTGGTTGACCCTGACTCGCCCCTGCCAATAGACCCGTACCATAAAATCTCCCTGAGATAAATAATAATATTCATTGATTGTCTCAGGCTGGATAATTGATTTCTTTTTATTACAGGTAATTTTATTTTATAGAATAAATATTGGCGTGATCAATTGATGGATTGAATTTTATGGAATGGATCTATAATATTACAGGTAATAAAAAAAATGCAATGAACCAGGGGTATTAATAAAATGCCGTTTTCCAATTTCTGTAATGAGAATTGAGTCAAACCTATTGGTCCGGCCATTCACCACCACGTTCCTCATGCGGCCCCCTGTGAAATTGAATTGCCCACCCCTGGTCTAGAGGAATTGGGGGTGATACATAAGGTGAAGTGAATCGGCAGGCTGAAAGTAGATTGGCAGTGGAGTGGGATTAGCAGTTGGGATCATGTTGGGTGGTGTATGGTGACTGAAGAGGTGGGTTGGAAGATATTAAATGGATAATCTATTGGTTGTTAGTATTGCCCAGTAGTAAACCTGTGTAGTCCTATATAAAGGAATATTCATTTATGTTATTGCCAAAAAGTGAAAATGACCCAGTGGCAGCCGGTGTCACTCACTGTGAACCATTCTTTCGGGATTGTTGCTAATCTTACAATGATCACAAAAAGGGCCCAGTAACCCGATCAGCTTGATCTCTGTTAGACAGAATAAGTCTTTCTATACATTCTACAGACTCGTTGGAATAGCAGTGAATGGTTTGTTACAGGTTCTGTGATCTCTCGATATGAAAGAAATTTGATGAAAGCCCAAAGCCTACAGATATGAATGAGACAAATACAGCCAATGCAATAGACAATTCTCTCCCTCTTTTCTTCTCCTATACCCCATGGCTAGAACCATCTGCTAGTAATACCATGCCCAGGCTACATAATGGGACTTATAGTCACACACTGTCCTACAGTAGCTTTGAGTTCTGTGTTATCCTTATTAAATATGCCACTAGATTCAATTCATGTTAACTTCCTTATGATGCCTATTATTGGCTAACTGAATATTTTAAAGGGCCAGTGAAGTGACCAAAACACATTTAGTAAATTGATTTTTATCATTTCCAGGGAGACTGAAGACATTTCTTCTAAATTTTCTTGCAGATCTTTGTAGTATGAGGCTGACAGCTCTCTTGGTTGTCCCCTGCCTGACAACAAGCCTTCCTCTCTAACGTACACATATCAGAGATGGGTGGACAATCAGCATGTCAGGAGTGATGATCTTGTAATACAGAAGTCTGCAATAGTACTGAAGGTAAAAACTGGAGGTAGAAGTATAGTCATTTAATGTCAGCAGTGACGGCCATGATTGCAGCTACCTGGAAGAAAATTGTAAAAGGTGGGTGATTATTGGAGCCAAGATCTTCTTTAAGGGATGGTCCACAAAATAATAGAAAAAATCCTCTGCACTCGTACCAAGTGTGGGTGCTCACTCCTCAAAAAAATCCAACCCTTGATGGATAAATCATACGAGAATAACGAAGAAGTGCCACCCTTACTTCTTTAAGGGATGCCCTAATGTTGGGTAATATTATGGTCTTAGGGTTTTGGAGAAATGAGGAAAGTAAGTACAATATATACATTTTCTTTGGGGAGTGGGTTTGAAACTCCCTATAAAGCCCCACAAATTTGTAAAAGCCTTTCCCAGAGATCCTCTATGTTTTCCCAGAGGTACTATGTTAAGTAGTAGAGTGATTGGTGGTCAATACACCCTCGTTATACAACCCACCCTTGTTGTGGGCAATGAAATGACATGAAGGTTTCTATGTAACATTTGAAATATAAAATGTACTCAATGTTCTGTAACTAGGCAGATGACGCACAATTCCTAGTTTGGTTCTAGTTATTTGTAGATATCTGGTGAAGTAAAGGTGCCCATATATCGGTTGACGTTTGGAAGACGGACCAATTGATATTATAATACTGAAAACCAATTATGATTTGGGAAATGATTTCAAAGAAATTTTGTGTTTGATGTAAATAATATCTTATAAAACACCATTCTCAATGAATAAACTCATGTTAAGGACACATCCAGAGGAGTAACTACCAGCAGGGGACCCCCATTACTTTACAGCCTCCCCCAGAAACCAGGGCCCAGTGATTTCTAGTTACGCCACTGGACATATCTAACCGTAGAGCAAAAACAGGATATTTGATTGGTTGGCTGCTGCAGATTAAGAAAACCATCTCTTATTGAATAAGGCCCAATAATTGTTTACTTGCTTCCCATGCGCTTGGGTTGCTATTATATAGCCATGCAAAATGCCCCAACAATGGTGAGCGCATTCCATTTAAAACTGGGTCGAATCACAATGCACACAGTGCAACCAGCAGCACATACAGTACAGATGCTCTGTCTGCAGTGTGGCCTAACCCATAGGTAAACATTCTAGTTTGTTACTTAAAACCCGTCCGAGCAGAATGCCATCGGCTTTGAGAAATTCCACACTTTGCCTTTAACATCTGTGAAAAACATTAGTTTGCCGGTGCAATCGAACACGTAAAACATCAAAGGAAACCGTTTCTGCTTCATTTACCAACATGGGTTTTTATACTGATAATGTCAAAGGTCAAGCAACCAACACAACTTCACACGAAATGCTGGAAACTAGAAAGCATTTTGTGTTATGAAGAAAACACATCATCAGGTATTAAAGGCAACATGTTTCCATGTAGAATGTCAGTGCGGTGATCAATCTCACTCTGTCTGCAGACCCAGATGCAATTACTTATTGTGTAATACTGGATGTAATTATCTTGTCTGGTATCGTTAGGGACAACCATGCTAGAGCCATTAACAATCAGACCATTGCAGCCAAGCTGGGTACTTGCAGCACATCTCTCAGTTCACGTAGAGGAAGTGTCTCCTTTTAGGATTTCACCTGGTTAGGGTTAATTAAAGCTATAAGGCTGGGTACACACCAGCAGATATTTTCAGCCGATAGACCGATTCCTGGCACTTTCGGTCAGTCGCCCCGAAAATATCTGCTGGTGTGAGGTGGCCGGCCGCGTCTGAACTCGATCGTCCGTTCGTCCGGATCAGACGAACGAGCGACCGGACATGTCTGTAAATTCCGATCGATCTTACGGTTCCCTATGGGACTGCATGATCAATCGTTCGCAAATTTGTCTGAGGCAGAATTTGCCGCGACCGACGGACATTTGTCCATCGGTCACTACAAATATTCCCTCTGTGTGTACCCAGCCTTACTGAGTAAAGCTGTTCCAGTCTCTGGAATACACTGACTTTAATGTTCCCTTAACTGGAAAGTTGCAGAGCAATGACACTTCTAAACTGTCAACCTGTTTTACTAGCAAACATCTTAAAGGAGAACTAAACTAAAGGAGGGAGGGTGGGTTTAAGCTCACTGAGATAGATGGCGGATCTCTGTACTGTAAATCCCCGTACAAACATCCCCCGAGCATTGTGTTAAATGGCAGTTTCCAGAATATAAACCATCACCGAGGGGAATATTTTGTCTAAAACCATCAGTATGAGAAGATCCCATGTCTATAGGTGGACGAAAGAGCAAGTTTCTTCTGTGTCCCAATATGGTTAGAATGGGAGATAAACGGTTAAAGGAAAACTATACTGTAAAAATTAACCTTTTAAAAATGGAAAGTGCCTGGGACAGGGAGGTTGGATTGATTGTTCCTACCTCACAATATCATTTCGTTAAGGAGCTACAGCACCAACAGTTTTCATTTGCCAGGTTAGTCCTGGACTATTCCTTTATTAAAGATAATGCTGAAGCCAGGAGGAAGACTGGAAGAATCAGTTTTCTTTGGGCTGGTGCTCCTCACAGAAACAATATTAGGAGGTAGGAAACTGAAGTATTTTTCAGTTTAAATGTTTTTTAAGAAAAATTTATACACATGATAGTTCTCCTTTAATATTTCAAATTTCTTCCAAAGAGGAAATGAATCCTAAACTGGGCTGTAAAGTTTTCTACTTTTCTCTTTGGGAGAACCACATGAGTGGCTGTGTGCTGGATGTTCTACGTTCATAGATTATAAGAGCATTATGGGAACAGCATCAACTATAATGTGAAGACCTCTAAATAAACAAACCTGATGTAATATCTTAGGTTTTAACCCTTCATTAAAGGTACTGTACTGGAGGGTAACAGCCTCAGTTATAAAATACAGCACTGTATTATTGTATAAAACCACATGGTATTTGTATTTCACAACTGGGTTTGAATTTTGCCTCAGAACTGCTCAACCCTGTTAGGATTTTATAACTGCAGTCAGCCAAACGAGTAACATAAGATAATATAATTTTGGCTATGGTGTAAAATTCCAGTGTGGTCAGTGACAACTCATAGTATTGGTAATGAAGATACCAGGGGTTTATAAAAATGCTCCATAGTGCCATTCTACATTTTTGGATGCTTTAGAAAAATTAATAATATGTTTATGTTGGAGCTCCTGTATCCTGTTCTCCAGATCTCCTACTACTGTCCTCCAGATCTCCAACTACTGTTCTCCAAACCTCCTACTACTGTTCTCCAAACCTCCTACTACTGTCCTCCAGACCTCCTACTACTGTCCTCCAGACCTCCTACTACTGTTCTCCAAACCTCCCACTACTGTCCTCCAGACCTCCTACAACTGTTCTCCAGACATCCTACTACAGTTCTTGTTTTCTCATTGCTCCAGATCTTTGGAAATTCTTCAGACTATTTTCCTGAACTCTGACCATATTTATTGCTTCCAGCATTGATATTTGCTTGTTCTCTGGACAGGTCATTCAAAAGCCTGATTGTTTTGTAACCCAAAACCTGGACACTGTGTCTGCCTGTCTCCTTCTCAAGGGTTCTAACTCCAATACCTACAGACTACAATTGACTTCCGCGCTCACTAAATAGTCCATAGAGGAGAACTTTAAATATCAGCTTTGTGTAGTTGGGAGCTCTTAACACTTTATTAAACGTAAGAATATGTTGAAAGAACCTTTTAAATCAAACACATGGCCCCTGGTTCACTTTATGACTTATGACAGCGATACCATCTGGCAACTTAAGTGTAACAATATCACCTGAACGTTCACATTTTAAATGAAACAAGAACCGTTGTATTTATCCTCCGTATTCTCCAAAGGGCTCTATAACGTTAATAACAACAACATTAAAATATGTTCTGACTGAGAGTTCTACAGTGGAACTGACCAAACCTCCATATAGAGTCTCGGAACAAAAATATAATCCTGTGCTGTAATTCTAAATGAAATCAGTTTACTGATAAGCTTTAATATGGAACAATGATAATTAAAATGTATTATGTCACACACTAAATGAGTGAACATGACAGGCAGCAGGATTAATGAGCAAAGCAGAGAATACAAGGAAACCCAAAAATGTACCTAGATCTTTCTAGACTTATTAATAGTGTTTATAGATGGTTCCTGTGATATCATGCGGTTCCTGTGATGTCATGCGGTTCCTGTGATGTCATGAGCTGGATGCTAGACACACACAAAATAATTAAAACCTGAGTTGACCAGACAGACATTTACAAATAAAAAAAGGAAGTTGGTTGGTGTCCCAGTGTAAATGACATCAGAGATTGTCCATACGGCATTCTATAAAGGTCAATGGTAAGGAGGTTCTAGTTCTCATTTTGGAATTATGTCAATATAAGGCAAGAATTGTAAAAAAGAAAAAATAATGTCTCGAAGTTTTTTCTTTTATTATGAATTAATGATATAAAAAAAGTAATATTTCATTTCCCAATGCCCAATGTCTTTGCATTCATGTATAACTACTATACTGTAGGTGTCAAAACTGCCTGAAACCAGAAAGAAATTCTATTTTCTTCTTTGTCGATTGGCTGGTAGGAGCTTAAATCTTGATGAGTCTGTAACTCCCTTCTCAAAGTTTAGTCATCAGTGTACCTAGAATGATTTTTGATCTTACATATATAAAGGTTGCACCTCTAATTTAAAACTTCTTAAAACAATCAGTATCAACTTGAAGGAGAATTAAACATACGTTTCCTTCAAACATGTGATCAGCTATTTGAAAACAGCTGATTGCAGAGGTTGTGGCAGGTCCTCTTACGGTCTGGGCCCCCCTGCGGCCGCAGGGGTGGTGGGGCGGTAGTTACGCCACTTGGTGTAGAAGGCACAAATAGTATAACTGACAGTGACTGTTTTCTCTGACTGTTTGGATGATGATGTCACTGTAGCATGTGTATGGAATATTAGAACAATTATAGAGTCTGCATGGCCTAAGAAGGTAACTGGGAGCTAGGGATTCCCAGGGAGACTCTTGGGGCCATATTTTTAAAGCTGCGGTATCGCTTTTTAGCAAAACTGCGACTTTAACAATCGGTATCGAAAATTTCAGATTGTTAAACCGATCGGTTTAATGATTGTAAATTTACGATCGGAAATCTACGCTAACGAAATTGTAGATTTACGATCCCCATAGAATATCATTGCGGTAGTTTATTCCGCTTGGTATTCTACGATCGAACTTTCGTTAATTAACGAAAGTTCGGTTGTAAATGTACAATAGCGATTGAAAATCAAAAGCGATACCGCGGGTTTATTAATATGGCCCTTGGTCTTGGGCCCTTTTTAAGGGGACACCAAGCCAAAATTGCCAGAGCCAATGTTTATATCCATATAAACTGCCTCCTCCCTGATTGTTTAATTATGTGGCCATATTATTCCTGTCTTGTAAAAAGGAGTAAAAGCTGGATGAAGAGATTAAACAGGTTTCTCTTCTTTTAGTCTGTGGCCACACTATCAACGGATGGTAATGTGTGTAATATGCATGATCACAACGCAGTATGCTTCACACACGTTACTGTTTGCACTGGAATGCAATACTTATTTACAAAATATGATCAGAAGCGCGTGACAATCGTGCCAGTGGGGCTTAGCCCTCAATCAGCTTAAACAACTGCGGAACTGCATGGGCTGTGAGATTGGAGGTCGGGACCATGGAACCCCCTCCTCTTCCCTGAAGCCTGTTCTTAAACAGTATGAAGTTCGGTTCCAGACTTTTGAGCAGCTGATCACATGTATGTTTACTTGATATGCGCGATCAACTGTTTAAAAACAGCGATTGCGGAGACTTTGAAAGGAGATTGTCGGCCCTTTTACCTCCTGACCCACCCACAGTCACCACTGGGCTTAAACAATGAGGCTACAGGCAATTTGGGCAGCCCAGTGGCTCAGTGGTTAGCACTGATACCTTGCAGCGCTGAGGTCCTGAGTTCGATTCCACCCTTGGACACATCTGCAAGGAGTTTGTATGTTCTCCCCGTGCTTGCGTGGGTTTCCTCCGGGCACTCCGGTTTCCCCCACAATCATAAAGACATACTGATAGGTTGTATGTGTCAAATAAATGTGCTTAGATTGTAAGCTCTTCGGGGCAGGGCCTGATGTGAATTGAGTAAATAATTGTAAAGTGCTGCGGGATATATAGTGCTATGTAAGAAATAAAATACATACAAATGTACAGGGGCACTTCTAGGGGTTTTGCTGCCTGAGACAAACTTTTGAATGTCGCCCTTGCTTATTTCCAGGCGTGGCGTGAAGCCGCTGTGTTAAAGTGGGTGTGGCTTTAGATTTAGTGTGGCTAAAATGTTACAATTTTGAACTTCCTATCAAATAGGTATTTAAATACTCTTTCAGCAGGGCCCTAACCAACCTAACTAGTCTAAAATTGCATAACAAACTAAAACTAGAAGTGCCCCTGATGTCAGTGGTGTCCAGAAAAATATCCCATCAAAAGAATTCCTGGCACGCATTTAATATAATACGCCAACATTTATACCAGTGATGATGAACCTTGGCGACCAAGGCATACTGGGAGTTGTAGTTTCTAAACATCTGGAGTGCCAAGGTTCACTGATTTATACATTCAGAGGGATCTAGAGTCCTGTCTTCTTTTCCAGACCCACACCCGACCTGCAAAACCACTACCTGCACCTGAACCAGACTCGCTACCTGCACCTGAACCACACCCGCTACCCGCACCTGAACCACACCCGATACCCTCACCTGAACCACACCCGCTACCGGCACCTGAACCCCACCCGATACCCTCACCTGAACCACACCCGCTACCGGCACCTGAACCGCACCTGCTACCCGCACCGGAACCACACCCGCTACCTGCACCTGAACCGCACCTGCTACCCGCACCTGAAACACACCCGATACCCTCACCTGAACCACAACCGCTACCCGCACTAAAACCAAAACCGCTACCCGCACATGAACCATACCCGCTACCAACACCAGAACCACACCGGCTACCCACACCTGAACCACACCGGCTACCCACACCTGAACCACACCCGCTACCCGCACCTGAACCACACCCGCTACCTGCACATGAACCACACCCGCTACCCGCACCTGAACCACACCCGCTACCTGCACCTGAACCACACCCGCTACCTGCACCTGAACCACACCCGTTTTTCTGGTAGGTTTCATAACGGCAACCTGACCCCCCAAAACTCGTTTTGCTTCCTAAAATTTATACAGAGAGGTTAAAAATAGTGTAAAAGTTAAAATACCGGTTTTATTTAAAGCTTAAAATGTTCATAGAAACCAATATACCACTAACATATATAGCAGGGCCTCCAAATGTCTGAAAACTACAACTCTCAGCATTCCCTGGAAGCCTTTGGATATAGTAGAGTGCTGTAAGAGAATGCTGGGAGTTATCATTTTTAAACTAATGTAGGCCAACAGGTAGGAGATCCCTGGTATAGCTCATTGGGAATCTTTATCTGCAACAGAGATAATTAGCAACCAGCAGTTCAGATGTATTAAAAACTACAACTCCCAGCATGCCACTACAAACACTTGTCATCGCTTGAATCTTTCACATCCCATAGATCATTATGGCCAAAAGGACTCAATTCAGGACTCTTAGAGTGAACCTTCCACATTAAATAGAAGGCCCCAGGGAGTCCTAAGCATGGCCTATGCTGTACACTAGCATATATTAAAAGCCATGTGGCAGCCATATTCTGCAGTAGATTGTGACATATAACCCTTTATTGTAATATAGAACATCAAGGTAGATAAAGCTGATCTTGGCACCATGGAAAATAAGAGGTGGAAGAGATATATTTGAGGAAGGGCCATGGCCCTCGGCTGTTGTTAAACCCTAACAAGCTGCGAACGACCGACCATGCAGTCCAATAGGGAACCGACCATCGAATATCTCTACACCTGGAGATATTTTCTGGTGTGTACCCAGCCTGAGAGTACACCTAGCAGGATATTCTCTATGTCTGACTGTTTGACCTTTAACCACCAAGGAATGCTGGGTAGTGTAGTACAAATTCATCTTGATGACCACAAAATCATTACGCCCTAACTTTAAATGTTTATTTTATTCATGCTAAGGTTTATAGAAATAACATAGGTGATGGCAGGGGCCTTGAAATGTACTTTGATTAAGGTGCATAAGGTGTAAGGGTTAAATATTGTTTATGTCTTCCCACTCCGCCATCCTCCTTATCCAAACAAGAAGCATGACATAGACCCAGGCTTCCTCTTCTAATCACGGCACATACAGGGGTAATCCAGTAAGAATGCCAAGTATAATAAACACAAGAAGGTATTTGTACATTGTCGAGCCATTAGGGAGTTAGCAGCACTTGTTACTGGCATTGAATTTGGAAATAGGTGAGGAATTTGGTCTGTTGACCAACTTCACACTCTCCCATCACTTGTTGTCAAGCTGCAATGGTTGACGAAACAAGTGCCATTTTATTGTCTGTTTTTGCCACCTACTTTTAGGTTCTGGACACAATTGGGGCTAGAGCAATAAGATGCTATAGTTTGGCCCATAGATTTGTAACTTATTCTGTGGCCATGGCTCCCATGTTTATTGCATTAGGCTGAGGCCACACTACGGCACAGGGCAAAGCATAGGAAAAGCACGCGTTGCTGTCTGCTTGTGCTGTGATCTACGCAATGATACACAATAAGGGCACATGTGAGCCATAAACAATGGTGATTGCATGCGCTCCCAAAAAGCAGATCCTAGTGTGGCCAGACCAATTCGCCAACACTAGCCTGTGTTTTTTACTCGCAATCTAGTGTGGCCTAGCCCTTATTGTCTGTGCAGCATAGACATGTATAGAAACCAATACAAATTTGTGTTTTGTTTCCAGTAAAACTGCAGGATGATAGAGTGCTATTGTCCAGTGTTACAGTGCCTGTTGGGAAACCTACTGACATGGGGATCGTCTACTACTGGATCTGCATTGGTCTTTGTGTTATCTACTGACCAGGTATCTACTGTAGATAGAAAAACCTTGCAAATGTTTTAAAGAGAAATATTTAAAAAAATATCAATAAAAAATATTATTTCTTGCTGATAGTAGTAGATATGGCCACAGGGCATAATTACCAAGTGTTCTGGCTTTCCCAGGACATTTCGAGAATTATGTTGGGTTGTCCTGCTGTCACAGACTGCAGAGGCTTGTGATAGGGGACTGGGGTATTTCAGAGGTGTGACTGGTTGGCCCATATAAAGAGTTGGTCCACAGCCAGCGCATGGATAGTTCCTGAATACACTGTCAGAATGTTGGTAGGTATTTCACAGGGACCCTTACATTGTGGATTTGTATGTAAGGCCCAAAGTTTAACATTTACTTAGAACCCCATATGACCAGCTCTGTCTCCACAACATGCCAATAATTACTACTTTTCTGACTCCAAATAGCAATTGGAAAAGATCACCGGATCAATACGAATTATGTATTATTACCAGAAATTTTCATGATTGGTTTTCTTATTTTAGAACGTTATCCAGATCTCTAGAAGCAAGCTAATGAACTTGCTATTACTACATCTACTGGATGTTCCGACTGTAAAAAACATTTCCCAACCATGAAAATTACATTTCTTTCTTTTAATCTTAAAGGATGTCTTTTGAAATGACCTATTGGTGAACAATGCACCAGAGAGTTTATTGTATTTTTTGTATTGTTTTAACCTTATTAATTTAGTTGCCCTTTTCTGCACTCTTTGCATTTCCAAGATGTCCTTTTTTATGCAGGATTCCAAAACAGCACCGCATATTCCAAACGAGGCCTTCTGTGTGCTTTGTAAAGAGGGAGAATAATATTTTCTCCTTTGAATCTATTCCCCTTTTTATACAAAACAATATCTTGCTGGCTCTAGCCGTTCCTGCAAAACACTGCTTGCTAGTAGAACCCCCAAATAATTTTATAAATGCATCACATTTCTATACATTGAATCTAATCTTCCATTTTGCTGTCCACCTGTAGCAATTACACATCATTGGTTTCCAATTCCGTAAACAATTTTATCACCAGCAAACAGAGACTCTTCATCTCATTGATCTCACTTTACTGGCCCCAGTGAGGCACCCTGCTTAGAACATTAGTTCACATGGATGTTCTTCCAACAATCAATTCTCTATCCATGTACAAATGTGTTTTTCAAGGCCAACAAACATTAGTTTATACAATAAGCCACAGTATCATTACCAAGAGTAAAATCTAAGTATACTACACCCACTGCTATTGCTTGTTTACCACTTATGTTAAGCTTATAATTACCAGGTTGTAAACAACTAACCTTTTTTCCAACCCAATCACCAGACAAAGGTGAATCTGAAAATATATGGTTGAGATTGAATTTAGGACCCATGGATGTATTTTAACTGGTCCAGAGCTTTATTTATATTAAAGAGGAACTGTGGTCCAAAAATGACTTTAGGTAAATTGATAGGAATTGCTCTCCTGAGTGTTTTTGCAATTTATTTCCATTGTTTATTTTACATAGTTTTGAAGATATTTACATTTTTGTGTGTGATATGGCAGCAGCATCACCAGGTCCCCTGCACTTCCTGCTCTGAAACCTGTCAGTCAATCTGCCCTGTGTCTCCTCCCACTCATGGACCCCATGGTCCCTCCAGTTACAGGCCCCCCTTGGCCCATTCCCTTACAGCCTCATGTGGCCCCACCCACTCACGGGTTCCCCTGGCCCCGCCCACTCGCAGGTGCCTAAGCCCCGCCCGCTCACAAGTGCCTAAGCCCCACCTGCTCACAGGTGCTGTGGGCCACTCTGACACCCCCTCTACCCCCCCCGAAAACTCTGTGGAAACAGTTTCAGGCAGAGTGAGAACTGTTTTTACATAGTGAGGAGAAGGGCTGTAGATTCCCCTTACCTTCCCTGCAGCTGCAGGTCCTTCACACAGCAGAGAGGAGGAGGGACTTCCTGTCTCCCTCACACACTGAGGGAGTCTGAGGCTGTGCTCTTTGCAGGAGAAGCCTTAGGAATGCCACATGTCAGCCTCCCACCATTAACTTTCTGGTCAGTCATTCTTTATATCTTGGGCTTGTGGGAGCACGTAGAGAGGTGGATGATGGCTCGTTTTAATGGTAGGAAACTGGCCTTTCATTTAAACTCAACTTGTTTGGAGACCACAGTTCCCCTTTAACTTTGTCTAATAGATTCTGTACCATATAATTTGTCAGTAAATATTCTTTCTTTTATTTCCATTCTCGTTACTACAATCTCTGCAATCAGGACTAGGTTGCTCTGTTGTGTTATCAAGAAGAAAAAATTGTTTAGCACATTTGCCTCCTCAGCATCCTCTATAACCATCTTAGCACCAATATGTAATCGTCCCAAGGTAGAGATCAGTGATGGGTCTCCTGGAAGCTCTCCTTTAACAAAACTGACTGCTTGAATTCCAGTGGCTACCTAAATCATTATTTAAATCTTTAATTAATGTGAACTTTCTTAAATCAAATGGAAACATGGATTCACAACCTCACGGTGCCACCTTTTAAATATTGTGTGATATTCCCTTAGTTATTTTCAGCATTAAGAGTTTTTCCAACTCCATATATTTGCCCAGCGAGTCTGGGTAAATGAGGCCTAAAGAATCCATTTATTGACTGCACATAGCACTTTAATACTATGGCACCTTATCTTTTTCATGAACTGTTGTATTGATTAATTTAATAGGAACTGGGAATTTTGTATATAAAGTGTGTGTTTTTAGGATGCTTTAATTGTATTAGTGTGTTTTTGTGTCATTATGTTGTTTATATAGAATTAAAGGGATTTTTATACTATACCTGCGAGAAGATTCAATATTGCGGGCAGCGTTACTTACCTTAGCCCGATCCCGCGATACAATAACTGACGTAAACGAGATTACGTCAGTTATTGCATCGCGGGATCGTATAGCGGGATCGTATAGCGGGACTTTAACGCTCCACAAGCTGTAGCATTAAGTTTCGTGCTACAAAGTAGTGCAAAACTTAATGCTACAGGTTTTGGATCGTTGGCACAGCGCTATTTCCAAAAACATTCGTAAATGGCGCTGTGCTCTAAAAGCAAATTTTTTTCAGGTTAACGTGGATTTTAGACAGAAATGGGCTATATTGTATCTCCCCCATAGTTGTGTATTTCCTGGTTCAGAGAGTATGCTGCATAAGAAAAATTTTAATTTCATGATGTGCATGTTAAAATACTGCTGTGATTGTAAAACAGAGATCGTTATTGGTAATTAACCAATACCGCCGCCGGCACTGCACATGCTCTGTTTCCAGAGATTCCCGGCTGAAAATATATGTTTAAGACACAGCACCAGTATCATAAAGGTAACCCCTAACTGTATCTGCTACTGTAACCTGCAATCACACTGTGGGAAATTGCCATCCTACATTATAAGAATAGTAATGTCTTTCTGATACATGTATGTCAGACATACTTCAAGCTAATAAGTAAGCAAATTCTGATCTTTCGATAACTATTATAAATATGAAGCTACTTCGAGGGTTACCAAGGCTATTTTCGAGGGTTAGGGTTACTGAGGCTACTTTCGAGGGTTAGGGTTTACCAAGGCTACTTTGAAGGGTTAGGGTTTACCAAGGCTACTTTCGAGGGTTAGGGTTTACCAAGGCTACTTTAGAGGGTTAGAGTTTACTGAGGCTATTTTCAAAGGTTACCTAGGCTACTTTTGAGGGTTATGGTTTACCGAGGCTACTTTCAAGGGTTAGGGTTTCCGAGGCTACTTTCGTGGGTTAGGGTTTACCAAGCTACTTTTGAGGGTTATGTTTACGGAGGCTACTTTCAAGGGTTAGGTTTTTTCCGAGGCTACTTTCGTTGGTTAGGGTTTACTGAGGCTACTTTCGAGGGTTAGGGCTTATCAAGGCTACTTTTGAGGGTTATGGTTTACCGAGGCTACTTTCAAGGGTTAGGGTTTCCGAGGCTACTTTCGTGGGTTAGGGTTTACTGAGGCTACTTTCGAGGGTTAGGGTTTACCAAGGTTACTTTGAATGGTTAGGGTTTACCAAGGCTACTTTCGAGGGATATGGTTTACCAAGGCTACTTTTGAGGGTTAGGGTTTACCGAGGCTATTTTCAAGGGTTAGGGTTTCCGAGGCTACTTTCGTGGGTTAGGGTTTACTGAGGCTACTTTCGAGGGTTAGGGTTTACCAAGACTACTTTGAAGGGTTAGGGTTTACCAAGGCTACTTTCGAGGGATATGGTTTACCAAGGCTACTTTCAAAGGTTAGGGTTACCGAGGCTACTTTCAAAGGTTAGGGTTACCGAGGCTACTTTTGAGGGTTAGGGTTACCGAGGCTACTTACTAGGGATATGCTTTACCGAGGCTACTTACAAGGGATATGGTTTACTGAGGCTACTTTCGAGGGTTACCGATGCTACTTTCGAGGGTAACCAAATATACAAGGCTTACTGAAAGTATTCTCTTATATTTTTGCAGAAGCTCGAAAATACCTTGTGTATAACGTAAGTTCGTTTTTATTAACATTTGGGTGATCTGTATGGGTTCCCCTGACCATTTCCCAGGTGCCTGAGCCAACTACTGTAAGTTTCCATGCTTTTTCTACCCTTACTTTACTCTGAACTTTGCGATCCTTAATGCCTCACTTAAAACCCTGTGGGAAATCTGCCTCCTACATAAACATAACCCAAGTCTCTTCATTTTCAAAATGCCTTTTAAAACAACTGAGATTTATAATGTGTTTTTAATTGTTTAGCTTCTGGAAGGAGAGGCTAATATTATTGCAGACATGACCCACTGTTATTGTAGTAGATGAGTAATTGGTGAAAGCTGCTGTAGATGTAGATGTTATTAGGGGTTGGGACTAAAGCCAGAAAACAGAAAGATTTGGACCCACAGATAATGATGGGGCCTCTTGGCCAGGAAAAACTTTCACATTTATATCTGTTGTATTCAGGTAGATCAACTGGACTTGAAGATTAGTTCTTGAAGACGTTTAACTAGACATCCGACTGGATCTCTCAATCCAGGAACTTTTTGGTAATTAAAAAATATAGAATTTGTTTCAATTAAAATATAAAAGGGACCTCCTAAATGCAAGACATTGATTGCATTGTAGCAATCTTAATTACCTGTCCAGGGTAAAGGTGTCCGTACAGTAGAGCTCACCTCTTAACCTAGTTTAACCTACCCACAAATTAAAGGGACTGTCTACCCCTCTGGACAAAAATCACTATGTTGTGCAAAACCCCCCAAAACCTAATCATTAAATCTGCTTCCAGCAAGAGACCGCGGAGCTTGTAAGTATAAAACCTCTTTCTGGAGCAGATTTAATAATTAAAATAAAACCAAGTCCAGGTTTTTTTGCACAACATAGTGATTTTTGGATGGACGGTCCCTTTAATACTTTACATACAGTATGTGAAAAAAACAACAAAATAAATAAATATTTCCCCCATCTCTTCTAACTATTCACTAACGTCTAACATTATGATAAGTGAAATATGTGAATGATGATCACAGGCTTGCCTTCCCCTAACACACGACCCTCTTGCCTCTTAGCAGCCCAGATGTTTGTTACAGATGTCTGCTTGTCATCGCTTGGAAATTGACATCTCTGGCCTCTTATCCCTGCCAAGCAAATCCATAACAAGAAACAAATTAACCTTCATTCATATTGTGTGTAAAACAGGACGGTGCAAGTAGTTTACATCTCAGGTTACTAATTCCTTATGTGTTTGTACAATTCAATCAGGCCTTGGAGCTCAAAAAAATAACCTATAATGTGTCATTGTCGCGTTTTTCATGATGAATTAAAGTTGCCCGGTGTAATAGGAATTAAAGGGCTACTATGCCTTTAAAAAACTCCTGATATATTGAAGTCCCAATCCAAGAAGGTTGGAAATCCTAGTCATACCTCCTGGGTGGCCGCATGTACAAGAAATGAGCTAGGTCAAATACCGCTTGCCCCATATCTGTGACATTGAGGGAGAAAGCCACGCAGGTACAGTGAGCTGTCACTCTCAGCACGATCGGAACTTTGACAGCTCACCACTCGTACATGTGACCACCCACAGAGGTAGAATATTTCAGAATTGACTGAAATTTTCCAAACCATCCAATCTGATTCAATTGATTTTACACTGTAGGGCATATTTATAAAGGTTCGTTAACTTTTCGCGGCCGTTTTCGCGGACATTAACGCATAAATCCGCGTTTACCGCGATTTATAAAGGTCCGAAAACGGCCGAGAAAAGTTAACGAAGCGTTAACCTTTCCGCCGATACTTACCTTTACCACCGCCGCTTCTATTTATAAGCGGCGGTACTGGTTTCGCTCCTAGTATCGGCTTTGTTTTACTTTGCCACCTTGAAGGAGCGAAGTCAGCCGATACTAACCTCCCACGCGGGATGGGCAGGCAACCCGCGCGGGTGGTCCACGCCCCGGGACACGCCCACCCCGCCCACACACCCCGCGGCGGCAGCGGCGACCACCCGCCGCCGCCGCCACTTCCCAGCAGCCCCTCCCACCCGTTCCCCGTTCGCGGCAATCTCGGAATGGGAGGTTAGGAGGGGCTGCCGGGAAGGGGCCGCAGCGGTGGTCGCGACCACCCGCCGCGCACCCCCTCCCCGGCAACCCCTCCAAGCCCCCCGCCCCGGCCGCTCCCGGGGAGGGGACAGGAGGGAGCCGCTGGGGGGGTGGAGGCTCCCTCCAGCGGGGCCCTGAGAAGGGCCTTTTGGGGCTTAGGGGGTCCACAGCTCGAACCGGGACCCCCCTCCCCGGCCCTTACAAGGGCCCTTGCGGCACTGACAAGTGCCTTTGGCGGGGGTCCCGCAGCTAACCGGGACCCCCATTGCGGCTCTTAAAAGAGCCCTTGGGCGACGTCTTCTTTCTTCCCCAGTCCCGGCGACACCAGCTCCGCCGAGGCCCGCCGACCCCCGAGAGTACCCCTGCGGCCGCCAGGGGTACCCCCGGCGGGCGCCGGCGACCTCAACGAGGCGATGTTGCCGCGCTTTGATCCGACGCGACGTCTTCGGCTGGCGACACCAACCCCACTCAGGTCGCCGATGCCAGGCAGACTCACTGCGGCCGCCGTGAGCCTGCTGCCAACCGCCGGCCTCAGCGGAGCCGATGTTGCCAGCCGCTTCTTTCTCTTTCTTCAGCCATCTACTGCGATGGCATCTGAGTTCCGCGGCGGAAAGCTCCTCTTTATATAGGTTTTGCAGAAATCCATAATCCGTTTCTGATTGGTCAATTTTTTAATACTTGCTTTACATTAACCAATCAAGTTCTGGAAAGTTCTGAATCTGATTGGTTAATGTAAAGCAGTATTAAAAATTGACCAATCAGAAACGGATTATGGATTTCTGCAAACCTATATAAAGAGGGAGCTTTCCGCCGAGGAACTCAGATCCATCGCAGTAGATGGCTAGAAAGAAGAAGAACGGCTGGCAACATCGGCTCTGCTGAGGCCCGCGGTGCACAGGCTCACTGGCGGCCGCAGTGAGTCTGCCTGGCATCGGCGACCTGGGTGGGTGGTTCGCCAGCCCGAAGACGTCGCGTCGGATCAAGACGCCGGCAACATCGGCCTCGCTGAGGTCGCCTGCCCGCCGGGGTACCCCTGGCGGCCGGTACCTCGGGGTCGGCGGCCTCGGCGGAGCTGGTGTCGCCGGGACTGGAAGAAAGAAGACGTCGCCCAAGGGCTCTTTTAGAGCCGCACTGGGGTCCCGGTTTCAGCTGCGGGACCCCCGCCAAGGCACTTGTCAGTGCCGCAGGGCCCTTGTAAGGGCCGGGGAGGGGGTCCGGTTCGAGCTGCGGGACCCCCTAAGCCCCAAAAGGCCCTTCTCAGGCCCGCTGGAGGGAGCCTCCACCCCCCCAGCGGCTCCTCCCGTCCCCTCCCCGGGAGCGGCCGGGGCGGGGGGCTTGGAGGGGTTGCCGGGGAGGGGGTGCGCGGCGGGTGGTCGCGACCACCTGCTGCGGCCCCTTCCGGCAGCCCCCCTAACCCCGTTCCGAGATTGCCGGGAACGGGGAACGGGTTGGGAGGGGCTGCTGGGAACGCGGCGGCGGCGGGTGGTCGCCGCTGCCGCCGCGGGTGTGGTGGGCGGGGTAGGAGACGTCGGGAAGGGATTTTAAGTCCCTTCGGCGCGATACTATACAGTATCGCCGCAAGGGGCTTAAAATTACCTCAGCACATCGCGGCCCGATAGGTATCGTGGGAAATGCGCTTCGCCGTTATAAATATGGCGATAGCGCTATTTTCGCGGCCGCGATGTGCGGCGGTAATTTTTTTGCGATATTATCGATTCTTTATAAATATGCCCCTTAGTATTGATCATAAAAAAAAAGAAAATTGTATTTTAAGCAATTTAAAAGAATCAATTGGATTAATGCATTATAACTAAAAAAATCCACCTGTGTATGGATAGGCTTAGACCCTAGGAGTTGTATTATTTAAATATGTAATCCTTCCTGCAGCAGATTACTGTATGCCTACTGGTAGTTACAGTATATGGCACTTTGAGCACATTTTGGGTACTCAACCTTCTAATTTTTCCCTGTCACCATAAGTTCAAAGCTAAGAAGAATATATTTACATATCTACACAAATCACACCACCCGGGGCAGAGTGGCCCACAGCACCTGTGAGCGGGTGGGGCCACGGCACCCACGAGCAGGCGGGGCCATGGCACCCACGAGTGGGCAGGGCCACAGCACCCACGAGTGGGCAGGGCCACGGCACCCACGACTGGGTGGGGCCACAGCACCCACGAGTGGGCAGGGCCACGGCACCCACGAGTGGGCGGGGCCACATGGGGCCTGCAACTGGAGGGACCATGGGGTCCATGATTGGGAGGGACCAGGGGGGCTGCTAAAGGGAGGAGACACAGGGCAGATTGACTGACAGGTTTCAGAGCAGGAAGCAGGAAGTGTAGGGGACCTGGTGATGCTGCTGCCACATCACACCCAAAAATGTAAATATCTTCAAAACTATACAAAATAAACAATGGAAATAAATTGCAAAAACTCTCAGGAGAGCAATTCCTATCAATTTACCTAAAGTCATTTTTGGAACACAGTTCCTCTTTAAAAGGCCCATGTCTTAAATGTGTCTGGTGTCTAAATGTCTGATGTAACGTTTTCATTTTCATATAAGTAGAATTAAGTCTTCTTGTAAGACGTGGAGGGGAAAATTCCCTTTGAATTATATTCTTGTAGGGGAAACAGCCCCCCTGTAATCCCTGCACTGTACTGTAGTATGTAACACACCAATGAAAGACAAAGGTAACATGTATTTAGCCAAGTTTAACAATAAGTGGTATCAGTAAATACTATTACTGCTGATTTATTGCAATAGTCACATAATAACATGATTGGTACAGGATTTTACAGCTAGATATTAAAATTCACACATAGAGTGCATCCTAATCTAGATCTATAGAGTGCACCCTAAACTAACTCCTATAAAGTACATCCTAATCTAGGTCTATAGAGTGCACCCTAAACTAACTCCTATAAAGTACATCCTAAACTAGATCTATAGAGTGCACCCTAAACTAACTCCTATAAAGTCCATATCCTAATCTAGGTCTATAGAGTGCACCCTAAACTAACTCCTATAAAGTACATCCTAATCTAGGACTATAGATTGCACCCTAAACTAACTCCTATAAAAGCACATTATCTAGGTCTATGCGTGCACCCTAAACTAACTCCTATAAAGTACATCCTAAACTAGGTCTATAGAGTGCACCCTAAACTAACTCCTATAAAGTACACCCTAATCTAGGTCTATAGAGTGCACCCTAAACTAACTCCTATAAAGTACACCCTAAACTAGGGGGCATATTTATAAAAGATAGTTATTATCACATTTAAATTACCACCACACATCGTCGTTGAAAAAACATTTTTATCGCGATAGTTATGAAGATGACCATCATCGCAGGAATAAGCAATAACGCGGCGATGTGCCGTGGTAATTTGAACTCTCTTTGCCGCGATACTGTACATACAGTAAGTACAGTAACGCGGCGGAGTGCTCATATCTCGCACAACGCCTTCCCAGCAGCCACTCCCAGCCCCCTGCCCCATACGGAGAGTGGCTGCCGGTGTTAGTCAGCGGAGTTGATGAAATCAGAGAAGACATGAAGAAGACTCTTCTAAGAGCCAATGGGGGGGGGTCCTGTTTTGAGCTGCAGGACCCCCAACAAAGGCAATTTGTCAGTGCCGGGGAGGGAGGGCCCAGTACAAGCTGCGGGACCTCCTAAGCCCCAAAGTGCCCTTGCCAGGGCCGCAAGGGCACTTCTGATTGCCGCAAGGGCCCTTACAAGGGCCCCAGGGAGAATCCAGGTTTAAGTTGCGGGACCTCTAAAGCTCCAAAGCCCCATACTACACTAGCCCCTATAGATTACATCCTAAACTAGCTGCTACAGAGTGCATACTAAACTACCGTAGACTAGCTCCTAAAGAGTGCATCCTAAACTAGTTTCTACAGAGTGCATACCAAACTAACTAGTTCATATAGAGTTTATATTAAACTCGTTCTTACAGAGTGCATAATAAACCAAACGAGTTCCTATAGAGTTCATACTAAACTAGTTACTACAGAGTGCATACTAAATACTACACTAGATTAGGGCCTTTAGAGTGCATACTAAACTAGACTAGGGCCTATAGAGTGCATACTTAACTAGACTAGCTCCTATTGAGTGCATACTAAACTAGACTAGCTCCTACAGAGTGCATACTAAACTAGACTAGCTCCTATTGAGTGCATTCTAAACAAGACTAGCTCCTACAGAGTGCATACTAAACTAGACTAGCTCCTATTGGGTGCATACTAAACTAGACTAGCTCCTTTAGAGTGCATACTAAACTAGACTAGCTCCTATTGGGTGCATACTAAACTAGACTAGCTCCTTTAGAGTGCATACTAAACTAGACTAGCTCCTATTG
>CM033469.1:384183671-384240898 GCA_019447015.1 Hymenochirus boettgeri | reverse complement strand
TCGTAATTTAAGAATGTTACTCTATAGGAGCTGGTCTAGTGTTAAGTTAATGCACTCTATAGAGCTAGTCCTAGTTTAAATGCCATCTATAGGAGCCTAGTCTAGTTTCGTATGCAACTCTATAGGAGCTAGTCTAAGTTTACTTGCAACTCTATAGAGCTAGTCGTAGTTTAAGTTGCACTCTATAGGATCTAGGGTCTAGTTTAGTTGCACTCTAATAAGGAGGCTATCCTAGTTTTAAGGTATGCCACTCCTATAGGAGCTAGTCCCAGTGTAGTAAAATGCACTCTATAGGAGCTAGTCTAGTGTATTAAATGCACTCTATAGGAGCGTCTAGTTTATTATGCACTACCTTCTATAGAGCAAGTTTTAGGGTGGTTAGTGTGTCACTCTATAGGGAGCTAGTTCTAGTTTTAGTAGCGCTCTAATAGGAGCTATCTAGTATGTGCTCTTATAGGAGCTGTCAAGTTTTATTATACACAATTTTTAAACAATAGACTTTTAATTGATCTCCCTAAATTTTTTTATTTCCATTTTACAGGAGAAAAAAGGATTTTGGTTTTATAGAAATGGTTTTATAGGACTAGGAGCTAGTCAGTTTACATGTACTTCTATAGAGTCTAGGCTAGTGTGAGTATGCACTCTATGGAGCTTTCAGCTTAGTAATGGCCGTGTCTATAGGCGCTAGTCTATTTATTAGGCAATCTATAGGAGCCAGTCATGTTTTAGTATCAACTCTATAGGAGGGCTAGCATTGTAGTTGGTAACTCTAGAGGAGCTAGTCTAGTTTTAGTATGCACTCTAGTACAGCTGCTAGTTTTTTTTATTAATGGGCACTCTAATAGGAAAGCTGTCTAGTGTTTTACTATGCATCCGGAGCTAGTCTAGTTGTAGTATGCCCGCTAATAGGAAGCTAGGTCTAGTTTATATGCGCTCTATAGGCTAGTCTAGTATGCAACTCGATAGGAGCTAGTCAAGTTTGATGGCCTCTAATAGAGCTAGTCTATTTTTTTTAGTATAGCTCCCTAATAGTAAGGCTAGAACTAGTCTATATGCCGGGGCGGGTGGGCGGTGGGGAATAAGGAAGCTAATCTAATTAAATGTACTCTTTAGGACTAGTCTATTTTAGTATGCACTCTATAAAGCCTAGTCTATGTAGTCGATTCCCTATAAGGAAGGCTGGGTCTAATTTAGTATGCCCTATAGGAGCTAGTCTAGTTTAGTATGCCTCTGTAGGAGCTAGTCTAAAGTTTAGTATGCACTATCTGTAAGGACCTAGTCCTAGTTTTAGTATCACCGTAGGAGCTAGTCTAGTTGTAAGCACCCATAGGACTAGTCTAAGTTTAGTATCACTCTAATAGAAGCAGTCTAGTTTAAGTTATGCACTCCTATAGGAGCTAGTCAGTTTTTTTAGTTAATGCACTCTATAGGAGCTAGTCCTAGTTTAGTAAAGCACTCTATAGGGCTAGTCGAGTTTTTAAGTATGCCTCTATAGGAGCTAGGTCTAGTTTTTAGTATGCAACTTCTATAGGAGCTAGTCTAGTTTAGTATGCACTCCTATAGGATGGCTAGTCCTAGTTTAAATATAAGCACTCTACAAGGAGTTAGTCCTAGTCTAGTATGCAGCAACTCTATAGGAGCTAGTCTATTTTAAGGGGGGGGGGGGGGTGAATTGTGCTCTAATATGAGCTAGTCTAGTATGTGCTCTAGGAGGATCTAGTCAAAGTTTAGTATGCACTCTAATAGGACTAGTCTAGTTTTAGTATGCACACTATAGTACTAGACTAGTCTAGTATGCACTCTATAAGGAGCTAATCTAATTTAAATGTACTCTATAAGGACGAGTCTAGTTTAGTATGCAACGTCTTAGGAGCCTGTCTAGTTTAGTAATGTCACTCTATAGGAGCTATCTAGTTTTAGTATGCCACTCTATAGGAAGCTAGTCTAGTTTAGCATGCACTCTCTAGAGAATATGCTTAGTTTTTAATTATGCAACTCTATAGGAAGCTAGTCTAGTTTATTATGCACTCTGGTAGGAGGCTATCTAGTTAAGTATGCATCTATAGGGAGCTAGTCGAGTGGGTTATTATCACGCTATAGGAGCTTAGTCAGTGTAATTTAAAAGCACCTAAGGAGCTAAGTCAGTTTAGTTGCACTCATAGGAGCAGTCTAGTTGTGTTCACGGGGGGGTCTATAGGAGCTAGTTCCTAGTTTATAATGCACTCTATAAGGAGGCCTATCTAGTTTACTATTGCAACTCTAACAGGAGTTAGTCCTATTTGGTAGCACTGGCTATAAAGACTAGTCTACTTTAGTAATGTGCTCTAGGATGAGTGAGTAGTCTAGTAATGTGCTCTATAGGAGCTAGTCCAAGTCGGAGTAATGCACTCTTAGATCAGTCTAGTTTAGTTATGCGCAACTAATAAGTAGCTAGACTATCGAGTATGGCACTCTTAGGAAGCTAATCTAATTAGACATGTACTCATATAGAGAGCAGTTGCTAGTTTAGTATGCACTCTATGGCGCTAGTCTAGTTTAGTGAGTGGCGGAATCTATAGGAGCTATGCTAGTTGTAGTAAGTGCACTCTAATGGAGCTTTCTAGTTTACATGACTCTATAGAGCTAGTCTAAGTTTAGTAATGCACTCTATATGGTATCTAGTCTAGTTTATCTGCACTCTATAGGCTAGTCGAGTTTAGTAGCACTCTATATGAGCTAGTCTTAGTGTAGTCTGGTGGGGGGTGGTACGGTCTGGGATGCGGGGGAGCTAGTCTATGTATTCTCACTCTAAGGCTAGTCAAGTTTGTTGCACTCGATGAGCAAGTCTAGTTTTAGTGTGCCCTCTAATAGGGCAGTCTATTCGTAATGCGCGTCTACAGGAGCTAGTCTAGTAGTGCTCCTATGGAGCTAGTCTAGTTTTTTGTAGTCATACACATTTTAAAACAATAAGAACTTTTTTATGAATCTTCCCTGATTGGGGGGGGGGGGGGTTTTTTTTTTATTTCGACCTTTTTACAGGAAAGAAAACGATTTTGGTTTTATAGAAATGGGTTTTTATAGTACTAAGAGCTAGTCTAGTTTAACATGTACTCTATAGGAGCTATGTTCTAGTTTTAAGTATGCACTCTATAAGAGCTAAGTCTAGCTTAAGGTATGGCCCTCTATAGGAGCTAGTCTAGTTTAGTAGCAATCTGATCGGAGCCTGTCTAGGTTTTAGTATGCAACCTATAGGAGGTAGTGTAGGTTTATATGAACTCCTATATGAGCTAGTCTAGTTTTATATGCACTCTATAGGCGCTAGTCTAGTTAGTATGCTCTTAGGATCTAGTCCTAGTTTAACTATGCAACTCTTACAGGAAAAAAAAGTCAGTCTATTAAGTATGCAGACTCTTGAGGAGCCTAGTCTATTTTAGTATGCCGCTCTATAGGAGCTAGCTGTTCTAGTTAATGTGGGCTCTATACGGAGCTAGTCGAAGTTTATAATGCACTCTATCGAGCCTAGTTCGCTAGTTTTAGTGATTATGGCGCTCTATGAGTCAGCTAGTACTAGTCCTAGTAGGGCACTCTAAGGAGCTAAATCTAATTTAAGATGTAACCTACGGAGCTAAGTTCCCGATTTTAGTATACACTCTATAGGAAGCTAGGCTAGTTTAATGTAATGCACCTATAGGAGCTGGTCTATTTATATGCGCTTTATAGGAGCTAGTCTAGTTTGTAGGCACTCTGTTTAGAGCAGCTAAGTTTTTTTAGGTATTCGCTCTGTAGGAGCTATTCCTAGTTTGTAGTACTCTCTCTGTAGAAGCTAGTCAGTTGTTAGTATGCACCTATAGGAGCCTAGTCTCAGTTTATATGCACTCTATAGAAGCTCGGTCTAGGTTTAGTAGGGCAACTTTAAAAGGAGCGTAGTCTAGTTTTATATGCACTCCTAAAAATAGAGCTATCTAGTCTAGTATGCACTCCTACTAATAGGAGCTTATTCTAGTATGCACCACTATAGGAAAAACACCAAAAAAAAAAAAAGCTAGTCTAGTTATAAGAGAATGCACTCCTAGGAGCTAGTGTAATTTAGTAAATGCACTCTATAGAGCTGTCTAGTTTTAGTATGCACTCCTATAAGGCTAATCTAGTTTACTATGCACTCAATAGGACTAGTCTAGTTTAAGTATCACTCTAATAGGATCTAGTTCGTTTTTTTTGCATGCACTTATGGAGCTAGGTGTGGCTAGTTTACTATGCACTCATACAGATGGTGTGAGTCTAGTTTAGTATGCGCTCTCATAGGAGCTAGTCTATTAGTAGGCCGCTCTATAGAGGCTAGTCTAAATTGTGCTCTATAGGACTAGTCTAACGTTTAAGTATGCCTCTATAGAAGCTAGTCTATTTTAGTATGCGCTCGAGTGTAACGCGTTTTCTAGTTTAATATGCACTTCTATAGGAAGCTATTCTAATTTAGGTACATGCCTCTCCATATGAGCTGTCAGTTTTAGTATGCACTCTATAGGAATCTGTCTAGTTTTAAATAATGCACTCTATAGGAGCTGGTCTAATTAGTATGGCGCTCTATAGGGAGCTAGTCTAGTTTTAGTATGCACACTGTAGGACCGCTAGTCTCAGTTTATAGTGCAACTCTCTAGGGCTAGTTCTAGTTTAGTTGGCACCTAATAGAAGCTATCCCTAGTTTTTAAAGTATGCCACTGTCTGATATGAGCTGGATCTAGTTTAAGTATGCACTCTATAGGAGCAGTCCTAATTAGTAATGCACTCTATAGGAGCTAGTCCTAGTTTAAGTAATGCACAAACTATAAGGAAGGAGCTAGTCTAGTTTTAGTATGCCCTCCAAGGAGCTAGTGTAATTTATATGCACTCTATAGGAGCTAGTCTAGTGTTAGTATGCACTCTATAGGAGCTAGTCTAAGTTTAACTATGCGAGGCTCTATGGAGCTCGTCCTCATTTAGTACGCAACGCTAAGGAGCTAGTCTTATGGGGGTTGTTTGCAGGCACTCCTATAGGAGCTAGTCTAGTTTAAAAAAACTATGGCACTTTTAAACCGGATTAGTCTAGTTTTATGCGCTCTATAGGGGCTAGTCTAGTTTGTAGGCGCTCTTATAGGAGCTCGTCCTAGAAATGGCTCTATAAGGAAGCTAGTCAGTTTAAGTATGCAACTCTATAGAAGCTAGTCTAAGTTTTATATGAGCCTCTATAGTAGTAGTCTAGTTTATAATGCACTCTGATAGAGGCTAGTCTATTTTTTGGAATGCACTCATAGAGCTAGTTCTATTTGTAGTATGCACCTATAGGAACTATTCTAGTTTGTTTCATGCACTCTATAGGCGCTGGTCTAATTTAGTCCAGGCCTCTATAGGACTAGTTCATTGTTAGTAATGCCTCCTGTAGAGCTAGTCTAGTTTTTAGTATCACTCATAGGAAGCCGGTTCTATTTATAATCAAACTCTAAAGGATCTAGTCCCTGGTTTTAGTATGGGCCACCCAATAGGGTGGCTAGTTTCCTAGTTTGTAATGTGCCTCTAGAGGAGCTAGTCTAGTTTGTATGCACTCTGTAGGAGGCTGGTCAGTTTAGTATTCACTCTGTAGGAAAGCTAGTCTAGGTTTGAGAAAGCATCAATAGGAGCTATTCTAGTTTTAGTATGCACTCTAAAGGAGCTAGCCTAGTTTTAGTAATGGCAGCCCAATAGTGCTATCCTAGTATTAGTATTCTCTTCTATAGAGCTAGTCCTAGTTCTATGCACTCTGTAGGGCTAGTCTAAGTTTAGAAGTGCCTCACATAGGCCCCTATTCCTAGTGTTAAGTATGTCACGCTAAAGAGTCCCTAATCTAGTGTGTAGTATTTTAGTAATGCACTTCTTAGTACTAGTTTATGTATGAAGCTCAAATAGGACTAGTTTGGTTTATTATGCACGGTTCGTAAGAACGAGTGTTAATATAAACTCTATATGAACTAGTTAGTTTGTATGCACATCTGTGAGGGGAAACTAGTTTAGATGCACTCTATAGGAGCCTAGTCTTAAGTTTAGTATCACTCTGTATATGAGCTAGTCTAGTTTAGTATGCACCTCAATAGGAGCTAGTCTAGTTTTAGTATGCACTCCATAGGGCTAGTGTAAATTTAATATGCCTGTCTATAGAGCTAGTCCTAGTTTTAGTAGGGGCACTCTATAGGACTAATCTATTTACTATGCCTCATAGTAGCTAGTCTAAGTTAGTATGCACTCTATAGAGCTAGTTTTAGTTTTAACTATTCACTCTTAGGAGCAGTCTAGTTTTAGTATGCAACTCTTAATAAGGAGCCTAGTCTAGAGTTGTGTTGGCATGCCACCCTATAGAGCTACGTCTAGTTGTTACATGCACTTCCTACCCGAGTTGTAGGCCTATTTTATTATGCCTCTATAGGACTCGTCCTAGTTTATTATGCGCTCATAGAGCTCGTCTCGAACGTGCTTATAGGGAAAGGCTATCTAGTTTAGTATGCACGCTATAGGAGCTAGTCTAGTTTAGTATGCGCTCTAATAGTAGCTAGTCCTATTTCGTAATGGCACTCTGTAGGAGCTAGTCTAGTGTTTAGTATGCCTCATATAGGAGGACTAAGTCTAGTTTTAGGTATGCAACTCTATCACGAAGCTAGTCTAGTTTAGTATGCACCCAATAGGACTAGTCCTATCGTTTAGTTATGCACTCTTAGGATCTAGTCTAAGTTTAGTAGCACCCAATAGGAGCTAGTCTAGTTTAAGTATTCACTCTATAGTACCTAGTTTAGTTTATATGCCACTTCTTAGGAGCCTTTCGTAGTTTTAGAATCACTCTAATGGATCCTGTCTATTTAGTAAGGCACCTATAGAGCTAGTGCTAGTTTTGATTATGCACGTCTATAGGAGCTGGTCTAATTTTAAGTATGCGGCTTCATATAGGGAGCTAAGGCTAGTTTAGTATGCACCTCTGGCAGGAGCTAGTGCTAGTTTTTTATCATGCCTCAATAGGAGCTAGTCTAGTTTAGTAAGGCACTCTAAAGGAGCGATCTAGTGGGGTTAGTAAAGGGCACCAATAGGGCTAGTCTAGTTGGTTTAGTATGCACGCTAAGGGAAGGAGCTATCTAGTTTTAGGTAATGCACACGCGGGCAACCCAATAGAGCTATTCTAGTTTAGTATGCACTCTGTAGAGCTAGTCTTGTTTTAGAATGCCTCAATAGGAGCTAGTCTAGTTTTAGTATGCACTTCTGTAGAGCTAGTTCCCCTAAGTTTTAGTATTCAACTCTGGTAGCTATTCCCTTAGGTTAATAATGCACTCTATAGGCCCTATCGAGTTTATTATTCACTCTAAAGGCCCTAATCCCTAGTGTAAGTAATTTTATAATGCACGTCTGATAACTAGTTTAAGTGCTGAACTCTATAATAGGAACTCGTTTGTTTATTATCACTCTGTAAGAACGATTTTATATAAACTCTATTCATGAACTAGTTTAGTTTGGTATGCACCTCTGTAGAAACTAGTTTAGGATGCACGCCTCTTTAGGGAGCGAGTCCCTACTGGTATTTAGTAGCCTCTTAGCGGTGTTTAGAGTGTAATCTATAGGTGCTAGTGTCACGTATGGGGCTTTGGAGCTTTACGAGGTGTCCCGCAACTTAACCGGGAATTTCTCCCGGCTCCGTTGGGCCCTTTGTAAGGGCCCCTTTGCGGCAATCACATAAGTGCCCTGGCGCCCTGGGCAAGGGCACTTTGGGGCTTTAGGAAGGCCCGCAAGCTTGTCTGGGCCCTCCCCTTTCCCCGGCAACTGACCAAAATTGCCCTTTTGTTGGGTCCTGCAGCGGTCAAAAACAGGACCCCCCCCCCATTGGCTCTTAGAGAGTCCTTCTTTCATGTCTTCTCTGATTTCATCAACCCGTCTGACTAACCCGGAGCCCCTCCCGTATGGGGCAGGGGGCTGGGAAGTGGCCCTGCTTGGAACGGAGTTTGTGCGAGATGGGGGTGAGACTCCGCCGCGTTAACTGTAACTTACTGTATGTACAGTAATCGGGCAAAGAGCGTTCAAATTCCACGGCATCTCGCCGCTTATGCTTTATGCTTGCGATGATGGTCCATCTTCTAACGATTCGCGATAAACAATGTTTTTTTTTTCAACGAGATGTGTGTGGTAATGTACATGTGATAATAACTAGTCTTTTATAAATATGCCCCTAATTTAGGTGTCTTATTATAGGAGTTAGGTTATTGTTGCACCTATAGACCCTTAGATGTAGGTGTAAAAACTTTATATGAGGTATTTAGGGGTGCACTCTATAGACCTAGTTTAGTATGTACTTTTATAGGATTAGTTTTAGGGTGCACTCGAAATAGAGCTAGATTAGGATGTACTTTACGGATTTAGTTTTAGGGTTCCCTCTATAGATCTAGTTTAGGGATGTACTGTTAATAGGAGTTAGTTTTTGGGTGCACTCTATAGACGTAAGTTAGGATGTAAACTTTTTATAGGATTTAGGTTTTTTTGGGTGCACTTCTATAACCTAGATTAGATGTACTTTAATAGGAATTTATTTAGGGTGCCTCTATAACCTAGAGTTAGGATGTACTTTTAAATAGGAAGTTTAGTTTAGGGTGCCACTCTATAGATCTAGGTTTAGAGGCATGTACTTTATAGGAGGTTATTTTAGGGTTGTCCCTCTATAGATCTAGTTTTGGTTAGGATGTACTTTATAGGAGTTAGTTTTTGGGTGCACTCTTATAGAAACCTAGAATTAGGATGTACTTTATCGGAGTTGTAGTTTAGGGTGCACTCTAATAAGAACGCTTCTTTAGGATGTACTTATAGGAGCTAGTTTAGGGTTCCCCTCTATAGATCTAGTTGAAGGAGTACTTTTATTGGAGTTTTAGTTTTAAGGGTTTCCCTCTATAGATCTCGTTTAGGATTACTTTATAGGAGTTATTTGGTTTGCACCTCTAATAGAACCTATATTAGGATGTACTTTTATAGGAGTTAGTTCAGGGTGGCACCTACTAAGAACCTAGATTAGGATGTAAAACTTTCATTGGAGTTTAGTTCAGAGGTGCACTCTATGGGACGGCTAGAGTTATGATGTAACCTTTATTTAAATAGATTGTGGGTTTGAGGGTGCACTCTATAGATAGACCTAATTAGGAGTGTTATTTTATAGGCGGTTAGTTTATAGGTTTCCCTCTTAATCTAGTTAGGATGTTAACTTTATAGGAGTTATTTTTAGGGTGCACTCGTATGGGGGACCCTAGAATTAGGATGTACTGGTTATAGGATTTAGTTTCAGGGTGACTCTATAGACCGCTAGATTAGGATGTTAACTTTTATAGGAGGTTAGTTTTGGGTGCACTCTATAGACATTGAAATTAGGATGTACTTTACTAGAGTTAGTTTAAGGGTGGCAACTCTCTAGATCCTAGAATTAGGATTACTTTACAGGAGTTAGTTTGAGGGTGGCATCTAAGACCCTAATTGGATGTACCTTGTATAGATTTAGTTGTAGGTGCACTCTAGACCTAGTTAGGATGGTACTTTAATAGAGTTATTTAAGGGTGCCCCTATGACCTAGGAAAATTAGGATGTATTTAAAGGCGGAGGGGTTTTAGGGTGACTTATATTCTAAGTTGTTTAGGAGTCTTTATAGGAGTTGTAGTTTTAGGGTGCCTCTATAGAAGCCCTAGATTAATGTACTTTTATAGGAAGTTAGTTAGGGTGCAACTCTATAAGACCTAGTTAGGATTACTTTTATAGGAGGTTAGTTTAGGTGCACTCTAATAGACCTAATATTATTATGTGCTTTAATAGGAGTTAAGTTTAGGTGCAACTCTATAAGACCCTATATTAAAGGAATGTCCTTTAAATAGGAGTTATTTTAGGGTGCACTCTAGCTACCTAGAATTAGGTATGTACTTTATAGGAGGTTAGTTGTTTAGGGGTGCCTCTATAGATCTAAGTTTAGGGATGTCACTTTTAGGAGTTAAGTTTTGGGAGGGTGCACCTCTTAAGACCTAGTAAATTAGGAGGATGTACTGTTTAAAATTTATATAGGAAGTTAGTTTATAGGGTGCACTCTATAGATCTAGATTAGATGCACTCCATGTGTGAATTTTAATATCTAGCTTGTAAAATCCTGTACTCAATCATGTTTTTATTATGTTACTAATTGCAATAAAGCATCAGTAATAGTATTTACTGATACGCACTTAAATTGGCTTAAACTTGGCTAAATAGCATGTAACCGGGGTTTTGTCCCTGTTCAATTGGTTGGGTTACATACTACAGTACATTGCAGGGAGTTACAGGGGGGGGCTGTTTTTTCCCCCCTACAGACAAGAATATAATATCAAAGGGAAATTTTTCCCCTCCACGTCTACAAGGGGGGGGGGGGGGGGGGGGGGGGGGGGGGGGTAAGACTTAATTTCTACGTATATGAATGAAAACGTTACATCAAACAGTTAGACACCAGACAACATTGTAAGACATGGGGCCCTTTAAAGATGAAACTGTGGTTCCAGAAAATGACTTTGGTAAATTGATAGAAATTGCTCTCCTGAGAGTTTTTTGTGCAATGGGTGGTTGGTGGGGTTGCGCATGTTTTATTTGTAAATAGTTTTGAGATATTACATTTTTTGGGGTATGGTGACAGCAGCATCAACCCAGGTCCCCCTCCCACTTCCCTTCTTCCTGCTCCGGAAACCTGGCATCAATCCTGATCTGCCCCCTGCTCCTTCCCTTTAGCAGCCCAAGCCCCCCTGTCCCCCCATCATGGACCCCATGGTCCCTCCATTGCAGGCCCCATGTGGCCCCGCCCAAAACTCGGTGGGTGCGTGGCCCCTGCCCAACTTCGTGGGTGCTGTGGCCCCACGCCAGTCGGTGCCGTGCCCTTCCAAGGGGGGGGTGGCTTTGGTATGCGTTGCCCTGCCCTCAGGGTCCATGGCCCCTGCCTGCTCGTGGGTGGCCGTGGCCCACCCGCTTCACCGGTGCTGTGGGCCACTCTGTGCCCCCGGGTTGTTTGCATTTTTGTAGTATGTAAATATATGTCTTCTTAGCTTTGAACTTATGTGACAGGGAAAAAATTAGAAGGTTGAGTACCCAAAATTTGCTCGAAAGTGCCATATACTGTAACTACCATATGCCATAACAGTCAATCTTGCTGCAGGAAGGAAATTTACATATTTAAAATATACAACTCCTAGGGTCTAAGCTATCCATCAAACCGTGTGGAATTTGTTTTTAGTTATAATGCATTAAATCCAATTGATTTCTTTTAATAAATTTGCTTAAACTTTTTTCTTTTTTTTTCATGATCATACTAAAGGGCATAATTTATAAAGAATCGATAATCTCGCAAAAAAATTACCGCCGCACCTCGCGGCCGCGAACATAGCGCTTAAATCGGCCATATTAAACGGCGGCGCTGATTTTCCCTACGATACCTAATCGCGGCCCGATGTGCTGAGGTAATTTTAAAGCCCCTTTTCGCGGCGATACTGTATAGTATGCCGCGGAAAGGGACTTAAAATCCTTCCCGCCGCTCTCCTACCGAACCCCTCCCACCACCCCGCGGTCGGGCACGGCGACCCCACCACGCCGCCGCCGCCGCTCTCCCAGGCAGCCCCTCCCAACCCGTTCCTCCCCGTTCCCTGCAATCTCGGAACGGGAGGTTAGGAGGGCTGCCGGAGGGGCCGCAGCAGGTGTTGCGACCCCCGCCGCGCACGCCCCTCCCCTGCAGACCCCTCCAAGCCCCCCGCCCCGCCGCTCCCGGGGAGGGACGGAGGGGAGCCGTTTTTGTTTTGTGTGGGGGTGGGGGTGGGGAGGGCGCCCTCCAGCGGGCCCTGAGAATGGCCTTTTTTGGGGCTTAGGGTCCGCAGCGTCGAACCGGGAAACCACCCTCCCCGGCCCTTACAAGGGCCCCTTGCGGCACTGACAATCCCCTTTGGCGGGGGTTCCCCCGCCAAAGCTGAAACCGGGAAACCCCAGTGCGGCTCTTAAAAGAGCGCCTGGGCGACGTTCTTCTTTCTTCCAGTCCGTCGACACCAGCTCCCCGAGGCCTCCGACCCCCAAAAAAAAAACAAAGTAAGGTACCCCTGCGGCCGCCGGTACCCCGGCGGGCACCGCGACCTCCAGCGAGGCCCGATGTTGCCGGCGTCCTTGATCCACGCTACTCTGTCGGGCTGGCGACACCAACACCCACTCATGTCCGCCGATGCCAGGCGACCCACTGCGGCCCGCCAGTGAGCCTGCTGCAACCAGCGCGGCCTCATCAGAGCCGATGTTGCCAGCCCGCTTCTTTCTTCTTCTTCGCCATCTACTGCGATGGCATCTGAGTTCCTCGGACGGAAAGCTCCTCTTTATATAGGTTTGCATAAATCCATATCCCGTGTTCTGAGTGGTCAATTTTTTATACTTGCTTTACATTAACCAATCAGATCAGAACTTTTCCAGAAATCTTATTGTTTAATGTAAAGAAGTATTAAAAAATTGACCAATCAGAAACGGATGATGGAATTTCTGCAAACCTATAATAAGAGGAGCTTTTCCGCCGCGGAACTCAGATGCATCGCATTAAGATGGCTGAAGAAAGAAGAAAGACGGCTGGCAACATCGGCTCCGCTGGGCCGGCGGTGCCATCAGTCAATGTCGCCGCAGTGAGTCCGCCTGGCATCGGCGACCTTATGGGGTTGGTGTCGCCAGCCCGAAGACGTCGCGTCGGATCAAGACGGGCCTGACACGCCCCCTCGTTGAGGTCGCCGGCGCCCCGCCGGGGGTACCCCTGGCGGCCGCGGGGTACTCTCGGGGTTCTGCTGCCCTCGGCGGAGCTGGTGTCGCCGGGACGTGGGAAAAGAAGACGTCGCCCAGGGCTCTTTGTAAGAGCCGCAAACTGGGTGTCCCGGTTTCACTTGCTGGACCCCCGCCACAGGCACATTGTCAGTTGTCCGCACGGGCCCTTTGTAAGGGCCGGGAGGGGGCCCCGGTTCGAGCTGTGGGACCCCCTAAGCCCCAAATGCGCCTTCTCAAGGGCCCCGATGGAGGGATCTCCTCCACCCCCCAGCGGCTCCCCCCCTCCTGTCCCCTCCCCTGGAAAGCGAAAAGCGGCCGGTGGCGGGGGCTTTGAGGGGTTGCCGGGAGGGGGTGCGCGGTCGGGTGGGTCGCGACCACCTGCTGCGGCCCCTTTCCGCCGCCGCCCCCTCCTAACCTCCCATTCCGATATTGCCGCGAACGGGGAACGGGTTGGGAGGGGCTGCTGGGAAGTGGCGGCGGCGGCGGGTGGTCGCCGCTGCCTGCGGCGGGGGGGGGGCGGTGTGTTTTGGGCGGGTGGTCGGTGTCTCCGGGCGTGTTCGACCCCCGCCGCGGGGTTGCCTGCCCATCCCCCGCGTGGGGAGGTTTAGTAAAATCGGCTCTGAACTTCGCCTCCTTCAAGGTGGCCAAAGTAAAACAGCCGGATACTACCGACGAACCAGTACCGCCGCTTTAATAAATAGAGGGCGGCGGTAACATGTAATTATCGCGCGAAAGGGTTAATACGCTTCGTTAACTTTTCTTTCCTCGGCCGTGTTTCGGACCTTTGAAAATCGCGGTAAACGCGATTTAGCGTTAATGGTCCGCGAAAACGTCCGCGAAAAGTTACGAACCTTTATAGATATGCCCCTAAAGTGTAAATCAATTGAATCAGATTGGATGTTTGGAAAATTTTCAGTCAATTCTGAATTATTCCTACCTCTGTGGGTGTCACATGTACTATGGTGAGCTGTCAACGTTTCCCCGATCGTGCTGAGAGTGACAAGCTCACTGTACCCTTCGTGCTTTTTCCCTTCTTTCTTTCTTCTCCCTCAATGGTCAACAAGATAATTGGGGCAAGCGGTAATTTGACCTAGCTTTCAATTTCTTTTACTGCGGCCACCCAGGAGGGATGACTAGTGTGGGTTGTTCCCACCTCTGGATGGGACTTCAAATATTCAGGAGTTTTTTTTAAAGGCAATAGTAAGCCCTTTATTCCTATTACACAACAGACCAAAATAAGACACTTTACAATACCCGGGCAACTTTAATTCCATCATGACAAGCGCGACAATGACACATTAATAGGTTATTTTTTTTGAGCTCCAATGCCTGATTGAATTGTACCACACACACCTAAGGAATTAATACCTGAGATTAAACTAAACTTGCAAAAAAAAACGTCCTGTTGTTTACACCAATATGAATGAAAGGTTTTTGTATTTCTGTTAATGGATTTTGCTTGGCTGGGATTAAGAGGCCAGAGTCGGTCAATTTTCTCACAGCGATGACAAGCAGAACTGTAACAACACAGGGGGCTGCTAAGAGGCCAGAGGGGCTGTGTTTTTTTTGGGAAGGCAAGCCTGTGATCATCCTTCAACATAATTTCACTTATCATAATGTTAGACGTAGTGAATAGTTGTAGCAGAAGAATGGGGGAGAATATTTTAGTTATTTTTGTTGTTTTTTTCACATCTGTATGTAAGTATTTAAAGGGACGTCCATCCAAAAATCACTATTTTTGTTCAGAAAAACCTGGACTTGGTTTGGGGTGGGTGTGGGGTACCTTTCTATTAATTAAATCTGCTTCCAGAAGAGGTTTAATACTTACTACCAAAAGCTCGCGTCTCTTGTCTGGAAGCAGATTTAAATGATTAGGTTTGGTTGGGGGTGTTTTGCACAACAATAGTGATTTTTTTGTCCCTAGGGGGTAGAACAGTCCCTTAATTTGTGGGTAGGTTAAACTAGGGTAATATGGTGACTCTACTGTACGGACACCTTTACCCTGGACAGGTAATTAATAATGCTACAATACAATCAATGTCTTGCATTAGGAGGGAGGTCCCTTTTATATTTTATTGAAACAAATTCTATAATTTTTTTTAATTACCAAAAAGTTCTGGATTAAGATCCGTCGTGTCTAGTTAAACGTCTTCAAGAACTAATTCTTCAAGTCCCCCCAGTTGGGATCTACCGGAATCAACAAGTAATAAATGTGAAAGTTTTTTCCTGGCCAAAGGCCCCCATCATTCTGTGGGGTCAAAATCTTTCTGTTTTCTGGCGTTTAGTCCCAACCCCTAATAAACATCTTTACATCGACAAGCAGCTTTTCACAATCTTCATCTACTTAACAATAACAGTGGTCATGTCTTGCAATCATATTAGCCTCTCCTTCCAGAAACCTAAACATTAAAAACACATTATAAATCTCATTGTTTTTAAAATGGCATGTTGAAAAGAGAGACTTTGGGGTTATGTTTATGGAGGAGCAGAATTTGTATTTTCCCACATGGTTTTAAAAATAAGTGAGGCTTAAGGATCGCAAAGTTCAGATTAAAGTAAAGGGTAAGAAAAAAGCATGGAGAACTTAACAGTTAAGTTGGCCTCAGGCGGGGGGGGAAGGCGGGGGGCGGGGGGTGTAGGGATGGTCAGGGGGAGAAACCATAACGATCATCCCAAATGTTCAATAAAAACGAACTTTCTTTATACACAGAGGTAAATTTTTTTTTCGGTTTTTCGAGCTCTGCAAAAAAATATAAGAGAATACTTTTCCAGTAAGCCCTTGTAATATGTTGGTTACCTCGAAAGGAGCATCGGTAAACCCTTGAAAAGTAAACCTCATTAAACCGGTATCCCTTGGTAAGTCGCCTCGTAAAGCATATCCCCTATTAAGTAGCCCCTCGGTACACCCTAACCCTCAAAAGTAGCCCGGTCCCTAAACCTTTGAAAGTAGCCCTCGTAACCCTAACCTTTGAAAGGTAGCCTTGGTAACCATATCCCTCGGAACGTTACCCTTGGAACCCTACCCTTCAAAGTAGTCTTGGTAAACCCTAACCCTCGAAAGTAGCCTCAGTAACCCTAACCCACGAACAGTAGCCTCGGGAAACCCTAACCCTTGAAAATAAGCCTCGTAAAACCCTAACCCTCAAAAGTAGCCCTTGGTAAACCATATCCCTCGAAAGTAGCCTTGGTAACCCTAACCATTTCAAAGTACCTTTGAACCCCTAAACCCCTCGAAAGTCAGCCGCGATTAAAAGAACCTTAACCCACGAAAGTAGCCTCGACCCCTAACCCTTGAAAGTACCTCGGTAACATACAACCCTCAAAAGTAGCCTTTATAAGCCCTAACCCTCGCAAGTAGCCTCAGTAAACCCTACCAACGAAAAGTAGCCTCGGAAACCCTAACCCTTGAAAGTAACCTCCCGTAACCATAACCCGCAAAAAAAGTAGCCTTGGGTAAACCCCTAAAACCCTCGAAAGTAGCCTCAGTAAACCCTAACCCAGCCCACGAAAGTAGCCTCGGAAACCCTAACCCTTGAAAGTAGCCTCGTAACCATATAACCCTCAAAATAGCCTAGGTAACCTTGAAAGAGCCTCATACTCTAACCCTCTAAGTAGCCTGTAAACCCTAACCCCCTCCAAAGTAGCCTTGGGTACACCCTAACCCTTCAAAGTAGCGCTTGGTAACCCTAACCCTCGAAAGTAGCCTCAGTCAAACCCTAACACCCTTCGAAAATACCTGGTAAACCCTCGAGTAGCTTTCATATTTATAAGAGTTATCGTAAAGAATCAGAATTGCTTACTTATTACGGCTTGAAGTTCTGGTCTGACATCATGTATCAGAAGACATTACTATTCCCTTATAATGGTAGGATGGCAATTTTCCCCAGTGTGATTGCAGGTTTTACAAGTAGCAGATACAGTTAGGGTTCCTTTTTTTGTATGATACTGGTGCGTGTTGTGTGGGTGCGTGTAATACATATCTTTGTCAGCCGTGAATCTTTCTGGAAACAAGCCTGTGCATTGTCCGGCGCGTATTGGTTATTACCAATAACGAATCTCTGGTTTTAACAATCAAACTCAGCAGTATTTTTAACATTCACAATCAAGAAATTAAATTTTTCTTATGGCAGGCATCTCCCTCTGAACCAGGAAATACCACAACTGTGGGGGGAGATACACTTAGCCCATTTCTGTCCAAAATCACAACTTAACCTGAAAAAAATGTGCGTTTAAGCACAGCTCCATTTAACTAATGGTTTTTGGAAACGCTTGTGCCAACGATCCCAAAACCTGTAGCATTAAGTTTTTGCACTACTTTTGGGTAGCACGAAACCTTAAATGCTACACGCTTGTGGAGTCGATTTAAAGTCCCGCTATCGTCCGCTAAATTAATACGATCCCTCGGATGTCATATACTACGTAAGATCTCTTTACGTCAGTTCTTGTATCGCGGGAATCTGCTAAGTAGTAAACGCTTGCCCGCAATATTGAAATCTTCTCGCAGGTATAGTTTACAAAATAAAAAATCCTTTAATTAATTCTATAAATACCCCAACATAAATGACACAAAAACACACTAATACCATTACAGCATCCTACAAAAACACACTTTAATATACAAAATTCCCAGTTGCCCTATTAAATAATCAATACAACCATTTCATGAAAATATAAGGTCCATAGTAAGTAAAGTGCTATGTGGCAGGTCAACTAAATGGTTCCTTTAGGCCTCATTTAACCCAGACTCGCTGGGCAAATATATGAGTTGGAACAAACTCCTTATGCTGAAAATAACTAAGGGATATCACACGCAGGCAATATTTAAGGTGGCACCGTGAGGTTTGTGAATCCATGTTTCCATTTTGAAATTTTAAGAAACGTTCACATTAATTAAAGTTTAAATAATATAGGAGCCAACTACTGGAATTCAAGCAGTCCGTTTTGGGTTAAAGGGAGCTTCGCCAGGAGACCCACACTGATTCTTCTGACTACTTGGGACGTTACATTTGGGTTCTAGATGGTTATAGAGGATGCTGAGGAGGCAAATGGTGGCTAAACAAATTTTTCTCTTGATAACACAACAAGCAACCTAGTCCCCTGATTGGCATAGTTGGTTATTAACGAGAATGGAAATAAAAAGAAAAATAATTTTTACTGACAAAGTTCTATGGTACAGAAAATCTATTAGACAAAGTTTAAAGGGGAACTGTGTCTCCCAAACAAGTGTGAGTTTAAATGAAAAGGGCCAGGTTCCCTCCATTAAAACGAGCCATCATCCACCTCTCTTACGTGCTCCCAAATCCAAGATATAAGAATGACTGAACCAGAAGTTAAATGGGTGGTATGGCTGACATGTGGCATCCTAAGGCTTCTCCTGCAAAGAGCACAGCCCTCAGACTCCCTCAGTGTGTGGGGAACAGGAGTCGCTCCGCCTCTCTGCTTGTGGGTGAAGGACCTGCAGCTGCAGGGAAGGGTAAGGGGAATCCGGGGTGAACAGCCCTTCGCTCTCATATGTAAACAGTTCTCACTTCTGCCTGAAAAGGCTGTTTCCACAGAGTTTTTTCGTGTGGGTAGGGGGGTTTGTCAAAGTGGCCACAGCAACCTGTGGGCAGGTGGGCTTAGTCACTGTGAGGCGGGCGGGGCTTAGGCACTGCGAGTTGGCGGGGCCAGGGAACCCGTGAGTGGGTGGGGCCCATGAGGCTGTAAGGAATGGGCCCAGGGGGGCCTGTAAGTGGAGGACATGGGGTCCATGAGTGGGGAGGAGACACGGGCGATTGACTGAACATGTTTCAGAGCAGGAAGTGCAGGGGACCTGGTGATGCTGCTGCCTAAGAAAACACCACAAAAAAATGGTAAATAAAAATCTTCAAAACCTATGTAACATAACAATGGAAATAAATTGCAAACACTTCAGGAGAGTCATTCTATCAATTATCCTAAAGGTTCTTTTTGGGACCAACGTTCCTCTTTAATATAAATAAAGCTCCTGGACCATTAAAATACATCCAATGGGTCCTAAATTCAATCCTCAACCATAATATTTTCAATTCACCTTTTGGGTCTGGTGATTGGGTTGGACACGGTTATTTTGTTTTTTAACAACCGGTAAATTATAGGCTTCACATAAGTGGTAAACAAGCAAAAGCAGTGGGTGTAGTATACTGAAGATTTTAACTGTTGGTAATGAGACTGTGGCTTATTGTATAAACTAATGTTTGTTGGGCCTGACAAACACTTTGTACATGGATAAGAGAATTGATTGGGTTTGGAAGACACTCCATGTTGAACTAATTTCTAAGCAGGGTGGCCTCAACTGGGCCAGTAAAGTGAGATCAATGAGATAAGAGGTCCCCTCTTGTTGCTGGTGATAAATGTGTTTACGAATTGGAAACCAATGGAGTGTTAATTTTGCTACATTGGTGGTTACAAGCAAAATGTAAGATTAAGATCACCTGCAATAGAAAGTGGATGCATTTTATAAAATGTATTTGGGGGTTTCTACTGCAAGCAGTGTTTTTGCGAACGCTAGAGCCAGCCAGATATTGTTTTTGTATAAAAAGGGAATATATTCAAAGGAGAAAATAAATGATCCTCCCTCTTTAACAAAGCACACAGAAGCACTCGTTTTTGGAATATGCTGCTGTTTTGGAATCCGATAAAACAGGGACTCTTGGGAAAGCAAAGAGTGCAAGGAAAGGGCATACTAAAATTAATAGGTTTTAAAACAATTGTTTAAAAACAAAAAAATACGAATAAACTCTCTCTCTTCTGGTGCTTTGTTCACCAATATGGTCATTTCAAAAGACCCCTTTAAGAGTTAAAAGAAGAAATGTATTTTCAGGTTGGGAAAAACAAAAAAAAAATGGTTTTTTACAGTCGGGAAATCCATAGATGTAAAGCAATAGCACGTGTCAATTACTTTTGGCTTTCTAGAGATCTGGAATAACTTTTCAAAATAAGAAAACCCAATCAATGAAAATTTTTCCTGGTCATAAAAGCATAATTCGTATTGATCCGGTGATCGTTTTCCAATGTGGCTATTGGAGTCAGAAAAGTAGGTAGATTATTGCATGTTGTGGAGACAGAGCTGGTCTATGGGTCTAAGTCACTGGTAAACTTTGGCCTACATACAATCCACAATAAGGTCCCTGTGAATTACCTACGCAACATTCTGACATTGGGGGGTATTCAGGAACTATCCATGCGCTGGGCTGTGTACCCCAACTTCTTTATATGGGGCCCACACCAGTCACACCTCTGAAATACCCCAGTCCCCCTTCACAAGCCTCTGCAGTCTGTGACAGCAGGACAACCCACATAAATTCCTCGATGTCCTGGGAAAGCCCAGCAACCTTGGTAATTATGCCTGTGGCCATATCTACTACTATCAGCAAGAATAAGAAAATTTTTGATAATTGATAGTTTTAAATATTTCTTCTTTAAAACCTTTGCAAGGTTTGCTATCTACAGTATATCACCTGGTCTTAAGAATAACACAAAGACCAATGCATGATCCAGAGTAAGTACGATCCCCATGTCATAGGTTTCCCAACAGGCACTGTAACACTGGAAATAAGCAACCTATCATCCCCTGCAGTTTTACTGGAAAACAAAACACAAATTTGTATGGTTTTCTAAATACATGTCATGCTGCACAGACAATAAGGCTAGTCCACACAGAATTTGCGAGTAAAAAACAACCGGCTGTGTTTGTGCGAATTGGTCTGGCCACACTAGGCATCGCTTTTTTTGGGAGCGGCAATGCAATCACCATTGGTTTATGGCTCCCATTCCCTTTATTGTGTATCAAATTGCGTAGATTCCGCAGCAACAGCAGACATCAAACGCGTGCCTTGTTTGTTCCATGGCTTTGCCCTGTGCCGTAGTGGTGGCCCCTGGGGGGTCACAGCCTAATGCAATAAAACCATGAGCCATGGCCACAGAATAAGTTACAAATCTATGGGCCAAACTAATCGCATCTTAATGCTCCTAGCCCCCATTGGTGTCCAGAACTAAAAGTAGGTGGGCAGAAACAGACAATAGAAATGGCAAAACTTGGGTTTTCGTCAACCATTTCAGCTTGACAACATTGATGGGAGAGTGTGAAAGGTTGGGCAACAGACCAAATTCCTCAACTATTTCCAATTCAATTGCCAGTAACAATTGGCTGCTAACTCCCTATGGCTCGACAATGTACAAAGCCTTCCTTTGTGGTGTATTATAGTCTTGGGTTCTTACGGATTACCCCTGTATGTGCCGTGATTAGAAGAGAAGCCCTGGTCTAATGTCATGCTCTTGTGTGGGATAGGGAGGATGGCGGAGTGGGAAGACATAACAATATTTAAACCCCTTACACCTTAGCACATTAATTCAAAAGTACATTTCAATGCCCCTGCCAATCACCTATGTTTATTTTTCTATAACACCTGAGCATGATAATATAAACATGTTCAAAGTGAGGCGTAATGATTTGTGGTCTCAAGTGATTTGTACTAACAGGGGTGACACTACCCAGCATTCCTTGTGGTTAAAGGTCAAACATCAGAATATAGAAATATCTGCTAGGTGTACCTCTCGGCTGGGTTACCACACCAAAGAAAATAAACTTCCAGGTGGTAGGGTGGTAGATAATTTCGTGGTCGTTTTCCCTATTGGACTGCAAATGGTCCCGGTCGTTCGCAGCTTGTTTAGGGTTTTACAACAGCCGAGGGCCATGGCCCTTCCTCAATATAATCTCTTCCCCTCTTATTTTGGGGGGGGGGGGGGTCCATGTGCCAAGATCAGCTTTATCTACATTGATGTTTCTATATTACAATAAAGGTTATATGTCACAAATCTACTGCAGAATTTGCTGCCACATGGCTTTTTATATATGCTAGTTCCAGCATAGCCTGGCTTAGGACTCCTGGCCTTCTATTTAATGTGGAAGGGTTCACCTAAGAGTCCCCCCTGCATTGAGTCCTTTTTGGCCATACTGCAAAAGAAAAAAAATCTATGGGATGGTGAACGATTCAAGGCGATGACAATTGTGGTAGTGGCATGCTGGGAGTGTAAGTTTTAATACATCTGCCCGCTGGTGTGCTAATTATCTCTGTTGCAGATAAAGTATTCCCCAGAGCTATACCATGGATCTCCTTACCTGTTGGCCCTACATTAGTTTAAAAATGATAAACTCCAGCATTCTCTTACAGCACGCGACTAGATCCAAATTCTTCCCGGGAAATGCGAGAGTTGTTTTTTCAGACATTTGGAGGCCCTGCTATTATGTAGTGTATATTGGTTTCTATGAACTTTTTAAGCTTTAAATAAACCGGTCAATTTTTAACTTTACACTATTTTTTAACCTTCGCTGGATGAAGTTTTTGGAAGCAAAACGAGTTTTTTGGGGGTCAGGTTGCCGTTATGGAAACCTAAACTCAAAAAACGGTGTGGTTCAGGTGCAGGTATCGGGTGTGGTTCGGTCAGGTAGGCGGGTGGTGGGGCAGGTGCGGTAGCGGGTGGGGGGGTTGGTTTCTTCAGGTAGCGGGTGTGGTTCCGGTGCGGTAGCGGTGTGGTTCAGTGTGGAAGCCGTGTGGTTCAGGTGTGAGGGGTAGCCGGTGTGGTTCTGGTGTTGGTTAGCGGGTATGATGTTTTCATTGTGGCGTGTACGGGGTTTGGTTTTTGGGGATGTGGGGGTGCGGTAGCGGTTGTGGTTTTTCAGGTGAGGGTAACGGGTGGTTTTTCTAGGTGGGGTAGCAGTTGCGTTCAGGTGCAGGTAGCGTGTGTGGTTCCGTGGCGGGTAGCAGGTGCGTTTCAGGTGCCGGTAGCGGGTGGTGGGTTCAGGTGGAGGGTATCGGGTTGGGTCCGGTGCGGGTAGGCGGGGGTGGGTTTTAGGTGGGGTAAGCGGGTGTGTTCGTGGCAGGTAGCGATCGGGTTCAGGTGTCAAGTATGGTTTTGCATGGGCGGGTGTGGGTCTGGAAAATAAGACAGAACTCTGGATCCTCTGAAATGTAAAACATTAATCAGTGACCTTGGTCATCCCAGAATGTTTAGGAGGGAACTAACAAACTCCCAGTAAATGCTTGGTCTCCAAGGTTCCTCATCACTGGTAAAATAATGTTGGCGTATTATTTAAATGCGTGCCAGGAATTCCTTTTGATGGGATATTTTTTTCTGGAACACCACTGACATCAGGGGCAACTTTCTAGTTTATTTTTAGTTTTGTTGGCAATTTTAGACTATTTCAGGTTGGTTAGGGCCCTGCTGAACGAGTAAAAAGTTAATACCTATGTGATAGAATTCAAAATTGTAACCATAAAACATTTTAGCCCACTTAAGATCTAAACCACACCCACTTTAAACAGCGGTTCACGCCAGGCTGCCTGTGAAAATAAGCAGGGCCGGAAGGGCGCATTCAAAGGTTTGTCCTCAGGCAGCAAAACCCTAGAAGGGCCGCCTGTACATTTGGGTTATGTAAGTTTTATTTCGGGTGTGATGGTCCATTTAGCAACTAAATATATCCCGATCACTTTACAATTATTTACTCATTCACAATCAGCCCTGCCCGAAGAGCCTTAACAATCTAAGCACCTTGTAATTTGACACATACACCTAATCAGTATGTCTTTATGCTTGTGGGGGAACCCGAGTGGCCCGGAGGAAACCCACCGCAAGCACTGGAGAAACAACAAACCTCCCTTGCCAGATTGTCCAAGGGTGGAAATCGAACTCAGGACCCTCGCGCTGCAAGGTATCAGTGCTACCACTGATCCACTGGTCTGCCCAAATTGCCTGGTAGCCTCCAATTGTTTTAAGCCCAGTGGTGACGTTGGTGTGGGTCCCAGGAGGTAAAAGGGCCGACAATCTTCCTTGTGGCAAGTCTCCGCAATCGCTGTTTTTAAACAGTTAATCGCGCATATCAAGTAACATACATGTGAATCAGCTGCTCAAAAGTCTGGAACCGAACTGTCAATACTGTTTAAGAAAACAGCTTCAGGGAAGAGGAGGGGGTTCCATGTCCCGACCTCCATCTCACAGCCCATCTTGTCGCAGTTTTTTTTAAGCCTGATGAGGGCTAAGCCCACTGGCACGATTTGGTCACGCGCCTTCTTGATCATATTTTGGTAAATAGTATTGCTGCCAGTGCAACCAGTAACTGGGTGAGCTAACTGCGTTGTGATCATGCAATATGTTACACACATTACCATCCGTTGATAGTGTGGCCACAGACTAAATAAGAGAAACCTGTTTAATCTCTTTGCAATCCAGCGTTTACTCCTTTGTACAAGACATGAAATAATATGCCCATAATTAACAATCAGGGAGGAGGCAAGTTTATCATGGATATAACATTGGCTCTGCAATTTTTTGGTTTGGCTTGGTGTCCCCTTAACAAGGGCCCAGGACAGGGCCATATTAATAAACCCAACCCGCGTATCGGCTTTTTGTTTTCAATCGCTATTGTACATTTACAACCGAACTTATCGTTAATTAACGAAGTTCGATCGTAGAATAACCAGCGGATAAACTACAAACTAAACCGCAATGATATTCTATGGGATGTAAATCTACAATTCGTTATCGTAAGATTTCCATCGTAAATTTACAATCATTAAACCGATCGGTTTTTAACAATCTGAATTTTATAACCTGATTGTTAAAGAAAGTCCAGTTTTTGGCTAAAAAGCGTACCGCAGCTTTAAAAATATGGCCCCCAAGATTCCCCTGGGAATCCCTAGCTCCAGTTACCTTCTAGGCCATGCAGAACCTCTATACTTGGTTCTAATATTCCATACACATGCTACAGTGACAATACATCCAACAGTCAGAGAAACATGTGGGGGGCTGGGCTGTCAGTTATACTATTTGTGGCCTGTCTACCCAAGTGGGCGTAAACTACCGCCCCACCAAAGCCACCCCTGCGGCCCGCATGGGGGTGGGGGGGCCAGACCGTAAGAGGACCCTGCCACAACCTTCTGGCAATCAGCTTTGTTTTTTCAAATAGCTGATCAACATGTTTTGAAGAACGTATGTTTACACTTAATTCTCCTTCAAGTTGATACTGAATTGGTTTTAAGAATTTTTAAATTAGAGGTGTCAACCTTTATATATGTAGAATCCATAAAATCCTTCTAGGTACCTGATTAACTAACTTTGGAGAAGTGAGTTACAGACTCATCAGATTTAAGCTCCTACCAGCCAAATCGACAAAGAAGAAAATAAATTTCTTTCTGGTTTTTTTCACAGGCAGTTTTTTGTGGGACACTACAGTATAGTAACTTATACTTAATGCAAAGCTTGGGCAAATTTGGAAATGAAAATGTTCCTTTTTTTTATAATATTAATTCATAATGAAGAAAAAAACTTCGAGACATTATTTTTTTTCTTATTTACAATTCTTGCCTTATATTAGCTGGTAATTCCAAAATGAGACTAAGTATAACCTCCTTACCATTTACCTTTAATAGAAATCCGTATGACAAATCTCTGATGTCATTGGGGAACTCTGGGACGGAACCAACAACTTGACCAACTTCCCTTTTGTTTTTATTTGTAATGTCTGTCTGGTCAACTTCAGGTTTAATTATTTTGTGTGTTTCTAGCCATCCAGCGCATGACAATCCAGGAACCGCATGACAACATCACAGGACACCGCATGACATCACAGGACCGCATGATATCACAGGAACCATCTATAAACACTATTTAATAAAGTCCTAGAAAGATCTAGGACATTTTTGGTTTTTCCCTTGATTCTCTGCTTTGCTCATTAATCCTGCTGGCCTGTCATTTTTCACCTCATTAGTGGTGGACCAATAATACAATTGTTGAAGTAAGCAATTGTTCCATATTAAAGCTAATCAGTACACTGATTTCATTTAGATACAGCACAGGATGTTTTTTAAATACTTGGTTTTTCCGAGACTCTATCTGAGTTTGGTCAGGTCCACTGTAGAACTCTCAGTCGAACATATTTTAATGTTGTTGTTATTAAACGTTATAGAGCCCTTTTGGAGGAATACGGAGGATAAATCCAAAAACGGTTCTTGTTTCATTTAAAATGTGACTGTTCAGGTGATATTGTTTACACTTAAGGTTGCCCAGATGGTTCGCTGTCATAGTCATAAAGTGAACCAGGGGCCATGTGTTTGATTAAAAGGATTCTTTCAGGCATCTTCCTACGTTTTAATAAAGTGTTAAGATCTCCCACTACACAACAAAGCTGATATTTAAAGTTTCTCCTCTATGGACTATTTAGTGAGCGCGGAAGTCAATTGGTAGTCTGTAGGTATTGGAGTTAGAACCCTTGAGAAGGAGTTACGGCAAACAACAAGTTGGGGTTTTTTTTTTTGGGTTACAAAAACAATCAGGCTTTGAATGACCTGTCCATAGAACAAGCAAGGTATCAATGGCTGGAAGCAATAAAATATGGTCAGAGTTCAAGGAAAATAGTCTGAAGAATTTTCCAAAGATCTTGGAGCAATGAGAAAACAAGAAACTGTAGTGGATGTCCTGGAGAACCGTTGTGGAGGGTCTGGAGACAGTAGTGGGAAGGTTTTGGGGAACAGTATTAGGAGGTCTTGGAGTACAGTAGTGAGGATGGTTGCTGGAAGGACAAGTAGTGGATTTTTGGAGAACAGTAGTAGGAGGTCTGGAGGACCAGTAGTAGGAATGTTGGGGAGGGGGGGGGGGGGGGGGATACGTAAGTAGGAGGTTTTGGAAAATCGAGTATTTGGCGTATCTGGAGGACGTAGTAGGAGATCTGGAGAACAGGATCCAGGAGCTCCCAACAAAAACATCCTTAAATTAATTTGTGTGCCAAAGCCAATCCAAAAAAAAAACAAATGGTAAGAAATGGGGGGGGTGGGGGTGCACATGGAGGGCAGTTTTTTTATAAGACCCCTGGTATCTTCATTACTCAATCTATTAAGTTGAGAGTACATTCAAATTAAGATTAGCTCCTATATGCTTGTGAAGGTTCTCATTCATCCAGGTCATGGTATATCTGTTGTATTCAATTAGATCAACGGACTTGAAATGTAGTTCTGAAGACGTTTCGCTAGTCATCCGACTGGCTTTCTCAATTCAGAATGACTTGTACAAGAATCTGTGGCACTTATGTACCCTGGAAAATCCCCATTAGCATATCACAGCCAGGTGTTAAGGGTGTGATAGGATAGTGGTCTAAGAAGTGTTATAGGAACGCCCAGAGTAAGGGGTTAATACCAGCATTGTACATGGCAGGACAGTGGTGTCGAACCCCCCACCTCTATTTAGGCTTGGTTCTTTATTTTCACATAAATGGCCTCCTTAACACCTCTCTTGAACCAGTCATGTTCCTTCGCCAGTATTGTTAACATACAATCTTCAAAGGTAGTCCTTTATCCTTACGATGCAGATACACGGCGAGTCCTGACCCGAGGAATTGGCTCTTCTGTGCTGGGCCATAGTTGATGCAGTTGTGTGTTTGTTCTCCCCCAACATACAAATCAGAGCATTCTTCACTGCACTTGCACTGCATATATGATGTCGCTTTCTTGTGTTTGGTATTGGGTCTTTCGGATGTACCAATTGTGCCTCAGTGTGTTGTTCGGTTTAAAGCAGACAGGATACGATGTTTTTTGAAAATTCTTCTTAATTTTCGGAGACCCCTGCTACATATGGGATGACCATGTTCTTTCTCTTCTGCTTTTACCCTTCACTGTTGGTTATTCGTGTCTTTTCTTTCCTTCTACTTCTTTTGACAAAGGCCCAGTCTGGATACCACAAGTTTTAAGGGCTCCTCGGAGATGTTTCATTCTTTAGCCTTCGCTCTGTTGTAATGGTAACATACTGGCGAGAGGAACGGGACTGGTTCAAGAGAGGTGTTTAAGGAGGCCATTTATGGAAAATAAAGAAAAACCAAGCCTAAATAGAGGTGGGGGGGGTTCGCACCACCTGTCTGCCAGGTACAATGCGTATTAACACCTTTACTTGGGCGTTCCTATAACACCTCTTAGCCACTATCCTATCACACCCATTACACCTGGCTGTGATATGCTAATTGGGATTTTCCAGGGTACTAGACTAGCTTCTATAGAGTGCATACTAAACTAGACTAGCTCCTAGAGAGTGCATACTAAACTAGACTAGCTCCTACAGTGTGCATACTAAACTAGACTAGCTCCTATAGAGCGCATACTAAATTAGACCAGCTCCTATAGAGTGCATAATAAACTAGACTAGCTCCTATAGAGTGCATACTAAACTAGACTAGCTCCTATAGAGCGCATACTAAATTAGTTATAGATAAATTTGGCGTGATCAATTGATGGAATGAATTTTATGAATTATCTTATATTACAGTTACTAAAAAAATGCAATGAAGCCGGTTTCTAAATGCGCCTTTTCCAATTTTTGTCTAGAATTGAGTTCCACACCTATTGGTCCGGCACATTCACCACCCACGTTCCCTCAGCGGCCACCCCTGTGAATGAATGCCCCCCCCCTGGTCTAGAGATGGGGTGAGACATAAGGTTAGTGAATCGGCAGCGGAAGTAATTGGCAGTGTAGGTGGATTAGCAGTTTGGGATCATGTTTGGGTGGTGTTATGGTGACTGAAGGGTGGGTGGGAAGCTATTAATGGATAATCTATTGGTTTGTTAGTATTGCCCCGTATAACCTGTGTAGTCCTATATAGGATAGTCATTTATGTTATGCCAAAAGTGAATGACCCAGTGGCAGCCGGTGTCACTCACTGTGACCATTCCTTTCGGGATTGTTTGCATCTTACAATGATCACAAAAAGGGCCCGTAACCCGATCACTTGATCTCTGTTATACAGAAAGTCCTTCTATACATTCTACAGACTCTCGTTGGTTACAGTGATGTGTTTGTTCAGGTTCTGTATCTCGCGATATGAAAGAAATTTGATGAAAAGCCCAAAACCTACGATATGAATAGACAAATCAGCCATGCAATAAGACAATTCTCACCCTCTTTTTCTTCTCCTATACCCCAGGGCTAGAACCATCGCTGTATCCCATGCCCCGGCTACATAATGGACTTATAGTCACACACGGTCCTACAGTCTTGAGTTCTTGTTACATCCTTATTAAATATGCCACTAATTCAGTTCATGTTAACTTCCTTATGATTCCTTTATTGGCTAACTGAATATTTTAAAGGCCAGTGAAGTGACCAAAACAACATTTTAGTAATTTGAGTTTTTAAATCATTTTCCAGGGGAGACTGAAGACATTTCCTTCTAAATTTCTGGCGATCTTTGGAGTATGAGGCTGACAGCTCTCTTGGTTTTCCCCGGCCTGACCACAAGCCTTCCTCTCTACGTACACATATCAAGAGGGGGGACAATCACACATGTCAGGAGTGATATCCTTGTAAACAGAAGTCCTGCAATAGTAATGAAATGTAAAACCTGGAGTAGAAGTATATCCCTTTAATGTCAGCAGTGAGGCCTGATTTGCAGCTACCTGGAAGAAAATTGTAAAGGTGGGTGATATTGGAGCCAAGATCTTCTTTAGGATGGTCCCAAAATAATGAAAAAATCCTCGCACTCGTACCACGTGTGGTTGCTCACTTCCTCAAAAAAATCCAAAACCCTGAATGTATAAATCATACGAGAAAACGAAGAGTCCACACCCTTACGTCTTAGGATGCCCTAATGGTTGGGTAATATTATGGTCTTAGGGTTTTGGAAATGGGTATAAGTAAGTACATATATACAGTTTCTTTGGGGATGGTTTGAAACTCCCTTAAAGCCCCACAAATTTGGGAAAGCCGTTCCCATAGATCCTCTATTTTTTTCCCCCAGAGGTACTATGTTAAGTAGGAGTGATTGGTGGTCAAATACACGCCCTCGTTATATAGAACCCCACCCTTTGTGGAAATGGAAAGACATGAAGTTTCTATGTACTATTGAATATAAATGTACTCAATGTCCTTAACTAGGCCATGACCACATTCCCTAGTTTGGGTTCTAGTTATTTGTAAATCTGGTTGAAGTAAAGGGCCCCCACAAATATATCGGTTGAAACGTTTGAAGACGGACCAATTGATATTATAATCTGAAACAAATTATGATTTGGGAATGAGTTCAAAGAAATTTTTGGTTTGATGAAATAATCTCTTATAAACACCATTCTCAATGAAAAACCATGTTAAGGACACTCCGCGAGCACTACCAGCAGGGGACCCCCCCTTACTTTACACAATAGACATTACAAAAGCCTCCCCCAGAAACCAGGGCCCATTGATTCTTAGTTTACGCCACTGGACATAAGCTAACCGTAGAGCAAAAATCAGGATTTTATTGGTTGCTGCTGCAGATGAAGAAAAGCCCTTCGAGAATCTCTATTGAATAAGGCCCCTAATTGGTTACTTGCTGTCCCATGCGCTTGGGTTGCTATTATATAGCCCCATGCAAACTGCGCCCCAACCATGGTGAGCGCAATTCCATTTAAAACTGGTCGATCACAAGGCACACAGTCAACAGCAGCACATACAGTACAGATCTCTGTCTGCAGTGTGCCTAACCCATAGGTAAATTCTAAGTTTGGTACTTAACCCCGTCCGGCAGAATGCCATCGGCTTTGAGAAGAATTCCCACTTTGCCTTTAACATCTTGAAAACATTAGTTTGCCGGTGTCCAAATCGCAACGTAAACATCAAAGGAAACCGTTTCTCTTCTTTTCTGCTTTCATTTACCAACATGGGTTTTTATACTGAAATGTCAAGGTCAACACCAACACAAACTTCACACTATGCTGAAAACTATAACGCATATTTGTGTTATTAAGAAAACACATCATCAGGTCTTAAAAGGCACCATTGTTTCATGTAAATTCAGTGCGGGTGATCATCTCACTCTGTTCCGGGGAAACCCTGCCGACCAGATGCAATTACTTATGTGTAATACTGGATTAATTATCTTGTCTGGTATCGTTAGGGGACCTACCATGCTAGAGCCATACACTCAGCACCATTGCAGCCAATCTGGGTAACCTTTCAGCACATCTCCTCATTTCACGTAGAGGAAGTGTCTCCTTTTAGATTTCACCTGGTTAGGTTATTAAAGCTATAGCTGGGTATCACACACAGATATTTTCAAGGCCGATAACGATTCCTGGCACTTTCGGTCAGTCGCTGCCCGAAAATATCTTCTGGTGTAGGTGGGCCGGCCGCGCTGAACTCGATCGTCCGTTCGTCCGGATCAACGAACGAGCGACCGGACTGTCCCTGTAAATTCCGATCGATCTTACGGTTCCCTATGGGAACGGGCATGATCAATCGTTCGCAAATTTTGTCTAGGCAGACTTTTGCGCCCGACGGACATTTGCCATCGTCACTACAAATATCCCTCTGTGTGTACCCGCCTAGGCATGAGTAAAGCTGTTCCGTCTCTGGAATAACTGACTTTAAGGTTTCCCTTAACCGTGAAAGTTGCAGGGCAATACACTTCTAAACTGTCCAACCTGTTTTCTACAAACATCTTAAAGGGAACTAAACGAAAGGAGGGGGGGGGGGTGTGGGTTTAGCTCACTGAGATAGATGGCGGATCTCTGTACTGTAAATCCCCGTACAAAACATCCCCCGAGCATTGTGTTAAAGTGCAGTTTCCAGAATATAAACCATCACCGAGGGAATATTTTGTCTAAAAAAACATCAGTATGAGAAGATCCCATGTCATGGTGGACGAAAGACCACGGTTTCTTCTGTGCCCAGATGGTTAGAATGGGAGATAAACGGTTAAAGGAAAACTAATCCTGTAAAAAAGTTTATAACCGTTTTACAATGGAAAGTTGCTGGACAGGGGGTTGATTGATTGTTCTCCATCACAATATCATTTCGTTAAGGAGCTTACAGCACCAACAGTTTTCACATTTGCCAGGTTAGTCCTGACTATCCTTTATTAAAGATACTGCTGAAAGCCAGGAGAAGACTGGAAGAATCAGTTTCTTTGGCTGTGCTCCTCCCAGAACAATTTTAGTAGGTAGGAAACTGAAGTAATTTTTCACGTTTAAATGTTTATTTAAGAAAAATTATACACATGATAGTTCTGCCTTTAATATTTCAACTCGTTTCTTCCAAAGAGGAAATGAATCCAACCGGGGCCTGTAAAGTTTTTCTACTTTGTCTCTTTGGGAGAACCACAATGAGTGGCTGGGTGCTGGGTTTCTACGTTCCTAGATTAATAAGAGCATGATGATGGGAACCGCAATCAACTATAATGTTAAGACCTCTAAATAAAACAACTGATTACGATCTTAGGTTTTACCCTTCTTAAAGTCCTGTACTGGAGGTAACATCCTCAGTTATAAATACAGCACTGTATTATTGTATCAACCACATGGTTGTGTCTTTCACAACTTGGGTTTGAATTTTGCCTCAGAACTGCTCAACCTGTAGGAGTTATAACTGCAGTTCAGCCAACGATTAACATAGATAAATATTTTTGGGCTCTGGTGTAAAATTCCAGTGTGGTCAGTGAACAACTCATAGTAAAATTGTTAAGCAGATACCAGGGGTTTAATAAAAATGCTCCATATTGCATTCTACTTTTTGATGCTTTTAGAAAAATTAATAATATGTTTTATGTTTGGAGCTCGCCCTGTAATCCTCCTGTTCTCCAATCTCCTACTACTGTCCTCCCAATCTCTCCAACTACTGTTCTCCAACCCCTAACTGTCTCCAAACCTCCTACTAACTGGTGCTCCAGACGACCCCCAACTACTGTTCGTCCAAACCTCCTACTAACTGTCCTTCAGACCTCGTACTAACGTTTCTACAACCGCCTACTCTACTCTCCCCCAGACCTCCTACTAGCTGTCCGCAAGATCTCCAACTACTTTCTCCAAACCCCAAACCGCCCACCTCTGTCCTTCAGACCTCCAACTCTGCCCCTTCAGACCGTCCTACTACTGGTCTCCAAACCTCCTACTACTGTTCTCCAAACCTCCTACTACTGTCCCTCCAGACCCCTCTAACGTTGTGCCCAAACTCCTACGACTCTCCCCCAGACCTCCTACTACCTGGTCCTCAAGATCTCCAACTGCTGTTTCTCCCAACCTCCCCACGTCCCCCCAGACCTCCAACTATTCTTCTCAAACCTACTACTACTGTCTCTCCATACATCCTACTACTGTGCTCCAAACCCCTACTAAGGTCCCAGACCTCTACTACTGTCCTCCAGACCTCCTACTAACTGTTCTCAACCTCCCACTACTGTCCTCCAGACTCCTTACAACTGTTCTCCAACATCCTACACGTTCTTGTTTTCTTCTCTATGCTCCAAATCTTCTGAAATTCTCAGACTATTTTCCTGACTCGACCCTATTTATTGCTCCAGCATTGATATTTGGCTTGTTCTCTGGACACGGTCCATTCAAAAGCCTGGTGTTTGTCACCAAAACCCCTGGTACACTGTGTCTGCCTGTCTCCTTCTCAGGGTTCTACCTCCATACCTACAACCTAATTGACATTCCCCCGCGCTCACTAAATTCCCATAAGGAGAACTTTAAATATCAGCTTTTGGTAGTTGTGATCTTAACACTGTTTATTAAACGTAAGAATATGTTGAAAGAACCCTTTTAATCAACCAATGGCCCCCTGTTTCACTTTAATGACTTCTGACAGCGATCCACTGGCAACTTAGTGTAACAATATCACCTGACGTTCGACCTTAAATGAACAGAAACCTTTGTATTTATCCTCCGTAGTCTCCAAAGGGCTCTATACGTTAATAACCACAGCATTCAAATATTTTCTGACTGAGGTTCTACAGTGAACTGACCAAACCTCCCATATAGAGTCGCGGAATCAAAAATATAATCCTGTGCTGTAATCTAAATGAAATCAGTTTACTGATAAGCTTTAATATGAACAATGATAATTAAAATGTGATTATGTCACACACTAAATGGTGTAACATGACAGGCCGCAGAATTAAATGAGCAAAGCAGAGAATAACAAGGAACCCAAAAATGTACCTAGACTTTCTAGACTTCTTAATAGTTTAAATTAGATTGGTTCCTGTGATATCAATGCGGTTTCCCTGTGATGTCATGGCGGTTCCTGTATGTCATGAGCTGGAATGCTAGACCAGCACAAAATAATTAAAACCTGAGTTTGACCAAAACAAGACATTTACAAATAAACAAAAAAAGGACATTGGTTGGTGTCCCGGTGTAAATGCTCAGAGATTGTCCTATCGGCATTCTATAAAGGTTCAATGTACGGGGTTCTAGTTCCTCATTTGGGAATTATTCAATAATCAGCAAGAATTGGGTAAAAACAGAACAAATAATGTCTCCGAGGTTTTTTCTTTTATTATGAATTAATGAGATAAAAAAAGAAAATAGTATAGTCATTTCCCAATGCCCCAAATGTCTTTGCATCATGCTATAACTAAACTACTACTGTAGGTGTCAAAACTGCTCTGAACCAGACAAAATTCTATTTTCGTCTTTGGTCGTTGGCTGGTAGGAGCGTGAATCTGCAGTCTGTAACTGACTCAAACTCCCCTTTCTCAAGTTTATTAGTCATCATGTTACCTAAAGATTATTTGATCTAACATATAAAAAGGTTCACCTCTAATTTAAAACTTCTTAAACAATCAGTCTCAACTTGAAGTAGACTTAAACATACGTTTCCTTCAACACTGTGATCAGCTATTTGAATACAGCTGATTGCAGAGTGTGGCAGTCCGCTCTACGGTCTGGCCCCCCTGCGGCCGCAGGGTGGTGGGGCTGTAAGTTACGCCACTTGGTGTATAAGGCACAAATAGTATTAACTTACTGACAGTGAACTGTTTCTCTGACTGTTTGGATATGATTCAACTGTAGCATTTTTTTTTTTATGGAATAGTAGAACAATTATATAGAGTCTGGCATGGCCTAAGAAGTACTGGGAGCTAAGGATTTCCCCGGGAGCTCTTGGGCCATTTTTTAAAGCTGCGTTAAATCGCTTTTTAGGGCAAAACTGCGACTTTAACAATCGGTAAATCGAATTTCAGATCGTTAAAAACGATCGGTTTAAATGAGTGGAAATTGAAGATCGCTTGGAACGATCGGAATTTCCGATGAATCTACTGCAACGAAATGTAGATTACATCCCCATAGAATATCAGATGGCGGTAGGTTTATTCGCGCTTGGTATGCTACGATCGAACTTTCGTTAAGTTTCCGAAGTTCGGTTGTAAATGTACAATAGCGTTGAAAATCAAAAACAAGCGATACCGCGGTTTAAAATATGGCCCTTGGTCTTGGGCCCTGTTTAAGGGGACCCAAGCCAAAATTTGCCCAGACGATGCCAATGTTTAATCCATATAAACTGCCTCCCTCCTGAGTGTTTAAATTATGGGGCCATTTATTCCTGTCTTGTAAAAAGGAGTCAAAGCTGGATGAAGAGATTAAACAGGTTTCTCTCTCTTCTTTAGTCTGTGGCCACACATCACGTATGTAAGTGTGTATATTGCCATGATCCAACACGCAGTATGCTTTCACACACGTACGGTTTGCACTGGAATGCGATACTTTTACAAAAAAATACGCATCGAAGCCGCGGTGACAATCGTGCCAGTGGGGCTTAGCCCTCAATCACTTAAAACCACTGCTGAACTGCATGGGCTGTGAGATTGAGGTCGACCATGGAACCCCCCCTCCCTCTTCCCTGAAGCCTGTTCTTAAACGTATCTAAGTTCGGTTCCAGACTTTTGAGCAGCTGATCACATGTTGTTGTTACTGATAATGCGCGATCAACTGTTTAAAAAAAACAGCGATTGCGGCCGACTTTTGAAAAGGAATTGTCGGCCCTTTTACCTCCCTGACCCACCACAGTCCACCACTGGTGCTTAAATCATGATGCTAAGGCAATTTTGGAGCCGCCCAGTGGCTCGTGGGTAGCACTGATTACCTTGCCAGTGCTGAGGTCCTGAGGTTCATTCCATTCCACCTTGGACACATCGCAAGGAGTTTTAGTATGTTCTCCCCCGTGCTTTGCATGGGTTTTCCTGCCTCCAGGCACTCCGTTTTCCCCCACAAATCATAAAGACATACTGATCGTTTATGTGTCAAATACATGTGCTTAGATGTAAGCTCTTACGGGGGGGCAGGGGCCTATGTGAATTGAAGTAAATAATTGTAAAGTCTGGCGGGATAAATATAGGTGCTCTGTAAGAATAAAACTACATACATGTACAGGGCCACTTCTAGGTTTTGCTGCCTGATAGACAAACTTTGAATGTCGCCCTTGCTTATTTCCCGGCGTGGCTGAAGCCGCTGGTGTTAAGTGGGGTGTGGCTTTAGATTTACGTGTGCTAAAATGTTACACAATTTTTAACTTCCTATCAAATCGTATTTTAAATACTCTTTCACCGGCCCTAACCATCCTAACTATCAAAATTGCATACAACTAAAAACTAGAAGTGCCCCCCTAGTTCAGTGGTTTCCACAGAACAATATCCCATCATAAAATTCGGCACCATTTATATAAGGGCACGCCAACATTTATACCAGTGATGATGAAACCTTGGCGACCAAGGCTCTGGGAGTTTTGTGTTGCTAAACATTATCTGGAGTGCCATGGTTCACTGATTTTATACTTCAGAAGGGATCTAGAGTCCTGTCCTTCGTTTCCAGAACCCACGCCCGACCTTCAAAACCACTACCCCCCCCTAGCACCTGAACCAGCTCGCTACCCTGCACCTACCACACCGCAACCCGCACCTGAAACCACACCCGATACCCTCACCTGAACCAACAACCCGCACCGGCAACCTGAACACAACCCGATACCCTCACCCTAACCACACCCCGCTAAACCTGCACCTGAACCGCACCTGCTACCCGCACCTTAAACCACCCCCTTACCCTCACCTGAACCCCAAACCGCTCCCCACTAAAACCAAAAACCGCTACCATCCCATGACCACACAGGGACACCCGCTCCTAACCCGCCCCTAAACCACAACCCGCTTCACCCCGGCACCTGAACCACACCCTATAACCCTCACCGAACCCAACACCCAGCACCGTCAAGCCTGAACCCCACCCGATACCCTCACCTGAACCACACCCTCTACACCCTGTGGCACACCTGACCGCACCTGCTACCCCGCACCAGAACCACACCCTCTACCGCTGCAACCTTAAACCGCAACCTGCTTACCCGCACCTGACCACATCCCGTACCCTCCCTGAACAACCACCGCTAACCCCGCACTAAAACCAAAACGCTACCACCCGCACATGAACACACACCCACTCCAACACCAGAACCACACCGGCTACCGCACTGAACCCCAACGCCCTAAACCCGCACCTGAACCACATCCGTCTACACCGGCTACCCCAACCTTAACCACAACCCGCTAACCCGACACCTGAACCACACCCCCCCGCTAACCGCAACCTGAACCCCCGCCACACCCGCTAACCTGCACATTAACTCTCCCCTACATGCCACCTGAACCACACCACCCGGCTACCCTGCAACCTGACCCACACCCCGCTACCATGCACATGAACCACAACCCGCTACCCGCACCTGAACCACAGACCCACCCGCTAACCCACCCTGAACCACAACCCCTACAAAACCCCCCACCTGAACCCACCCGCTACATGCACCTGACACCCCCCGCTACCTCCCTGAACCACACCCGCTACCCTGTCACATGAACCACACCCTCTACCCCATCCTAACCACACCCGCTAACCTGCACCTAACCACAAAACCCGGCTACCTGCACCTGAACACACCCGCTACGCTGCACATGAACCACACCCACCCGCTCCCCGCACCCTGAACCACACCCGCTACTCCTGCACCTGAACACACCCGCTACATGCCCTGAACCACCCCCGCTACATCACCTCGACCACACCCTCTACTGCAACCTGAACCACAAAGCCACACCCGCTACCCTGCACATGAACCGACACCCTCTACCCTCACCTGCACACCTGCATATATCAGGGCCTCCAAATTCTGAAAACTACAACTCCTCCGCATTCCCGGAAGCCTTTGGATATATATAGTGCTGTATAGAATGCTGGGAGTTTCATTTTTAAACGTATGTAGCCAACAGGTAGGATATCCCGGGTAGAGCTCATTTGGGAATTCTTTATCTCAACGAGATATTAGCTAACGCAGCAGTTCAGATTTATTAAAAACTACAACTCCCAGCATGCCACTACAAACACTTGTCATCCGCTTGAATCTTTCACATCCCATAGATCAATTATGGCCAAAAGGACTGCAATTCAGGACTCTTAGAGTGAACCTTCCAACAATTAAATATTAGGCCCCAGAGTCCTAAGCATGGCCCTATCTGTACACTAGCATATAGTAAAGCCATGTTGGCAGCCATAATTCTGCAGTAGATGTGACATATAACAACTTATTGTAATATAGAACATCATAGGTAGATACGCTGAGTCTTGGCACCAGGAAATTAAGAGGGGGAGAGATAAATACTTTGAGGCCGGGCCCATGGCCCTCGGCTTTTTTTAAAACCCTAAACAGCTGCGACGACCGACCATCGCAGTCAATAGGGACCGACCATCGAATATCTCTACCCTGGTAGATATTTTGGTGTGTACCCCGCCTGAGAGTACACCGAGCAGGATATTCCCCTATGTCTGACTGTTGACCTTTACTCCACCGAAGGATGCTGGTAAGTGTAGGACAAATTCCAATCTTGAATGGACCACCAATCATTACGCCCTAAACTTTAAACTTACTTTAAATGTTTATTTTATCATGCTAGGTTTATAAAATAACATAGGTTGGCAGGGCCTTGCAAATGTAACTTGGATAAAGGTGCATAAGGTGAATAGGGTCAAAATATTGTTTTATTTCTTCACTCCGCCATCACTTCCTTTAGCCAAACCAAGAAGCATGACTAGACCCAGGCTTCCTCTTCTAACACGGCACCTACAGTGGGTCAATCCATAATATCCAAGTAATACATGAAACACAAGAAGGTAATTTGTGTTACCTTGTTCCGAGCCATTAGGGGTTAGCACACTTGGTTACTGGCTTTTGAATTTGGGAAATAGTGAGGAATTTGGTCTGTTGACCCCCTTCACACTCTCCCCTCACGTGTTGTCAGCTGCCAATGGTTTGAACGAAACAAGTGCCTTTTATGTCTGTTTTTAGCCACCGTACTTTTTTAGGTTCTGACACAATTGGGCTAGAGCATAAGATGCTATGGTTTGGCCCATAGATTTTAACTTTTACTGTGGCCGTGGCTTCTCCCTTTGCTCTCCCATGTTTATTGCATTGGGCTTGAGGCCACCTACGGCCCAGGCCAACAAAAAAAAAAAAAAGCATAGGAAAACGCACGCGTTCTTGTCTGCTTGGCTGTGAGCTACCATGATACACAATAAGGCTCGGCCACACTTAGCACGTTTTTTCGTCTTTGCGCCAAGCGTTGCTGCGCTCGCGATTGCGCCGTGATTTTTTCGCTAAAATGGAATAGCGGGAGAGCACAAAAAATCCGGAGTTCCGATGCCATGCGATTGCGCGTCCGTCGCGTTTTGGTAACGCATGTGTTCACAACTCATTTTGTGCATTAAAGCGCGTTTCCATACGCGAATGGCAAAAACGCCTTCGCAAAACGCGAACGCAAAGTGCGAACACGCAAGGCGAACGCAAAAGAAAAGCTCAACACTACAATCCCGCGTGCGAATAACGCTCTCGATTTTGTGCGCGATTCCTGTGCTTGTAGTGTGGCCTCATCTCTAGGGCTAGGCACCACTACACGAACGAAAATCGCGCATCGCAATCAGGGCGTGTCGCACGAGGTTTTGTGAGCGGACATTCTTGTGCGTTTTCTCTCTTTTCGCGTGCGTTTTGCGGCATGCAATTTTGTGGGGCCGTTTTTCCCGTTTGGCGAACCATGCGTTACGCCCAAAAATGGTTAACGCATGCGATACGAAAACTATAACGGATGCGCATCGCATGCGCATGGGAAATCGGGACTTTTGCGTTCCCGCGATTTCCATATACCAAATCGCATGCGCTTTTGCGTACGCATAACCATGCTCAAACGCTTAAAAAACCGTAAGTGGGGCCTACACTTAAGGACACATGTGAGCCCATAAACAATGGTGATTGCATGCGCGTCCCAAAAAGCGATCTAGTGTGGCCAACCAATTCGCCAACACTAGCCTGTGTTTTTTACTCGCAATCTATGTGGCCTAGCCCTTATTGTCTGTGCAGCATACATGTATAGAAAACCAATACAAATTTGTGTTTGTTTCCAGTAAAACTGAGGATGATAGAGTGCTATTGTCCAGTGGTTACAGTGCCTGTTGGGAAACCACTGACATGGGGATCGTACTACTACTGGATCTGCATTGGTCTTTGTGTTATCTACTGACCAGGTATCTACTGTAGATAGAAAAACCTTGCAAAGTGTTTAAGAGAGAAATATTTAAAAATATCAATAAAAAATATTATTTCTTGCTGATAGTAGTAGATATGGCCACAGGGCCTAATTACCAAGGTTCTGGCTTCCCAGGACTTTCGAGAATTTAGTTGGTTTGTCCTGCTGTCACAGACTGCAGAGGCTTGTGATAGGGGACTGGGGTATTTCAGAGGTGTGACTGGTTGCCCCATATAAGAGTTGTCCACAGCCAGCGCATGGATACGTTCCTGAATACCACTGTCAGAATGTTGGTAGGTATTTCCACAGGGACCGTTACATTGTGGATTTGTATGTAAGCCCAAAGTTTAACATTTACTTAGAACCCCATGAGGCCAGCTCTGTCTCCACAACATGCCAATAATTACTACTTTTCTGACTCCAAATCCAATTGAAAAGATCACCGGATCAATACGAATTATGTATTATTACCACCAGAAATTTTCATGATTGGTTTCTTATTTTAAAAGTTATCCAGATCTCTAGAACAAGCTAATGAACTTGCTATTGACTGACATTATGGATGTTCCCGACTGTAAAAAACATTTCCCAACCTGAAAATACATTTCTTTCTTTAATCTTAAAGGATGTCTTTTGAAATGACTATTGGTGAACAATGCACCAGAGAGTTTATTGTATTTTTTGTATTGTTTTAACCTTATTAATTTAGTTGCCCTTTCTGCACTCTTGCATTCCAAGATGTCCTTTTTATGAGATTCCAAAACAGCACCGCATATTCCAAACGAGGCCTTCTGTGTGCTTTGTAAAGGAGGAGAATAATATTTCTCCTTTGAATCTATTCCCCTTTTTATACAAAACAATATCTTGCTGGCTCTAGCCGTTCCTGCAAAACACTGCTTGCTAGTAGAAACCCCCAAATAATTTATAAATGCATCACACATTTCTATACATTGAATCTAATCTTCCATTTGCTGTCCACCTGTAGCAATTACACATCATTGGTTTCCAATTCCGTAAACAATTTTATCACCAGCAAACAGAGACTCTTCACTCATTGATCTCACTTTACTGGCCCAGTGAGGCACCCTGCTTAGAAACTTAGTTCACATGGATGTCTTCCAACAATCCAATTTCTCTATCCATGTCAAATGTGTTTTCAAGGCCAACAAACATTAGTTTATACAATAAGCCACAGTATCATTACCAAGAGTAACATCTAAGTATACTACACCACTGCTATTGCTTGTTTACCACTTATGTTAAGCTATAATTACCGGTTGTAAACAACTAACCTTTTTTCCAACCCAATCACCAGACAAAAGTGAATTCTGAAAATATATGGTTGAGATTGAATTTAGGACCCATGATGTATTTTAACTGGTCCAGGAGCTTTATTTATATTAAAGGGAACTGTGTCCAAAAATGACTTTAGGTAATGATTGATGGATCTCTCCTGAGTGTTTGCAATTATTTCCATTGTTTATTTACATAGTTTTGAGATATTTACATTTTTGTGTTTGATATGGCAGCAGCATCACCAGGTCCCCTGCACTTCCTGCTCTGAAACCTGTCAGTCAATCTGCCTGTGTCTCCTCCCACTCATGGACCCCATGGTCCCTCCAGTTACAGGCCCCCCTTGGCCCATTCCCTACAGCCTCATGGGCCCCACCCACTCACGGGTTCCCTGGCCCCGCCCACTCGCAGGTCCTAAGCCCCGCCCGCCTCACAAGTGCTAAGCCCACCTGCTCACAGTGCTGTGGCCACTCTGACACCCCCTCTACCCACCCCGAAAAACTCTGTGGAAACAGCCTTTTCAGGCAGAGTGAGAACTGTTTTACATAGTGAGAGAGAAGGGCTGTAGATTCCCCTTACCTTCCTGCAGCTGCAGGTCCTTCACACAGCAGAGAGGAGGAGGGACTTCCTGTCTCCCTCACACTGAGAGTCTGAGGCTGTGCTCTTTGCAGGAGAAGCCTTAGGAATGCCACATGTCAGCCTCCCACCCATTAACTTCTGGTTCAGTCATTTCTTATATCTTGGGCTGTGGGAGCACGTAAGAGGTGGATGATGGCTCGTTTTAATGGTAGGAAAACTGGCCTTTCATTTAAACTCAACTTGTTTGGAGACACAGTTCCCCTTTAACTTTGCTAATAGATTACTGTACCATATAATTTGTCAGTAAATATTCTTTCTTTTTATTCCATTCTCGTTACTACAATCTCTGCAATCAGGACTAGGTTGCTCTGTTGTGTTATCAAGAAGAAAAAATTGTTAGCACATTTGCCTCCTCAGCATCCTCTATAACCATCTTAGCCAATATGTAATCGTCCCAAGGTAGAGATCAGTGATGGGTCTCCTCCTGGAAGCTCTCCTTTAACAAAACTGACTGCTTGAATTCAGTTGGCTACCTAAATCATTATTTAAATCTTTAATTAATGTAACTTTCTTAAATCAAATGGAAACATGGATTCACAAACCTCACGGTGCACCTTTAAATATTGTGTGATATTCCCTTAGTTATTTTCAGCATTAAAGGTTTTTCCAACTCCATATATTTGCCCAGCGAGTCTGGGTAAATGAGGCCTAAAGAATCATTTATTGACTGCACATAGCACTTTATACATTATGGCACCTTATCTTTTTCATGAAACTGTGTATTGATTAATTTAATAGGAACTGGGAATTTTGTATATAAAGTGTGTGTTTTTAGGATGCTTAATTGTATTAGTGTGTTTTTGTGTCATTATGTTGTTTATATAGAATTAAAGGGATTTTTATACTATACCTGCGAGAAGATTCAATATTGCGGGCAGCGTTACTTACCTTAGCCGATCCCGCGATACAATAACTGACGTAAACGAGATTACGTCAGTTATTGCATCGCGGGATCGTATAGCGGGATCGTATATCGGGGACTTTAAACGCTCCACAAGCTGTAGCATTAAGTTTCGTGCTACAAAGTAGTGCAAAACTTAATGCTACAGGTTTTGGATCGTTGGCACAGCGCTATTTCCAAAAACATTCGTAAATGGCGCTGTGCTCTAAAAGCAAATTTTTTTCAGGTTAACGTGGATTTTAGACAGAAATGGCTATATTGTATCTCCCCATAGTTGTGTATTCCTGGTTAGAGAGTATGCTGCCATAGAAAAATTTAATTTCATGATGTGCATGTTAAAATACTGCTGTGATTGTAAAACAGAGTCGTTATTGGTAATTAACCAATACCGCCGCCGGCACTGCACATGCTCTGTTTCCAGAGATTCCGGCTGAAAATATTGTTTAAGACACAGCACCAAGTATCATAAAGGTAACCCCTAACTGTATCTGCTACTGTAACCTGCAATCACACTGTGGGAAATTGCCATCCTACATTAAAGAATAGTAATGTCTTTCTGATACATGTATGTCGACATACTTCAAGCTAATAAGTAAGCAAAATTCTGATCTTTCGATAACTATTATAAATATGAAGCTACTCTCGAGGGTTACCAAGGCTATTTTCGAGGGTTAGGGTTACTGAGGCTACTTTCGAGGGTTAGGGTTTACCAGGCTACTTTGAAGGGTTAGGTTTTACCAAGGCTACTTGCGGGGTTAGGGTTTACCAGGCTATTTAGAGGGTTAGAGTTTACTGAGGCTATTTTCAAAGGTTACCTAGGCTACTTTGAGGGTTATGGTTTACCGAGGCTACTTTCAAGGGTTAGGGTTCCGAGGCTACTCTTGCGTGGGTTAGGGTTTACTGAGGCTACTTTCGAGGTGTTAGGGTTTACCAAGGCTACTTTTTGAGGGTTATGGTTTACGAGGCTACTTTCAAGGTTAGGGTTTCCGAGGCTACTTTTCGTTGGTTAGGGTTTACTGAGGCTACTTTCGAGGGTTAGGGCTTATCAGGCTACTTTTGAGGGTTATGGTTTACCGAGGCTACTTTCAAGGGTTAGGGTTTCCGAGGCTACTTTCGTGGGTTAGGGTTTCCTGAGGCTACTTTCGAGGGGTAGGTTTACCAGGTTATTTTGAATGGTTAGGGTTTACCAAGGCTACTTTCGAGGGATATGGTTTACCAAGGCTACTTTTGAGGGTTAGGGTTTACCGAGGCTATTTTCAAGGGTTAGGGTTTCCGAGGCTACTTTCGTGGGTTAGGGTTTTACTGAGGCTACATTTCGAGGGTTAGGGTTTACCAAGACTACTTTGAAGGGTTAGGGTTTACCAAGGCTACTTTCGAGGGATATGGTTACCAAGGCTACTTTCAAAGGTTAGGGTTACCGAGGCTACTTTCAAGGTTAGGGTTACCGAGGCACTTTTGAGGGTTAGGGTTACCGAGCGAACTTACTAGGATATGCTTTACGAGCGACTTACAAGGGATATGGTTTTACTGATCGGCTACTTTCGAGGGTAACCAAATATACAAGGGCTTACTGAAAGTATTCTCTTATATTTTTGCAGAAGCTCGAAAATACCTTGTGTATAACGTAAGTTCGTTTTTATTAAATTGGGTGATCTGTATGGTTCCCCTGACCATTTCCCAGGTGCCTGAGCCAACTACTGTAAGTTTCCATGCTTTTTCTACCCTTACTTTACCTGAACTTTGCGATCCTTAATGCCTCACTTAAAACCCTGTGGGGAATCTGCCTCTCCACTAAACATAACCCAAGTCTCTCTCATTTCAAAATGCCTTTTAAAACAACTGAGATTTATAATGTGTTTTTAATTGTTTAGCTTCTGGAAGGAGAGGCTAATATATTGCAGACATGACCCACGTTATGTGTAGATGATAATTGGTGAAAGCTGCTGTAGATGTATTATTAGGGGTTGGGACTAAAGCCAGAAAACAGAAAGATTTGGACCCACAATATGATGGGCCCTCTTGGCCAGGAAAACTTTCACATTTATATCGTTGTATTCAGGTAGATCAACTGGACTTGAAGATTAGTTCTTGAAGATGTTTAACTAGACATCCGACTGGATCTCTCAATCCAGGAACTTTTTGGTAATTAAAAAATATAGAATTTGTTTCAATTAAATATAAAAGGGACCTCCTAAATGCAAGACATTGATTGATTGTAGCAATCTTAATTACCTTTCCAGGGTAAAGGTGTCCGTACAGTAGAGCTCACCTCTTAACCTAGTTTAACCTACCCACAAAAAAGGGACTGTCTACCCCTCTGGACAAAAAATCACTATGTTGTGCAAAACCCCCCAAAACCTAATCATTAAATCTGCTTCCAGCAAGAGACCGCGGAGCTTGTAAGTATAAAACCTCTTTCTGGAAGCAGATTTAATAATTAGAAATAAAACCAAGTCCAGGTTTTTTACACAACATAGTGATTTTTGGATGGACGGTCCCTTTAATACTTTACATACAGTATGTGAAAAAAACAACAAAATAAATAAATATTTCCCCCATCTCTTCTAACTATTCACTAACGTCTAACATTATGATAAGTGAAATATGTGAATGATGATCACAGGCTTGCCTTTCCCCTAAACACACGACCCTCTTGGCCTCTTAGCAGCCCAATGTGTTGTTACAGATGTCTGCTTGTCATCGCTTGAGAAATTGACATCTCTGGCCTCTTATCCCTGCCAAGCAAATCCATAACAAGAAATACAAATTAACCTTCATTCATATTGTGTGTAAAACAGGACGGTGCAAGTAGTTTACATCTCAGGTTACTAATTCCTTATGTGTTGTACAATTCAATCAGGCCTTGGAGCTCAAAAAAAAACCTAAATAAGTGTCATTGTCGCGTTTTCATGATGAATAAAAAAGTCCCGGTGTAATAGGAAATTAAGGGCTACTATGCCTTTAAAAAACTCCTGATATATTGAAGTCCCAATCCAGAAGGTTGGAAATCCTAGTCATACCTCCTGGGTGGCCGCATGTACAAGAAATGAGCTAGGTCAAATACCGCTTGCCCCATATCTGTGACATTGAGGGAGAAGCCACGCAGGTACAGTGAGCTGTCAACTCTCAGCACGATCGGAACTTGAACGCTCACCACTCGTACATGTGACCACCCACAGAGGTAGGAATAATTTCAGAATTGACTGAAATTTTCCAAACCATCCAATCATTCGAATTGATTTTACACTTAGGGGCATATTTATAAAGGTTCGTTAACTTTTCGCGGCCGTTTTCGCGGACATTAACGCATAAATCGCGTTTACCGCGATTTATAAAGTCCGAAAACGGCCGAGAAAAGTTAACGAAGCGTTAACCTTTCGCGCCGATACTTACCTGTTACCGACCGCCGCTTCTATTTATAAAGCGGCGGTACTGGTTTCGCTCGGCTAGTATCGGCTGTTTTACTTTGCCACCTTGAAGGAGGCGAAGTCAGCGATACTAACCTCCCACGCGGGGATGGGCAGGCAACCCCGGCGGGTGGTCGCACCCGCCCGGGAGAAACACGCCCACCCCGCCCACACACCCCGCCGCGCGCAGCGGCGACCACCCGCCGCCGCCGCCACTTCCCAGCACCCCTCCCAACCCGTTCCCCGTTCGCGGCAATCTCGGAATGAGGTTAGGAGGGGCTGCCGGAAGGGGCCGCAGCAGGTGGTCGCGACCACCCGCCGCGACCCCCTCCCCACAACCCCTCCAAGCCCCCCCCCGGCCGCTGCCGAGGACAGGAGGGAGCCGCTGGGGGGGGTGGAGGCTCCCTCCAGCGGGCCCTAGAAGCCTTTGGGGCTTAGGGGTCCCACAGCTCGAACCGGGACCCCCCTCCCCGGCCCTTACAAGGGCCCTTGCGGCACTGACAAGTGCCTTTGGCGGGGGTCCCGCAGCTGAAACCGGGACCCCCAGTGCGGCTCTTAAAAGAGGCCCTTGGGCGACGTCTTCTTTCTTCCAGTCCCGGGACACCAGCTCCGCCGAGGCCGCCGACCCCCGAGAGTACCCCTGCGGCCGCCAGGGGTACCCCCGGCGGCGCCGGCGACCTCAACGAGGCCGATGTTGCCGGTCTTGATCCGACGCGGACGTCTTCGGGCTGGCGACACCAACCACCCACTCAGGTCGCCGATGCCAGGCAGACTCACTGCGGCCGCCATGAGCCTGCTGGCACCGCCGGCCTCAGCGGAGCCGATGTTGCCAGCCGCTTCTTTCTTCTTTCTTCACCATCTACTGCATGGCATCTGAGTTCCGCGGCGGAAACTCCTCTTTATATAGGTTTGCAGAAAGTCCATAATCCGTTTTCTGATGGTCAGTTTTTATACTGCTTTACATGAACCAATCAGATGTTCTGGAAAGTTCTGAAATCTGATTGGTTATGTAAGCCAGTATTAAAATTTAGTAAAAAAAAAAGACTCGTGAATCAAGACGCCGTGCAACATCGGCCTCGCGTGAGGTCGCCGGGCCCGCCGGTGGTCCCCGGGCGGCCCGCAGGGGTACCCTCTCGGGGGTCGGCGTGCCTCGGCGGAGCTGGTCGTCGCGGGAAGAAAGAAGACGTCTCCCAAGGGCTCTTTTAAGAGCCGCACTGGGGGTCCCGGTTTCAGCTGCGGGACCCCCGCCAAAGGCACTTGTCAGTGCCGCAAGGGCCCTTGTAAGCCGGGGAGGGGGTCCCGGTTCGAGCTGCGGGACCCCCTAAGCCCCAAAAGGCCCTTCTCAGGGCCCCTGGAGGGAGCCTCCACCCCCCCAGCGCTCCCTCCCGTCCCCTCCCCGGAGCGGCCGGGGGGGGGCTTGGAGGGGTTGCGGGGAGGGGGTGCGCGGCGGGTGGTCGCGACCCCTGCTGCGCCCCCTTCCGGCAGCCCCTCCTAACCTCCCGTTCCGAGATTGCGGGACGGGGACGGGTTGGGAGGGGCTGCTGGAAGCGGCGGCGGCGGCGGGTGGTCGCCGCTGCCGCCGCGGGGTGTGTGGGCGGGGTAGGAGCGAGCTCGGAAGGGATTTTAAGTCCCTTCGCGGCATACTATACAGTTCGCCGCAGGGGCTTAAAATTACCGCACATCGCGGCCGCGATAGGTATCTGTGAATACCGCTCGCCGTTATAAATATGGCGATAGCGCTATTTCGTCGGGCCGCGATGTGCGCGGTAATTTTTTTGCGTATTATCGATTCTTTATAAATTGGCCCCTTAGTATTATCATAAAAAAAAAGAAAATTGTATTTAAGCAATTTAAAAGAACAATTGGATTAATGCATTATAACTAAAAAAATCCACCTGTGTATGGATAGGCTTAGACCCTAGGAGTTGTATTTTTAAATATGTAATCCTCTTCTGCAGCAATTACTGTATGCTACTGGTAGTTACAGTATATGGCACTTTGAGCACATTTTTGGGTACTCAACCCTAATTTTTTTCCCTGTCACCATAAGTTCAAAGCAAGAAGAATAATTTACATATCTACACAAAGTCACACCACCCGGGCAGAGTGGCCCACAGCACCTGTGAGCGGTGTGGGCCACGGCACCCACGAGCAGCGGGGCCATGGCAAAACCGCACGATGGGCAGAGGGCCAGCGCACCCCGAGTGGGCAGGGCCACGGCACCCACGACTGGGTGGGCCACACACCACAGTGGGCAGGGCCACGGCACCCACGAGTGGGCGGGGCCACATGGGGCCTGCAACTGGAGGGGACCATGGGGTCCATGATTGAGGGGACCAGGGGGGCTTGCTAAAGGGAGAGAGACCAGGGCAGATTGACTGACAGGTTTCAGAGCAGGAAGCAGGAAGTGTGAGGGGACCTGGTGATGCTGCTGCCACATCACACCCAAAAATGTAAAATATCTCAAAACTATACAAAATAAACAATGGAAATAAATTGCCAAAAACTCTCAGGAGAGCAATTCCTATCAATTTACCTAAAGTCATTTTTGGAACACAGTTCTCTTTAAAAGGCCCATGTCTTAAATGTGTCTGGTGTCTAAATGTCTGATGTAACGTTTCATTTTCTATAAGTAGAATTAAGTCTTCTTGTAAGACGTGGAGGGGAAAATTCCCTTGAATTATATTCTTGTAGGGGAAAAACAGCCCCCCTGTAATCCCTGCACTGTACTGTAGTATGTAACACCAATGAACAAAGGTACATGTATTTAGCCAAGTTTAACAATAAGTGGTATCAGTAAATACTATTACTGCTGATTTATTGCAATAGTCACATAATACATGATTGTACAGGATTTTACAGCTAGATATTAAAATTCACACATAAGTGCATCCTCTAATCTAGATCTATAGAGTGCACCCTAAACTAACTCCTATAAAGTAACATCCTAATCTAGGTTCATAGAGTGCCCCTAATAACTCCTATAAAGTACTCCTAAACTAGTCTATAGAGTGCACCCAAACTAACTCCTATAAAGTACATCTAATCTAGGTCTATAGAGTGCACCCTAAACTAACTCCTATAAGTACATCCTAACTAGGTCTATAGAGTGCAACCCTAACTAACTCCTATAAAGTCACATAATAATCTAGGTCTATAAGGTGCACCCTAAAACTAACTCCTATAAAGTACATCCTAATCAGTCTATAGAGTGCACCCTAAACTAATCCTATAAGTACATACTAATCTAGGTCTAGAGGGCACCCTAAACTAACTCCTATAAAGTACATCCTAACTAGTCTATAGAGTGCACCTAAACTAACTCCTATAAAGTACATCCTAATCTAGTCTATAGTTGCACCCTAAACTAACTCCTATAAAGTACATCCTAATCTAGGTCTATAGAGTGCACCCTAAACTAACTCCTATAAAGTACATCCTAATCTAGGTCTATAGAGTGCACCCTAAACTAACTCCTATAAAGTACATCCTAATCTAGGGTCTATAGAGTGCACCCTAAACTAACTCCTATAAAGTACATCCTAATCTAGGTCATAGAGTGCACCCTAAACTAACTCCTATAAAGACATCCTAACTGATCTATAGAGGGAACCTAAACACTCCTATAAATACATCCTAATCTAGTCTATAGAGTGCACCCTAAACAAACTCCTATAAAGTATCAGCTAATCTAGGTCTATAAGTGCACCCTGAACTAACTCCTATAAAGTACATCCTAATCTAGGTCTATAGAGTGCACCCTGAACTAACTCCTATAAAGTACATCCTAATATAGGTCTATAGAGTGCACCCTAAACTAACTCCTATAAAGTACATCCTAAACTAGATCTATAGAGGGAACCCTAAACTAACTCCTATAAAGTACATCCTAAACTAGATCTATAGAGGGAACCCTAAACTAGCTCCTATAAAGTACATCCTAATCTAGGTCTATAGAGTGCAACCCTAACTAACTCCTATAAAGTACATCCTAATCTGTCTATAGAGTGCACCCAAACTAACTCCTATAAAGTACATCCTAACTAGATCTATAGAGGACCCTAAACTAACTCCTATAAAGTAACATCCTAACTGATCTATAGAGTGCACCCTAAACAACTCCTATAAAGTACATCCTAATCTAGTCTATAGGTGCACCTAAACTAATCCTATAAAACATCCTAATCTAGTCATAGTGCACCCAAAACTAAACTCCTATAAAGTACTATCCTAATCTAGGTCTATGAGGTGCACCCAAAACTAACTCCTATAAAGTACATCCTAAACTAGAATCTATAGAGGGACCCTAACTAACTCCTATAAAGTACATCCTAAATAGATCTATAGAGTGCACCCTAACTACTCCTATAAAGTACATCCTATATAGGTCTATAGGTGCACCCTAAACTAATCCTATAAAGTACATCCTAATATAGATCTCGAGTGCACCCTAAACTAACTCCTATAAAACACCTAAACTAGGTCTATAGAGTGCACCCTAAACTAACTCCTATAAAGTACACCCTAATCTAGGTCTATAGAGTGCACCCTAAACTAACTCCTATAAAGTACACACCCTAAACTAGGGGGCATATTTATAAAAGATAGTTATTATCACATTTAAATTACCACCACCCATCGTCGTTGAAAAAACATTTTTATCGCGATAGTTATGAAGATGACCATCATCGCAGAAAGCAATAACGCGGCGATGTGCCGTGGTAATTTGAACTCTCTTTGCCGCGATACTGTACATACAGTAAGTACAGTAACGCGGCGGAGTGCTCAATCTCGCACAACCCTTCCCAGCAGCCACTCCCAGCCCCCTGCCCCTACGGAGAGGGCTGCCGGTGTTAGTCAGCGGAGTTGATGAAATCAAGAAGACATGAAAAGACCTTCTAAGACCAATGGGGGGGGGTCCTGTTTTGAGCTGCAGGACCCCCACAAAGGCAATTGTCAGTGCCGGGGAGGGAGGGCCCAGTACAAGCTGCGGGACCTCCAAGCCCCAAAGTGCCCTTGCCAGGGCCGCAAGGGCACTTCTGATTGCCGCAAGGGCCCTACAAGGGCCCAAGGGAGAATCCAGGTTTAGTTGCGGGACCTCTAAGCTCCAAAGCCCCATACTACACTAGCCCTATAGATTACATCCTAAACTAGCTGCTACAGAGTGCATACTAAACTACCGTAGACTAGCTACTCCTAAAGAGTGCATCCTAAACTAGTTTCTACAGAGTGCTACCAAACTAACTAGTTCATATAGAGTTTTATTAAACTCGTTCTTACAGAGTGCATAATACCAAACAGTTCCTATAGAGTTCATACTAAACTAGTTACTACAGAGTGCATACTAAATACTACAACTAGATTAGGGCCTTTAGAGTGCATACTAAACTAGACTAGGGCCTATAGAGTGCTACTTAACTAGACTAGCTCCTATGAGTGCATACTAAACTAGACTAGCTCCTACAGAGTCATACTAAACTAGACTAGCTCCTATTGAGTGCATTCTAAACAAGACTAGCTCCTACAGAGTGCATACTAAACTAGACTAGCTCCTATGGGTGCATACTAAACTAGACTAGCTCCTTTAGAGTGCATACTAAACTAGACTAGCTCCTATGGTGCATACTAAACTAGACTAGCCCTTAGAGTGCATACTAAACTAGACAGCTCCTATTGAGTGCATTAAACTAGACTAGCTCCTGCAGAGTGCATACTAAACTAGACTAGCTCCTATAGAGCGCATACTAAATTAGACCAGCTCCTATAGAGTGCATAATAAACTAGACTAGCTCCTATAGAGTGCATACTAAACTAGACTAGCTCCTATAGAGTGCATTCTAAACTAGACAAGCTCCTATAGAGTGCATACTAAACTAAACTAGCTACTATAGAGTGCATACTAAACTAGACTAGCTCCTATTGGGTGCATACTAAACTAGACTAGCTCCTTTAGAGTGCATACTAAACTAGACTAGCTCCATATTGGATGAATACTAAACTAGACTAGCTCCATTTAGAGTGCATACTAACTAGACTAGCTCCTATTGGATGCATACTAAACAGACTAGCTCCTACAGGTGCATACTAAACTAGACTAGCTACTATAGAGCGCATACTAAACTAGACTAGCTCCTATGAGTGCATACTAAACTAGACTAGCTCCTATAGAGCCCTTCTAGACTAGCTCCTATAGAGCGCATACTAAACTAGACTAGCTCCTATAGAGCGCATACTAAACTAGACTAACTCCTGTAGAGTGCATATAACTAGACTAGCTCCTATAGAGTGCATGCAAACTAGAACTAGCTCCTATAGAGGTGCATACTAAACTAGACTATCCTATAGAGTGCATAGTAAACTAGACTAGCTCCTATAGAGTGCATACTAAACTAGACTAGCTCCTATAGAGTGTATAAACTAGATTAGCTCCTATAGATGTGCATACTAAACAGACTAGCTCCTATAGAGTGCATATTAAATTACACTAGCTCCTATGGAGTGCATACTAAACTAGACTAGCTCCTATTGAGTGCATACTAAACTAGACTAGCTCCTACGCAAGATGCATACTAAACTAGACTAGCTCATAGAGTGCATCCTAAACTAGTTTTACAGAGTGCATACCAAACTAACTAGTTCATATAGAGTTTATATTAAACTCGTTCTTACAGAGTGCATAAAAACCAACTAGTTCCTATTGAGTTCATACTAAATAGTTACATACAGAGTGCATACTAAATACTACACTAATTAGGGCCTTTAGAGTGCATACTAAACTAGACTAGGGCCTATTGAGGCATTCTATAAACTGACTAGCTCCTACAGAGTGCATACTAAACTAGACTAGCTCCTATAGAGCGCATACTAAACTAGACTAGCACCTATTGGGGGTTGCATACTAAACTAGACTAGCTCTTTAGAGTGCATACTAAACTAGACTAGCTTCCTATTGAGTGCATTCTAAACTAGACTAGCTCCTACAGAGTATAACGACTAGCTCCTACAGAGTGCTACTAAACTAGACTAGCTCCTATAGAGCGCATCTAAACTAGACTAGCACCTATTGGGTGCATACTAATACTAGACTAGCTCCTTTGAGTGCATACTAACTAGACTACTCCTATTGAGTGGCATACTAAACTAGACTGCTCATACCTAGCGTGCATACTAAACTAGCACCTAAGCTGCCTATATGAGCGCCATACTCATAAAGAACACATACCAGCTCCTATAGAGTGCATAATAAACTAGACTAGTCCTATAGAGTGCATACTAAACTAGACTAGCTCCTATAGAGTGCATTCTAAACTAGACTAGCTCCTATAGAGTGCATACTAAACTAGAACTAGCTACTATAGAGTCTCATACTAAACTAGACTAGCTTCTATAGAGTGCATACTAAACTAGACTAGCTCCTATAGAGGCCCTAAATCTCTAGACTAGCTCCTATAGAGCGCATACTAAACTAGACTAGCTCCTATAGAGGCGCATACTAAACTAGACTAACTCCGTAAAGTGCATAGTAAACTAGACTAGCTCCTATAGAGTGCATGCAAAACTAGATCTAGCTCCTATAGAGTGCTGTACAACTAGACTAGCTCCTATAGAGTGCATATAAACTAGACTAGCTCCTATAGAGTGCATAGTAAACTAGACTATGCTCCTATAGAGTGCCATACTAAATACACTAGCTCCTATGGAGTGCATACTAAACTAGACTAGCTCCTATAGTGCATACTAAACTAGAGACTAGCTCCTATAGAGTGCATACTAATAGACTAAGCTCCATAGAGTGCATACTAAACTAGACTAGCTCCTATAGAGTGCATACTAAACTAGATCTAGCTATCTATAGAGTGCATACTAAACTAGACTAGCTCCTAGAGAGTGCATACTAAAACTAGACTAGCTCCTACAGAGTGCATACTAAACTAGACTAGCTCCTATAGAGCGCATACTAAATAGACCAGCTCCTATAGAGTGCATAATAAACTAGACTAGCTCTATAGAGTGCATACTAAACTAGACTAGCTCCTATAAGCGCATACTAAATTAATGACTTAGCTTCCTATAGAGTGCATACTAAACTAGACTAGCTACTATAGAGCGCATAACTAAACTAGACTAGCTTCTATAGAGGCATACTAAACTAGACTAGCTCTATAAGAGCACATTCTAGACTAGCTCCTATAGAGCGCATACTAAACTAGACTAGCTCCTAGAGCGCACAACTAACTGACTTAACTCGCTGTAGAGTGCATATAAACTAGACTAGCTCCTATAAGTGCATGCAAAACTAGACTAGCATCCTATAGAGTGCATACTAAACTAGACTAGCTCCTATAGAGTGCATAGTAAACTAGATTAGCTCCTATAGAGTGCATACTAAAACTAGACTAGCTCCTATAGAGTGCATACTAAATTACACTAGCTCCTATGGAGTGCATACTAAACTAGACTAGCTCCTATAGTGTGCATACTAGATGCTAGTCTCCTAAGAGTGCATACTAAACTAGATAGCTTCTATAGAGTGCATACTAAACTAGACTACTCCTATAAAGTATGTCCCTAAAAACTAGACAGCTCTATAGAGGTGGCATACTAAACTAGACTAGCTCTATAGAGTGCATACTAAATAGTACTAGACTCCTACTTAGTGCATACTAAACTAGGACTAGCTATAGCTCGCTATCAAGCGCATACTACAAGCTAGACTAGCTCCTACAGACAGAGTGCATACTAAACTAGACTAGCTCCTATAAAGTCGCATACTAAATTAGACAGCTCCTATAGAGTGCATACTAAACTAGAGCTCCTATAGAGTGTAACTAAAACTAGAACTAGCTCCTTAGAGTACATAAATAGACTTAGCTCCTTATAGAGTGCATACTAGACTAGTCTAGCTACTTAGAGGCATACTAAACTAGAACTAGCTCTATAGAGTGCATACTAAGACTGATGACTAGCTTCCTTATAGAGCACAAACTAGACTAGCTCCTATAGACGCTCTAAACACTAGACTAGCTCCTATTAGAGTGCATACTAAACTAGACTAGCTCCTGTAGAGTGCATAGTAAACTAGATAGCTCCTATAAGTGCATACTAAACTAGACTAGCCTCTAAGAGTGCTACTAAACTAGACTAGCTCCTATAGAGTCATACTAAACTAAACTAGCTCCTATAGAGTGCATACTAAACTAGAACTGGCTCCTATAGGATTGCTACTAAACTAGACTAGCTCCTATAGAGTGCATACTAAGCTAGACTAGCTCCTATAGAGTGCATACTAAACTAGACTAGCTCTATAGAGTACATGTTAAACTAGACTAGCTCCTAGTCTATAGAAACATTTCTATAAAACGAAATCTATCTCCTGTAAGAATGGAATAAAAATAGGAGATTCAATAAAAGTTCTTATTGTTTAAATAATGTGATACTAAACTAGATAGCTCTATAGAGCACAACTAGACTAGCCCTGTAGAGCGCATACTAAACTAGACTAGCTCCTATAGAGTGCCCTAAACTAGACTTGCTCCTATAAGAGTGCATACTAAACTAGACTAGCTCCTATAGAGTGTCTAATAACTAGACTAGCTCTATAGAGTGCATACTACACTAGACTAGCTCCTATAGATGCATACTAAACTAGACTAGCTCATATAGAGTGCATACTAAACTTAGACTAGCTCCTATAGAGTGCATACTAAACTAGATAGCTCCTATAAGTGGCAATGCTAAACTAGACTAGCTCTAAGAGTGCATACTAAACTAGACTAGCTCCTATAGATTGGCATACTAACTAGACTAGCTCCTATAGAGTGCATACTAAACTAGACTAGCTCCTATAGAGTACATCTAAATTAGATTAGCTCCTATAGAGTGCATACTAGACTAGTTACGCTAACTAAAGTGCGCATACTAAACTAGACTAGTCCTATAGAGTGCATACTAAACTTGACTAGCTCTCTAAAGCACATACTAGACTAGTCTTAGAGGCACATACTAACTTAGACTAGCTCCTATAGAGTGCATACTAAACTAGACTAGCCTCCTATAGAGTGCATATAAACTAGACTAGCTCCTATAGAGTGCATACTTAAAGCTAGACTAGCTCCTTAGAGTATAACTAAACTAGACTAGCTCCTATAGAGTGCATACTAAACTAGACTAGCTCCTATAGAGTGCATAGTACACTAGACTAGCTCCTATAGAGTGCATGACTAAACTAGACTAGCTCCTATAGAGTGCATATAAACTAGATAGCTCTAAAACAGGTGCATACTAAACTAGACTAGCTCCTATAGAGTGCATACTAAACTAGACTAGCTGTCCTATAGAGTGCATAACAAACTTAGACGACTCCTAATAGAGTGCATACTAAATTAGATTAGCTCCTATAGAGGTGCATCTAGACTAGTCTAGCTACTTAGTGTGCATACTAAACTAGACTAGCTCCTATAGCAGTGCATACTAAAACTTGACTACTCGCTATAGAGCACATACTAGACTAGCTCCTATAGAGCGCATACTTAAACTGAGACTAGCTCCTTATAGAGTGCATAACTAGACTAGACTAACTACCTAGTAGAGTGCATACTTAAACTAGACTAGCTCCTATAGAGTGCATACTAAACTAGACTAGCCCTATATAGAGTGCATACTAAACTAGACTAGCTCCTATAGATGCATACTAAACTAGACTAGCTCCTATAGAGTTGCATACTAAACTAGACTAGCTCCTATAGAGTGCATACTAAACTAGACTAGCTCCTATAGAGTGCATTACCTAAACTAGAGCTAGCTTCTATAGAGTGGCATACTAAACTAGACTAGC
>CM033469.1:383963765-384159617 GCA_019447015.1 Hymenochirus boettgeri | reverse complement strand
TAGTCCTAGTAATTGCTCTCTAGGAGCTAGTCTAGTTTTTGAGTATACACGTTAAAACACTAAGAACTTTTTTATGGAATCTCCCTGAATGTTTTTTATTTCCATTTTACAGGAAAAAAAGATTTGTGTTAAGAAATTGTTTTTAGGACTAGGAGCTAGTCTAGTTTTAATATGTACTCTATAGGAGCTAGTCTATTTAGTATGCATTCTATAGGAAGCTAGTCGGCTTATATGCATCTCTATAGGAGCTAGTCTAGTTTAGTATGCAATCTTAGGAGCTAGTCTAGTTTAGTATGTCACTCTATAGAAGCTAGTCCTAGTTTAGTATGCACTCTATAGGAGCTAGTCTAGTTTATATGCACGCTATAGGAGCTAGTCATTTATATGCACTCTATAGGAGCTAGTCTAGTTTTAGTATCACTCTATAGAGCTAGTCCCTAGTTTAGATGCTATGAGCTAGTCTATTAGTAGCATCTATAGGAGCTAGTCTAGTTTAGTATGCACTCTAATAGGAGCAAGTCTAGTTTAGTATGCACTCTATAGGAGCTAGTCCTAGTTTAGTAGGCACTCTATGAGAGCTAGTCTAGTTTAGTACTGCACTCTATAGGACTATTCTAGTAGTGTGCACTCATAGAAGCCAGCTATTAGTTTTTCATAGCACTCTATAGAGCTAGGCTAGTTTTAGTTATGACTCTTAGCAGCTAGTCTAGTTTAGTAATCACTCTATAGGAGCTAGTCTAGTTTAGTATGCACTCTATGGAGCTAGTCTAGTTTATATGCCTTACAGGTAGCTATTAGTAATGCTCTATAGGAGCTAGTCTAGTTTAGTATGCCTCTATCCTGAGATAGTCTAGTATGTGCGTCTATAGGAAGCTAGTCAAGTTTTATATGTACTCTATAGGAGCTAGTCTAGTTTAGTATGGAGCCTCATAGCTAGAGCTAGTCTAGTATCATCTTAGGGCTATATTTAGAATTTCTCTATAGGAGCTAGTCTAGTTTATATGCACTCTATAGGAGCTATCTAGTAGAGTGCAAGTCTATAGATCTAGTCTAGCCTCTATAGGAGCTAGTCTAGTTTGCTGATTTACTGCTATAGCTCTATAGGAGCTAGTCCTAGTTTAGTATGCCTCTATAGAGCTATCTATATGTCTCTAGAGGCTAGTCTAAGTTTAGTAACACATTTTAAACAATATGAACTTTTATTGGAATTCCCTGAATGTTTTTTTATTTCTTTGTACAGGAGAAAAAAAGATTTTGGTTTTATAGAAATGGTTTTTTATAGAGCTAGGAGCTAGTCTAGTTTAGATTGACTCTATAGGAGCTAGTCCTAGTTTAGTATGCACCTCTATAGGAGCTAGTCTAGCTTAGTAATGCCTCTATAGGAGCTAGTCTAGTTTATTAGTAGCAATCTAAGTACTAGTCAGTTTATCTTCACTCTATAGGAGCTAGTCTAGTTTAGTAATGCACCTCTATAGGAATAGTCTAGCTTAGTATGCCTCTATAGAGCTAGTCTAGTTTAGTATGCACTCTATAGGAGCTAGTCTAGTTTAGTATGCACTCTATAGGAGCTAGTCTAGTTTAGTATCACTCTATAGGACTAGTCTATTTAGTATGCACTCTATAGGAGCTAGTCTAGTTTAGTATGCACTCTATAGGAGCTAGTCTAGTTTAGTATGCACTCTATAGGAGCTATCTATTTTAGTGTTGCACTCTATAGAGCTAGTCTAGTTTAGTATGCACTCTACTATAGGAGCCAGTCTAGTTTAGTGTGCACATCTATAGGAGTCCAGTCTAGTTTAGTATGCACTCATAGGAGCTAGTCTATTTAGTATGCACTCTTAGGAGCTAGTCTAGCTTAGTATGCACTCTATAGGACTAGTCTAGTTTAATATGCAATCTATAGAGCTAGTCTAGTTTAGTATGCACTCTATAGAGCTAGTCTATTTAGTATGCACTCTATAGGAGCTATCTAGTTTACAGTAAAATGCACTCTATAGGAGCTAAGTGTAAGTTTAGTAGATGCACTCTATAGGAGCTAGTCTAGTTTAGTATGCAACTCTATAGGCAGCTTATGTATGTTAGTATGCACTCTAAGCTAGGAGCTAGTCTAGTTTAGTAATGCACTCGCTAGTAATGCACTATCGTAGTCTAGTTTAGTATGCACTCTATAGGAGCTAGTCCTATTTAGTAGCACTCTTAGCTCCTATAGAGTGCATACTAAACTAGACTAGCTCCTATAGAGTGCATACTAAACTAGACTAGCTCCTATAGAGTGCATACTAAACTAGACTAGCTCCTATAGAGTGCATACTAAACTACACTAGCTCCTATAGAGTGCATACTAAACTAGACTAGCTCCTATAGAGTGCATACTAAACTAGACTAGCTTCTATAGAGTGCATACTAAACTAGACTAGCTCCTATAGATTGCATACTAAACTAGACTAGCTCCTATAGAGTGCATACTAAGCTAGACTAGCTCCTATAGCGTGCATACTAAACTAGACTAGCTCCTATAGAGTGCATACTAAACTAGACTGGCTCCTATAGAGTGCACACTAAACTTGCATCTAACTATAGAGTGCATACTAAACTAGACTAGCTCCTATAGAGTACATATTAAATTAGACTAGCTCCTAGTCCTATAAAACAATTTCTATAAAACCAAAATCTTTTTTCTCCTGTAAAATGGAAATAAAAAACAATCAGGGAGATTCAATAAAAGTTCTTATTGTTTAAAATGGTTCTTATTTTGGCCCAACCAATCAAATTTCATTTAACATTTGAAAGCAAACATCTGATTGGTTGGGGCAAAATTAGCATAATTTTAAATGATAAGAACTTTTGTTGAATAACCCTGATAATGCACTAGACTTTACCGCTATACAAAATGTACTTTCTCCTGATTTAGGAAAGAGTTCCCTTAAACCTTACCTTAAATACTGGAATGAAACAAACAAAAAATGCACTAAATCACACAAACCAATGTCCCACTTTGTTTTCTACATCACAGTAGTGCTTGTATTTCAGCAGATTTTTTTTGTGCGTCTGCACAAGCTAACAGGTTAGATTGACTAAAACCAAAGAGTGTTAATATTTGTATGTGGCCGGGAATGATCTTTCTCATTTAACCCTACAGTAATTCATCCAAATTCAGTGTTTTTCTTATCCACAGGATTCACTCAAACTAAAATATTAAACCAAAGCTATATTAAAGGACATGTCCACCCCCAAAACTAAAATTTAACCCACTACTGGCCCGCTGTGTAGTTAAACAACTCCCTATCTTACATATCTGCTCCTTATGGTTCTCCTGTAGTGCTTGTCCAAAGTCCAGGAAACTGAAGAGTAGGAGCTGTCATCCTGTGGGAAAGGCTTCTCCCTCCTCCTTGTCCTCTGAGAGGACAGTCGCATGTGCAGGGGAGCCCTTTCCCCACTTCCCTCCCACCCTCCGGATCCCTCCCTTGCTGACCTTCCAGCGCTGTCTTCATAACCGGCAACCGTGTTTGTGATTGGCTGTCTCTAAGCCAACCACAGACGTGGCTGCTGGTCCGTCCAGCTTGCAAGTTCCGGAGAAGACAGCCATGGGAGCTGAAAGTTTGATTCTGTTTCTTCTTTTAGAAATCTAACCTTACGGTTGTGGGTGGGCAAAGGGGAGCTGCAATATAAAAAAAGGTTACATTTAGGGTGGAGAGACGCTTTAAATTAGGGTAACCTGATTTACTTTAGAAATTTAGATTTCTAGAACTAGATTTCTGATCTTCAACAGGAAAACATTCATTTGCAAAACACTGGGTGCAGTTACATAAACATAGGACCAGGATACATAGCAGCAGGGACATCATCACTCAGGAACCGCGAAGAGTAGACAAAACAAAAATGTACGGGAGCTTCGCAACACTCAATGCTCAGAACTCTGGGATGTTTATACCAATCGCTGTTTGCTTTTCTTAGCCCACATCTTTTAATAATGCAGTTTAAGAAAGGAGCTATGTTAACTTATACGTAATGGCTGCTGTGCCATTTATTCAAATTGACATTCAATGTAACACACTGTACATGTCGCAAGTTTGAGAAACTCTAAACGTGGTTTAGAAAAGACCTTATTAGTTAGTGCACACCGTGTATTTAACCATTACCTGCGATGCACAGTTCTAATGCATTTTGTGGACCATTTTAAAGTCAATATAAATATATGTACAGGGGACTTGTATCTAGACCCTGAAATATAAAGACCCCCCCCCAAAAAACACTGCGCTAGGAATGCAATGTCTGTTTCACATTACATTCACATTCTTTGGTTCCCTACTGTGTCGCCACTGATAATTTGCCCTTTACAGAACAATTATTTATAATGTCATATTGCACAGAAAAGAATGCAATGTATCATTTCAGCTCAGCTCACCCAATGAGCTCAAACATGCTCAGTATGCTTTATCTAGAAAATGTGCAAGGCTGGGTACACACAAAGGGACTATTTGTCCCAACTGAGCGCTCGCTCGGCCGGGACAAATGTCTGTCAGTCACGGCAATAGTGGCCAACAGTTTGTGCGACTGATCGTGAGGTCCCATAGGGAACCGCACGATTGCCCGTGATTTACCAATCCAATCATCCACGATCGGCATCGACCGATAAATGGAAGTATCATTCGATTAGGCCGAAAAAATCTGCCCCAGTGTACCCAGCCTTAGGAACAATGTTCCTTACACAATCGGCTGTGTATGGAGATATATTATCTGTGCACTTACAAAATTAAATTGTGTGTGCTACACACCGCAGTGCCTAAACCTGTGTGCATGGGTTGAGTTTAGAGGGAACATTGGTGAGGAACTGTCCAATTATATACTTAAGATACTACATGTATCGTGTTTTCAGGGTAGCAAGTGGGCTTAAAGGATATCTCCTCTGGAAAAATAAAGTGTGGCCATTCAGTTTTATTGAAGAACAGGTGGTAAAGGAGCTGTGTCTTACCTCCCGTTCTTCAATTAAGCGATCAATACGAAAAAACGTTCTTCAATAAAACGCACTTGCAGATGTCTTCTATGTCCATGTGCGATGCGGGACCTGTCAGACTACGTGGCGGGGGAGCGAGCGATTGGGTTAGTACCTTACTGTGTCCCCCGGCTCCTGATTGTTTTATTGAAGAACGGGAGGTAAGACACAGCTTCTTTACCTCCCGTACTTTAATAAAACTAAATGGCCAAACTTTTAGTGGAGATACCCTTTAAGAAAAGTCAAAATAACTGCACTAAATTCAGGCAGATGTAATTGTAGGTAGAAATCATGAGAAAGATGAGATATTGGGATAGATTCAGGAACAATGGGGCAAATTTATAAGTCCGATACCATAAGTTTATAATGGCTGATAACTAGAGATGGTCGAACTTTCGAAAGTTCGGTCTGTTTTTGGACTTTCGAACTATATAGAAAGTTCGAAAACTGACCCATTAAAGTCAATGGGAGTCAAATAGTTTGAATGAAATACAATTAAAATATCAATGGTAAATTAATGTAAATGAATATCCAAGACATTCAAAAAATCAATTTTACTCTCACTCGCGCTATTTTCGAGCTCATTTGCGCCTAGGTACTATGTACATTTTACTCGCGGATTCGATGCTCGCGTATAGGCTTCAATGGACACTTTACTCGTAGATTTGATGTTCGCTCCTAAATACCATGGACATTTTACTAGCGGTTTCGATACTCGCGTATAGGTTTTAATGGACCCTTTACTCGCAGATTCGATACTCGCGTATAGGTTTTAATGGACCCTTTACTTGCGGATTCGATGCTCGTGTATAGGTATAATAGGCATTTTACTCGCATATTCGAACGGTCGAATATTTGATATTTATCGAAAGTCCGAAAATATCGAAAATCCGGGTCAGGGATAGTTCGAGAAGTCCAAATTCGTTCGAATTCAAATAGTTCGGCTCAAACTCAGGTTCTAGTTCGAGTTCTAGTCCATCTCTACTGATAACAGCATGGCCATGAAGTACCAATCACTTCTTAGTTATATTTTACACACATTTGCGACACTGTGACTTTACAAATACTGCCCAATGTGTTTGGCCCATAGTTCTGCTCTAAGGGACCAGTACATTATAGTGATGGTTACATTCTGCCTCAACCTGTGGGAAATCATTGGATGACATTTACAAAAGATGTTTGCTATTGCTGTGTCTCCATATAAATGTTACTATCTTCCATCTATCTAGACACTATACTGATCCTTCAAAAAAAGTGGCCTAGAGGAGTAACCTTTACCCAGTGCGATAGACCTATTCCCGCTGTATTCAGAAGAAATGTCCAAATATTACAGGATTACTTATTCAGCTGTTCAGTCGTTGTGCAGCAAAGCAAAGGGTTAAGTATTTAGTTTGGCTGAAATATTAAATGTGGAAGGTCAAACTCTTTGAAGGTCTGTGTAGGAATATGGGGAATGCAAATCTCTATTCTAGTGCCATTGTGGTGAGTAAGAGTTTTAAATAAGCCTGGCCCATAATTAAACATATTGACGAGGTTTAATAGATTGAAGTCAATATCTACTAAGCCTCCAAGCATTCTAATGAGGTTATTCACAAACACACAATATTAGTGGCCAGTAAACAGAGTATGATTGTGTGTAGTCTGTGCGCTGTTTAGAAGCTTTTGGTTATTATACCCAAATAGAAATATAGGTGAAGTGATGCTTTTTTTTAATCTAACTGAAGACGTCTATAACTGGCCTTAAATACTTACATTGCTTGCGGTGAGATTCACCCAGAGCTGTCTCTCTCTTACAGTAGCTCTGGGTAAATCTCCCTGTATGTGCGCTACATACGGCAGTGCTTATATTCCACAGATTTTGCTGTGTTCACAACAGAGTTGTGTGCGCTCACAATCTGCATGGAAAGGGTTCAAAATGATACACTTTTTTCTGCTAATGTTTTCTACTCAGAGTCGGTATGTCCGCCGCCCACATATCTATTAAAGGGTATCTATTTCAAATCTATCATTTTTCAGATTTGAAATCTGAGCTGTAGATTATCAGAAATCTTCATTTTAAATAACAGCGTGTACAGGGAAAGACCTGTCACTCAAACCAGGTATGCTAATTTGTGTCCCTCCAGTGACCACTTACTAGGATCTCCCAACACATGTCAAAGCATTTATTAATACAACCCCAAATATAATGAGTGATTAATCATATTGGTCTCCTGTCTGTCTGTCTGTTTCATCCATCTATCTATCTATCATATATCAATCTATATATCTATTATCTATCTGTCTTTCTATCTATCTATTACATATCAATCTATCTGTCTGTTTACTTGTCTATCTATCTATCTATCTATCTATCTATCTATCTATCTACAGTAGTGTGTCACAGGAGGTCACTTACAAGAGCCCCCCCAGCATGTTAATGAGCTGAATAGTGTTGGGTTGTGAAGGCTCTGTAGATTGTGTATGAATGTATCCAGTGTCGGCTGGATTTACAAGTGGGCAGATAGGAGCAGTTAATAAACATTAAAAATTCACTAACAAAACAGGCACAGACACACATGTAAGTAACATTATTTTACTACCCTAACATTGTACTTTCAGATTATAAAAAGTTGTTTGAGGGAGTATAGCGACCCTTTAATACATACCTTCCCTGAGTCCGCAATAGTTACTTATTTCTCTGATTTTCCTGAAATAAAGTTTCAATCTTGCATCTTTCAGCTTCTCTTGTGTGTGTTGCTGTTTCTCTTGTTGTGTATTGCTATTTAGTATGGACAGTTTTGTTGGGGCTATGCAATGTGCATCCTGCCGCATGTAACGGGTCTTGGAGCAGCCGCCCCAAGGGACCTATGTATGTGTCAGATGTGAGTGGGTTGCCCATTTGGAATCTGAGGTCCAGAATCTAAAAGGGAAACATGTAGCATTGCAGGGCTTGACATATCTGGGGGAATTGCAGGTACTGGAAGGGGCCAGTAAACTGGAGGGTGGAAATGGGGCAGATAGGGTAGTAAAGGAGGATAGATTTGTAAGGGTCACCAGGGGAAGTAGGGGACAGAAGGGTAAAGAAGCTTCTTTCCAGCTGGACGATCCCAACAGATTTGCCCTGTTAGGTGAAAATGTGGAGGACGATGGCTCAGAACTAGCATGTATGGAGCAGGAATACAAGGTAGGGAGAATTGGGGCTAGGAAGGATAGGCAGGTGGTAGTGGTAGGGGACTCCAATATTAGAAGGATAGACAGGGTAATCTGTCGCCAAGACCCTACATGCCGAACAGTGTGTTGTCTGCCTGGTGCTAGGGTTCGACATGTGGTGGATCGTGTAGACAGATTATTGGGTGGGGCTGGGAGTGACCCGGTGGTCTTGGTTCACATTGGTGCTAATGACAAAGTTAGAGGTGGAGGTGAGGTCCTTGAAAATGATTTCCGAGAATTAGGGGCCAAGTTAAAAGTAAGGACCTCAAGGGTAGTGATTTTAGAAATACTACCGCAGTCCCGTGCTACGCTAGGGAGGCAACGGGAGCTCAGGAGTATAAATGCGTGGCTAAGAGAGTGGTGTAAGGAGATGGGGTTTAGGTTTTTAGAGAACTGGGCTGGCTTTTCTGTTGGCTACAGGCTCTTTAGTAGAGACGGATTGCACCTCAGTGATGATGGTGCAGCTGTTTTGGGGGAGAAGATGGCTAGGGGGTTGGAGGAGATTGTAAACTAGGTATGGGGGGAGGGTACATTGAACTACACAGGAGTAGATAGAGAAATTAGGGATCAGGGTGCTAATAACACAACGGAGGGAGGAGATGGGGGAGGGGGGAGAATAGAGGATAAGGAGGCATGTACGACGAAGTATGGAAGTAAATCAATTGATAATCTAAAATGTATGTTTACAAATGCAAGAAGTCTGGCTGGAAAAAACAGGGAACTAGAACTAATAGCTTTAAAGGAAAGGTATGATGTAATTGGTATAGCAGAAACGTGGCTAAATGATTCACACGACTGGACAGTAAATAATGAAGGATACTCCTTATTTAGACATGACAGAGTTAATAAGAAAGGAGGAGGAGTATGTATGTGTGTTAAACAGGAATTGAAGCCAAATCTAAAAGATGGAATAGATGGGGACATAAACGATATGGCAGAAACAATATGGGTAGAGCTGTGTACAGGAAGCAAGAAGGTAGATAAATTAATTGTTCGGGTATGTTATAAGCCGCCAAATGCCGGGGAGGAGGTGAAAATGAATCTCCATATGCAGTTGGCGAGGGCTTCTGGTATGGGGCATATTTTGGTTATGGGGGATTTTAACTACTGTGACATAGATTGGAGTAGTTTCTACCTCAAAAGGTATAAAGTTCTTAAATTTCCTATATGAGCATTTTATTTCACAGATGGTAGAAGTTCCTACTAGACAGAATGCGTTGTTGGATCTAGTAATATTTAATAACACTGAGCTCATTTTGGATGAAGGTAATGGGAAGATTAGGGAATAGTGATCATGATATAGTATCATTTATTATAGGTTGCAAAAAAAGTGCACTGGGTTAACAAAAACGTTTAGCTTTAGGAAAGCTAATTTTATGTTGTTAAAGGAATCACTCATAGACTGGGGGGAATCGTTTCTAGGTAAAGATACTGAGCAGATGTGGACCACTTTTAAAGGGATATTAAACTATTACATTTCTAAATTTGTACCTTTAGGGAACAAGTTTAAAAAAATTAGGTCCACTCCTGCCTGGCTTAATGCTCAGGTAAAAAGGGAAATGGAAAAAAAGAAAAGGCTTTTAAAATTTGGAAATCAGAAGTCTTACAGGGAGTATAAAAGCTGTAATAAAGAGTGCAAGAAGGAAATTAAATTAGCTAAAATAGAAAATGAAATATGGATTGCCGAACAAAGCAAGTCCAACCCCAAAATGTTTTTTAAGTATATAAATGGTAAAAAGATGAGGACTGAGAATGTGGGACCATTAAATAATGGGGCTGAGATGGTTGTAGAGGTTGCCAAAAAGGCTAATCTGCTAAACTGTTTTTTTACATTGGTTTTCAATGTTGAGAATCCTAGTCCTTACAGCAGGGATTGTAATAGTGTGCAGGGTAGAAATGAGGAGTATTCACATTGGCTAACAGAAGATATGGTACGGAAACAATAAGACAAAGTTAATATCAATAAAGCCCCAGGACAAGATGGATTGCATCCTCAGATTTTAAAAGAGCTTAGTTCAGTTCTATCTAGACCACTGTTTCTCATCTTTTCAGATTCACTTTGGTCTGGGGATGTGCCGCTGGATTGGAAAAAAGCCAATGTAATACCAATATTCAAAAAAGGTAGTCGTTCACAGCCTGGAAACTATAGACCTGTAAGCCTAACATCAGTGGTAGGGAAGGTGATGGAAACTTTGTTACGGGATCATATCCTTGACTCCAGAGCTCATCTTATTAGTAGTAGTCAGCATGGATTTATGAGAAATAGATCATGCCAGACAAATTTTATTGCTTTTTATGAAGAAGCGAGTAAGAATTTAGATTCAGGCACAACAGTGGATGTGGTATATTTGGATTTTGCTAAAGCTTTTGATACTGTGCCACATAGGCGACTAATGTATAAACTGAGGACTGTTGGCCTTGAAGAAAACATTTGTTCATGGATAGAGAATTGGTTATTGGATCACAAACAGAGAGTGGTGGTTAATGAAGCTACATCCATGTGGGCTAAAGTTCTAAGCGGAGTGCCTCAGGGTTCTGTACTGGGGCTGCTTCTGTTATAAATGACTTAGAAGGGGGCATTGAGAGCAAGGTCTCTGTGTTTGCTGATGACACTAAACTATGCAGAGCTTTGGAAACTTCCAATGATGTGCAAGTGCTGCAAGCAGACCTAGATAGATTATCAAAATGGGCAGCAGAATGGCAGATGAGATTCAATGTTTTCTTTAATTGCTTTCTTAAACTGGTTCCTAACCTACTGGTACTTGCCTTTTTGGCTACATGAGCTGACAGCTTCTCCTGTGTGGCCTGGATGCTTGAAGCAACCTTGACGTGGTGACTGGGCTTAAAATAATTTGGCCAACTTATTGAACTAATTGCTTTTATTTATCCAGGGTTTAGCAGGCTGTTTGTAGTAGTAACCTTATGGAGGTAGCCAATATGCAATTAGAATTGTCTGTGCACTAGAATTCTGTTTTTTGTATGTATTATATTTTTGGTCTCTAGTTGCACTTTAATATGGATGTACAACAGCCCAATTTTCTATATAGTGTGTGTTACATTTGTATCTTACCTCCTACAGAAACTGAAAAGCAGTGGAGGTCATCTGGCTGTAAATCAAAAGATGGATTTCGGTAGGGTATTAATTATAGACGGAGGTAAAAACTGCAGAAGGGATCTACTTGGTTCATAGTATAATAATGCAGTTATCACTTAGGTAGTTGACTGGTTCATTTACAGTAAACGAGGATGGCACCATTTATTCATTGAGAATAAGGGTGGACTACAGAAACACAGACAGTCCTACACATATTGCTGTACGTGGGTTCATATTCATGATACCTCACCTTCTGACCTGCCTCCACCACTAACAGCACTAATTTATGTGGCTCTTTACTGACCACAGCTTCATGATGATAAACTGTTTTTATTAATAGGGTCAGCGTTATATGGCTAAAAATGTATTAGTGTATAAGTACAGTTAAACTTATGTTGGTATTAAAAATCCACTGTGCTGACCTGCCCTTTATATTTGTAAACCCAGCACAGAATGCTCCCTTGTGTATTATATTATACATTTATAATATATTTCAGAATTTCATAAACATATTAATGGAATAGAATGTACAGTATGTATGTATAATTTTATTTACATAGCTCCACTTGGGTACGTATCGCTCTACATTATAAAATACAGAGTATACAAACTGGGATAATAAGTGCAAGCTACTATACAGATATATTACATTTACATTAATTTGCTATCTATCTATCTATCTATCTATCTATCTCTCTATCTATCTATATATCTATCTATCTATCATAATTAAGGTGTGCCTTGACATACTAAGAAAGAGATTCCTGCCCCGAAGAGCTTACAATCTAAGTGGGAGGGACAACATACAGATACAAGTGGGGGGAGGCATAAAGTGCTCAGACAGCTAACAATCATTAATAGTACTGGTTTTCAGAAAGGTAGGATAACAGTCTAGATTAGAAAGTATTAATGGATGTCACCTGGCATAGCGAGAGAGGGAGAGAGTTCCAAAGGTAGGAGATTTCCTTTGCGAGGAACGGAGGGCACAGCCTGGAACATAGGGAACCAAGAGAGAAGATAAGTAGGGAGATGCAGTAGAGTGAAGGGATTTAAAGGTTAAAAGCAGGGTATTGAATATGATTTTTTGTTTGATGGGAAGCCACCCTATGGACTGAAGTATCCGGGTTGCGGGTTCTCTATTGGAGGAGAGCGAGATGATCCAAGCTGCCGAGTTTAAGATAGAATGGAGAAGAGAGAGATGACAGGCTGGGAGACCAAGTAGCAGAATGGAGGGTGGTCAAGATCGGAGATTATAAGTCGAGAATGGTGGACTAGGTCCTAGTTCGCTCAGAAAGTGAACTATTCCATTTTTGCATTAATTGAAGAACAGGAGGTAAAGGAGCTATGTCTTACATCACGTTCTTCAATTAATGTAACAGGAGCCACCTCAAAACCAGGTACGGTTTTAAACCATGACTCATCACTATTCCCCAGGGGAAAAGGGTAACAGGACGTACAGTAGATGTCAGCTGCTTTAGGGCTAGGCCACACTAGCGCGTTTGCGCACGCGTTTCGCGCTCGCGATTGCGCACGCGATTTTTGCTAAAATGGAAATCGCGGGAACGCAAAAATTCCCGCGATTTCCGATGCACATGCGATTGCGCGTCCGTTCGCATTTTGGTAACGCATGCGTTCACCATTTTTGGTGCGTTAACGCAGCGTTTCCATAACGCGAAATGGCAAAAACGCATGCGCAAAACGCGAACGCAAAGGCGAATGCACAAGAAAAGCGCGATAACGCTCGCGATTTTGTGTGCGATTCCTGTGCGTTGTAATGTGGCCTCAGCCTTAAAGTAAAGAAGTAACATTCCATAGGTGATCTCACAATAGGTGTTTTTTTTAATTTCCCATAACTGGAAACTATAATTCTTCCCAACTATCACCGCACCATTTTTTGTTGATGTGACTCCTATTTCTTTAGCTATCCAAACTGAAAAGTCTTATGGTGGCCAGTCGTATGATCGGGGTATCGTGCCATCAAATTGGCCATCTACATTATATTTCAACTAGATATTGGAGGATCCATACAAGACCCGATCATAGCGCAGATGGTCATCAATCAAATGGTGGGAAATTCCTTTTCTTAGGCTGAGGCCACACTACAACGCACCAAAGCCCGTTATTGCAATTTCGGTGCATTATTGTGTGTTGTCTCGCGTTTGCGCATGCAATTTTTCTATTTTCAATGAGAAACCGCATGCGATTGCGCAAAATAATGGCTGAACGGAAACAGATGCGCAGTAGCGATTTCCATGTTATTTAAAAACACGTGCGCAAACGCACGAAAGATGCTTTAGTGTGGTCTAGCCCTTAGTGCTGACTCCCAGTGACCACATATAATTTGGTAAAGAAGCCATTAGCTAAAGGAGACAGGGGGGATATTGAGCTTGAGTGGAACATTTACTGGAATCAAGACTTATGTGGTGTCCTTAACTCATATACAGTTGTTGAGAGGGTGAAAATGCCCTTTAATGGTGCAAGTTATGTATCAAGCACTAAAAGAATTTAAGAAAATGTAAGACTTTTTAATGCTGGCTGGTGATTAGGTCTGAAACACATGTAGGTCCATCGCCCATAAATGGTATGGGGATCGGTCAGCCATGCCGCCATACATGGGCCGACGGTATAGGCTCTCTTTAAAGTAAAGGGAGCTGATGCTGACAGAAGTAATATTCCACCTTCTCCCGACCGTCTATGCTGACGGACATTTGTCGCCATTACGGTCAGTCGGATTCAGCCCATACCCACTGCCGATATTAGGTAAATCCCATCGGTCCACAACGGAATTTACCTAATATTGCTAATGTGTATGGCCACCTTAAGTAGGTATAGCATTTCTTAAAGGGCTACCATGAAAATTACCCAGAAGTCTCCATTCCTTATTTGCACATGAGTAAGGGGAGCTCTAATGCCTTATACTCTCCCAATATTATTTCATTTCTCAGTGATGACAGTAATAATGATTATAATTTTTTTGCTCAGCTTTATATTTTCTTAGATTTTACTAGGATTATCAAAGGTTGATTGGACCAAAATATCAGCAAAAGTTTTACTGGGTCGAAAATTTGATTGATCCTTAAATTTAGGCCCATCATCTTCAATAGGACTCACGAATGGTTGTGCAGGAATGTTAAAGGTAAGGTTTACACTACCAATTGGCTTATCAGCAGTCTTACGGTTGGGAATCTGGGGTCAAAATTGATCCTTGTGTCCAAAGCCTTACACTTTACAGTCTCCACCCTCCTACCTGTATCATTACCATAATAATTGTAACAGCAAGGCAGGATTGACCATTAGGCACAATAGGCACACACCTAAGGGTCTCTCTTCCATACTGTAATCAAGTAAAAATGGACGTGGCTTGGGTGTGCAGTCTGCACTGAGAGGTGGGGTTAAGACTGCCAGGCCTCGTGCCTATAGGCTCCTAATGTAATGTAGATGTAATACAGTACGTCTCTGCATTTCAGGCTTTGGCATAAAAGAGGGCCAAGGTCAAAAGTCTTTCTGGAACTGATCCTAATATATGGCAATATGAAGCTATGGCTTGTTTCAAACAGAAAAACAACTTGCATTGTATATATTCATATGACTAAGGAAAAAAAGATGGTCTCCCAATGTTTATTCAGTCCAATGTTGAATTTGCCATGAAACATTCTCAGGGTTATTTAATAAAAGTTCCTAGTGTTAAAAATGGTGCTAATTTGCTCCAACCAATCAGATGTTATCTTTCAAATCTGATTGGTTGGGGCAAAATTAGCACCATTTTAAACAAGAAGAACTTTTATTGAATCTCCCTGTCTCCTGGCTGAGCTCCTTGACCATGTTCCTAATGGATAAGGGTTAATATGATAAAACACAAAGATAATATGTTAGTACAAAGCCAAACAATCCATTATAAAGCTATATATCTGAAATGAATGGAGGGTCCGAGTGCAGGGTTACATTCAGGGGTGTGTTAGGACCATCTATGTCATTTCAGGTTCCAAATAAAACTGCCACTTTCTGTAGATTTCCCAGGCCTGACAATAAAGAATAAACCTTTCATTTGTTGCTGGTCTATGAAAGGTTCATTTGTAGATCAATTCCCTGCGCTGAATCTTCCCAGCATGCTCAGCCAACAAGTCCCTAATTCTGCAGACTGGCTTTCTGGAATCTGGAATTTGGAGGCTTATTGGACCCTCCTGCGCTTTATGGAATAGATGAATTATTGAATTATTGGGTAGATTTATTTACAATTTTCTACCCATTGGGCAAATCTCCTCTCTGCCTTGAAAACTGTTTCTGATTAAAGGGAAGTGTCAGACAGAGAGCCATGTGGACTTTGTGTCTCCATCCAGCATTCATATCTATCAAGCACATGTCGTTATGCTTGGATGTTAACTGGATTATCCCAGCTGTATCATTTACTCAGAGATCTGCTAGCAGCAGCTAACTGTGCCAATAACATGTGACAAAACAGAGCGGCTCATATCTTTTACCTTTGCACAGAGTAAACCACTGAATGGATTTTATGCTTGACACATATGGACTTGCTGAGCACATCACAGTAACGTCTTTTTGGGCTGCACATTTTTTGAGGGTTTTCATAAGATTTGGCACAGAGAATACTGGATAAAGAAATGTTCCCTAAGGCCAGAGACACATTGGATTTCCAATTAAATAGTTTACACAGGGTGTCTTAGAGGAATCTCTGGGTTTGAGGCTAAATGAACCACCTACTGGGTCTTCCATCCAACTAGGTCCACTGGGTAGACTGTCGAGGAGGCGATGCTCTGTTTACTACTGGGTAGACTGTCTAGGAGGCGATGTTCTGTTAACTACTGGGTAGACTGTCTAGGAGGCGATGTTCTGTTTACTTCTGGGTAGACCGTCTAGGAGGCGATGTTCTGTTAACTACTGGGTAGACTGTCTAGGAGGCAATGTTCTGTTTACTACTGGATAGAATGTCTAGGAGGCGATGTTCTGTTAACTACTGGGTAGACTGTCTAGGAGGCAATGTTCTGTTTACTACTGGATAGAATGTCTAGGAGGCGATGTTCTGTTAACTACTGGGTAGACTGTCTAGGAGGCAAGGTTCTGTTTACTACTGGATAGAATGTCTAGGAGGCAATGTTCTGTTTACTACTGGGTAGACTTTCTAGGAGGCGATGCTCTGTTAACTAGTAAGTAGACTGTCTAGGAGGCGATGTTCTGTTTACTACTGGGAAGACTGTCTAGGAGGCGATGTTCTGTTATATACTGGGTAGACTGTCTAGGAGGCAAGGTTCTGTTTACTACTGGATAGAATGTCAGGAGGCAATGTTCTGTTTACTACTGAGTAGACTTTCTAGGAGGCGATCTCTGTTAACTAGTAAGTAGACTGTCTAGGAGGCGATGTTCTGTTTACTACTGGGAAGACTGTCTAGGAGGGGATGTTCTGTTTACTACTGGGTAGACTTTCTAGGAGGCGATGTTTTGTTCACTACTGGGTAGATTGTCTAGGAGGCAATGTTCTGTTTACTACTGGATAGATTGTCTAGGAGGCAATGTTCTATTTACTACTGGGTAGATTGTCTAGGAGGCGATGTTCTTTTACTACGGGTAGATTGTCTAGGAGGCGATGTCTGTTTACTACTGGGTAGACTTTCTAGGAGGCGATGCTCTGTTAACTATAGTAGACTGTCTAGGAGGCGATGTTCTGTTTACTACTGGGAAGACTGTCTAGGAGGCGATGTTCTGTTAATTACTGGGTAGACTGTCTAGGAGGCAAGGTTCTGTTTACTACTGGATAGAATGTCTAGGAGGCAATGTTCTGTTTACTACTGAGTAGACTTTCTAGGAGGCGATGTTCTGTTTACTACTGGGTAGACTATCTATGAGCAATGTTCTGTTTACTACTGGGTAGATTGTCTAGGAGGCGATGTTCTGTTTACTACTGGGTAGACTATCTAGGAGGCGATGTTCGTTAAATACTGGGTAGACTGTCTAGGAGGCGATGTCTTGTTCACTACTGGGTAGACTATCTAGGAGGCGATGTTTGTTCACTACTGGTAGACTATCTAGAGCGATGTTTCTGTTAATACTGGGTAGACTGTCTAGGAGGGAATATTCTGTTTACTACTTGGTAGACTGCTTGAAACAATGTTTGCTCTTGAGAATTAATACAAAAAGAATAACTAGAATAACAAGTACTGGTAGCTCTTTCCTGCACTATAGCTATAAGCAAGCCTCCAATCTGTGGGATGTAGAAACATCTTTTTAGAGTCATTATGTCTGTAAGATTCAGGAGATTCCCAAAGATCCATAGACCACAAAGTAAAGTAATTATAGTATTGCTTGATTAACAGGATACTGTATGTTCTCTGCTGATGCTAAGCAGAGTGAGAGATTTATGGTGGTGATGTTTAAATTAATAAACAGGGTACCATAGTGGTACATTCATTGTGCTTCTACCAGATGCATTAAATAAAACATTCCACTTGTTCCCTTGTGGTTTTCTTTATACATGTGGTACAGTCACGGGAACACATTTTTTAACGGGTCTTGGAGCAGCCGCCCCAAGGGACCATGGATGTGTCAGATGTGAGTGGGTTGCCCATTTGGAATCTGAGGTCCAGAATCTAAAAGGGAAACATGTAGCATGCAGGGCTTGACATATCTGGGGGAATTGCAGGTAATGGAAGGGGCCAGTAAACTGGAGGGTTGAAATGGGGCAGATAGGGTAGTAAAGGAGGATAGATTTGTAAGGGTCACCAGGGGAAGTAGGGGACAGAAGGGTAAAGAAGCTTCTTTCCAGCTGGACGATCCCAACAGATTTGCCCTGTTAGGTGAAATGTGGAGGACGATGGCTCAGAACATAGCATGTATGGAGCAGGAAACAAGGTAGGGAGAATTGGGGCTAGGAAGGATAGGCAGGTGGTAGTGGTAGGGGACTCCAATATTAGAAGGATAGACAGGGTAATCTGTCGCCAAGACCCTACATGCCGAACAGTGTGTTGTCTGCCTGGTGCTAGGGTTCGACATGTGGTGATCGGTGTAGACAGATTATTGGGTGGGGCTGGGAGTGACCCGGTGGTCTTGGACATTGGTGCTAATGACAAAGTTAGAGGTGGAGGTGAGGTCCTTGAAAATGATTTCGAGAATTAGGGGCCAAGTTAAAAGTAAGGACCTCAAGGGTAGTGATTTTAGAAATACTACCGCAGTCCCGTGCTACGTAGGGAGGCAACGGGAGCTCAGGAGTATAAATGCGTGGCTAAGAGAGTGGTGTAAGGAGATGGGGTTTAGGTTTTAGAGAACTGGGCTGGCTTTTCTGTTGGCTACAGGCTCTTAGTAGAGACGGATTGCACCTCAGTGATGATGGTGCAGCTGTTTTGGGGAGAAGATGGCTAGGGGGTTGGAGGAGATTGTAAACTAGGTATGGGGGGAGGGTACATTGAACTACACAGGAGTAGATAGAGAAATTAGGGATCAGGGTGCTAATAACACAACGGAGGGAGGAGATGGGGGGAGGGGGAGAATAGAGGATAAGGAGGCATGTACGACGAAGTATGGAAGTAAATCAATTGATAATCTAAAAGTATGTTACAATGCAAGAAGTCTGGCGGAAAAAACAGGGAACTAGAACTAATAGCTTTAAAGGAAAGGTATGATGTAATTGGTATAGCAGAAACGTGGCTAAATGATTCACACGACTGGACAGTAAATAATGAAGGATACTCCTTATTTAGACATGACAGAGTTAATAAGAAAGGAGGAGGAGTATGTATGTGTGTTAAACAGGAATTGAAGCCAAATCTAAAAGATGGAATAGATGGGGACATAAACGATATGGCAGAAACAATATGGGTAGAGCTGGTACAGGAAGCAAGAAGGTAGATAAATTAATTGTTCGGGTATGTTATAAGCCGCCAAATGCCGGGGAGGAGGTGAAAATGAATCTCCATATGCAGTTGGCGAGGGCTTCTGGTATGGGGCATATTTTGGTTATGGGGGATTTTAACTACTGTGACATAGATTGGAGTAGTTTCTACCTCAAAAGGTATAAAGTTTTAAATTTCCTATATGAGCATTTTATTTCACAGATGGTAGAAGTTCCTACTAGACAGAATGCGTTGTTGGATCTAGTAATATTAAACAATGAGCTCATTTTGGATGAAGGTAATGGGAAGATTAGGGAATAGTGATCATGATATAGTATCATTTAATATAGGTTGCAAAAAAAGTGCACTGGGGTAACAAAAAAGTTAGCTTTAGGAAAGCTAATTTTATGTTGTAAAGGAATCACTCATAGACTGGGGGGATCGTTTCTAGGTAAAGATACTGAGCAGATGTGGACCACTTTTAAAGGGATATTAAAACTATTACATTTCTAAATTTGTACCTTTAGGGAACAAGTTTAAAAAAATTAGGTCCACTCCTGCCTGGCTTAATGCTCAGGTAAAAAGGGAAATGGAAAAAAAGAAAAGGCTTTTAAAATTTGGAAATCAGAAGTCTTACAGGGAGTATAAAAGCTGTAATAAAGAGTGCAAGAAGGAAATTAAATTAGCTAAAATAGAAATGAAATATGGATTGCCGACAACAAGCAAGTCCAACCCCAAAAGTTTTTTAAGTATATAAATGGTAAAAAGTGAGGACTGAGAATGTGGGACCATTAAATAATGGGGTGAGATGGTTGTAGAGGTTGCCAAAAAGGCTAATCTGCTAAACTGTTTTTTACATTGGTTTTCAATGTTGAGAATCCTAGTCCTTACAGCAGGGATTGTAATAGTGTGCAGGGTAGAAATGAGGAGTATTCACATTGGCTAACAGAAGATATGGTACGGAAACAATAAGACAAAGTTAATATCAATAAAGCCCCAGGACAAGATGGATTGCATCCTCAGATTTTAAAAGAGCTTAGTTCAGTTCTATCTAGACCACTGTTTCTCACTTTCAGATTCACTTGGTCGGGGATGTGCCGCTGGATTGGAAAAAAAGCCAATGTAATACCAATATTCAAAAAAGGTAGTCGTTCACAGCCTGGAAACTATAGACCTGTAAGCCTAACATCAGTGGTAGGGAAGGGTGATGGAAACTTTGTTACGGGATCATATCCTTGACTCCAGAGCTCTTATTAGTAGTAGTCAGCATGGATTTATGAAATAGATCATGCCAGACAAATTTATTGCTTTTTATGAAGAAGCGAGTAAGAATTTAGATTCAGGCACAACAGTGGATGTGGTATATTTGGATTTTGCTAAAGCTTTTGATACTGTGCCACATAGGCGACTAATGTATAAACTGAGGACTGTTGGCCTTGAAGAAAACATTTATTTGTCATGGATAGAGAATTGGTATTGGATCACAAACAGAGAGTGGTGGTTAATGAGCTACATCCATGTGGGCTAAAGTTCTAAGCGGAGTGCCTCAGGGTTCTGTACTGGGGCTGCTTCTGTTATAAATGACTTGAAGGGGGCATTGAGAGCAAGGTCTCTGTGTTTGCTGATGACACTAAACTATGCAGAGCTTTGAAACTTCCAATGATGTGCAAGTGCTGCAAGCAGACCTAGATAGATTATCAAAATGGGCAGCAGAATGGCAGATGAGATTCAATGTTTCTTTAATTGCTTTCTTAAACTGGTTCCTAACCTACTGGTACTTGCCTTTTTGGCTACATGAGCTGACAGCTTCTCCTGTGTGGCCTGGATGCTTGAAGCAACCTGACGTGGTGACTGGGCTTAAAATAATTTGGCCAACTTATTGAACTAAGCTTTTATTTATCCAGGGTTTAGCAGGCTGTTTGTAGTAGTAACCTTATGGAGGTAGCCAATATGCAATTAGAATTGTTTGTGCATAGAATTCTGTTTTTTGTATGTATTATATTTTGGGCTCTAGTTGCACTTTAATATGGTGTACAACAGCCCAATTCATATAGTGTGTGTTACATTTGTATCTTACCTCTACAGAAACTGAAAAGCAGTGGAGGTTATCTGGCTGTAAACAAAAGATGGATTTCGGTAGGGTATTAAATAGACGGAGGTAAAAACGCAGAAGGGATCTACTTGGTTCATAGTATAATAATGCAGTTATCACTTAGGTAGTTGACTGGTTCATTTACAGTAAACGAGGATGGCACCATTTATTCATTGAGAATAAGGGGGGACTACAGAAACACAGACAGTCCTACACATATTGCTGTACGTGGGTTCATATTCATGATACCTCACCTTCTGACCTGCCTCCACCACTAACAGCACTAATTATGTGGCTCTTTACTGACCACAGCTTCATGATGATAAACTGTTTTTATTAATAGGGTCAGCGTTATATGGCTAAAAATGTATTAGTGTATAAGTACAGTTAAACTTATGTTGGTATTAAAAATCCACTGTGCTGACCTGCCCTTTATATTTGTAAACCCAGCACAGAATGCTCCCTTGTGTATTATATTATACATTTATAATATATTTCAGAATTTCATAAACATATTAATGGAATAGAATGTACAGTAGTATGTATAATTTTATTTACATAGCTCCACTTGGGTACGTATCGCTCTACATTATAAAATACAGAGTATACAAACTGGGATAATAAGTGGCAAGTACTATACAGAATATACATTACATTATTGCATCTATCCTATCTATCTATCATCTATCCTCTATCTCTCTATCTATCTATATATCTTCTATCTATCATAATTAAGTGTGCCTTGACATACTAAGAAAGAGATTCCTGCCCCGAAGAGCTTACAATCTAAGTGGGAGGGACAAACATACAGATACAAGTGGGGGGAGGATAAAGTGCTCAGACAGCTAACAATCATTAATAGTACTGGTTTTCAGAAAGGTAGGATAACAGTCTAGATTAGAAAGTATTAATGGATGTCACCTGGCTAGCGAGAGAGAGAGGAGAGAGTTCCAAAGGTAGGAGATTTCCTTTGCGAGGAACGGAGGGCACAGCTGGAAAATAGGGAACCAGAGAGAAGATAAGTAGGGAGATGCAGTAGAGTGAAGGGATTTAAAGGTTAAAAGCAGGGTATTGAATATGATTTTTTGTTTGAGGAAGCCACCCTATGGACTGAAGTATCGGGTTGCGGGTTCTCTATTGGAGGAGAGCGAGATGATCCAAGCTGCCGAGTTTAAGATAGAATGGAGAAGAGAGAGATGACAGGCTGGGAGACCAAGTAGCAGAATGGAGGGTGGTCAAGATCGGAGATTATAAGTCGAGAATGGTGGACTAGGTCCTAGTTCGCTCAGAAAGTGAACTATTCCATTTTTGCATTAATTGAAGAACAGGAGGTAAAGGAGCTATGTCTTACATCACGTTCTTCAATTAATGTAACAGGAGCCACTCAAAACCAGGTACGGTTTTAAACCATGACTCATCACTATTCCCCAGGGGAAAAGGGTAACAGGACGTACAGTAGATGTCAGCTGCTTTAGGGCTAGGCCACACTAGCGCGTTTGCGCACGCGTTTCGCGCTCGCGATTGCGCACGCGATTTTTGCTAAAATGGAAATCGGGGAACGCAAAAATTCCCGCGATTTCCGATGCACATGCGATTGCGCGTCCGTTCGCTTTGGTAACGCATGGTTCACCATTTTTGGTGCGTTAACGCAGCGTTTCCATAACGCGAAATGGCAAAAAGATGAAGGAAGGCGATAGGCGATAACGCTCGCGATTTTGTGTGCGATTCCTGGCGTTGTAATGTGCCTCAGCCTTAAAGTAAAGAAGTAACATTCCATAGGTGATCTCACAATAGGTGTTTTTTTTAATTTCCCATAACTGGAAACTATAATCTTCCAACTATCACCGCACCATTTTTTGTTGATGTGACTCCTATTCTTTAGCTATCCAAACTGAAAAGTCTTATGGTGGCCAGTCGTATGATCGGGGGTATCGTGCCATCAAATTGGCCATCTACATTATATTTCAACTAGATATTGGAGGATCCATACAAGACCCGATCATAGACAGATGGTCATCAATCAAATGGTGGGAAATTCCTTTTCTTAGGCTGAGGCCACACACAACGCACCAAAGCCCGTTATTGCAATTTCGGTGCATTATTGGTGTTGTCTCGCGTTTGCGCATGCAATTTTTCTATTTTCAATGAGAAAACCGCATGCGATTGCGCAAAATAATGGCTGAACGGAAACAGATGCGCAGAGAGCGATTCCATGGTATTTAAAAACACGTGCGCAAACGCACGAAAGATGCTTTAGTGTGGTCTAGCCCTTAGTGCTGACTCCCAGTGACCACATATAATTTGGTAAAGAAGCCATTAGCTAAAGGAGACAGGGGGGATATTGAGCTTGAGTGGAACATTTACTGGAATCAAGACTTATGTGGTGTCCTTAACTCATATACAGTTGTTGAGAGGGTGAAAATGCCCTTTAATGGTGCAAGTTATGTATCAAGCACTAAAAGAATTTAAGAAAATGTTAGACTTTTTAATGCTGGCTGGTGATTAGGTCTGAAACACATGTAGGCCATCGCCCATAAATGGTATGGGGATCGGTCAGCCATGCCGCCATACATGGGCCGACGGTATAGGCTCTCTTTAAAGTAAAGGGAGCTGATGCTGACAGAAGTAATATTCCACCTTCTCCCGACGTCTATGCTGACGGACATTTGTCGCCATTACGGTCAGTCGGATTCAGCCCATACCCACTGCCGATTAGTAGTAAATCCCACGGTCCACAACGGAATTTACCTAATATTGCTAATGTGTATGGCCACCTTAAGTAGGTATAGCATTTCTTAAAGGGCTACCATGAAAATTTCCCAGAAGTCTCCATTCCTTATTTGCACATGAGTAAGGGGAGCTCTAATGCCTTATACTCTCCCAATATTATTTCATTTCTCAGTGATGACAGTAATAATGATTATAATTTTTTTGCCAGCTTTATATTTTCTAGATTTACTAGGATTATCAAAGGTTGATTGGACCAAAATATCAGCAAAAGTTTTACTGGGTCGAAAATTTGATTGATCCTTAAATTTAGGCCCATCCTTCAATAGGACTCACGAATGGTGTGCAGGAATGGTAAAGGTAAGGTTTACACTACCAATTGGCTTATCAGCAGTCTTACGGTTGGGAATCTGGGGTCAAAATTGATCCTTGTGTCCAAAGCCTTACACTTTACAGTCTCCACCCTCCTACCTGTATCATTACCATAATAATTGTGTACAGCAAGGCAGGATTGACCATTAGGCACAATAGGCACACACCTAAGGGTCTCTCTTCCCATACTGTAATCAAGTAAAAATGGACGTGGCTTGGGTGTGCAGTCTGCACTGAGAGGTGGGGTTAAGACTGCCAGGCCTCGTGCCTATAGGTCCTAATGTAAGTAGATGTAATACGTACGTCTCTGCATTCAGGCTTTGGCATAAAGAGGGCCCAGGTCAAAAGTCTTTCGGAACTGATCCTAATATATGGCAATATGGAGCTATGGCTTGTTTCAAACAGAAAAACAACTTGCATTGTATTATTCATATGACTAAGGAAAAAAAGATGGTCTCCCAATGTTTATTCCGTCCAATGTTGAATTGCCATGAAACATTCTCAGGGTTATTTAATAAAAGTTCCTAGTGTTAAAAATGGTGCTAATTTGCTCCAACCAATCAGATGTTATCTTTCAAATCTGATTGGTTGGGGCAAAATTAGCACCATTTAAACAAGAAGAACTTTTATTGGATCTCCCTGTCTCCTGGCTGGCTCTTGACCATGTTCCTAATGGATAAGGGTTAATATGATAAAACACAAAGATAATATGTTAGTACAAAGCCAAACAACCATTATAAAGGATATATGAAATGAATGGAGGTCCGAGTGCAGGGTTACATTCAGGGGTGTGTTAGGACCATCTATGTCATTTCAGGTTCCAAAAAAAACTGCCACTTTCTGTAGATTTCCCAGGCCTGACAATAAAGAATAAACCTTTCATTTGTTGCTGGTCTATGAAAGGTTCATTTGTAGATCAATTCCCTGCGCTGATCTTCCCAGCATGCTCAGCAACAAGTCCCTAATTGCAGACTGGCTTCTGGAATCTGGAATTTGGAGGCTTATTGGACCCTCCTGCGCTTTATGGAATAGATGATATTGAATTATTGGGTAGATTTATTTACAATTTTCTACCCATTGGGCAAATTCCTCTCTGCCTTGAAAACTGTTTCTGATTAAAGGGAAGTGTCAGACAGAGAGCCATGTGGACTTGTGTCTCCATCCAGCATTCATATCTATCAAGCACATGTCGTTATGCTTGGATGGTAACTGGATTATCCCAGCTGTATCATTTATCAGAGATCTGCTAGCAGCAGCTAACTGTGCCAATAACATGTGACAAAACGAGCGGCTTATCTTTTACCTTTGCACGAAGTAAACCACTGAATGGATTTTATGCTTGACACATATGGACTGCTGAGCACATCACAGTAACGTCTTTTTGGGCTGCACATTTTTTGAGGGTTTTCATAAGATTTGGAGCCAGAGAATACTGGATAAAGAAATGTTCCCTAAGGCCAGAGACACATTGGATTTCCAATTAAATAGTTTACACAGGGTGTCTTAGAGGAATCTCGGGTTGAGGCAAATGAACCACTACTGGGTCTTCCATCCAAATAGGTCCACTGGGTAGACTGTCGAGGAGGCGATGCTCTGTTTACTACTGGGTAGACTGTCTAGGAGGCGATGTTCTTGTAACTACTGGGTAGACTGTCTAGGAGGCGATGTTCTGTTTACTTCTGGGTAGACCGTCTAGGAGGCGATGTTCTGTTAACTACTGGGTAGACTGTCTAGGAGGCAATGTTTGTTTACTACTGGATAGAATGTCTAGGGAGCGATGTTTGTTAACTACGGGTAGACTGTCTGGAGGCCATGTTCTGTTTACTACTGGATAGAATGTTCTAGGAGGCGATGTTCTGTTACTACTGGGTAGACTGTCTAGGAGGCAAGGTTCTGTTTACACTGGATAGAATGTCTAGGAGGCAATGTTCTGTTTACTACTGGGTAGACTTTCTAGGAGGCGATGCTCTGTTAACTAGTAAGGAGACTGTTAGGAGGCGATGTTCTTTACTACTGGGAAGACTGTCTAGGAGGCGATGTTCTGTTAATTACTGGGTAGACTGTCTAGGAGGCAAGGTTCTGTTTACACTGGATAGAATGTCTAGGAGGCAATGTTCTGTTTACTACTGAGTAGACTTTCTAGGAGGCGATGCTTGTTAACTAGTAAGTAGAATGTCTAGGAGGCGATGTTCTGTTTACTACTGGGAAGACTGTCTAGGAGGGGATGTTCTGTTTACTACTGGGTAGACTTTCTAGGAGGCGATGTTTTGTTCACTACTGGGTAGATTGTCTAGGAGGCAATGTTCTGTTTACTACTGGATAGATTGTCTAGGAGGCAAGTTCTATTACTACATGGGTAGATTGTCTAGGAGGCGATGTTCTGTTTACTACTGGGTAGATTGTCTAGGAGGCGATGTTCTGTTTACTACTGGGTAGACTTTCTAGGAGGCGATGCTCTGTTAACTAGTAAGTAGACTGTCTAGGAGGCGATGTTCTGTTACTACTGGGAGACTGTTAGGAGGCGATGTTCTGTAATTACGGGTAGACTGTCTAGGAGCAGGTTCTGTTTTTACACTGGATATAGAAGTCTGGAGGCAATGTTCTGTTTACTACTGAGTAGACTTTCTAGGAGGCGATGTTCTGTTTACTACTGGGTAGACTATCTATGAGGCAATGTTCTGTTTACTACTGGGTAGATTGTCTAGGAGGCGATGTTCTGTTTACTACTGGGTAGACTATCTAGGAGGCGATGTTCTGTTAAATACTGGGTAGACTGTCTAGGAGGCGATGTTCTGTTCACTACTGGGTAGACTATCTAGGAGGCGATGTTCTGTTCACTACTGGGTAGACTATCTAGGAGGCGATGTTCTGTTAAATACTGGGTAGACTGTCTAGGAGGGAATATTCTGTTTACTACTTGGTAGACTGTCTATGAAACAATGTTTGCTCTTGAGAATTAATACAAAAAGAATAACTAGAATAACAAGTACTGGTAGCTCTTTCCTGCACTATAGCTATAAGCAAGCCTCCAATCTGTGGGATGTAGAAACATCTTTTTAGAGTCATTATGTCTGTAAGATTCCAGGAGATTCCCAAAGATCCATAGACCACAAAGTAAAGTAATTATAGTATTGCTTTGATTAACAGGATACTGTATGTTCTCTGCTGATGCTAAGCAGATGTAGAAGATTTATGGTGGTGATGTTTAAATTAATAAACAGGGTACCATAGTGGTACATTCATTGTGCTTCTACCAGATGCATTAAATAAAAACATTCCACTTGTTCCCTTGTGGTTTTCTTTATACATGTGGTACAGTCACTGGAACACATTTATTTGTCTTTAGAAATTACCACTACTTTTTTTTAGCTCTATTGCAGATTACTATTTTCCACAATATACATACACATATACATGGCAGTATGTTGTAGAAGGTTTCTAATGGTACTCATATTGGACATTACACACATAACTGAATAATGCTGTGCTGTGTGGCTAGCTGAGATGGAATAATTTTGGATACAATCAGGGCTATATACCAAGAGTCGCTATCGCTCTCTATTGCCCCCTTTAGGCAATGCACTGAGCTGATAGTGTCTCTCAGTGCATTGCGAATGGAGTTTGCCTTTTGCAAATTCTTCTTGGCTGAGTAGATATACAGGTTTCCTTCATTCCAATCTCATCCGAATCTCAACAGAATCTTTCTGTCTGATGAAGGTTCCAGCACCGAAACGTCACGTATGAGCACTGATATGTGCTGATATATGCTAATAACACTTTGAATCAAGACTGGTGTGGCCTGATGTAAGCTTTATTCCTGAACAAGTTGTCACCATTTTATTTTTGGAACTCCTTTGTTACTCTTCATCTCCATAAGTGCAAGATCGTACATTGGGACCAATGTAACAATGGAACTATTTTATATAGTCTGCCTGAAATCCTGTTGACTGCCTTTCTATAAGGGTGATATGGAACGTTTTGTGCATCTAATAGTAGTAAGTTAGCTTACCTGGACTTGTTTTAGTAATTGAAGACATGGTGAAGCCACTTGAATGTGCAGATAAATGTCTTCAATTACTAAATTGCCCAGATGACTGATAACTTGGTTCCTTAAATAAACAAAGTTCTTATTTTAAAACTATTACGTGATTGCTCAGGTTCTCTTTGTCTAATATTACAGAAACCATTTACTGCGGTAAATATACTATTACAGGGTAAATCAGGAAGGGACAGATATCGGTTCCATATAAGGAAATAAATACAAAATCAGCCAATCACAACCAATCTAAAAATATTACAAACATAATCAAGCTAAATGGTGGGATTTTTATACCTTTATTACTGAATGAATAAAGTATTTTTAAAGGATAACTATCCTTGTGTATAAACTATCCTTGTGTATAAAGTTTTCTAAAAAAATAATATAAAATACTTGGGACAGGGATATAGGACTGGTTATTCCTACCTCCCAATATTGTTTCTGTGAGGAGCACCAGCCTGAAGAAAACTGATTCTGCCAGTCTTCCTCCTGGCTTCAGCACTATCTTTAATACAGGAATAGTCAAGGACTAACCTGGCAAAGGAAAACTGTTAGTGCTGTAGTACCTTAATGAAATGATATTGTGAGGTGGGAATAATCAATCCGACCTTCCTTCTCCAGGTACTTTCCATTTTTAATAAGTTACATTTTAGTGTATAGTTATCCTTTAAGTATTATAGAATACGTCCTATTATCATGAAGGAGTCGAAACCTAATTAATTAAAGGACATGTCCACCCTTAAAACAAACCCTGCCCCTAATTCCAGCCAATATATATTCATTGTTAGATGTATTACTAACAAGATATTTAAAGATAATTATTATTCCAGGCAGAGGAAGCTGGCTCCTCCCTCCATACAGTTAATCAAGACTGTAACAACTGACATCACAACCAATGACTGAATATTGTTCCCTGCTGCCTCCTCTGCACGTGCTTAAGCTTATTAAAAGCTCATTGAGTAGGAGGTGGAGGTGACAACCTTTGTCAGAAAGGAAAAGACTAGAATAACTGTGGATACATAATGGAGTATGCATACAATATGATGTAAATACTTTATTTCTATTTCACAACAGGATAAATCATCATTATGATCCTGCTGAAATTAAAAAAAATTACACTATTAGTAAAAAGTGGTTAAAGGACAACTATAGTGTCTAAGCTCTCCCCCACCTCATCTGGGGTTTGTGAAAAGGAATGGTTCCCCTTTAAATCTGAAACAAGTTTTACTTTAAACTCATCATTTGAATAAACAGTATAATAGCGAATTAGCCTTGAACTCATGCACACATAAGGAAATGATATAACTGTTCCATATGGTTAAATACACACAACACCCAATTAATGGCGCATAAAAGCATTTAATATACATGAATTCATATTAGGATAACAGTGCCTGACATGTATAGAGAATTATGGGACTTGTAAGGACAGAGACAGTAATGTGCAGGTTGTAATTAGCTTATAATGATGATCTTGTCACACTGAATGTGACGTCATATGGGAAAAATTAATTCTGTACTAAGCCATTTTTTTTTTGAATGACTTCCCTACGCGTCCATACGACACTGGGCTTATTCTAATCAAGCGCTGCATTCATTATACACAATTCATTCATAAATAAGAATAAAAAATGCCTGCCGTACTTCTAAGCATCTACAACACATGCACTGTTACAGCGACAACAAGGAAAAGGCATTTTGTTTCAATCACAGCCTTTGCATATTTGTGGTTAATAAGCCACGTTTTCTTAAAGACTAAGAAATCCTAAGTAGGAAGCAGCAGCTACAATGCACTACAATGCGTTGAACTGTTCCTTTTTGTGTCAGCGGAGACAAAGTTGAAATAAAAAGCCAGAAAGGCTGCTGCACTGTCTTTCCTTTCAAGAACATTACAAAGAATATTTGTCTTTATCTTTTTACACACTGGAGAGGCATTGACTGGTGTAAAGGACAATTTGCTGCTTTATACTGGAGAGAAAGACGTTCCATTTTACAAAAGTGTCACTTCCCCTACAGCATCAAAATTGCAAAGTAAACATTCAATAAAACGCAATTCTTTTTTTTTTTTGTGAACTTTTGGCCGAATTGTGTTGGCGATAGACACAAACAGGGCTATGTACCGAGACCCAATATCGCAAAGATGGTCTAAAGGTAACGGGCGTTGCTTGTATTCAATAAAGCGTTTGCCATCAATATCACATAAGTGTTTGCGCTAGAAAGTCACGTTAACAGCTTAACATTTGTATTCATACTTAGAGTTGTGTGAGTTTTGATACATTGCGTTATAATGAATCGCCAACACTTCTCACACCATTTCTTGCAGAATTAAAAGCCATAAAACGGAAATGTGGATAGAATTTATTTTGCCTAATGTATTGTAAATGTGATTAAAAAAATATTTTGCAAATATTTATAAATATATATATTGTTCCAGACCTAGGAGTGCTCTGTACCTTATGGACTTTGGGGAGACACTTTGGCATTTTAGTGGCGATATAGCAAGTTTTTGTGTCAATTTTTTTATTGCGTTGAAATACCGCCTTTTCAAAAATTATATTGCTCACAAATACTAGGTACAGGGCGGCCTATGAAGGTGTGTTGGGTTTTCATGGTGACATGATGGTATCATTTAATTCATTATTAAGTATTTCAAAATGAGCACCTCCCTACTTTTTCAGTTTAAGTGAAGAACGGGTGGAAAGGGAGCTATGCCCTTGTTATTAAAGGGACACTATATTTGTGCAGTAACTGACAGCTTCTATCAATTAACATATATGGTCAGCTTATGAGTGTCAGGGGCACTGACTGTAGGAGGAGCCAGAAAGTAATCATGCATATAGGGATCAATGTATTATCGGGTTAGCGTGGGTTTTGCAATAATTGTGCGCTCGCTGCGCCATTTCCAAAGTTTTGGGAAAATAACATGGCTTAGCCAATGTAGTAATGGCTTTGTTAAGTAACAAGTGCAACAATTTTGCACTAATCGTAACGCCATTGCTACAGTGGCATACTGGGCCGATGTAATACTAAAAAAGTTTAATCGCATCTGATCGGGATCCCATGATGCAATAAGTCTCGCTAGAGACTTTAAAGTATTGCTGGAACCCTGTCAGGTAAGACGTAACTTTTTTTAGTATTACATCGGCCCAATAGTGTATCTTTAAAACATGGGATATGCTGGTTGCAGATTTCTCTTTCCATATGTTTTTGTGGATTGATTCATTTACAGCTTTTCTTTAGCAGGTAGCAGTACAGTAGAAATAAGCAGGTGTAATATACCATCTATTTAGTTATACCCATTACAAACTGAAATATTTGTAGCTTACATAAGTTTTAACACCACTAGAGAATTTCCTACATATATTCTCGTCGCTGAAATTTGAATGCTGTAAATGACTTGCATGCCATTCTAATTCTACTGCATGATTTAATGTAACCCGTACTGATTCGAGTATTAGCTAACCAATCTAACCGCAGAGAATGTGGCTTAATATTAAGGAACTTTACTGAGCAGACAGATCTCTGCTGCCCTCATGTGAGGAATATTAAAACATTTTATCAGGAGAGCTTCATGATACTTAGCACAGTACAGCTCAGTTAATGAAGAAATGTCTGATTCTACGGTCTGCTGTTTTTAAACTTATGCTAATAATCGGCGGGCCCTCTTAGTCCATGGGCCCCGCCATCTGGGGGGCTGTATTTATGCCACTGCAGCTATGTCTATTTACTGCCCAAAAGTATCTGTCAACCTTACACAAACCTGTGGTCTCCATACAAGTGTCCTTTATTAAAATGACTCCAGAATCATAATTCTGGCTGCAAAAGCTATAGCAGTATAAAGTGTGGTTTTTCTTGCTAGTACTGTGAGCTGTGACATCACCACATCTCTGCCATCTAGTCGCAGCTGGGACAGAGCATCATCAGCTGTATCATAAGCCCCCAAACTTTCAAACATTTTTAAAGCTGGCCATAAGCCTGAAAAATGTTTTTTCCTCTCCTTTAGGTGTTCATAGTTGTAAGAAAGGACAGAAAATGGTTGATGGTATAATTGGCTTCACAAAAAAAATTGGGGGGTTGGGGGCTTCTTACGCAGCACATCATGTGCTTGTCACAGACTAAGACAGGCAGGACAGACAAGGAAATGTAACTTTACAAGCCTATAACTTCGTTTTTAATTAAAGGGCACTTGCGTGGAGACCACAATTAACCTTTAAAGGTTGGGACGCTAATTGTAATGTGTATTTTTTAGTTAGTTGCACAACATCCTTGAGATTTCTTCTTGAAACTTTGGTGTTTTTAGTCTGGTTTATATAACATTTTTCTTTAATATGGTCAAACATGTAATTTCTAAGATCTTATTCAACTATATTCTAAATACGTTATATAGTGGGAGATGTGATAAAAGCTGGTAACAGTTAACCCATGCTACCAGATGTAAAATCAGTTTAGCATGGGTTTGTCTCTTACTTTGCTGGGCCTGTGCTGCATTAAGCTGGCACCTGATGCCAAAAGCAAATTGTTGAGTATCCGCGCTAATTTGTAGCATGAAAACGAAAGACTTTCCAAATGAGCCGTTAGACCAGCGCCCCTGTTATTCTGGGTTCCCATCATGCAATAAATCTCACTACGATGTACAGGGAGGTAAGAGGAGCGCCATGGTATTACATCTATCTATCTATCTATCTATCTACTTATCTATCTATTATCTATCTATCTATCTATCAACATATCTATCTATCTATCTATCTATCTCTCAGCCTATCTATCTATCTATCTATCTATCTATCTATCTATCTATCTATCTATCTATCTATATATCGATCTCTCAGCCTTATCTATCTAATATCTATCTATCTCATCTATTCTATCTATCTATCATCCATCTATCTACTATCTATCTATCTATCTATTAAATCTATCTTATCTATCTATCTATATCTATCTATCTATCTATCTATCTATCTATCTATCTATCTATCTATCTCTCAGCCATCTATCTAATCTATCTATCTCATCATCTATCTATCTATCTCTATCTATCTATCTATCTATCTATCCAATCTATCTATTCTATCTAATCTATCTATCTATCTATCTATCTATCTCTCAGAATATCTATCTAATCTATCTACTATCTCTATCTATCTACTTATCATCCATTCTATCTACTTATCTATATCTATCTATTATCTTATCTATCCTATCGAGCGTATTATTATGATTCTATCTATCTATCTATCTATCTATCTATCTCTCAGCCTATCTATCTAATCCATCTATCGATCTATCTATTATCTATGTCTATTGATCTATTATCTATCGATTTATCTATTATCTATAGATCTATCTATCTATCTATCTATCTATCTATCTATCTATCTATCTACCAACCTACCTACCTAACCATCCATACATCCATCTCTCTCATATAAACATCCAACCTTTGTATCTTACACAAGAACCACATAATTATGAAATTAATGAATTACTACCATTGAGGTACACTATTAAAGTGCATGTCCACCCCTTTTTACAACATGTTTCTGTAGTGTAGGGCTCCCTCCCCCAACCCCAAACGCCATAGTAGTTTGACACAAAACACCCCCGATCTGTACTTACATCACCTCATTCCCCCGTCGATGTGTCATGGCCCTCTGCTTGCATGAAACTGCAAGCAGGGGGCAGGACCGGCAGCCGCGTCCGTGATTGGCTGAGAGGCAGCCAATCACGGACGTGGCGTCCGGCTGTGCAAATTCTGCCAGTCTTTCCTAACCTGTTCTTTTTCCCTTTAAAGTGTTTAAAGGCAAAAGCACAATTTATATGTATCCCAGAATTTCTATATTCAATGCTGCATATAAGCATCAGAACTCCCAGTTCATAGTCATGGGGTAATGAACTTTCAGAACCATAAGATCTATACCATATGCTCAGATAATCACCCATATTAAAGCCAGAATCCAACCACGACAGTCTGTCCAAGCAGAATGTGTCCTTATTTAGCACTTGGGCCGAGCAGTCAGTGAAACCTACAGTAGGTCATTTGGTTCACATGTCTACCTCTTGTCTGTCATTCACATGTGTTCTTGAATTACTGTCTGCAGCAGGCAATACATTGGCATTGACATTGTGTGAAATGACCATTTTATAGGCAGTATTTGCTACTTAATCGAGATCCGCACATTAATCTGCTTTGGGGCCATGTCTGGACTTTAATTCCCAGTTAGGTATTCCTGTCATGTGAATAGCAGACGAGATACGTTGTGCCCAGGCCGACTGCCACAGGATCAGACCTTTAAGGTACAAGCCTCGCTTTCTATTTTTATAATCATTAGCCCGGCCAGTTTATGGTAATGACTAATTACAATTTGACATTATAATTCGATATTAACGCATCAGAGGTGTGACCGTATTATTAGGGAGCTTTAACAAACCTCTGTGATCATGTATGTTCCGGCTGGTAGACCTTTCTCTATGGTGATACAGAAATATACCAGCATATGGATATAGGTGTTTATAATCACACTCCGTCCAGAAAACCCTAAAGTAGGAGATTTTTATATTTCCAACGATCATGCAACGTTTGATTCAATACAGTAAAACTTTAACTATTTACTCAGTTTTAAAGGTGGCCATACACTTGTGATTTCCATCGCAATGTGCCCACAGATCACATTGGTATCTGTCGGCACACATGGCACAAACTGATCCCCATACGCGGTATGGGGATCGGTCAGTCGTGCGGCCATACACGTTACGATTTTATCGTCTCCCTTTACTAAAAAACCCATACACTGGAACGATAATGGGTAAATCCTGACGTGGAACGAGGGGATTTACCCATTATTGTTCATATGTATGGCCAACTATCTAGGTGCACACAGCCAGATCTTTCAACCAGTTGGCTGGGCAGAAATACTGTTGGTTGGGGCGAAAGTAGCCATACGAGACATGATCATCATTGGTTTTCTTTGTCAGTTACGGCTGAAATATTGGCCCAAAGAATATTCTCATGTGCTCAGGTGGGGGGGGGGGTCTCTTTTTACATTGGGGGAGATGTAGTAAATTTCCCTAAAACCACAGTGAGGTGTTAGTGAGGGTTTTACACTCATATTGCTTTGCCTGCACCAATTATTACCAAGTATTTAAAGATTGCAACTTACCACACTAATTATCACTTTTTTAAAAAAGGGGGTGGGGCTTGCCGTGGTGTAACTTGCAATCACTGGGCCCCGCTGAAAAACTATGATAGGGCCCCTATCCGTGCTTCATCTACAGTAGTTTTCTGGGAGGAGGCTATATCTGTCATAGGAAAAATAAGAAGATAGGGCCCCCTTGGCTCTCGGTTTCCCCTGCGGTTGCTCCCCCTGCTTCCCTGGTAGTTCCGCCCCTGGGGGCTTGTAATTATTCTACTGTCAAGCTATTTATTAAAATGGTTAAGTCTACCTTTATTGTTTGTGTAGCAGTCACTACTGTGTTTTCACATAATTCCTCTGTGTATACCCCTAAAAGCTTGAGAACCACTGCCCTAGAGTTTTGCATGTTTATATGGAGTATTTAGTGTAACAGTCAAAAGGTTCCGAAGTATAATAATGCTGTTACTCTGTGGGGAACCAATAAGATGCTTCTTCAAAAGTGTAGACCAGTAAAATGCTAACATCTTAATGGCAGATTACTAGCACAGGACTATAAAAGGACAAATTAAAGGCATCCAATGTGGTTGAGTGATGTTTTATCATAATATTATCACCTTTTATAAACACCAGTTAGAGACTTTCCAGTAAATTTTACCCACTGATAACTCTAGCTACATTGTCAGATATCTTGTGTTTTTATACGTCTGTGAATAAGCAGATTATATTTTAGTTCCCCGCTCCATTATTAAAAAGCAATGCATATTCTACTCTCACTGCCCCAAGTGTTTATAAAGATACAATCTCAATAACAATGGCTTGTGCAACAAATGTTCTGCCTTGTGCGGTTCAGTTTCCTTGTTTAATCCAGAGCCGCTCTTGCCAAATATCTGAAATCATTGTTGGAAGGCTGGCATACGTTTCTGCTTAAGTTACACGGCTCTGTCCTGTTTATGTCAGACAGACTGTACTCTGTCCTAGCCAAGGGACTGCACACTTCAGACCAAACATATTTATGATAATTATTAATTGAGATCTGGTTCTCCTATAAATAGTTTGGAGTCCTACTGGTATCCACCATAGATAACTCTCATTTATCAGTCTTTATTGTTACTACTCTATACCAATCCCAGGATTAATTGTGCCATTCACGCAATGGAAAAGGTCTTCAACTGTAGACCACATGCTGTGTACTGAGAGTAGTAAATATTTGTTGCATCCTGTTATTATCATGTTTAACAGCTAGACACAGATTATTGTAATGCTATCGAAGCAAGGTTTCGTTTTCCTGCATGTATAAGCTGTATGAACCGTATTGTGTAATTACAGTAGTGGCAACATATAAAGTCCAGGTGGCTCTGGAGACATACTGGTCATGGAACGCCAAGGTAACTTCTCTCATCCAATCAAAGCAGTGCATTAAGCTTGTGAAGGTTCTCATTCATCCAGGTCATGGTATATCTGTTATATTCAATTAGATCAACTGGACTTGAAGTTTAGGTCTTGAAGACATTTTGCTAAACTTCAAGTTACTAATCTAACTGAATACAACAGATATACCATGCCCTACAACATTAAAATTATCAAAAGGGGTGGACATGCCCTTTAATTGGTAAGCGAGAAAGAAAAATATAACTAGAAATATCTAGTGAGTGTGGTTTCAAGGGTCCTGCAAGGATAAAAAGGTGGCGAAACACTGGAACACACAGAGTGGATGGGCGCTGCTGCAGGGTGACCCAACAAATCACACGATAGTACTAGAATGCTATGCAATCCTCTGCCTTTGTCTGGTCCAGGTTCCATCCTTTGCTTGGTAGACATTCAACCACCGAGAACTCATACTTCCTGCAAAGCATGTGTTCTTATTGGTTAGCTTTGCCACCTAGTAAGAAAGTGAGACCCTGGTTTTGATTTTATAGCAGACCTTTCCTTCAGATTCAGAAAAAATACTAATAAGCTTTAGGTATGCTTGTGAAGGTTCTCATTCATCCAGGTCATGGTATATCTGTTGTATTCAATTAGATCAACTGGACTTGAAATGTAGTTCTTGAAGACGTTTCGCTAGTCATCCGACTTGGCTTTATCAATCAGAATGACTTGTGGCAATTATGTATCCTGGAAAATCCCAATTAGCGTATCACAGCCAGGTGTTAAGGGTGTGATTAGATAGTGGCTAAGAGGTGTTATAGGAACGCCCAGAGTAAGGTGTTAAATTGCCACAAGTCATTCTGAATTGAGAAAGCCAGTCGGATGACTAGCGAAACGTCTTCAAGAACTACATTTCAAGTCCAGTTGATCTAATTGAATACAACAGATATAAGCTTTAGGTAGCATTCCTGGGTACAACAGACAGGAGAAGAGTTGTTTAACCATTTAGTTTCTCATCAATTCTCAGTGTCTAATAGTTACATCCTACAACCACTATTACCCCTTCCATTCCAACATTTAAATCCCTTCGCTCTGCTGCTATATCTTCGTGTCCCCATATGTCCCTGCCCGTACCCCCCGCTTATCACAGAACCATCTGTTATATAGAGATACATACCCTGCACTGTTTTCACTTACTAGCATATGGGGGTTTGTGCCAGTATTTGTTTGGGTTTTCATGTTTTTTAAATGATTTTAAAGTTGTTTGTGCCCATGGATAGTTGAAATAAAGGGTTTTCATATTGATTTTTTTGAGTGCCGCAGGTTTTTTATTCTTTTTGCTGGTTATATATATTTTGGTTTATTACCTGTGAGCACCTGTACTATTATTACTGTTTGGATTAGTGCCCAAACATTGTTCTAAATTGTAAGCTCTATGGGGCAGGGACCTCTTTCCTCATGTTACATGTTTTAAGCACTTGTATATTTCATGATGCACATACTTATTTATATATTTATGTATTCATTTACTGTCCCCCTTGTATGACTTTTTGTATTCTATATTGTACAGCGCTGCGTCCCCTAGTGGCACTACATAAATAACCTGGGGCGTAGCTATCAGGGGTGCAGGGGATACGACCACACCAGGGCCCTTGGCCAGGAAAGGGCCCCATTTTGTGCTAAGGTTCTAAAACTACCAGTCTGTGTGCCAACTGTTTTACCAGTGGTCTGCATAGAAAGCATTTGTACCATTGTCTGTGTGCCAAGCATTTAACCAGTGCCTGGCTGTGTGCAGTGCCAGTTTCCCAACCAGTTTATCAGTGTCTGCATGCCAAGCATTTAACCAGTCTTTTACCAGTGGTTATATACAAAGCATTTTACCACTCTCTGTGTGCCAAGCATTTAACCAGTCATTTACCAGTGGTTATATACAAAGCATTTTACCACTCTCTGTGTGCCAAGCATTTTACTAGCGTCAGTTGGTTGGTTATTTTAGAAGGTTTGAGGATCTAAATAAGTTTAGACTGTTTAGACTATACTGTTTGAATCTGATTGAATAGTATTGCTAGGTGTGTGGGTAAAGGGTGTTTGTCTGTTTTAAAATGAGTGCCTTTAAAAAATGTTAAATGTTGGTTTGAGGTGCCGATTTCTGTTTGCGGCAATGTTGGGGGGCCTATGCCCAAATTTTGCATCAGGGCCCATAGGTCTGTAGCTACACCACTGTAAATAAACATATACATACATACATACATACATTCTCCTCGTATACTAGTGCACTAATTAAATGCAGTCTATACTCTGGTGACATCTGCTGGAGAACCATATGATGTGAAAAATTCATTGCTAATAAAGTCCATTTAAGGTGAAATTCCTGTGAATTGCATTATAATAATAAGGTGTGCACCAGGGCATTAATCACAAGAGCATATAAACTTCTTAACTGACATGAACAATAATGCACAATTACAAAGATGACAACATTTTTAAACTGCTTAATATTAGTAGTTGGGATGCTTATTACCCAGAATCCTCCACTTTAGGCTCTCCCAATCAACAACAACCTTCTATTTCAGAATATCTAATATGGACTCGACTCACCGAATAAAGTTGGTGGTCCAGGCTCTTCACAATATCTAATATGGACTCGATTCAAAGAATGAAGTTAGTGATCCAGGCTCTTCAGCCCCAGGCCTTATCGCACCAAGCAAATAGGGGAAATTGGGAAACACTCCTGGGTAACTCACACAAAAAATATTTATTGATAGCAGAACACCCCTGACACATTTCCTGCCCATATTGCACTTAATCATAGGATCCAAAACACACATTCTTAGACCTGGCACACACGGGTCAATATGTTGACCAAAAGACTACCTACCAGTCAATCATTCAATAAATACATACATGTTTACACATTTTAGGTAGAAATAAACCAGCACACAGGGAAGACCTTCTGAAATACCTCACTTTTGCGACCCTGGGGAAAAGGTGAGTGTTTTATTAGGGTTTTTCACATACCGTATATACTCAAATATAAGTCAAGATCAAGATTTTCAGGCTTTAAAATTAGCCTGAAAACCTAACCTTGGCTTATACTCGGGTCAAGTCCTAATTTAGATCCAAATGGGGCGGCGGCGACCACCCACCTCCGCCCCTTCCGAGCAGCCCCTCCCAACCCCATCCCCACTCGCGGCAAACATATGGAACAGGAGGCTAGGAGGGGCTGCTGGGAAGGGGCCGCGCACCCCCTCCCCAGCAGCCCCTCCAAGCTCCCTGCCACGCTGCGGCCTTTGCGGCACTTACAAGTGCCCATGCGGCTCTAACAAGAGCCCTTTGGGGCTTAGGGGTCCTGCAGCTCAAACCAGGACCCCCTTCCCCGTTCCTTGTAAGGACCCTTAGGGCACTGAGAAGTGGCTTTGCGGGGGTCCCGCAGCCCGAACCGGACCCCAGTGAGCGGCTCTTAAAAGAGCCCTTGGGTGGCGTCTTCTTTCTTCCAGCCCCGGCGACACCAGCTCCACTGAGGCCGCCGACCCCCGAGAGGTACCACTGCGGCCGCCAGGTCCCCCTGGTGGGCGCCGGCGACCTCAACGAGGCCGATGTTGCCGGCACCTTGATCTGTCACAAACGTCTCGGGCTGGCAACACCAACCCACTGAGGTCGCCATGCCAGGCAGGCACCTCGGCCGCCAGGGAGCACGCTGGCACCCGCGGCCCTCAGTGTAGCCAATGTGCCAGCTGCTTCTTTCTTCAGCCATCTACTTTTGCAGAAAACCCTAATCCATTTCTGATTGGTCAATTTTTTAATGCTTGGTTTCGGAAAATCTGATTGGTTAATGTAAGCATGTAAACCAAGCATTAAAAGATTGACCAATCAGAAACGGATTAGTTTTTCTGCAAACCTATATAAAGAGGTGCCATCGCAGTAGATCCTGAAGAAAGAAGATAGAGAGGGTGCCTCCACCCCTCCCAGCGGGCCCTTCCCTTCCTCTCTCCGCCAGCGGCGGGGCGGGGGCTTGGAGGGCTACTGGGGAGGGGGAGCGTGGCAGGTGGTCACGACTGCTGCAGCCCCTTCCCCGCGCCCCTCCTAGCCACCTGTTCCATATGTTTGCCGGCGAGTGGGGTTGGGGGTTAGGAGGGGCTGCTCGGAAGCGGCAGCGGTGGGTGGTCGATGGCGGGGTGGGGCTTATGCCCGTCCCTGAAGCGGAGGCGCCTCAGTGTAGCCAATGTTGCCAGCTGCTTCTTTCTTCAGCCATCTACTTTTGCAGAAAACCCTAATCCATTTCTGATTGGTCAATTTTTTAATGCTTGGTTTCGGAAAATCTGATTGGTTAATGTAAAGCATGTAAACCAAGCATTAAAAGATTGACCAATCAGAAACGGATTAGGGTTTTCTGCAAACCTATATAAAGAGGTGCCATCGCAGTAGATGCCTGAAGAAAGAAGATAGAGAGGGTGCCTCCACCCCTCCCAGCGGGCCCTTCCCTTCCTCTCTCCGCCAGCGGCGGGGCAGGGGGCTTGGAGGGGCTACTGGGGAGGGGGAGCGTGGCAGGTGGTCACGACTGCTGCAGCCCCTTCCCAGCAGCCCCTCCTAGCCACCTGTTCCATATGTTTGCCGCGAGTGGGGTTGGGGGTTAGGAGGGGCTGCTCGGAAGCGGCAGCGGTGGGTGGTCGATGGCGGGGTGGGGCTTATGCCCGTCCCTGAAGCGGAGGCGCCAGGAAGGGATTTTAAGTCCCTTCACGTCGATATTGTACTTAGCGCATTGCGCTAGGTGCAGTATCACCGGGAAGGGACTTAAAATTACTGTCGGACATCACGGCCGCGATACATATCGCGGCAATGGCCATTATAAATACGGTGATAACGCTATTTCCGCGGATGCGATGTGCGGCGGTAATTTTTGGGCGCTATTTTTAGCCCCTTTATAAATGTGCCCCTTTGTGTTGAAACTGAAAGGGCTGTTATACCCTAGAAATCCCCCCTCCCTAGTTAATAGTACCCAGGGTGAGGACATAAACTGTGGGGTCCCCACCCCTGGGTCTAACTTATTTTCTTTAAACAAGCCCTGCCAAGTCGACATCATGGGCTGCTAGCAGGGCTCCCCTGCCATAGGCCCGGACTATGGCATGGCTGATCAATGGAAAGACGCAATCTGCAACATGCGCATCTTCCCATTGGTTAAAAAATAAAGAAGCTTGTCCGGAGCCAGCTTTTAGAAGCCAGATTTGTAGGCTTTGTGCCCCGAATAAGATTAAGGTGAGAATGGTTCTATTAACAGGAGGGGGTAAGTTAGAGGGGGGTGATTATTCTTTAATATTAAATATTACAGAATTAGAAAAACAATTAAAAGAAACTAGTAAGGTATACTACAAAAACTAAAGCTTATATCTTATTCGTATGTAATAATACACATATATTATAATCTACCAAGTTTATGATCTTCAGTGAGTTAAGTCTGGTCCTGATGAAGCAATAAGTCAGAGCCCTGACTCCATCATCGTCCCGCTGCTCTATCTAGATTCTGTGCCACCTAAATGAGTCATTTCATTCAACATCATTGCTCATTACTATAATTAAATAAAAGCAAGGAGATATGCGGAATGTTAATCATTAATGTTACAATGTATCGCTCTCATTTAATCCGCCACATCCTGTTAATAACTCCGGTTTATAGCTGTCCCCATGTCATAAGTCCTTCCTGTGGTGTCCTAAGTGAAAATATGTAATTGGAGCCGTCCTGCCACTAGTCCATGTTTCTGTCTGCTGCAGTCACCTGCTTCACTGGCCTCACTGGACAACTATGTGCCGCCATGATACCAGACAGAATGTAAGGCCCGTGTTTGAGATTCATGCCAGTGCTCCGACCTTAGGTAATACCAAGTCTCGAAGCCAAACACATAAAGAAGGACATATAAAAGCATTGGGTTTCCTTTACAGCTGGCAGAACTTCAAGGAGTATCCCAATGAAGGGATCTTAGCAGCATACTTGTAAACTCCAGGGGCCGGGTGGGTTTTAAACAGCGGATTATTTATTAGCCGGCCCTCATCTCTGGAATGGTTGCCATAGTTGTGATGTTGAAAGTGAACATTGGGATCTTCGGGGCTGCTGGCACCGTGGGCTCTGTGGGCACCTGTTAATTGGTAGTGAAAAGCTCTGTTCTAACTCTCTGGAGTAAGGGGCAATTTAGCACTTGAAAAGCTGTTTAATATTACAAATGAGCAGAATAAAAAACATACAAGTGCACTATACCTATTACAAAGCACTGACTCACTGTGTTAAAGGGTCACTATACTCACTGAAACAACTTTACATTATCTGAAACTACAATTTGAGAGAAGTAAAATGATGGTACTCACATATTTATCTGTGCTTGCTTTGTTATTAAATTATTAATGTTTAGTGAGTGCTCCTAATTGCCCCACCCTTACTCACTGCCTCCTTGTAGTGTCTGCGACACTTATAAGTTCTGCACAGCCTCTACAAATGTACTCGCTCTCATTTAATCCGCCACTCCTTTGTAACTCCGGTTTATAGCTGTCCCCATGTCATAAGTCCTTCCTGTGGTGTCCTAAGTGAAAATATGTAATTGGAGCCGTCCTGCCACAGTCCATGTTTCGTCTGCTGCAGTCACCTGCTTCACTGGCCTCACTGACAACTATGTGCCGCCATGATACCAGACAGAATGTAAGGCCCTGTTTGAGATTCATGCCAGTGCTCCGACCTTAGGTAATACCAAGTCTCGAAGCCAACACATAAAGAAGGACATATAAAAGCATTGGGTTTCCTTTACAGCTGGCAGAACTTCAAGGAGTATCCCAATGAAGGATCTTGCAGCATACTTGTAAACTCCAGGGGCCGGGTGGGTTTTAAACAGCGGATTATTTATAGCCGCCCTCATCTCTGGAATGGTTGCCATAGTTGTGATGTTGAAAGTGAACATGGGGATCTTCGGGGCTGCTGGCACCGTGGGCTCTGTGGGCACCTGTAATTGGTAGTGAAAAGCTCTGTTCTAACTCTCTGGAGTAAGGGCAATTTAGCACTTGAAAAGCTGTTAATATTACAAATGAGCAGAATAAAAAACATACAAGTGCACTATACCTATTACAAAGCACTGACTCACTGTGTTAAAGGGTCACTATACTCACTGAAACAACTTTACATTATCTGAAACTACAATTTGAGAGAAGTAAAATGATGGTACTCACATTTTATCGTGCCCCAAACGCCATAGTAGTTTGACACAAAACACCCGATCTGTACTTACATCACTCATTCCCCGTCGATGTGTCATGGCCCTCTGCTTGCATGAAACTGCAAGCAGGGGGCAGGACCGGCACCGCGTCCGTGATTGGCTGAGAGGCAGCCAATCACGGACGTGGCGTCCGGCTGTGCAAATTCTGCCAGTCTTTCCTAACCTGTTCTTTTTCCCTTTAAGTGTTTAAAGGCAAAAGCACAATTTATAGTATCCCAGAATTTCTATATTCAATGCTGCTATAAGCATCAGAACTCCCAGTTCATAGTCATGGGGTAATGAACTTTAGAACATAAGATCTATACCCTATGCTCAGATAATCACCCATATTAAAGCCAGAATCCAACACGACAGTCGTCCAAGCAGAATGTGTCCTTATTTAGCACTTGGGCCGAGCAGTCAGTGAAACCTACAGAGGTCATTTGGTTCACATGTCTACCTCTTGTCTGTCATTCACTGTGTTCTTGAATTATGTCTGCAGCAGGCAATACATTGGCATTGACATTGTGGGAAATGACCATTTATAGGCAGTATTTGCTACTTAATCGAGATCCGCACATAATCTGCTTTGGGGCCAGTCTGGACTTTAATTCCCAGTTAGGTATTCCTGTCATGTGAATAGCAGACGAGATACGTTGTGCCCAGGCCGACTGCCACAGGATCAGACTTTAGGTACAAGCCTCGCTTCTATTTTTAATCATTAGCCCGGCCAGTTTATGGTAATGACTAATTACATTTGACATTATAATTCGATATTAACGCATCAGAGGTGTGACCGTATTATTAGGGAGCTTTAACAAAACCTCTGTGATCATGTATGTTCCGGTGGTAGACCTCTCTATGGTGATACAGAAATATACCAGCATATGGATATAGGGTTATAAATCACACTCCGTCCAGAAAACCCTAAAGTAGGAGATTTTTATATTTCCAACGATCATGCAACGTTTGATTCAATACAGTAAAACTAACTATTTACTCAGTTTTAAAGGTGGGCCATACACTTGTGATTTCCATCGCAATGTGCCCACAGATCACATTGGTATCTGTCGGCACACGTGGCACAAACTGATCCCCATACGCGGTATGGGGATCGGTCAGTGTGCGGCCATACACGTTACGATTTTTTTCGTCTCCCTTTACTAAAAAACCCATACACTGGAACGATAATGGGTAAATCCTGACGTGGAACGAGGGGGATTTACCTATTATTGTTCATAGTATGGCCAACTATCTAGGTGCACACAGCCAGATCTTTAACCAGTTGGCTGGGCAGAAATACTGTTGGTTGGGGCGAAAGTAGCCATACGAGACATGATCAATCATTGGTTCTTTGTCAGTTACGGCTGAAATATTGGCCCAAAGAATATTCTCATGTGCTCAGGTGGGGGGGGGGGTCTCTTTTTACAGTGGGGAGATGTAGTAAATTTCCCTAAAACCACAGTGAGGTGTTAGTGAGGGTTTTACACTCATATTGCTTTTGCCTGCCACCAATTTACCAAGTATTTAAAGATTGCAAATTACCACACTAATTATCACTTTTTAAAAAAGGGGGTGGGGCTTGCCGTGGTGTAACTTGCAATCACTGGGCCCGCTGAAAAACTATGATAGGGCCCCTATCCGTGCTTCATCTACAGTAGTTTTTCGGGAGGAGGCTAATCTGTCATAGGAAAAATAAGAAGATAGGGCCCCCTTGGCTCTCGGTTTCCCCTGGTTGCCCCCCTGCTTCCCTGGTGTTCCGCCCTGGGGGCTTTGTAATTATTCTACTGTCGATATTTATTAAAATGGTTAGTCTACCTTATTGTTGTGTAGCAGTCACTACTGTGTTTTACATAATTCTCTTGTGTATACCCCTAAAAGCTTGAGAACCACTGCCCTAGAGTTTTGCATGTTTATATGGAGTATTTAGTGTAACATTCCAAAGGTTCCGAAGTATAATAATGCTGTTACTCTGTGGGGAACCAATAAGATGCTTCTTCAAAAGTGGTAGACCAGTAAAATGCTAACATCTTAAGGCAGCAGATTACTAGCACAGGACTATAAAAGGACAAATTAAAGGATCCAATGTGGTTGAGTGATGTTTTATAATAATATTATCACCTTTTATAAACACCAGTTAGAGACTTTCCAGTATAATTTTACCCACTGATAACTCTAGCTACATTGTCAGATTATCTTGTGTTTTTATACGTCTGTGGATAAGCAGAAATATTTTAGTTCCCCGCTCCATTATTAAAAAGCAATGCATATTTCTACTCTCACTGCCCCAAGTGTTTAAAGATAACAATCTCAATAACAATGGCTTGTGCAACAAATGTTCTGCCTTGTGCGGTTCAGTTTCCTTGTTTAATCCAGAGCCGCTCTTGCCAAATATCTGAAACATGTTGGAAGGCTGGACATACGTTTCTGCTTAAGTTACACGGCTTGTCCTGTTTATGTCAGACAGACTGTACTCTGTCCTAGCCAAGGGACTGCACACTTAGACCAAAACATATTATGATAATTATTAATTGAGATCTGGTTCTCCTATAAATAGTTTGGAGTCCTACTGGTATCCACCATAGATAACTCTCATTTATCAGTCTTTATTGTTACTACTCTATACCATCCCAGGATTAATTGTGCCATTCACGCAATGGAAAAGTCTCAACTGTAGCACACATGCTGTGTACTGAGAGTAGTAAATATTTGTTGCATCTGATTATCAATGTTAACAGCTAGACACAGATTATTGTAATGCTATCGAAGCAAGGTTTCGTTTTCCTGCATGTATAAGCTGTATGAACCGTATTGTGTAATTACAGTAGTGGCAACATATAAAGTCCAGGTGGCTCTGGAGACATACTGGTCATGGAACGCCAAGGTAACTTCTCTCATCCTCAAAGCAGTGCATTATGCTTGTGAAGGTTCTCATTATCCAGGTCATGGTATATCTGTTATATTCAATTAGATCAACTGGATTGAAGTTTAGGTCTTGAAGACATTTTGTAAACTTCAAGTTATAACTACTAATAAACAATTAGACCCACTGTAAAAAAATTCCTACAAATTAAATTTCAAAAGGGTGGACAGCCTTTAATTTTAAGCGGAGAAGAAAAATATAACTAGAAATATCTAGTGAGTGTGGTTTCAAGGGTCCTGCAAGGATAAAAAAGGTGGCGAAACACTGGAACACACAGAGTGGATGGGCGCTGCTGCAGGGTGACACCACAAATCACACGATAGTACTAGAATGCTATGCAATCCTCTGCCTTTGTCTGGTCCAGGTTCCATCCTTTGCTTGGTAGACATTACACCACCGAGAACTCATTATTCCTGCAAAGCATTGTTCTTATTGGTCTTTGCCACCTAGTAAGAAAGTGAGACCTGGTTTTGATTTATAGCGACCTTTCCTTCAGATTCAGAAAAAATACTAATAAGCTTTAGGTATGCTTGTGAAGGTTCCATCATCATCCAGGTCATGGTATATCTGTTGTATTCAATTAGATCAACTGGACTTGAAATGGAGTTCTGAAGACGTTCGCTAGTCATCGACGGCTTTCTCAATTCAGAATGACTTGTGGCAATTTAACACCTACTCTGGGGTTCCTATAACACCTCTTAGCCACTATCTTATCACACCCTTAACACCTGGCTGTGATACGCTAATTGGGATTTTCCAGGATACATAATTGCCACAGATTCTTGTACAAGTCATTCTGAATTGAGAAAGCCAGTCGGATGACTAGCGAAACGTCTTCAAGAACTACATTTCAAGTCCAGTTGATCTAATTGAATACAACAGATATAAGCTTTAGGTAGCATTCCTGGGTACAACAGACAGGAGAAGAGTTGTTTAACCATTTGTTTCTCATCAATTCTCAGTGTCTAATAGTTACATCCTACAACCACTATTACCCTTCCATCCAACATTAAATCCCTTCGCTCTGCTGCTATATCTTCGTGTCCCCATATGTCCCTGCCCGTACCCCCCGCTTATCACAGAACCATCTGTTATATAGAGATACATACCCTGCACTGTTTTCACTTACTAGCATATGGGGGTTTGTGCCAGTATTGTTTGGGTTTCATGTTTTTTAAATGATTTTAAAGTTGTTTGTGCCATGGATAGTTGAAAAAAGGGTTTTCATATTGATTTTTTTGAGTGCCGCAGGTTTTTTATTCTTTTTGCTGGTTATATATATTTGGTTTGTTAACCTGTGAGCACTCGTACTATTTTACTGTTTGGATTAGTGCCCAAACATTGTTCTAAATTGTAAGCTCTATGGGGCAGGGACCTCTTTCCTCATGTACATGTTTTAGCACTTGTATATTTCATGATGCACATACTTTTATATATTTATGTATTCATTTACTGTCCCCCTTGTATGACTTTTTGTATTCTATATTGTACAGCGGCTGCGTCCCCTAGTGGCACTACATAAATAACCTGGGGCGTAGCTATCAGGGTGCAGGGGATACGACCACACCAGGCCCTTGGCAGGAAAGGGCCCCATTTTGTGCTAAGGTTCTAAAAATACCAGTCTGTGTGGCCAACTTTTACCAGTGGTTTGATAGAAAGCATTTGTACCATTGTCTGGTGCCAAGCATTTAACCAGTGCCTGGCTTGTGCAGTGCCAGTTTCCCAACCAGTTTATCAGTGTCTGCATGCCAAGCATTTAACCAGTCTTTTACCAGTGGTTATATACAAAGCATTTTACCACTCTCTGTGTGCCAAGCATTTAACCAGTCATTTACCAGTGGTTATATACAAAGCATTTACCACTCTCTGTGTGCCAAGCATTTTACTAGCGTCAGTTGGTTGGTATTTTAGAAGGTTTGGGATCTAAATAGTTTAGACTGTTTAGACTATACTGTTTGAATCTGATTGAATAGTATTGCTAGGTGTGTGGGTAAAGGGTGTTTGTCGTTTTAAAATGAGTGCCTTTAAAAAATGTTAAATGTTGGTTTGAGGTGCCGATTTTGTTTGCGGCAATGTTGGGGGCCTATGCCCAAATTTTGCATCAGGGCCCATGGTCTGTAGCTACACCACTGTAAATAAACATATACATACATACATACATACTTCTCCTCGTATACTAGTGCACTAATTAAATGCAGTCTTATACTCTGTGACAATCTGCTGGAGAACCATATGATGTGAAAAATTCATTGCTAATAAAGTCCATTTAAGGTGAAAATTCCTGTGAATTGCATTATAATAATAAGGTGTGCACCAGGGCATATCACAAGAGCATATAAACTTCTTAACTGACATGACAATAATGCACAATTACAAAGATGACAACATTTTTAACTGCTAATATTAGTAGTTGGTGCTTATTACCCAGAATCTCCACTTTAGGCTTCCCAATCAACAACAACCTTCTATTTCAGAATATCTAATATGGACTCGACTCACCGAATAAAGTTGGTGGTCCAGGCTCTTCACAATATCTAATATGGACTCGATTCAAAGAATGAAGTTAGTGATCCAGGCTCTTCAGCCCCAGGCCTTATCGCACCAAGCAAATAGGGGAAATTGGGAAACACTCCTGGGTAACTCACACAAAAAATATTTATTGATAGCAGAACACCCCTGACAATTCCTGCCATATTGCACTTAATCATAGGATCCAAAACACACATTCTTAGACCTGGCACACACGGGTCAATAGTGACCAAAAGACTACCTACCAGTCAATCATCAATAAATAAATACATGTTTACACATTTTAGGTAGAAATAAACCAGCACACAGGGAAGACCTTCTGAAAATACCTCACTTTTGCGACCCTGGGGAAAAGGTGAGTGTTTTTTTTAGGGTTTTTCACATACCGTATTACTCAAATATAAGTCAAGATCAAGATTTTCAGGCTTTAAAATTAGTGAAAACCTAACCTTGGCTTATACTGGGTCAAGTCCTAATTTAGATCCAAATGGGGCGGCGGCGACCACCCACCTCCGCCCCTTCCGAGCAGCCCCTCCCAACCCCATCCCACTCGCGGCAAAATATGGAACAGGGAGGCTAGGAGGGGCTGCTGGAAGGGGCCGCGCACCCCTCCCAGCAGCCCCTCCAAGATCCCTGCCACGCTGCGGCCTTTGCGGCACTTACAAGTGCCCTGCGGCTCTAACAAGAGCCCTTGGGGCTTAGGGGTCCTGCAGCTCAAACCAGGAACCCTTCCCCGGTCCTTGTAAGGACCCTTATGGCACTGAGAAGTGGCTTTGGCGGGGGTCCCGCAGCCCGAACCGGGACCCCCAGTGAGCGGCTCTTAAAAGAGCCCTTGGGTGGCGTCTTCTTTCTTCCAGCCCCGGCGACACCAGCTCCACTGAGGCCGCCGACCCCCGAGAGGTACCACTGCGGCCGCCAGGGGTCCCCCTGGTGGGGCGGCGGGCACCTCAACGAGGCCGATGTTGCCGGCACCTTGATCTGTCACAACGTCTTCGGGCTGGCAACACCAACCCCACTGAGGTCGCGATGCCAGGCAGGCTCACCGCGGCCGCCAGGGAGCACGCTGGCACCGCCGGCCTCAGTGTAGCCAATGTTGCCAGCTGCTTCTTTCTTCAGCCATCCTATTTGCAGAAAACCCTAACCATTTCTGATTGGTCAATTTTTTATGCTGGTTCGGAAAATCTGATTGGTTAATGTAAAGCATGTAAACCAAGCATTAAAAGATTGACCAATCAGAAACGGATTAGGGTTTTCTGCAAACCTATATAAAGAGGTGCCATCGCAGTAGATGCCTGAAGAAAGAAGATAGAGGGTGCCTCCACCCCTCCCAGCGGGCCCTTCCCTTCCTCTCTCCGCCAGCGGCGGGGCAGGGGCTTGGAGGGGCTAACTGGGGAGGGGGGGATGGCAGGTGGTACAGACTGCTGCAGCCCTTCCCAGCAGCCCCTCCTAGCCACCTGTTCCATATGTTTGCCGCGAGTGGGGTGGGGGTAGGAGGGGCTGCTCGGAAGCGGCAGCGGTGGGTGGTCGATGGGGGGTGGGGTTTGCCCGTCCTGAAGCGGAGGCGCCTCAGTGTAGCCAATGTTGCCAGCTGCTTCTTTCTTCAGCCATTCACTTTTGCAGAAAACCCTAATCCATTTCTGATTGGTCAATTTTTTAATGCTGGTTTCGGAAAATCTGATTGGTTAATGTAAAGCATGTAAACAAGCATTAAAAGATTGACCAATCAGAAACGGATTAGGGTTTTTCTGCAAACCTATTAAAGGGTGCCATCGCAGTAGATGCCTGAAGAAGAAGATAGAGAGGGTGCCTCCACCCCTCCCAGCGGGCCCTTCCTCCTCTCTCCGCAGCGGCGGGGAGGGGGGCTTGGAGGGCGACTGGGGGGGGGAGCGTGGCAGGTGGTCACGACTGCTGCAGCCCCTTCCCAGCAGCCCTCCTAGCCACCTGTTCCATATGTTTGCCGCGAGTGGGGTTGGGGGTTAGGAGGGGCTGTCGGAAGCGGCAGCGGGGGTGGTCGATGGCGGGGTGGGGCTTATGCCCGTCCTGAAGCGGAGGCGCCAGGAAGGGATTTTAAGTCCCTTCACGTCGATATTGTACTTAGCGCATTGCGCTAGGTGCAGTATCACGGGAAGGGACTTAAAATTACTGTCGGACATCACGGCCGCGATACATATCGCGGCAATGGCCATTATAATACGGTGATAACGCTATTTCGCGGATGCGATGTGCGGCGGTAATTTTTGGGCGCTATTTTTAGCCCCTTTATAAATGTGCCCTTTGTGTTGAAACTGAAAGGGCTGTTATACCCTAGAAATCCCCCCTCCTAGTTAATAGTACCCAGGGTGAGGACATAAACTGTGGGGTCCCACCCCTGGGTCTAACTTATTTTCTTTAAACAAGCCCGCCAAGTCGACATCATGGGCTGCTAGGGGCTCCCCTGCCATAGGGGCGGACTATGGCATGGCTGATCAATGGAAAGACGAATCTGCAACATGCGCATCTTCCATTGGTTAAAAAATAAAGAAGCTTGTCCGGAGCCAGCTTTTAGAAGCCAGATTTGTAGGCTTTGTGCCCCGAATAAGATTAAGGTGAGAATGGTTCTATTAACAGGAGGGGGTAAGTTAGAGGGGGGTGATTATTCTTTAATATTAAATATTACAGAATTAGAAAAACAATTAAAAGAAACTAGTAAGGTATACTACAAAAACTAAAGCTTATATCGTATTCGTATGTAATAATACACAATAATAATCTACCAAGTTTATGATCTTCAGTGAGTTAAGTCTGGTCCTGATGAAGCAATAAGTCAGAGCCTGACTCCATCATCGTCCCGCTGCTCTATCTAGATTCTGTGCCACCTAAATGAGTCATTTCATTCAACATCTTGCTCATTACTATAATTAAAATAAAGCAAGGAGTATGCGGAATGTTAATCATTAATGTTACAATGTATCGCTCTCATTTAATCCGCCACATCCTGTTAGTAACTCCGGTTTATAGCTGTCCCCATGTCATAAGTCCTTCCTGTGGTGTCCTAAGTGAAAATATGTAATTGGAGCGTCCTGCCATAGTCCATGTTTCTGTCTGCTGCAGTCACCTGCTTCACTGGCCTCACTGGACAACTATGTGCCGCCATGATACCAGACAGAATGTAAGGCCCGTGTTTGAGATTCATGCCAGTGCTCCGACCTTAGGTATACCAAGTCTCGAAGCCAAACACATAAAGAGGACATATAAAAGCATTGGGTTTCCTTTACAGCTGGCAGAACTTCAAGGAGTATCCCAATGAAGGGATCTTGCAGCATACTTGTAAACTCAGGGGCCGGGTGGGTTTTAAACAGCGGATTATTTATAGCCGGCCCTCATCTCTGGAATGGTTGCCATAGTTGTGATGTTGAAAGTGAACAATGGGGATCTTCGGGGCTGGGCACGTGGGCTCTGTGGGCACCTGTTAATTGGTAGTGAAAAGCTCTGTTCTAACTCTCTGGAGTAAGGGGCAATTTAGCACTTGAAAAGCTGTTTAATATTACAAATGGCAGAATAAAAAACATACAAGTGCACTATACCTATACAAAGCACTGACTCACTGTGTTTAAGGGTCACTATACTCACTGAAACAACTTTCATATCTGAAACTACAATTTGAGAGAAGTAAAATGATGGTACTCACATATTTATTGTGCTTGTCATTAAATTATTAATGTTTAGTTAGTGCTCCTAATTCCCCCCACCCTCCCTTACTCACTGCCTTCTTGTAGTGTCTGCGACACGTATAAGTTCTGCACAGCCTACCATGGACCTGCTCTGCTTACAATCTCCCCCTCCCTCCCCCTGCCTTATTTTCACTGCTGATTCTCTTAATTGTACAGAAAGGTGTGGCAGGCAGGCAAAGATCCTAGTAAGAGGTCATTAATGGGTCAATATGACAATTTTGCTCCTGGAGTGACAGGTCTTTCCCTGTAAATGCTGTGATTAAAATGATGATTTCTCAGGATCTACAGCTCAGATTTAAAATCTGAAAATCCAAAAGGTTTTGGAGGAGTGGGATCTTGCTGTATCTAAAGGTATAATTATTGAAAATTCGATTTTTTTAGATTAAAGATACCCTTTAACATTTAAATGGGAACTAAAGATAAAACAGTTTAGGGTAAGAACAGTATTATGGCATAGAATGTGTCATACTGCTGGTTACATGAAAAGTTACCAGCCCTATGGGATCCCTTGTCCAGAAAGTATATATACATATATATATATATATATATATATAGTCCAGTATCAAGGAATAGGTGCACTCAAGGGGTCTAGTTATATATATTTTAATTGTCCAGTAAAAAGGCAACGTTTCAGTCCAAGTTCCAGTTCACCAGTCAGTTTATTAGACCTCAAATTCACAGTCCCAGCCCAGTCCTTACTCAGCACCAGGTGCGTCCTTCATTCCAGTTCACAGCCTATTAGACTCAATTCACTGCAGCATTCACAGCCAGTCTGGTCACTCTCAGTTCCAGCATTATGACCTCAAATTCAATGCAAGTCCTTCACCAGCCAGTGCTGGTCACTCCTCCAGTTCACCAGTTTATTTTTTTTCAGATTGGAAGACACATGCAGACAGAAAAGCGGGGCGAGACATGCATAGCCTCTTATCATAAATAGGTGAGAGACAGCACTTCTTTTACCAATGTGAAAGACATGACTTACAGGAGTCAAATTAAAAGTTAAAATCACCCTTAACTGGTGTGGAATGATCCAACCTATTAGAATGTAACTCCTTCCTGTCTAACTCTAATTGATCGTATTTTATAATTTATTGTGAGCAGCTATATATTCAACGCTAACTCTCCTCAATTGCACAATATGCTTCATTGGGGAAGAACATTTTGGGGTTTAATTATAATTCGGCTAACTTTAACGGTTTCCTGCCTCTAGTGCCATCTAGAGGTAAAATTAGAGTTTGCAGACAAAAGTTAAAGTAAACATAAACATATTTGTGGTAATCAGATCAACTGGACTTAAAGTTTAGTCTCTCTCAATTCAGCACTACTTGTACAAGACTCTGTTGAGACCCTAGAAGGAATCTCAATCCATAAGCCTAACAATAAGAACTGTTTATTTCCTTATTACACTAATACAGATGGTTTTATGTCTTGTTTTCTGTGATTAAAAAGCTGTAATATTGTCCGTGTATTGTACAGAAGCTGTAATATTGTCCATGTATTGGTAAGAAGATGTAATATTTCCAGTTTGGTAAAGAAGCTGTAATATTGTCGTGTATTGCTACGAAGCTGTAATATTGTCCATGTATTGTACAGAAGATGTAAAGAGTATATTGTCCATGTATTGGTACAGAAGCTGTAATATGTCCATGTATTGGTACGAAGCTGTATATTGTCCATGTATTGGTACAGAAGCTGTAATATTGTCCGTGTATTGCTACAGAAGATGTATATGTCCGTGTATTGGTACAGAAGCAGTAAATTGTCCATGTATTGGTACAGAAGCTGTAATATTGTCCGTGTATTGCTCAGGAGATGTACAGAAGATGTTAAATATTGTCCGTGTATTGGTACAGAAGCGTATTTGTCCATGTATTGCTACAGAAAGCGTATATTGTCCGGCTGTTGCAAAGATGTAATATTGTCCGTGTATTGCTACAGAAGCAGTAATATTGTCCATGTATTGGTACAGAAGCTGTAATATGTCCGAGTTGTATTGCTACAGAAGATGTATATTGTCCGTGTATTGCTACAAGAAGCTGTAGTATTGTTCCATGTATGGTACAGAAGCTGTAATATTGTCCGTGTATTGCTACAGAAGATGTAATATTGTCCGTGTATTGGTACAGAAGCAGTAATATTGTCCATGTATTGGTACAGAAGCTGTAATATTGTCCGTGTATTGCTACAGAAGATGTAATATTGTCCGTGTATTGCTACAGAAGATGTAATATTGTCCATGTATTGGTACCGAAGCTGTAATATTGTCCATGTATTGGTACAGAAGCTGTAAATTGTCCTGTGTATTGGTACAGAGAAAATGTAATATGTCCTGTATTGTACAGAAGCTGTAATATTGTCCTGTATGGTACAGAGCTGTAAATTGTCGTGTATTGTTACAGAAGATGTAATATTGTCCATGTATTGATACAGAAGCAGTAATATTGTCCGTGTATTGATACAGAAGATGTAATATTGTCCGTGTATTGGTACAGAAGATGTAATATTGTCTGTGTATTGGTACAGAAGATGTAATATTGTCCATGTATTGGTACAGAAGCTGTAATATTGTCCGTGTATTGCTACAGAAGCTGATATATTGTCGTATTGGTACAGAAGAGATATTATCCATGTATGGTACAGAAGCGTAAATGTCCTGTATTGGTACAGAAGCGGTAATATTGTCACTGATTGGTACAGAAGATGTTATAGTGACCTGTATGGTAAGAAGATGTAATATTGTCGTGTATTGGTACAGAAGATGTAATATTGTCCGTGTATTGGTACCGAAGATGTAATATTGTCGTGTATTGGTTCAGAAGATGTAATATTGTCCGTGTATTGGTACAGAGCCTGTAATATTGTCCGTGTATTGGTACAGAAGATGTAATATTGTCCATGTATTGGTACAGAAGCTGTAATATGTCCATGTATTGGTACAGAAGCGTAATATTGTCCATGTATTGGACAGAAGCTGTAATATTGTCCGGTGTATTGGTACAGAAGCTGTAATATTGTCCATTGATTGGTACAGAAGCTGAATATTGTCCATGTATTGGGACAGAAGCTGTAATATTGTCCGTTGTATTGGTACAGAGAAGTGTAATATTGTCCATGTATGGTACAGAAGCTGTAATATTGTCCGGTGTATTGCTACACAAGCTGTAATATTGTCCGTGTATTGTTACAGAACTGTAATATTGTCCGTGTATTGCGTACAGAAGATGTAATATTGTCCTGTTTTTTGTATTTTACAGAAATGTAATATTGTCCGTGTATTGCTACACAAGACGTAATATTGTCGGTGTATTGTTCAGAAGCTGTAATTTGTCCGTGTATTGTACAGAAGATGTAATTTTTAGTTGTCCATGTATGGTTACAGAAGCTGTAATATTGTCCTGTATGATACCGAAGCAGTAATATTGTCCGTGTATTGTACAGAAGATGTAATATTGTCCGTTTTGGTCAAAGAGTAATGTATTGTGTATGGTACAGAAGATGTAATATGTCCATGTATGGTACAGAAGCTGTAATATGTCCATGTATGCTACAGAAGCTGTATATTGTCCGTTTGGTTGTATTGGTACAGAAGTGTATATTTCCGGTATTGGTACAGAAGATGTAATATTGTCCAGTATTGTACACAGAAGCTGTAATATGTCCATGTATTGTCAGAAGATGAATATGAGTTTTTTGTATGTACAGAAGATGTAATATTGTCCGTGTTCTGTATGGTACAGAAGATGTAATATTGTCCGTGTTGTATGGTACAGAAGAGTAATATGTCGTGTTTGACAGAAGATGTAATATTGTCGTGTATTGGTACAGAAGCTGTAATATTGTCCGTGTATTGGTCAGAGAGTGAATATGTCTGTATGTAAGAGCTGTAATATTGTCCGTGTATTGGTACAGAAGATGTAATATTGCCGTGTATTGGTACAGAAGCTGTATAATTGTCCGTGTATTGGTACAGAAGATGTAATATTGTCCATGTATTGGTACAGAAGCTGTAATATTGTCCATGTATTGGTAAAGAAGCTGTAATATTGTCCATGTATTGGACAGAAGCTGTATATTGTCCTGTATTGGTACAAGAAGCGGAATATTGTCCGTGTATTGGTACAGAAGCTGTAATATTGTCCTGTATTGTACAGAAGACTGTAATATTGTCTCATGTATTGGGTACAAAGCTGTAATATTGTTCCGTGTATGTACAGAAGCGTAATATTGTCCTGATTGGTACAGAGCTGTAATATTGTCGTGTATGGTACAAAGCTGTATTGTCCGTGTATTGTACAGAAGCTGTAATATTGTCCGTTTGTATTGACAGAAGATGTAATATTGTCCAGGTATTGTTACAGAAGATGTAATATTGTGTGTATTGCTACACAAAGCTGTAATATTGTCGTGTATTGTTACAGAAGCTGTAATTTTCGTGTATTGCCTAAGAAGATGTATATTGTCCATGTATTGTACAGAAGCTGTAATATTGTCCGTGTATTGCTAAGAAGAAGATGTAATATTGTATGTATTGTACAGCGATGTAATATTGTCCGTGTATTGGTACCGAAGCTGTAATATTGTCCGTGTATGTACAGAAGCTGTAAATTGTCCTGTGTATTGCTACAGAAGATGTAATATTGTCCGGTTGTATTTGCTACAGAAGCTGTATATTGTCCGTGTATTGTTACAGAAGCTGTAATATTGTCCGTGTATTGGTACAGAAGTGTAATTTGTCCGTGTATTGTACAGAAGATGTAATATTGTCCATGTATTGATACGAAGCTGTAAGTAATATTGTCCGTGTATTGTACAGAAGATGTATATTGTCCGTGTTGTATTGGTACAGAAGATGTAATATTGTCTGTGTTTGGTACAGAAGATGTAATATTGTCCATGTATGGTACAGAAGCTGTAATATTGTCCTGTATTGCTACAGAAGCTGTAATATTGTCCGTTTTGTTTTGTGTATTGGTACAGAAGATGCTAATATTTCCATGTATTGGTACAGAAGCTGTAATATTGTCCCTGTATTGGTACAGAAGCTGATATGTCGTATTGTACCTTGTTGGTACAGAAGCTGTAAGATTGACCGTTGTATTGGTACAGAAGATGAATATGTCCGTGTATTGGTACAGAAGAGTAATATGTCGTGTTGCATGTATTGGTACAGAAGACGTAAATTGTCTGTTATTGGACAGAAGATGTAATATTGGCCGTTTATTGGTACAGAAGCTGTAATATTGTCCATGTGTATTGTGTACAGAAGGATGTAATATTGTCTGTGTATGGTACAGAAGATGTATATTGTCCGTGTATTGGTACAGAAGATGGAATATTGCTGTGTATTGGTACAGAAGATGTAATATTGTCCGTTGTTGTATTGGTAAAGAAGAGCTGATATTGTCCGTGTATTGGTACAGAAGATGTAATATTGTCCATGTATTGGTACAGAAGCTGTAATATTGTCCATGTATTGGTACAGAAGCTGTAATATTGTCCATGTATTGGTACAGAAGCTGTAATATTGTCCGTGTATTGGTACAGAAGCTGTAATATTGTCCATGTATTGGTACAGAAGCTGTAATATTGTCCGTGTATTGGTACAGAACTGAATATTGTCCGTGTATTGGTACAGAAGATGTAATATTGTCATGTATTGGTACAAGCTGTAATTGTCCGTGTATGTACAAGCTGTAATATGTCCGTGTATGTTACAGAAGCTGTTAATATGTCCGTGATTGCTAAAGAAGATGTAATATTGTCCATGTATTGTACAGAAGTGTAATATTGTCCGTGTGGTATTGCTACAAAGCTGTAATATTGTCCGTGTATTGTTACAGAAGCTGTAATATTTTGTCCGTGTATTGCTACAGAAGATGTAATATTGTCCATGTATTGTTACAGAAGCTGTAATATTTGTCCATGTATTGATACCAAGAAGCAGTAATAGTGTCGTGTATTGAAAGAAGATGTAATATTGTCCGTGTATGTGACAGAAGTGTAATATGTCTGTGTATTGGTACAGAAGATGTAATATTGTCCATGTATGGTACAGAAGCTGTAATATTGTCCATGTATTGCTACAGAAGCTGTAATATGTCCGTGTATTGGTACAGAAGATGTAATATTTCCATGTATGTATTGCAGAAGCTGAATATTGTCCCATGTATTGGTACAGAGACTGTAATATTGTCCATGTATTGTACAGAAGAGTAATATTGCCGTGTATTGGTAAGAAGATGTAAATTGTCCGGGTATTGGTACAGAAGATGTAATATGTCCTGTATTGGTACAGAAGAGATGTAATATGTCGTGTATTGTACAAACAGAGATGATATTGTCCGTGTATTGGTAAAGAAGCTGTAATATTGTCCGTGTATTGGTACAGAAGATGTAATATTGTCCGTGTATTGGTACAGAAGATGTAATATTGTCCGTGTATTGGTACAGAAGATGTAATATTGTCCGTGTATTGGTACAGAAGCTGTAATATTGTCCGTGTATTGGTACAGAAGATGTAATATTGTCCATGTTGGTACAAGAAGCTGTAATATTGTCCATGTATTGTACAGAAGCTGTAATATGTCCAGATATTGTACAGAAGCTGTAATATTGTCCGTGTATTGATGACAGAAGCTGTAATATTGTCCTGGTATTGGTACAGAAGCGTAATATTGTCCATGTATTGGTACAGAAGCTGTAATATGTCCGTGTATGGTACAGACGATGTAATATTGTCCATGATGTGTACAGAAGCGTATATGTCCGTGTATGGTACAAAGCTGTAAATGTCATGTTGTATTGTTACAGAAGCTGTAATATTGTCCGTGTATTGCTACAGAAGATTATATTGTCCATGTATTGTTACAGAAGATGTAATATTGTCCGTGTATTGCTACACAAGCTGTATAATTGTCCGTGTGTATTGTTACAGAAGCTGTAATTTTGTCCGTGTATTGCTACAGAAGATGTATATTGTCCTGTATTGTACAGAAGCTGAATATGTCCGTTATTGCTACAAGCGTAAAATTGTCCATGTATTGTTACAGAAGATGTAATATTGTCCGTGTGTTGTATTGGTACAGAAGCGTAATATGTCCGTGTATTGTTACAGAAGCTGTAATATTGTCCGTGTATTGCTACAGAAGATGTAATATTGTCCGTGTATTGCTACAGAAGCTGTAATATTGTCCGTGTATTGGTACAGAAGCTGTAATATTGTCCGTGTATTGGTACAGAAGCTGTAATATTGTTCCGTGTATGTATTGTACAGAAGATGTTAATATTGTCCGTGTATTGTTACAGAAGCTGTAATATTGTCCATGTATTGTACAGAAGCGTAATATTGTCCGTGTATTGGTACAGAAGATGTAATATTGTCCGTGTATTGGTACAGAAGATGTAATATTGTTGTGTATTTGTACAGAAGCTGTAATATTGTCCCACTGTGATTGGTACAGAAGCGTAATATTGTCCATTGTTGCTACAGAAGATGTAATATTGTCCGTGTATGGTACAGAAGGTAATATTTCCATGTATTGGTACAGAAGCTGAATATTGTCTGTATTGGTACAGAAGCTGTAATATTGTCCATGTATTGGTACAGAAGATGTAATATTGTACCGTGTATTGGTACAGAAGATGTAATATTGTCCGTGTAGGGTACAGAAGACGTAATATTGTCGTGTATTGGTACAGAAGACGTAATATTGTCTGTTGTATGGTACAGAAGATGTATATGTCCGTGTATTGGTACAGAAGCTGTAATATTGTCCGTGTGTGTATTGGTACAGAAGATGTAATATGTCGTGTGTATTGGTACAGAAGATGTTAATATTGTCCGTGTTGATTGGTACAGAAGATGTAATATTGTCCGTGTATTGGTACAGAAGCTGTAATATTGTCCGTGTTGTATTGGTACAGAAGATGTAATATTGTCCTGTATTGCTACAGAAGCTGTAATATTGTCCGTGTATTGCTACAGAAGCTGTAATATTGTCCGTGTATTGGTACAGAAGCTGTAATATTGTCCGTGTATTGGTACAGAAGCTGTAATATTGTCCGTGTATTGGTACAGAAGCTGTAATATGTCCATGTATTGGTACAGAAGCTGTAATATTGCCGTGTATTGGTACAGAAGATGTAATATTGTCCGTGTATTGGTACAGAAGCTGTAATATTGTCCGTGTATTGCTACACAAGCTGTAATATTGTCCGTGTATTGTTACAGAAGCTGTAATATTGTCCGTGTATTGCTACAGAAGATGTAATATTGTCCATGTATTGTTACAGAAGATGTAATATTGTCCGTGTATTGCTACACAAGCTGTAATATTGTCCGTGTATGTTACAGAAGTCTGTAATTTTGTCCGTGTATTGCTACGAAGATGTAATTTGTCATGGATGTACAGAAGCTGTAATATTGTCCGTGTATTGTAAAGAAGCGATGTAATATTGTCCATGTATTGTTACAGAAGAGTTAATATTGTCATGTATTGTAAGAAGCTGTATATGTGCGTGTATGCTACAGAAGATGTAATATTGTCCGTGTATTCTACAGAAGCTGTAATATTGTCGTTGTATTGTACAGAAGCTGTAATATTGTCGTGTATTGGTACAGAAGCTGTTAATATTGTCGTGTATGTACCGAAGATGTAATATTGCGTGTATTGGACAGAAGCTGTTAATATTGTCTGTGTATTGTTACAGAAGATGTAATATTTCCGTTGGTTTGTTATTGGTACAGAAGCTGTAATATTGTCCGTGTATTGGTACAGAAGCTGTAATATTTCCGTGTATTGCGTACAGAAGCTGTACGTATTGTCCGTATTTGTATTGCTACAGAAGATGTAATATTGTCCGTTGAATTGTACAGAAGATGTAATATTGTCAGTGTATTGCTAGAAGAGTATATATTGTCCGTGTATGGTACAGAAGTGTAATATGTCCGTGTATTGTGCAGAGAGTAATTGTCTGTGTATTTGCTACAGAACGTGTAATATTGTCCGTGTATTGCTACAGAGTGTATATGTCAGTGTTTGGTATTGTCAGAAGATGTAATATTGTCCGTTGTATTGTACAGAAGCTGTAATATTGTCCGTTGTATTGTAAGAAGCTGTAATATTGTCGTGTATTGTACAGAAGCTGTAAATTGTCCGTGTATTGGTACAGAAGATGTAATATGTTACGTTGTATTGTACAGAATATTAATATTGTCTGTGTATTGCTAAAAGTAATATGTATGTGTAATTGTCATGATGTAATTTTCCGTGTATTGTGTACAGAAGCTGTATATTGTCCTTGTATGGTATTGGACAGAAGTGAATATTGTTCGTGTATTGGTAAGAAGATGTAATATTGTCCTGTATTGGTACAGAAGCTGTTAATATTGTCCATGTATTGGGTACAGAAGATGTAATATTGTCTGTGTATTGGTACAGAAGCGTAATATTGTCCGTGTATTGCTACAGAGATAGATGTATTGTCCGGTTTATTGGGTACAGAAGATGTAATATTGTCGCTGTGATTGGTACAGAAGAGTAATATTGTCCGGTATTGGTACAGAAGCTGTAATTTGGTCCGTGTTTGTGTATTTGCTACAGAAGTGTAATATTGTCCGTGTATGATACAGAAGGCTTGGGTATTTGCCCGTGTATTGCTACAGAAGCTGTAATATTGTCCGTGTATTGCTACAGAAGCTGTATTATTGTCCGTGTATTGCTACAGAAGCTGTAATATTGTCCGTGTATTGCTACAGAAGATGTAATATTGTCCGTGTATTGCTACAGAAGATGTATATTGTCCGTGTATTGCTACAGAAGATGTAATATTGTCCGTGTATTGGTACAGAAGATGTAATATTGTCCGTGTATTGCTGCAGAAGATGTAATATTGTCCGTGTATTGCTACAGAAGCTGTAATATTGTCCGTGTATGTATTGCTACAGAAGATGTAATATTGTCCGTGTATTGCTACAGAAGATGTAATATTGTCCGTTTGTATTGTATTGCTACAGAAGATGGAAATATTGTGTGTGTATTGCGCAGAAGATGTAATATTGTCAGTGTTGTGTCTTTTGCTCTCTTCTGTTTTTTTTTTTTTTTTCCCCTCTTCTCGCTTTTCTCGCTACTTGCATCCTATTAGACCAAAGACTTTCTGTGTAAACATTGTCTGCTGTTTTTCTTATCTCTTTTTTTCACTTTCCCTTACGCCTTGTTCCCCCTTTGTACCGCAAAGATCTCCTGCTCTCTTTTTTCTCCCTCTTTCACCCTCCCCTTCGCCCTTATATATTGTACCTTTCCCCTTCCTGTCATCTCTTCCTCGCGTTCTCTCCTCTTGTCTTCCCCCCTTGCCATTGCTTTGCCCCCGAATGAAGACCCCCCCCCCCCTGTCAATCATTGTCCGCTCGCTCCACTCCCCCTGTCTGTATACCTGCCTCACAGAAGCACTGTATCGTAATACTTGATCCGTGTAGTTTTACCATCCCTGCATACCATACTTAGCACCTTTTCCCCCCCCTTCCCCTCGATGGACTCCCCATTGAGACCTCCAGCCTTTCCGGTTTCTTTATTGGCTCATTGTACAGAGCATTGCTAATATTGTCCGTTTGTATTGACCTAGAAGATTTTTTTTGCACATATTGTCAGTCTTTTTGCTATTGCTCGTACAAGAGATGTAATATTGTTTCCGTGCCGATTGAACAGAAGCTGTTGTACTGTAACTATTGGTCTGTGTATTGGTAAAGGATAGACTGCCTTATTTCCCATTCCGCTCCGCCTCTGGTTTTTTTTTCCTTGTATCTTTCTTTGTATTGGTCATACGACGTATTCTGTACTTTTTCATGTTCTTACGTGCTACTGGCTTACAGAAGATGTCATATTGTCCAGTGTAGCTAAGAGAAGATCGCCTCCACATTATTGTCAGCCCCCCCTGTATCCCCTTTTCCCCCTCCTCTGTTTTTTTTGCTATTACTACAGAAGATGTAAATTGTCCTTGTGTATTGCTACAGAGATGTAATATTGTCGTGTATGGTAAGAAGATGTAAATTGTCACGTGGTTATTGCCCTTCAGAAGATGTAATATTGTCCGATGTACCTTGCTACAGAAGCGGTAATATTGTGCCGTGTAGGTTTGCTACCAGAAGAGTTGTAATAATATGTCCGTGTAATGTACCGAAGAGATAATATTGTCCGTGAATTGTGCAGAAGATGTATATTGGGCCGTGTGTATTTTTGTATTGATACACGACGCTCGTCTACCATATGGTCGGTGTATTGGTAATTGCCTAGCACAGATGTTATCTTCTCTATTGGTCGTTTTTGCCACCTTGTATTGGTACAAGAAGATGTATATTGTCGCCGGGGTAGATGGTTTACAGGACAGATCTGCTAACTTATTGTCCCACGTTGTATTGGTTCCACAGAAGATGTAATTTATTTGTGCTTATGCTTTTTTTGGTTTGGTTCTATTGCTATCACGAAGATGTATACTATTGTCGCTGTATGCGCCCTACAGAAGCATTCCTTTTCGCTAATCCTTGTCCGCTGCTATCGATTTTACCCAGAAGATGTTTCACCTATTTGTCCCGGTTCCGTATTGGTACAGAAGCTGTTAATATTTTCGGCCTTCTGTTATTGCTACCGAAGCATTTGCCTAATTATCTCTCCTTGTCACTTGTAAAGGCTTTTAAGATTGACGGATCAGCGAAACCAATTGAACATAGGTTGAACACTGTTTTCCTTGGTCAGAGTACGCCGGCGCACATGATTTACCCCCAGTAGGGTTCCTATCTTACATTCTGTCAGAGTCATTTGGGGAACATGAAGGGTAGGAAACACTCTGAAGAGGGAGGGGCTAACATCGAAAACCGTTACTTTGCCGGAACAATGAAGAGGAGGAAACATTGAACCCACGTAGGGTAAACATCCAACGAGTAGGGACATTGATATGAGTTACGTCTCTTTGGGAACATTGCAATGGTAGGGAACATTGAACAGTATGGAATTCAAAAGTGAAGGTTTCGTATTTGGGGACATTCATAAGTATGTAGATGATAAACTTTGAATTTTTGGTAGCGGAAACATTGACACACTAGTAGGGCTAACCATTCGAAGAGAGGTGAACATCAGCACTGGCATAGGGATTTAATCTTCGCCCAAGACGCTAGGGAACATTGAAACCAGTAGGCCGATCACATTGAAACCGTAGGGAACCTACTCCTGACACGTACGGGAACCCCTGCCAAGCCGTACGGAAACATTCGACAACAGTAGGACCACCAGTGCACCCGTAGGGCACATGAAGAAAGAGTTTACCGGGAACACTTTTTGATACCCAGTACCGGGGGACACACTTGAACAAACGTTCATTTGGGAAATTCATTGAACCCCTTTGGTGTGGACAACCACTGTACGCGTACGGGTACCCCATTGCACACAGTAGGCAGAATATTCCTAAAGAGTAGGGAATTGAAGAGGATTTTTTTTTCCCTCCCCGCGGAACATTTTCTTTGTAATCAGTAGTTGGGAATTTATACTATTTTTTAACCTCCCAGCGAGTATTGGGAAACATCGCACAGGCTAGCGGAACATTTTGAAGCGTGATGGGAATTCATGATAGAGTAGTGGGATTAATGAAGACCTGTGATTTGAGTAGGCGAAGGGTAGGGAACATAGACCCAGCCTGTACATATTGTCTGCCCTTGGTCCACTTGCTACAGCACCGTATGTCCATTCTATTACCGTCCCTGCCTTTTATTGCTACAGAAGACCCCTTGACGGTACGGAAACATTGAACACAGTATGTGGAACACAATGCATCGCGTACGGGGACCAAACACTTCGAACCACAGTATTGTGCCGCAACACGAGACAGCAGTAAGCTGCCAACATGACATGGTAGGACCGGAAATTTTGCGAACACATGATAGACCGTATCCGGGACTTACATCCCAGTATAAAGCCCCCTATGTGCGAACAATGAAGAGTCCGCAAGCAGTAGTGATAAACATTTTTGAACAGTAGGGAATTACATTAAATGACGCTAGCCGGTTTCCAACATTGAAGAGTACTTGGCGCACATTGAATGGTAGGGATTTAATTGAACACCGTAGCCGTGTTAAACCAACATTGATTTATGAGTAGTGGGTACATTGAAGTAGTTTCTAGAGCCTACAATTATTGACTGGTCGGGATCCAACCCCAGTCCGAACCCGAGGGACACACTTGAAGAGTATGGGAACATTGAAACGGTACTGGGAACATTGAAGAGTACGGGAAACATTGAACAGTAGGGAACATTGAACAGTAGGGGAAATTGACAGTAGGGGAAACTGAAGATGTACGCGGGCGTATCTACCACCTTGAACCGTAGGAATAACCATCTTTGAACAGTTTTAGCGAACATTGCCCCAAGATTTGTTACGCGGCCAACATGAACAGTTAGGGGGAACATGAAGAGTAGGGGAACATTGAACGGTTAGGGAACAATGACGATTGTATTCCCGGGCAGGGCCCACTGTTGCACAGTATGGGCAATTTATTAAGGAGTAGGGAAACATTGAAACGTAGGCATTGGAAACATTTGACTATGTATGGTGAAGATAAACGACCGTACGGGAATCCATCCCCTTGAAGCGAGTCCCCCGGGAAAACAATGTTGAAGCAGTAGGGATACATTTGATTGAGTAGGGTGTGCCACATTTTGACAGCCGGACGCCGGAAGGACGCCTGTGAGGCCGCAATCCCATTGAACGAGCTAGGTGAAATATTTTTAAAGAGTTAGGGATTTACATTGTACAGAGCCACGTGTGAACCGGTGAAATATTAACAAGCCTCGTAGGCACATTGAAGCGTAGGAAATATTAAAAGAGCCCATAGGGAACATTACCTTCGAAGAGTTAGGGCATTTTTCACTATTTCTGTGTGACTTTAATGTTATCTGGGAACATTTTGAACAGTATGTGGCAAAATCATTTTCCCGAAGAGGAGGGAACTACATTGAAGCAGTTCGGGACAACATTGGAAGCAGTAGGGAACATTGAACGGTTTAGTTCGAATACATTGATCACAGTAGGGACAACATTTTGAACCGAGGACGGGTTTTTAACATTGAACAGTATTCGCGAACATTGAATTTTCGAGGGCGAACATTGAAGACGTATTCGGGAACCCCCTTTTTGTAACACCGTGAGGGCACACTTTGACGCCGTACTCCCCCTTCGGAACAATGACGACCGTAGGGAAATTTTGTTTGCACAGCAGCCCTAGACGGACCGCGGAACACACTTGAACCGCGTATGGGCAATCATTGAAAAGTAGGGAAACATTGACAGAGTACGGGAAATTGAAGAGCCCTAGGTGAACATTGAAGAGAGGGAACATTGAAGGTAGGGGGAACATGAAGAGTAGGGAACATTGAAGAGGTAGGGAAACATTTGAACGGTAGGGAACATTGAACAGTGGGAAACATTGAAGAGTAGGGAACATTGAAGAGTAGGGAACATTGAAGAGTAGGGAACATTGAAGGTAGGGAACATTGAAGAGTAGGGGAAACATTGAAGAGTAGGGAACATTGAAGAGTAGGGGAACTTGATTAGATAGGGAATTTTTACATTCGAACCGCGCCTACGCGGACATTGCAATCAGCTACGGTGCAAAACATCTGAACCGCCACGTAGGGAACAGTGTAAGAGTAGGGACAACATATGACGCTCTTTTTTTTGGCAGGCGGGAAACAGGGAGAGTATTCCGCCGGTTCCCCTTTTTTTCTCACCCCCCGGTGATACATGGACCGACCCGTACCGGAAATTGAAGAGTACGGGCTAAACATGAAGACGCCTCCAGGGAACCATTGAAATCACACGTACTTTCCTCTGGGAACATTGCAACAGTACGCGGACAACTTATTGACAGAGTACCTTTTTTTGGGAATCTTATTGATCAGAGTAGGGACTTGACAGCGTATGGGACACATTGACAGAGAGTTCACTCGGGTGAACCCATTGAAGGTAGGGAATCATTGAACAGTAGGGAACAATTTTGCAGCCTCACCCGGCCAACTATTGATTAGAGACTTTTTTTTCCCTGGGAACATTGACGAGTATGAGAACATTGAAAGAGCATGCGGAAAATTAACGGTAGGGCAACACGGTGAACCAAGTAGGCGAACACATCTGCAATGAGTTGGGAAATTGAGCACGAGGGGCAATACATTGAACCGGTTAGGGAATCCGGATAAACTTATTGAAGCCTTTCGGTATTGGAACATCGACAAGAGCCTAGGGATACCTTTGACAGCATTACGTAGCCACTACATTGAAGAGTCCAGTGGAATACATTCGCAAGAGTTTTCAGGCCACAACATTGACAGCTAGTCGGGAATATCCCGGGAAGAGTATGGGCTAACATGAATAGGAACCGGGAACCACTGCCAGACGTACGGATTAACATTTTGAGAATATGTGGCAACATGAAGCAGTAGAGAACCATGGGAAGAGTAGGCGCAAACATTTTTCTCTTGCTACCCGCTTTTTTTTCGGTGAGGGTTCTCTGCCGGACACCATGAAAGTAGGGAACATTGAAGATTTTGTTAGGGAAATTTGAAGAATTGTACGGCGACCTTGAATGCTGTCTTGGGACATTGACCAGAGTAGGCCCCCCGGGAACACCCCCTGAAAAGCCTAGGGAAAAAAATTGAGAGTAGGGAACATTTTGCAGAGTACGGGCAACACCTCTGCCACACGCCCAGTAGGGAAACCATTGCACCGGTACGGGACACTTGAACCATGCTCAGGGACCAACAATTCGTGAAGAGTAGGGACTACATTGACCGCAGTAGGCTAACAATTGAACGCGTCTACCGGGAAGATTACCCCGACGCGAGAAGCCAGCCCAACCCACTCCACACAAGGCCCCACATTTTTGTTGTACTTTAACTTTCATTTTGCTCAGTATTTTGCCGTCACCGGTGAAACTCTGAAACCAGTCTCGCACTTTAAATCCTCGCCCAGAAAGAAACCCATACGCTAGTGTGTTCACGTTTTCCTTTTAATCTCCACACATGTTGCTTTCCCTACTTCCCCCATACATTTCTTCAATTGTCCCCCCCCTAGATCATACCACACATCTCGGTTCCTAATATTGTTTTCCTTTGCCCCCCCACCTAGCAGGTTTTTGGCCTTACATCTGGTCCAATTAGCCCCAGCCAATCTCCCCACTGATGTCGCATTGTGTGCCCTTCTTTTCACCTAGTAACAGTAGACCACAGAAGTTATATATAGCGTAGGTTTTTTTTGCTACTCATCAAATTAACGCTCCCCTGTGTAATTATTGCGAAATTACAGGATCTGATTTTCCCTAACTAACCCTCGTTTCCCTCCCCCTTTCCCTTACCTGTTTTATTGTTGGTTTAACACTCGACACTCGTAATGCGTTAGTTTTTTTCGCCCGTACATTCCTCAAACGTAGCCATTTTTTTGATTTTTTCGGTTTCCACGACTTTTCTTCCCCCTCTATATGGTTATCGTAACATTATGAAAACCTCGAATGTACAGTCCTATTTTTAGTTACACCCCGAATGTCAGTCCCTTCCCGCTCATATCCCCTGCAAGTCACCTTTGGTTAGCGCACCAGACTTTCCCGGCTAACACACCCTCCCCATGTACCCCGCAGGTTCTCGATTTTGGCGCCTAAACCCCCCCCTCACACCCTCGACACCCAGGTAGGAATCGGCAAGCTATTTGACATTTTCCCCTTGTCGATTTCGGTAATCCTCGATATGTAGGAATGTAGTGGAGATTTCGGCTTCACCCCTCCCCCGCACCTAATTGTCCCAGGTACACCCTTGTAATGCTTTTGGCTCTCCGATTTCCTCCCGGTACATCACTCGAATTGGGGAACGAGTCTGGTCGATTTTCACCAGCCCTAACCCCCTCGAACCCCTGCTCACGTTTCGACCATCCGCTACCGTGCCACCCACAGTCACTTTTTCGCTATCTTAGGGAACCCCCCTCCCTACGAATGTCCATTCGCCGGGGTCCGATTTACCGGCTCAATTTTTCACCCCCCTCCAACCCATTTGTCCCACCCAGCATTCTTTTTCGGCCCCTCAGACCATCCTATCGGATCACGCCTTCACCACCCACGTATGATACACCCCCTCGCACATGTCTCACATGTCCATATTCTTTACCCCCGCCCGTAACCCTTCGATATGTAATGAATTCGGCTACACCCTCCATCCTCTTAATGTCATGCAGTAAGAATTCTTTCCGGTTTACACACCATCGAATCTTTTGTGTAGCCGGCCTCGGTTCGCAGTTTCTCCGCGTACACCTCGATGTACTGGCCCAATGTACTGCCCGGTCCATATTTCCCCGGTAATTTCTCCCGAATGTTCTAGGACATGTCTTATCCTTCTGGTTTTCGCATCCTCCTCCCAGCCTCTAACACCTCGAATCGCTCCAGGAATGTAAGTCGGGCCCGTACTTTCCCGGTCCATTACCCCACTGCCACACTTCCCCTGCCTTTACCCGGCGAATTCTTCTGTTAGTCCGCTCGATCCTTTTCCCCCCCGGCCTTTTCTAACCCACTGCCGCACATCTGTACGGGCCGGACTGGCGGGATACTTTTTTTGTAGCGGTCGATTTCGGTTAATACTAGAATGTAGGAAGTAGTGGTCGATTTCATAACCCTCGAATGTAGGAATGTAGCCTCCCCCAGTGCGTTACGACTTTCCCGGTATTATACTCCCCCTGAACTCAGTGACGGTGCCGACTAGCATCTTCATTTTTCTTTCCTCGTTAAACACACTACGAATGTAGCTGAATGCTACTAGTGGTGATTCCTTATCGCGCTCCCCTCCGGTAATCCCGAACTGCCCTAGTGATCATGTTTCCTACTCGTGCCGGCACTTCCCCTTGATTTCCGCGTACATCCTCCAGCCCTATGTAGTGCCGCCCCTACCCCGATTTTTCACCGCTAACCTCTTAGACCATGGTCACCGGACACCCGTCCACCGTGGTCCTGATTTCTCCCGGTTCCCTTTTGTGCTCTATTCATACTCCACACGACTTCTTTGTCCAGAAATGTCCCTAGTGCCGTCGATTTCAGAAACCACTTGAACGGTAGAATTGTTTATCGCTTGCGTTCTTCAGGACTCTTCCCCACCCGGCTAACTCAGGCACATGTTGGCTCCGCGCAACCCTCTGCTACCTGGATCTGATTTCACCTGTGTACAATACTTTCGAACCCGGTTTTCACGTCGGTAGATTTCGGTAACCCCTACGAACGCGTCCCAGCCTTCGACATTTCCCCCTTTTCCTGCTCACCTCGCGGCCTCGGAGGTCGGTTAACCTGACATTGCTTGGTTTCAGCCCGAATGCTCCTAGCTCCGTTTTTATCAGCATCTTATTTCCGGTTTTCTACCCACCCCCTAGAATTTCCGTCTTTCAGGAACCTGTAGTGTTGTCACACATATTCTCGCGTCCAACTTCGGGGAAACTGTAGCGATACCCCTGCCTTTACCCCCGAGTGTCTCCGTTTCTCGCTATTCTCACTCCCCCCTCCCGGTTTAACTTACATCGACATGCTAGGAAATTTTGTACGACGGTTCGCCCATTTCGCGTCAACCCCTCGATTACGTGTCCCCCCCCACGGACCATGCTAGTCGGGCGATTTACGGTTTACGACCCTGCTTTTGCAATTTTCTGTCTTAGGATATGTGACCAGTGGTTCGACTTTACGACCTCTGAATGTGGAATGTATTGTGCCGCCCCTAGCAGTTTACCTGGTAACTCTCAATTAATCGACATCAGGACACCCCTGTGCTTGTCCGCGTCTCTTTGATATTTTTCCCGCCCTCGGCTAATCACTCCCCCGAACCACCTTAGTGGTTCCACGATTTCGGGCCACGATCCCTCGGACCACGTAGTTAAATGTAGTTTTCGGTCGAGTGTCGCGGTAATCATCGAACCCTCGTCGCGAATTTCCTGTACCCTTTGCTGGTCACCTGATTCTCGGTACCCACACTTGATCGCGTAGTGGTCCGCATTTCAGGCTACTCCTTACGCATGGATGTTTCCAGATATGTCTTAGCTGGTCGCCCCTTCCCTTCCTTCTTTTTCCCGATTTTCCCCGGTAACATCGTTTAAACTGTAGGACACTCCGCTAGTTGTTGTTTCGATGCTTCTTTTTCTCCTCTTTCCCCTTTTCTCCCCCCCCCCCTTTCCCTCCCCCCCCCCCGGTACATCACTCGAACTGTAGTACAGTATGTCGATTTCGTTTATGGTAACACATCAGACCAGTGCGTGCTCCTCTCCCCCGTTTACCGTGTCTGCATTTCTCCCCCGGCGGGGGCCCTTATATACCCTCGACATGTACGGATGAGTGGTTCGATCGTACCCTCGGTAACCACCTCCTCCGGATTTATTGTTTCTCAGGATATCGGTTTACGCCCTTTGTTGTCGATTTCATGGTAAATCCTCGAATGTAGGCAGTCCATGGTTCCGGCCTCGTATTTTCACGGTACACACCTCGACAGTCCCCCTAGGATATTCGCTTAGCCCACCTTTTTAGATGGTTCCGATTTTTCGGCTCACTGCCCTGGAATGTCCCCATTCGCGGATTGCCTAGTGCGTCACGCACTTTTCCCTTTTGGGTCATATCCCCTCGCCTGCCACGTGTTTTTGTTATGCGCACATGTTCATGTCCTTCCCTGTGTAGGTTTTGCGTCGGATATCCTTTTCCCTCGGGCAATCCTTTCTGTAATCGTAGGAATGCTACGTGGTTTTTCGACTTTACTTAGTACCACTTCCCCGAACTGTCAGGAACTCGCTAGCTGCTGTACGGATTTCGAGTATCCTCGAATGTAGGACACTGCTACGCTCCGTTTTCTTGTTACCTTTCACCGGCGGCGTACCCCTATCCTCGATTTATGTCCCATGAGTTAGTGCACTCTTCATTTCCCCTCCCCCCCCCCCTTTCGGTGCAAAATTTCCTCAAAATCTCAGGAATGTATGGCCTGGTTCAGTCATTTTTCCCCCCTTCTGCGTACATCCTAGAACTGCTAGGAAAGCCTTCTTTTTTCCCCTCACGTGGTCGATCTTCGGTACCTCTCCAATCCCTCGAATCTCTTGTAGGGCCCCCCCCCGCCCCTCGATCCCTTACCCCCGGACCCTCGAATGTAGGAATGTAGTGGTCGATTTCAGTAACCCTCGAATTTGTAAGGCAAGGTAGTGGCGACCCTTTCTTGGTCCCCCTTTCCTAATCCGCCGAATGTACGTCGGTTCGTATTTCTCACCCCGGCCTCCCCAACCCCTCCCCGAACGTAGACCAACTTACGCTGGTCTGATTTACGGTAATTTTTTTTACCCGCCGACCAGCTGCCGAATTTGTCCTAGCTGGCTGCGATTTCACCTTTCTTCCGGTGGTTAACTTCGATTTGTAGGAATTTGTATGCTCTGTTTCAGATTCCCTCCCCCTTGGTACATTTCCTTGGAATGTAGGAATGTATTTTCTCGCGGTCGATTTAGTTGTTTTGCCCGTTTAATCCCTTCGACATTTTCTACTTTGTTAGTTTCGCAATGCTAGCCGGTCCCTTTGGTTCACGATTCCTTCGGCTCAACCATCACGAATCTAGCGACACGTCCACTAGCTCGGCTGTCGAATCTGGGGTTTACGCCATGCTGAATGTTGGACCCCCTGCCTAGTGGTCGTTCGGTAAATAACATGGGACTTTGTAGGAATGTTCTTCCCAGTCCCGGTCCGATTTAGGTAACCATTCTCCACGCAACTGTATGAATCCTGTAGTGGTCACTTCGATCGCTTTCGGCCCCCTTAACCCCACTCGAATGTTTAGGACATGGAGTGGCCTCAGATTTCCACCCCCCCTTGGCCTACATCCCTTCAAATGTAGGAACCCCCTCTGTAGCAGACCCCGATCTCTTCACCTGGTAACACCCTCGATGCCCTGCACTTGACTTTCCGCCGCTCCCCCCAGTATTTTCTCGCAGCCTACCCTCTGATACGGTTAGCCCTGGTTTACATGTTCCTTGCCCTGGCTCGATTTCGTAATCTCTGAAGTACCGCCGCGAACTGTCTCAGCTCCTCTTTTTCCGCCCGTCCAGATTTCTCACGCCTTACCACCGGGTCCAAGCTCACCGTGAATTCTGTATGCCCTTGTGCTCTCCTCGGTACCTTTCGGCTAATCCCTCGCACTGTCCACCGTTGCCAGGACCATGCTCAACCGTGGTCTGCCGATTGCGTACCCTCGAATGTAGGAATGTATTTTTCGTGGTTGCTTCCGATTCCCCCCCCTGCGCCTTAATCCTCCCCGAATGTACGTGGTCTGACCTTTCCCCGCTTGGTTAACCCTTCAAATGTCTTAGTAATTTCCCCTTTTCTTCTCCACTCGGCTCTTACCTCTTAGATCCTTTCTTATGCTTCATTACGCTCTAAAAATCATTTGAATACCCGTTCCCGAATCCACTGCTTATTTTCTTAAATTTTCGTCCCTATTTTTTCATGTATTACCACTCCGCAATGATAGCCATCCCGGTAATTTCCCCCTCCTAACCCCGTACGCAGACCACCGACCTTCGGTTTTTCCCAACCATTTCCGAATTTGTACCTTTTCTTCGCCGGGTGCGATTTACGGTAACCCTTCCATCGAATTGTTTGGAACGCTATTTACGGTCTAATCTTTCGCTCGCGCTAAGACTACGAACTCGTTTAGGAATGTATCTTGTCCGCTGTTTTCGATCAGTAACCTCGATATGTTAGCGAACTGTAGGGTCCGATGTTTCATTGTGTACCCACACCCTATCGAATGTAGGATTGTTAAGTGGTCGTATTGTCGGATACCCCTCGGTCAATGTGGTAATCCCTTTGTATCTGCCCCCGGCTTCCCTCAGATTTCCCCTCCCCCCGTGTATTTTCATCCTCGATTGCTATCGCGAATTTCTAGTATTCCCGTGGTCGATTCAGTAGAACCTCGAATGTAGGATGTAGTGGTCGATTCGGTTAAGCCTTGAATGTAGTGTGTCGATTTCGGTCCCTGTCTCAACACCTTAGCAACTCGCTTTTCCCCTCCCACCGGAACCGTACCCCCCAGTCGGCGCAATCCTCTTCACCCTTCTCTCTTCCCGCGTTTTATTTCACAGCCATCCGCACTCGCTACACCGCCGAACTTCTCGCTTAGTGCCGTTACGATTTCCCCTCCCCCTTCCCCGAGCCTAATCCCATCACCGCACTACTGTCACCCCCCCCCGTCCTGCGTCACCACGATTTCTGCGCTCAACCATCCCGCAATCGCTCCCCCCAGTGACTATCCCCTGTCAGTCGCGTTCCGACCCTCCCGTTCCGGCTAACTTCAATCCTACCTTGAACCTGTCTCCTACGCATACTCTAGCAACACCGCTAGTGTCGTCGCATCTTCTCCACCCGATCACATTCCTACCCTCCCGAGAATCTTCTGTACCAGGACATCGGCCACCCCGTGTGTCCGATTCTCGTCTAACTTCCTTCTCGCACCATTGCCTAGCTGAACTTCCACGCTCGGTCTTGCATGTCACGCGCCTACTCTCATTCTCCCTTCGCTCCCACCAGTATCCCCCTTGTCGGTTACAGACTTTCCGGTACCTCCTACCACCCTCACGCACCCCACCTTTCATCCCTTAGGAATGTAGCTGGTTAGAGTTCGGTAACCTGTGGAATGAGGAAAGTAGTGGCTCGATTTCGTAACCGGATGTCCCCATCACGAATCTGCTCATTCGCCCACGCACCTTCTCCTTAGTTGGTCCATGTCGTTTCTTCTCCGGTCCAACCCAGCGTGAACGCTACGGCACATGTACCGCTGCTGCCTCACCGATTTCTCTTGGTACATTAGGTAACCTGTCTTTGGCATATGCCCTAGCCAGACGACTTTCTTGGCGAACCCCCCCTACGATATCTGTACCCGCAGCTTCTGCTCCGTTACCACTTTCTCCTTCTTTCGGCCTCACCTTCAACCCTCTGAACCCTGTCAGGAATTCGCTACCTCCCCCCCCTCTCCGGCTTAGATTTTCCTTACCTTTCGGCCTAATAATACGACCACCCTCCGTCAGCGACACGTCCCCACCGTCTCCGGTCGATTTACTCCCGGCTCCCCTACAACAACCACACATCCCGGTGGACCATGTTACCCGGTCAATGTTAGCACGGCTTACGATTCCCCCTGGTCAATACCCACTCGCAATTTTGTAGGATTTTTTAGATCTCTATCCCGCTGGCCCCCCTCCCTCGATGTAACCGCACACCGCGAATACCCCCCCTCGTAGGCTTTAATGTACCGTCTCGGCCTCACCGCCATTTTTTCGCTACTCCCAACGTTCGAAGTTTGTACTCCCCGTGGTTCCTGATTTTTTTACCCGGTTTCTGGTAAACATACCGCTTTTACAAGTTGTCATTAAATTATTAATGTTTAGTTAGTGCTCCTAATTCCCCCCACCCTCCCTTACTCACTGCCTTCTTGTAGTGTCTGCGACACGTATAAGTTCTGCACAGCCTCACCATGGACCCTGCTCTGCTTACACATCTCCCCCTCCCTCCCCCTGCCTTATTTTCACTGCTGATTCTCTTAATTGTTACAGAAAGTGTGCTGGCAGGCAGGCAAAGATCCTAGTAAGAGGTCATTAATGGGTCACATATGACAATTTCTGCTCCTGGAGTGACAGGTCTTTCCCTGTAAATGCTGTGATTAAAATGATGATTTCTCAGGATCTACAGCTCAGATTTAAAATCTGAAAATCCAAAAGGTTTTGGAGGTACAAATGTACTCGCTCTCATTTAATCCGCCACTCCTTTGTAACTCCGGTTTATAGCTGTCCCCATGTCATAAGTCCTTCCTGTGGTGTCCTAAGTGAAAATATGTAATTGGAGCCGTCCTGCCACAGTCCATGTTTCGTCTGCTGCAGTCACCTGCTTCACTGGCCTCACTGACAACTATGTGCCGCCATGATACCAGACAGAATGTAAGGCCCTGTTTGAGATTCATGCCAGTGCTCCGACCTTAGGTAATACCAAGTCTCGAAGCCAAACACATAAAGAAGGACATATAAAAGCATTGGGTTTCCTTTACAGCTGGCAGAACTTCAAGGAGTATCCCAATGAAGGATCTTAGCAGCATACTTGTAAACTCCAGGGGCCGGGTGGGTTTTAAACAGCGGATTATTTATAGCCGGCCCTCATCTCTGGAATGGTTCCATAGTTGTGATGTTGAAAGTGAACATGGGGATCTTCGGGGCTGCTGGCACCGTGGGCTCTGTGGGCACCTGTAATTGGTAGTGAAAAGCTCTGTTCTAACTCTCTGGAGTAAGGGCAATTTAGCACTTGAAAAGCTGTTAATATTACAAATGAGCAGAATAAAAAACATACAAGTGCACTATACCTATTACAAAGCACTGACTCACTGTGTTAAAGGGTCACTATACTCACTGAAACAACTTTACATTATCTGAAACTACAATTTGAGAGAAGTAAAATGATGGTACTCACATATTTATCTGTGCTTGTCATTAAATTATAATGTTAGTTAGTGCTCCTAATTCCCCCACCCTCCCTTACTCACTGCCTTCTTGTAGTGTCTGCGACACGTATGTTGTCTGCACAGCCTCACCATGGACCTGCTCTGCTACACATCTCCCCCTCCCTCCCCCTGCCTTATTTTCACTGCTGATTCTCTTAATTGTTACAGAAAGTGTGCTGGCAGGCAGGCAAAGATCCTAGTAAGAGGTCATTAATGGTCACATATGACAATTTCTGCTCCTGGAGTGACAGGTCTTTCCCTGTAAATGCTGTGATTAAAATGATGATTTCTCAGGGTCGATTTCGGTAACCCTCGAATGTAGGAATGTAGTGGTTGATTTCGGTAACCCTCGAATGTAGGAATGTAGTGGTCGATTTCGGTAACCCTCAAATGTAGGAATGTAGTGGTCGATTTCGGTAACCCTTGAATGTAGGAATGTAGCGGTCGATTTCGGTAACCCTCGAATGTAGGAATGTAGCGGTCGATTTCGGTAACCCTCGAATGTAGGAATGTAGCGGTCGATTTCGGTAACCCTTGAATGTAGGAATGGAACATTGAATGGTAGGGAACATTGAACAGTAGGGAACATTGAAGAGTAGGGAACATTGAACAGTAGGGAAACATTGAAGAGTAGGCAACATTGAAGAGTAGGGAACATTGAAGAGTAGAGAACATTGAAGAGTAGGGAAACATTGAACGGTAGGGAACATTGAACAGTAGGGAAACATTGAAGAGTAGGGAACATTGAAGAGTAGGTAAAATTGAACGGTAGAGAACATCCAACAAGGAATTTTGTTTTTAAATTGTCAGAATTTTGCTCCTGAAACTTGAAACAGTCTGATAAATCCTGCAGAAAGAACCCCAGCAGGTTCGTTTTTCCTTAATCTCCAATGATGTTTTTACATTAAATTTTTCCAGTATACATACAATCTGGTAATAAGTGTTCCTGACCACTAGAGGGCCTTAGGCAATTAGCAGAATCCACTAGTGCATTGGGTATAGTAAAGTATATAGAAGTTTATATAGTGTAGTGTTTGCATATCACTTAACTTTTTAATTAGCGAAATTTACGGACCAGGGAGCTCACACTAACCCTCGTAATGTATTGTTCGGCGGTAACACTCGAATGTAATGTTAAGTTTTCGGTAACCCTCAAATGTAGCATTCTTTTTTGGAAACCTCTAATGTATCGACAAATATGTAAACCCTCGAATGTACCTTCCTATTTTTAGTAACCCTCGCTGTAGCCTTCGGTATCCTCTAAATGTAGCAGACGATTTTTCGGTAACCCTCGAATGTAGCGGTCATTTGGTACCCCTCGAATGTAGGAATGTCGCTGTCGAATTCGGTAACCTCGAATGTAGGAATGTAGTGGTCGATTTCGGTAACCCTCGATGTAGGAAGGTAGTGGTCGATTTCGTATCCTCGAATGTAGGGAAGGTATGGTCGATTTCGGTAATCGCCTCGAGATTTAGGAATGTAGTGGTCGATTTCCGGTACCTGAAATGTAGGAATTAGTGGTCGATTTCGGTAATCCTCATCCTCTACTCTAATGTAGGAATGTATTTGGTCGATTTCGTTATCCTCGAATGTAGGAATGTTAGTGGTCGATTTTCGTATCCTCGACTGTAGGAATGTAGTGGTCGATTTCGGTAACCCTGAACTGTGGAATGTAGTGGTCGAGTTCGTTAATATCCTCGAATGTATGAATGTAGTGGTCGATTTCGGTAATCCTCTAATGTAGGAATAGTAGTGGTCGATTTCGTACCCGGAATGTAGGATGTAGTGGTCGATTTCCGTTAATCCTCGAATGTTTAGGAGGTAGTGGTCGATTTCAGTAAACCCTCGAATGTAGGAAGTAGTGTCGAATTGTAATCCTCGAATGTAGTGGTCGATTTCGGTAACCCTCAAATGTAGGCATTCTTTTTTTCGTAGAACCTCTATGTTCGTTCAATATGACAGCCCTCGAAGGTACAGTCCTATTATTTTAGTAACCCTCGCATGTAGCCTTCGGTAATCCTCATATGTAGCAGACGATTCGGTACCCTCGAATGTAGCTGTCGATTCGTAACCCTCGCATGTAGGAATAGTAGCGTCAATTTCGGTAATCCTCGAATGTAGGAATGTAGTGTCGATTTCATTACCCTCGATGTAGAATGTAGTGGTTGATTTCGTTAACCCTCGAATGTAGAATGTAATGGTCGATTTCGGTACCCTGGATTGTAGGAATGTATCGGGTCCGATTTCGGTAATCTCGAATGTAGGGAATGTAGTGGTCGATTCAGTAAACCCTCGAGGTAGGATGTGTGGTCGATTTCGGTATCCTCGAATGTCGTGGTCGCTTCGGTAACCCTCGAATGTAGGATGTGTGGTCGATTTCGTAATCCTCTAATGTATAGAATGTAAGTGGACTATTTCGGTAATCCTCGAATGTAGTGGTCTCTTCGTAACCCTCGAATGTAGGAATGTATTGTTGATTTCGGTCATCCTCGAATGTAGGGAATGTAGTGGTCGTTTCGTAACCCTCGAATGTAAGGAATGTAGTGGTCGATTTCGGTAACCCTTGAATGTAGGAATGTAGCGTCCATTTTCGGTAACCCTCGAATTTAGGAATCTAGTGGTCGATTTCGTAACTCCTCAAATGTAGGAATGTAGCGGATCGATTTCGGTAGCCCTCGAATGTAGAATGTATCGTTCCCGATTTCGGTACCCTCGAATGAGGAAATGGTGGTCGATTGCGGTAACACCTCGAATGTCGGAATTGTATTTGGGTCGATTTCGGTAAACCCTCGAATGTAAGAATGTAAGTGGTCGATGTAAGGTAACCCTCGAAATTAGGAATTAGCGGGGTCGATTTCGGTAACCCTCGAATGGTAGAATGTCCGGTCGCATTTCGGTAACCCTTGCATGTAGGAATGTAGCGGGGCGATTTCGGTACCTCGAATGTAGGAATGTGCGGTCTGAGTCCAGGTAAACCCTCGAATGTAGGAATGTAGTGTCGATTCGGTAACCCTCGAATGTAGGAATGTAGTGGTCGTATTTCGTAACCCTCGAATGTAGGATGTTATATGTCGCTTTCGGTAACCCTTGAATGTAGGAATGTATGGTCTATTTCGGTAACCCTCGCATGTAGGAGGTAAGTAGTACGATGTTGGTAATCCTCAATGTAGGAATTGTAGTGGTCGATTTTCTCGGTAACCCTCGCATTTAGAATTACGGTCGATTTCGGTACCCTGAATGTAGGACATGTAAGCGGTCCGATTTTCGGTCCCCTCGAATGTAGGAATGTAGTGGTCCGATTTCGGTAACCTCGAATGTAGGATGTAGTGGTCGAGGTTCGGTAACCCAAATGGCGGAATGTTAGTGTCGATTCGGTAACACCTCGAATTTAGAATGTAGGGTCGATTAGTACCCTCGAATGTAGAATGTAGTGGTCGATTTCGGTAACCCTCGAATGTAGGAGTAGCGGTGAATTTCTGTAGACCCTCGAATGTTAGGACAATATAGCGCGATTTCGGTACCCCTCGAATGTAGGAATGTAGTGTCGATTTGGTAGCCGCCTGGAATGTAGGAAAAAAAAAATGTGAGTGGTCGATTTCGGTAACCCCTCGAATGTAGGAATATCGCTCTGATTTCGGTAACCCTCGAATGTAGGAAGTTACGGTCGATTTCGGAACCCTCGAATGTGATGTAGTGGTCCGATTTTACCGAGTAAAGGTCTGGCTCGGTACCGAATGTAGGAATGTAGTGGTCGATTTCGGTTAAACCCTCGAAATGTAGGAATGTGGTGTGATTTCGGTAATCCCCTCAAATTAGGAATGTAGTGGTCGATTTCAGTAACCCCCGAATGTAGGAATGTAGTGTCATTTTTAGTAACCCTCGAATGTAGAATTATTGGCGATTCGGTAACCCTCGATGTATGTATGGTCGATTTGGTAACCTCGAATGTAGGAAATGTAGTGTCGATTTCGGTAACCTCGAATGTAGGAATGTAGATTGGCGATTTCGGTAATCCCCGATGTATAGCAATGTAGTGGTCGATTTCGGTAACCCCGAATGTAGGAATGTAGTGTGATTTCGGTAACCCTCGAATGTAGGAATTAGTGGTCGATTTCGGTAACCCTCAAATGTAAGGAATTAGTGGTCGATTCGGTAACCCTCGAATGTAGATGATGGTCGATTTTCGGTACCCGTGCAAATGTAGATGACGGTCGATTTCGGTAATCCCTCGAATGTAGGAATGTAGCGTTCGATTTCGGTAAACCCTCGAATGTATGGAATGTAGGCGGTCGATTTTGGTAACCCTCTGAATGAGAATTTAGTGGTCGATTTTCGGTAACCTCGAATGTAGGAATGTAGTGGTCGATTTCGGTAACCCTCGAATGTGGGAATTAGTGGTCGATTTCGGTAATCCTCAAATGTAGATGTAGGGTCGATTTCGTACCCGAATGTGGAATGTACGTCGATTTCGGTACCCTGAATGTCGGAATGTAGTGGTCGATTTCGGTAACCCTCGCTGGTGGGAATGTGTGGTCGATTTGGTAACCCTGAATGTAGGAATGTAGTGGTCGATTCGTTAACCCTCTGAATGTAGGAATGTAGCGGTCGATTTCGGTAACCCTTCGAATGTAGAGATGTAGCGGTGTCGATTCGGTAACCCCGAATGTAGGAATGTAGCGGTCGATTTCGGTAACCCTCGATGTAGGAATGTAGTGGTCGATTTCGGTAACCTCGAATGTAGGAATGTAGTGGTCGTTTCGGTAACCCTCGAATGTAGGAATGTAGCGGTCGATTTCGGTAACCCTGAATTAGGCATGTAGTGGTCGATTTCGTAACCCCTCGATGTAGGATGTAGCGGTCGATTTCGGTAACCCTAATGTAGGAAGTAGGGTCGATTTCGTGAAAACCCTCGAATGTAGAATGTAGGTCGATTTCGGTATCCTCAATGTAGGAGTAAGTCGATTTCGGTAACCCTCGAATGTAGGAATTAGCGGTCGATTTGTTAAACCCTCTTGAATGTAGGAATTAGCGGTCGATTTCGGTAACCCTCGATGTTAGGAATGTAAGTGGTCATTTCGGTAACCCTGCATGTAGGAATGTAGCGGTATTTCGGTAAACCCTCGAATGTAGGAATTAGGGTCGATTTCGGTAACCCTGAATGTAGGAGGTAGGGTCGATTTCGGTACCCTGGAATGTAGGAATGTAGGGTCGATTTGGTAACCCTGAATGTAGGAAGGGGTAGTGGTACGATTTTCGGTAACCCTGAATGTAGGAATTAGCGGCTGATTTCGGTAACCCTGAATGTAGGAAGGTAGGTGGTCCTTATTGGTTGGTAACCTGGCAATGTAGAATGTACGCGCTGATTCGGTAACCCTCGAATGTTTAACCCTTGAAAGTATAATTCGGTAACCCTCAAACTGGGTTGTAACCCTCGAATGTGCTTGCAGAAACCCGACATTGCCCGATCATAAAGTGAGAAGTGTTTAAACAAGTTTTGGTGATAGGTGCCATGTTCCCCCGGACTATACTATTGTTATTTATCTGTTTTAAATTGAACTTTTCAACTATTATCTGCCATTGACTTTATGGTTTTGATTCCGAACTTTTACTGAAGTTTGGAAACGAACTGAAAAGTAAGTTCTGCCTTGTCTAGTATAAATAAAATTACATTTTGATCCTATCGGGCTTTCTGTAAATCTGGGCTATGCAGCCATTTTATCTTGTTGGCCATAAATGAAAGTTGGTTGGATATTTAAGATATAAATATATATATATACACACGACATTTCTCCTTCGACCCATTAAGTAATTTAGGACTGACACAACGAGTACATAAGAGCTTTGCTTATATTTGATTTTGAAGGGATTTCTATTATTATTGTCTATGTCTTTGTAACAATTGTTTTTTTATATTTCATCTTCTGTAATTCCTGAGAATGTTTCAAATTAACTGAAAACCACGTATATGATTGTTTTGCCACCCACTGTGATACTCCCTGGGATGCTCCCGTAATCGGGTAGTTTTTTGTTATTTCCAGAGCCGGGTGTGATCGAAGTATCTGGTCAGGCCTATTATGTTCCCATTTTTCCAAGATTGGTTTTGAGGGACCAGGCCTATAATGTGATTTTAAGGGACTTCGGGTATGTATGGTCATGTAGGAGGCATCATAAGGTCGGGCGGGGGTTTTGTTGGTGGGGTTGACCCAAGGCTGCAAGAGTTGTTATGCCCAGTAATAGAGCTGAAAGTTGGAGACCAGTCCCCCCCATCTCTTAAGCGGACTGTCTTTGCTGTGTTAAATATCAAGCACTTGTGTTTTTGCCAGTTGTGACTATATAGGGTGCTATAGAAATCTGCAAAGGCTGTTAGGATTTAGGGTGTTATGTAGAGGTTTCATGTGGATTTTGAATGGTAAGTATTGTGTTTGTTGGGTGTGGTTATGGATGATTGGCTGCTTTGCAATTTTATGTTGGGCCTTTACAACTATCATGTTATTGTATAATCGTTGGGCTAGTACCCATGCTGCCTGGGTGGCTGGTGTCAATCCTGTATGTGTTTTTTTCTGACTCATATGGGTCTGTTTCCCTTTTTGGCCTCTCTTCTGTTTGCCCCATTCTCCCTTGTGTTGATATATTATGTAGATTACTACGTGTTAATTATTGTATACTTGATTGTGATTATAATGAGTGGGTGGGCTCTGGGAGTGTTTATATATCATGTGACTCGAACTGTGTTTCATATCTTTTGTCTTTATATGATATGGCTGTGGAACTGCTGGCTTGATAAGGGGACAGATGTTCCCGAACACGTCGCCTGATATGCGTTCAGGCCAACCAATAAAAGTATTGATCTAGCAACTGAGTGGCGGTTGTTATCGATTATACTTACATGATAAGATTATATATAACATAAAACAATGAAAAACCTTTGGGCCAGTGCCCGTTATAAGTAACTTGTTTAAAACAATAAGCATCCTAACTATTGTAGGATAAATTTGGACCAACGGTGGTCACTGTGCCGTAATGGCGGTGGGAGGCTAATGGTGAATCTCTCTAGCGCCTGAGTGGGGAAAGAGCTCCCCCGACATTTATAAACCGTCTTGTGGGTGGGTGTTCCGTTCCTCGCCAATAGTCAAATGGGCTGGTACCACCTATTCCCTAGTCTCCATTCATCCCGGATTCAGGCTGAATAGTTTCTGATCGGGGAGCGGAGTCTGGGTTCTATAGTAAGCTGAGGGATACGCAGTGCCCGTGGCAGACGGGTAGACTTTACTTGTAGCTTTTTCCAGTATATATTCCCCTATATGCGCTATTGTCTATCCAGTGGGTCTGGGATATAAATGCTTGTTGGCACCGGTTTCCCCTATATTCCAGGGTATTGTTCTCCAAGCGTGAATCAATATCGATAGGGAAGAGGAGACGGGGTCTGGGAGCTTGGGTGGAAGAATAGTTCAGAGGTAGCGATACCTCCCAGGCAAGACCTGGGGAGTTCCAGAGGGTTTACATCCTTGTTGTCCCAGCAGGGATACGTTGTGGTGCAGGCGTATAGTTGTAAAAGGTGCCTTGAGGTGCTCAGGAGTAGGGTGAGTCGGGGGGTGGGGGTAGATATAGAAGGGCTCAATTACAAAAGTTATATACAACCTATGGTGATGTCCTCATCAATATGTAATTATTAACCTGGAGTTCAGTTCCTGGGGAGTGCTACAAATGTGGGCATCCATCCACTCTGTAACCTCGACTGGAGAGACGAAGAACTTGTAGAATTTCCGTGCTGTTATACGTAGTCGAGCTGGGTCATCATAGCATATGGGAGATTGAGTTGCGGAGTCTTTGTTTGACCCCCAGGAACATAGCCTCCTCTTCTGCAGATCTATGGAATAGTCCAAAAATAATAAGTGCGTTTTCCGCCTTCTGCTTGCAGGATAGTATAAGTGTCCCTGTCCTTAGCATTAAGCATACGGGCAACCATCGGTCTCGGGCGGGACCAGGCTGGAGGGGCCTTGCGCGAACTCTGTGGGCTCTCTCTACTGTACATGGATTGTACATAAATCGGCCTAATGTATGTCCACACTTAGGATTACATGGCCATTGTAGTGTTTTCTTAGGCATTATGACCTGCTTGGAACCCCAATATCCTCTGCTGAACTTGTCTGATGATGTAATGCTGGGGACATTTCTGTGTGGGTATCTGCGACCTGGTGTCTAGATGTAATGCTGACAGCCATACAGATTTGCTCGAGGCAGTGATAGACAGAATGATTTTAATAAAAATTTGCAGAATAAATTTTTCCATATCGGGCTTCATAAATATATCATTCCTTGTTCCAAACAGAACCAGATGTTCTACTGTATCAATACGCGCACTATATACATTTAAGAAAGCCCATTCACTGCGCTCGTAGCCCTAACCATTACCCACCCACCAATGACCTTCATAGGACGGACTAATAAAATGCAATCAGTGTTCTCTGAAACCACAATGCCTTATATTTATCCTCTCCGGCCTCTGCTTGCCGTATAGATGGTTGGCTGAATCATTGACAATAAATCATCCAACTCATAAAAAAAAACATCATATGACTAATATCTGACTGGGTCTATTACTGTAGATCTGCAACCATCTTCCAACAAATGATTACTGACAGTTCTCCCATTTATAATCTGCTGTTTGGTGATTAATGCTATTGGGGTAAGGCTGTTTCCAGATTCAAGGTCTGTAACTGTGGCTAGCCATACACAACACAATCTGATGCACCACGAGTGATACATCTCAATTGAAAATCAACCAGGAAGTAGTGGTTGATGTCCATACCGCACCTGCATCATTGATTTAAAGGCGTGTACGGTACCCCATAGTACAATTGATTTATGTGGAGGACCCCACCCAACCCTAAGACTTTTTCCCTTAATGACCATACAAGCTTGTAAAAAACTTTTTACTCAACAAAAAGCACATTGGCCCTTGCACAAAGTACCATAAAAAGCTACACTACCCTTATAGTTTTTTGTCGGTTCAGACGTCTCCCCATTGATATATTGCATCTTGTTAGATTGGTGAAGAAGTCCACGCCTGAATCTCCATTTTACTGGCATTGTTCATGTTCCGACCTACACTGTACAATATTTTTTTTTAATAAAATCACACCCCAGCTTCTACCTAGTACTGGCAACAGAAAATGAGAAAAGGGTTGTATCTCATAACGGCCTACTTGGGGCATGATGCATGGAGAATTCAGTGGCGACTACTTCCACCCCCTAATGTTTAATTATAATATTGAGGTTGAATAAAGACATTGCCCTCAGTCCAACCCATCTGCAATATCCTATTTCCTCCGCCTAACTTTTTGATCCAGAGGAAGGCAAAAAAAACCCACCAAATTTATAAGGGGAAAAATTTCCTTCCTGACTCCAAGTGGCAATGGAAATTTTCCCTGAGTACCTCTACTTTATGTATCAATACCAGTAACTTGCAACTTCCTTGTTTGCAAAACTCCCATCCAGCTTTTTTTTTAAACTGACCAATGAACCTGCCATAACAACGTCCACTGGAAACACTTCCATAGTTTTATAAACTAATTAAACCGTTCTCACAGTTAAAAACCCTTCCGAACTTGAGACTAACTTCTTTCTTCAAGTCTTAAGGGATGTCCTCGTGTCCTCTGCATGTTCTATTGGTGTACAATGCCCCAATAGTTTTATTGTATGCCCTTTAATGTATTTTACACAGTAACAATATCCCCACGCAAGCGCCTTTTCTCCAGCGTACATAATTGTAACTTTTCCAGTCTCTCTCATATTCAAGCTCCCCAATCCCCTTATTAATTTAGTTGCCCTTCTCTGTACCCTTTCCATTTCAATGATGTCCTTTGGTACTCAGGATTCCAAATTTGCAACTGCATCTTCCAATATGAGGCCTTACCAATGCTTTGTAAAGAGGGAGAATTACATCCTTTTCCATCCCTTGAATCATACCTCTCTTTATCACAAGTCAATACCATGCTGTCGCTTGGCTGTTTGCCCAGCTGGCACTTGTCAAGCTACCTTTAAGTTTGATATCACTACCAATATGCAATATATATTGAGATTGAAACGTCTAAAACCGATGGATAAACTATCAGGGTAGTGACTTTTATTCTATATTGATACAGTATACTTAGGCGGAGGTGAATTTAACTAGATAAATGAGATTCCATCTCTATGAAAAGGCAGAGGCCACAGCCAGGTCAGCTGACCTCTTTCTGTTCTGGTCTGTCCTGATAATTGTCCTTCCATCAATGGTTATAACATGACTGGAAATTCTATGGATCCAACGGACACTCATTGCTGGCTGCTTTGTACCCAACGTTACTGTGGTTTTTATCAAGCTGCCGAGCCCTGCGGATAATATTTTTGTGGTAAAGCCTAGCGGCACTGCTGCAACTACAGACACCTGCTGGGTTTATAACAACCTATATTGGAGCCTATTCGCAACTTCATTTAATTATTTTAAAGGAACACCTAGCAGGGCCTCTGTAAGAGAGCCAATTAGAATTAACATAATTGTCTACGTAACTGTTCGTAAGGTTTGGTTGGACCCAAGAAGGCCTATTCTGAAAATAATATACATGCGACACTGAAGGTGATTTAATGGAGGATTTATATCGCATTGGTTCTTGTGATAGGGGAATCTCTGTTAACCAATTCTAATGACAAAGTTTATTCCAATGCAACCACCCATGTTAATTTTACTAGCTATTAACAAGTGGGAGGTCCATACTGCTCTAGAAGATAAAATTAATATCATCCTAGAGGCAAATAAAGAGACCAGGTTTTATTATAGGAATGTGTAAACATTTATCCTGGATTTGTCATTATGCACGAAACTGAACTTTTGTTAGAGATTGGTGTGTACATGGTATTTAAATGCTTGGGCCAATCAACTTACTCTTCTATCTTTATGGGATATTAGTTTATCTCCCATCTTCAGCGTCTGTAATGCTCCAGACTCCCATTCCTTCACCCGGATACCCAATCTACAACCACTATCTTCACCAATATCCAGCCCCCCCTTTGCCGGGAGGATAGATGTGCCCACTCAATACCGAAAATGTTGCCCCTGGACTTGAGTGCAAGTCTTCGAGCTGAGGCCTGGAATACTGAGACGTCTGGAAGTGAAATGAACAGAAGGCACACTGAGGGGAGAAAATAGGTCAAAGAACCAAATACGTGGTAAGAACCCCCCCCCCAGAGTAGGCAAGAGCAGAGTCAAAAACAGCAAGAGGTCAAAAACCGAATCATGGCAGGCCGTCCAGGCACGGGTACAGAGGGTTGAGAAAAAAAGCGTAGTCAGGAACGAGGTCAGGGCAAGTTAGATACGAAAATCAAGGTGCAATAACAGGCAAGTGTCCTAACAGAGAAATATTATACAGGAAGTACATCTCCAGCAAGATAATAAACTAACCGCTATATTGGGGCAAGGACCATGGTCTAATGGGTTTTTAAAAGTCTAGAAGGCACCAATAGAGAACAAGCCAAGAAGAAGAGGATTTGGATCATAGAAGGATTTGAATAATGAGAGCACTGTCACTTTAAGCACGGGACCCTCTTTGCAAATTATAAGAAGGAACATTTGCTGTGCCCGTTAACGTTTGGGAAAACCGCATAGAATGCCGAATGTGAAGTCTCGACGAAAGAAACCGCAAACGCTACCGAAGATTTGAGCGCTGGAGCGGCTGGAGAAAGCAGAAGGCACTTGGAAGTGAGGCGCCGGCCGCGGTAGCCCCTGAGCAGGGTATGTTTTTTCCTTTTTCCTTACAATGCCATGATTTGCTGCCTTGTCACCCTCTGTAAACCCAGGTACCAAGTAGTTTATTTACACTCTGGTGAGATCAAGGTGGGGCTAAAAACTCACTGATACATGCAAACAGTGTGAAAGTGTCAAGGTCACAACGTAAGGAGACCCTCAGCAACTCAGGAAAAAAAAACAAAAAAAAAAAAAAGAAAACTATAAACCAAATAAATAGATGATTTCACCACAATTGTGCTGTTTCAGAGGGGGGAGATTGTTTAAAAATATTCCACATGTTTTGCATTTATTTAACACCAGGACCTGTCACTTAAAGGGCATGTCCCCGCCCCCAAACTATAATTTAACCCCATACGGGCCCCACTGTGTACTGGGTAGTTTAAAAAAAAATCTTACCTTACACCCCGCCAATCCAAATGGTTTCTCCGTAATGTCCTTACACTCCAAAAAAATGTCACCAAAGCACGGCAGGAGGAATGTTTCCGCCTCAGGCTTCCTCTTAGAGGTTTTTGGCTTTGCTCAGCAAGCAGGCCCCCCACCCCCCCTCCTCTCCCACCTTTTGACTCTCCCCTCCCCCCTAGTGTAAAAATCCCTTTTGGGTATTGTAGGTTCCTCCTCCCCCACCCAAACCGCATTTATCTTATGTCCAGAAACTCCCCCGATCTTATTTACCCTCTTTCCCGCCGCCGTTCTGGTGATCAGAAGTATAATAATCTATGGTAGCTTATTATTATTTATGTTTTCCATTCTCTTTTAAAATCGAATGGCCACAGTTTAAAAAGGTTTCATACTTTACCCTTTAGAGCTCACCGGTTCCTAAGGATACAAATACAATTAACCATTCGTTAATTGAAATTGCAATAATAAAGTTTCCCTCAGCATATGGTCATTGTCATACTGTAGGTATGATCCCCTCTTTAGGTCTATTATATTTCCATTGAACCAGGATGAGCCGGTCAGCATCCAATCAATTCTCTATTCCTATATTATTCGGGAGAAGGATCAATTTGTGTAGATACAATTTCCATCATAATTTGAACCTCTGGAAATTGATTAAACCATAAAATGACCAATATGCTATTTTAAGATGTAAAAAGAAAATTGAGCTTCATACTAAACATACGTTCTAGTAATCTTAGATGAATGTCATTGCCATGAAATAACCTCCCCCTCCAGCAATAACAAACCAGCAAACATGATTAACTTGATGTTTTGTTTATTTACATGATATATGTATGTACCTTTTGCCTCAGTTCTAAATTTGAAACTTTTTGTGTTTGCATAGTGATAAAGAAGCTGACGTTGAATAGGTCAGATTTTTTAAACATGCCAGCCTGCCCGCAATCCACCAGTCAGCTTTCCAGCTAACATTGTTGCAGTAAATGTTTATACAGTGTGAGAGCTGTCATAACTCTCTGTCAGACAAGTCCAACATTTGAAAACTTAAGAATCAAAGTATAAATAAAGTTTTAATTTAAGCATTAAAGGCTGCATTTCTGATAGGCAAGTAAGATGTAATCATATTGATTACTTCTGCAACACAGGTGAATTCATTTAGAGAGGTAATCTTCCTTGCTAACTTCTGTAAGACAAATGAATCAGCAAGTTAAAGGTAATCCGCCCTTATTATGTCCTGTACCACCATGAATGCAATCAAAAGAGGTATCAGCCCTTGCATTTATGTCTTGTCACAGATGAATGCAATCAAAAAGTATCGCAATTGATTATTTCTATGCACCAGGTAAATGCAACAAAGAGAGGTATCAGCCTTGAATTTATGCTATGACACATATGATGCAATCAAAGATGTAATCAGTCTTGATATGTCTATGCCACAGATGATGCAACCAAAGAGGTAATCAGCCTTGAATTATGTCCCTTGCACAAGGTGAATGCAACCAAGAGAGGTAATTCAGCCTTGATTATGTCCTCTGACACAGGTAAATTGCAACAAAGAGAGGTTAATCAGCCTTGATTATGTCTCGCCACAGGTGAATGCAACCAGAGAGGTACTCAGCTTTTATTTGTCCCTAATGCCCCCACAGATAATGCAAGCAAGGAGAAGTATCAGCCTTGTATTCTGTCTATGCCACAAGATAATTCAACCAAGAGAGGTTATCAGGCCTTGATTATTTCTATTGCCACAGAGGATGGCAATCAAGAATAGACGTAATCCGCCTTGATTATATCTACGACAGGGATGCACAACCAAGAGAGATAATCACCTTGATTATGTCTATTACAAGGGTGATGAACCAGAGAGTAATCGCGATTATTCTCTGCAACCCAGGTGAATGCCATTAGAGAGGTATCTTCCTTGATAATATTCTGTAAGACCTAACGTCACAGGAAGTGTCAACAGAGATAATCAGCCTTGATTATGTCTGTATCCACAATGGATGCAATCAGAGAGGTAATTCAGCCTTGATTATGTCTAATGGCCACCGTTAATAAGGATATAGCTTGATTATGTCTAGCCCACATGAATGCAACCAAGAGAGGTAATCAGCTTGATTATGTCTACTGACAGGTGAATGCAATCAGAGAGGTAATCAGTCTGATTATGTCTGCCACAGATAATGCAACCAAGAGCGTAACCAGCCTTGATTATGTCTACGGACAGGTGAATGCAACCAAGAAGATAATCAGCCTTGATTATGTCTACGACACAGGTGAATGTAATTAAGTGTGAGGTAATCAGCCTTGATTTTGTTTTTCTTGTGACACAGGTGAATGCAACCAGCCTTAATTATATTCACAACACAGTCAAAGAACCATTATTTTTTAGTAAGCCTTTTCATCCCGCGATGCAATAAGTCTCACAATGGGATTTAACAGCATCGGTCTGGAAAGTGTATCACACACTGCTTATGTCTTTTTTTTTGTATTGTTCCATTCTTCTAACCATATTGTTCACCCATCATATGCAGTAGGTTAATTACCAATTACAGCAACGGACAGTTTTTTATTTCTATTCTTTGCCTACTCATAAGACATTGTTATTCATTCAGTAGAGAATCGTGCATTGGCTTTGTATATAAACACATGGACTCCAAATATTTATATAGTCTCGTCCGGTTTCCTGTCTATAGCTGGCCTCCCTGGAATCCCTTTAACTTGATTTATTCTGTTGTATTTCCTTTCACAAGATCAACTGATGTCAGGTTTGTTTTATACAAATATCCCACTATAACAAGGTTTTTCAGATTTCCCTTCTGTTTCTAATGGGATGTGGGAGTTGTATGCCTTCAGTGGATCCTCTTTGTCTTGAGCAGGGTAAAATGACTGAAATAAAGGGACATCACAAAACCTCTTCTTATGGTAGCCAAGGTAAAGTAAACTCCGTTCAGACGTTATTTGATCTTATAACTTAAAATCTCCTATAAGATATGATGACACACTGCTTTTCACAGCAATGTAAAGTTCACCGAAACAAACAATTGTACCCATATTCGATAGTCAGGGCATTACTGCGGATTTCATTTTTCTCTGACACTCCGATCATCGTCTTCATTTTCTTTACCAATAGGAACACACAGGCTTTATTCATTATAACTATAAAACTTATAACCCCCCTTTAATGGTATATTCTGTAAAGATTGCCTGGTTGCTGTAACCGACCATGAAATCCTGACCTGAACAAAGCCCTTTTATTTCCCCTGGCTCTCAATGTTTAGGATGACTGATAATGATATAAAGTGCCTGAGCCCAACAAGGGCAAAGCACAACAGCTGTAATCTCTAACCTGTTCTGACATACACAGCGCTAATACCTGAGCAGTAGAAGATAGGATGGATTGAATTTATCATTCACAATGTATTGGTGTAGAAATTATTTTATTCTCTGTAATAAAGCATACAGTTTGTCTTCTACAGTTGGTTTAGTGCTCAATTGATTGTGTATGTAGTGTACGATCCACCTCCATAGTTCTGTATTCCATGAGTCCATGAAAGAAAAAACTGCAGATCCATACAGAGTCCGTCATGTCTCCCAAGAATGGATTACAGCGCTTATCCAGTTCCTCCCTTCCCTAGCGTCTATGGTGGATTCAATCTTTGCCAATCACAGCCAACTCCACTCATGCTTAGCTTTCCAAGCATGACCATAGAGATGTTGCGTTGGGGCAAAATTATCACCAGTTTTATTGATAATAAATAATCTTGCATACTGGGGACAGGGGAAGACATTGGATTAAAAGTTTTTCTTGAAGACATTCGCTAGCATCCGCTCTCCATAGAATGACTTGTACAGATTTTTTGGCAATTAGTACTAGGAAAGTCCCAATAGCATATCAACCGCCGTATTAGGGACATTCTGAATGCAAGGCATGATTGCATTGTGGCTCACAGGGTAAGGTTGTCAAAAACAGCATTGTACATGGCAGACAGTTGGTGTCGAACCCCCCCACCTCTATTAGGCTTGATTTTCTTTATTTTCAAATAAATGGCCTCCTTGACACCTCTCTTGAACCAGTCACGTTTTTGCCAATATGTTCATTACAATCTTCAAAGGTTGTCCTTTATCCTTAATATAGGTACACGGCGAGTCCTGACCCGAGGATTGTGCTGGGCTTATGTTGATGCAGTTGGACTGTTGGTCTCCCCCACATACAAATCAGAGCATCATGCACTGCACATCGTATATATATATGTACAATGCTGTTTTGACACCTTACCATGGTAGTTCCTATAACACCTCTTAGCCACAATGCAATCACACCTTGAACCATAGGTCCCTAACACCTGGCTGTTAATGCTAATTGGGGACTTTCCAGGTGTCATGATATGGTACACTGCTGCAGAAGATCTAGTGTAATATATTTTATTTTTAATCATACACTGTTTGTAATAGCAGATTCCATTAGTTTTATTATACTGTACATTTGTTTCCTATCTTTATTTTGTACTTTCCTCTCAGTATCATAAACCCAGCAGGGACAGGGATTTCTGTAGCAGCTTCTGCAGACTTGAGGCCTCCAACCAGCGGGTGTCTGAAAGGTGGATAATTTGACTCTGAGTGAGATTTAAACACCAGGTTTTTAATAATCGCCATAACTTGTGGGTCAACTACCATAACGACTACGATCCAAAATGGATACTGGTGGATGGGAGAATCCCGTGGGAACCAAACACCATAACTCTAGGTCTTAGATTTTCCCATAAACCCACTTTAAAACCGTTTATACAAATGTACATGTGTCATGTTTGGTCTTGTTGGATTTGTAAATCATGAGGTCAATTAATTATAGGGTATAAAATATAAGACATTTATTTCAATGTATGGTATTGGACAGCATGTGTTAGTTCTTGAGTGGCCCATCTGAGGGTACATAATTTTGGACGTACCACTGAGCCCAACCTACACTTTAGGTGATTGGCTGAGGAAAGCCTGGTTACCACCCTGTGTCAGGGTAGGTAAGGAGACACACAACATGAGGCTCCTGATTTACAATATTTTCGGCCGACCGTCTGATTCACGGCACTTTGGTAGAAATATCGTGCTGTTCGGACGAAACGAACGCTCGATGCGGTCGGAAAATTCGATCGTTCGTGCGGTTCGCCTATGATGCGGGCAAATTTGCCGTGACCGATGGACATTTGTCCCGGCCAAGCACTAGTCTCGGGACAAATAGTCGGGCCGTGTGTACCAGCCTTATGGGACATCTACTGTGGGTTACATAGTTACCTTTTTGGAGCCAGGAACCATCTACGGACTACAGGGTTATTCAATAAAAGTTCTTATCGTTTAAATGGTGCTAATTTTGCCCCAACCAATCAGATGTAGCTTTCAAATGTTAAACTAAGATCTGATTGTTGGGGCGAAAATTAGCACCATTTTTAAACAATAAGAACTTTTATTGAATAACCCTGTTATTCTTTTAAGGACTTGAACTTTCCACCGTCATAAAAGTATTTTCACCTTTTCCCTTTAATTTACTGTTGCTTGTATTTATGCTGGTTGTTTATTATTTTTTGTAACCTATTGCACTTTTTGTTTTTCTTTTATTAAACAATATTTTAAAAATTGTTTAGAGCTGATTCTCCTAGTGCTCTGACAGAACTAAGTAAGAATCCTGTCCTCTGAGATGCTACATATAGTATAATTGTATTGTGGCAACAGCTCTCAACCTGGTTTGACCGGTGAGCTTGGAAAGCTCGTTTGGTCTGAGGTTGAGAGTTGTAGTTTCGCCACTGGGATCGGCTCCCACAGCCGTTAGTTAGTGGGTAGTGGCAGTGTTTTATATACCTGGTAATGTGGTATATGGTAAGTGATGGCAGCCCTCAACCTGGTTTTAAGAACCCGTGAGCTGGGGTTAAGCTCTGTTTGATTGAGGTTGAGAGGCTTTAGTTCCGTCAATCAGGTTATTTTAATTGCCACAGATTATTTACACATCATTCGAATTGGAGAGCCAGTCCGATGACTAGCGAAACGTCTCAAGAACTAAACTTCAAGTCAGTTGATTATTACAATATACCTGACCTGTAGATAATTCAAAACCCATACCGGATGATGACAGTTACCCGACTATGGTATTGAATAAGAATAATCCTTAATATATTCCATTCCGTGAGAATATATCACAATATGATATACGATATCCTACCGGATGGAAATTACCGATACCTACCTTATAACAAATAGACATGATATGAACAGATCCATGACCCTGTGAATGAATTTCGACAGAGGATAATTACATACTACCTGATGGAATATATATACATGACTCGGATAATTACATTCATGCGATGACTGAATTCGGATATACCTACCGAGGATGATATATGTACCATCTATGAATAATTACGAACCTGCGATGAATATATATGATACCTCATTATACTAAATGGATATACCATGACCTGGATGAGATGAATATTACAGTATCACATGAACTGGATGGATAATTTTCAGATATACCATGACCTGGAAGAATATAAGATATATGTAGCAGAATATATGAATCAATGACCTGGATGGATGAATATTATGAGATCAATGACCCGGAGTGATAAGAATACCAGCTGGATGAATGAATATTACAGATATACCATGACCTGGATGAGATGAATATTACAGATATACCATTACCTGGAGCGATAGAATATTACAGATCATACCATGACCCTTATGAATGAATATTACAGAATATCACTGATACCTGGATGGATGAATATTACAGATATACATACCGGATGAAATCGTCTACTGAAGATGAATGAATATTACAGATATACCAAACCTGGATGAATGAGACTTTCACAAGCATTAAAGGACCAATGTCAAATTATGTGCAAGGCAAGTCAGGACCCCTAAAATCCGATATTACATCCTGATCTGGGCCGGGCCTGCTAGAGAAGTTTGCCATCATGCTTTTAATTGTAAAAGTTTCTTTTATGATCTGTGTACATGCTCAGTTGTTTCAGTGAAGGACACTGCTACTAGGAAAGGACCGGACGTAAGACTACAGGCGCCCAGTGCGAAATTGGATGAATTGTGGGCTTAAGGGAACCTTGTTTGAAAAAGTTGTGTTTTTTTGGGGTCTTGAAAATTTGGGGGGACTGAGTATAAGATAACTTTTTTTGTGGGTTTGACTTTCCCTTAATATACCATACTGTTAATCAGGACCTAAATTTTGTATATTTGCTAAACATTAGGGCAATTAAATCATCCTCACCAACACCCCCCCCCTTAAAAGTCCCAGGTGAGGAGCCAAACCAGTTAGAGCAAAGTCCACCGTACTTTGCCTAACTGGTTCAGTAAAAACGCTGATTGCACGTATGAGAGGAAACATACACATACTCCCAACAATCAGCTGTTTAATAGACCAGACCCTTTAAACCCTAGGTTCGGATATGGAGTTTCTGGGTCGGTCTTAAAGAGCTGATTGCGGATTATATTTCCTTCATACGCACAACCACTGTTTAAAAACAGCTGACGCGGAGGTTCTTTTGGCCCCTCACAGTTGCGGGGGTGGCGGGGGGCGATAGTTTCGCCATCTGCCCAATAACCCCAGTTGAAGATGAAGCATGGTTCTAGTTATGCCACTTGTTTTTTACAATGTAGTCTTTTTGTTAAACTGTTGACCTTATCAGAATTTATCTTACTTTTACTTAGTGACATGATCATAAAAGGATATACCATACAAGAGGTGTGGTCTCTTTAGGTGAAATGATGAATAAGAATAAAAGGTCAGATCATAAGCACAAGAATCAGGGCTACACCCAGAGAAGTTATTATAATGGTGAACTGTTATGCATTGTGGTGGTGGGATAGAGTGACTTTGACCTCAACCTTTTCATCCTTGCGAATAACTTACTAGGGATCCTACAAGAAAGAAAAATAGAGAGCTGGACTTTAACCATGAGATCACAGTTTTATTATTAACATTTCGCTTAAGGTAATTGTGGTCTCAAATTCTTCCAACTCTAAGGATTATATTAAAAAGCCCTTTCCATCACACCTTCAAAATAAACCACCTAAATCACATCTCTGATAAAATTGGTCAGAATTTATTGCGCAAAAGTTCAGCAAGTAACTTCCTGGTTACTCTCCTGTTTTTAGCCATGTGGACCCAGCATGTAGCGTAAGTGATCACACCCTTTGCTTGCATTATAGCTCCCCTTATCAACTGTCAATTTTTCTCAGTACTTCTTGATTTCCCCAGCTTAAGTCTTACACTGAGCATGCTTCTCCCCTGGGGTAAAGAGGGCCGGCAGAGGGTCAGGTGATGTCACTCAACCTACTGGAAGCAGGAAGTTGAACTAACCCTATATAATTTCTCTCAGGTTCCAGCCAGAGATTGTGATTGTTTGGCTTCAGTGTTAAAGGAAATACTGCAGGCTATTTTTTAATCCTAACATGTTTGAGACCAACACGTGCCCTTTAAAGGGCATGTCCACCACTTTTGATACTTTTTTATAGTTTGTAGGATAGTTCACCCAGCCCCAACCGCTATATTATATTTTCAGAAGTCCCCAATCGTTACTCTTCCTCCCCTTCCTCCGCCGCAATACGCGGCCTTCTGCTGGCACGGAACTGCTGAGAGGCAGCCAATCACACCGACAGCTGCCGGCAAGTTCAGAACGCGAGGAGACAGGGAAGGTAAGTAAAGATTGGGGGACTTCCTTACAAAATATTTTATTGTCGTGGGCTGGGGGATATCCAAATAATTGTGGGAAAAGGGTTTTACACTAGGGGAGGGGAAGGAACAAAACGGGAAAGGGAAGGAGGGCGGGGTGTGTGGAGAGTAAAGGGCTCTCTGAGCAAGCCAAAAACCTATGAGAGGAAGTTTTTAATTTGGGGGGACATTACAGGATAACCATTTGGAGCTGGACTGTAAGGATAGGATTTTCATGCATACCCACAGTGGGCCAGAGTAATAGGTACATTTAGTTTGAGGGTGGACATGCCCTTTAAGTTACTTACGGTAGAAGTCCAGAAACATTTAACGCCACAAAAGGGGTAAATAAAGACCACCATTTGAGCAGGCTATACATATCATTACTAGGAGGTGTTTGCTAATAGTTGCATTGTAGCTTTAATACATATAAGATTAACGTGACTTTATTAGAATGCAGTAACGCAATGTTCTATAACTTGATGTGTTAAGGTCATTGTGTCGAAATGGTAAACCATCTTTCTGGAGGACATTGTTGCTTGTGTATAACCCCTCTTAGCGATTTATGCTGCTATAAAAGAAAACACAATGATACAACACTTTGGTTATTATTGAGCACAATTCATTACAGAAAGTAATCCTATAATCTTCATTAGTGAATCCTATGGAGGGTCCTGGTTAAGGACATGGTAGAGACGGCTAACATACACACTGGGACATCCCAGGATATCAAGGAGTGAAACTTAAAAGATTGGTCACAATATTGTTAGTTCCTAACAGGCGTGATTTGCAGGACACATTTTATTTTGCAGAGAGCTGCAACATTAACTAAAACTGATTCTTGGGGGTTACCATCAATAGCAGGTACTGACATAATATACACATGTGGATGCCATTCTTGTAAATATTACAAAATCTGCCCATTCAAAAATCTGAAGGTTAAATATGGAATGTGGGAAGTGGCCTTTTGAAAAAGATGTACACCAGAAAGAGGTCCTGTGTTTTAGACATAGGTCCTCACTGTCCAATTGTGTGTTGGTTCCTCTCTTCCATGAGTAGGTCCTCCTGTCTGTAGGAACAATTAGTCCTAGAGTCCACTCACTTGACATGATAGTTCCCCCCACCCTTCCACATTTGTGTAAATATTTATTATATATTTTCCACAATACTGAAGAGTACGACTGATACAATGTAGAAGTAGTAGGTTACAGCTTATAACGTGTCAATTGCTGCCCCTTAAAATATCTCACCCGCAGCCATTAATGTCTAACCACCACTGCAACACAAGTCGTACATTGGCATTACAAGTGAAAAATGTCCAAATGTGCAACAGAAGTGCAATGTTTTGTGTGGCCACCACCTTATTTTCCACTAGGCTTCACAAGGTGCACTCACTTCAATGATGCACCCACAGAGATGGGGTGATGTTAGAGGCCCTGCACTCCTCTACTTTGGTTAAGGATGATCCACAGGATGCTCAATAGTGATTAGGTGTGGAGACTTGCCAGTCCACGCATATCCCTCAGTGGTGGAGTCATTATCATGGGAATAATGCCGTTTGTCCCAGTTTCCGATGGTAGGGGTGTCAAAGGCTCTGTGTCAGTATCAGTCACTGTACATGTACATTCATGGTTCCTCAATGACTGCTATCTCCCAGTCCGTTAGCAAACCATGTAGCCCCAAACCATCCACACTCTCTCTCCACTCACACATGTAGTACTTAAATTTTAGAAATAAGTTTTGCTATATTATGTAGTAGGTCTCAGCAGAAACTTTCTGTTAATGATCTTTGTTTCCTGGCTGTGCAGTGAGGAATATTAGATTATATTATCCTGTGATTGCAATATAAATTAAATCCAGCACAGACTTTGCTGTAAGTCAGCAGGTTTGCACAAGGCATAATCCAGCTGCAGAAGAACGTGATCTTAACCAAGTCACTAAAAACAATCATGATGAACTATTTTCTTTAACCTACAACTGTTAATGGATGGGTGGGGTTTACCTAATACAACTTACAAAGACAAATCTTTGATGCTTTCCCTTATTCCCCATAGCCTCTGCAGCAGGTGATACCTGCTCCCATAGGGGTTTGGTGGCAAATGCAAAGAGAGGAAGCAGCACCAGGATCCATCAATAATTAGCACAGGGGCGATCGGTCTGATTAGTGTTTTCCCTCCATATAATGTGGCTGAGTTCTAGTAAAAGTGACCCTATATAAGCATTGTCGGATGACATCAAGTCAGAGTTTTCTTCAGGTGGACCCTTGAGAGTTTTACCTGTGGGTTTTGACCATATATTCAATTACCACCAGATACTACCTGAATTCTTTCATAGAAGTCACGGTGGTACAATGAATTGTAGTTGTTGTGCACTTGTAGTGACAATTGTCATCAGGGAGGAACAATATGCATAAACCGTTTAATCTTTTTTGCCATGGTAACGGAATTTCGAGCCATTACATCTCTCAGTCCAGAACTTTTGACTTTAAGAAGTTCCAAGTACACCGGTGGAAACATCCTTCTCAGTAAAGGTCAGTAGAGAAAGTCACGACAACTAAGATTAGATTAGTGTCATAATTAGGTCATTCTTACATTATTCTAAAGTTTAAGCAGAGCTCATGAAGGAGTCTCTGACATGAATGTGATCTTCTTTATAGATATATTGGTTGGTAATCTATTATTCCTTTGGAAATCAGAGGATACATGAAGAGGACCCCTCTTAAAGGACTAATATTTACCCTCAAATCCCTTGTAATTACCCTGGATGAGAACTGAAATGCTATGTCCTCCACTCTGGGGGTATACCCTTTCGGGATTTCCCTCAATACTTACAGATCCCTGTCTCGTCTCAACCCCCCTCCCTCTTTTTCTTTGCGAGCCTATAGGAAGACACGCTTCTTTTAACAATTAGATGTTATTATTTAGCACCGTACATTCATCGAAGGTTAAGCCATACACATTAACAGAACCTGACAAATCCATTGGAATCCAACAGATTTGGGTAAGTATCTGACAAGATGTGGGGGCCCGAAAATGATATAGATGACGTAACCAACATTGTCATCGCTGTCTGGTGTGTCTGAATAGAAATTTCTGCTGGTCGGTATGTCCACCCTTAACTATAGTAGAGTGAAGCTGATAATGTTTGGCCACATGTAGGGGGCACGACAGACCAGTCACCATACTGCGTGTGGGATCAGTGTGGCGTGTATGCAGTTACCCCACATTGATATGACGATTCCATATGACCTCTGGGTACGCATACATTCTAATCACATGTGGTGGAGCCTTAATTTTTTCCAGTGATTTATTTGCAACGCCCTGCACGCCATAGGGTGGTGTTACATTGCCATGCCTAATCAGACTATCCAACTGACAACTCGGTAAAGGCCATATAAGCACCAGACTGATGTTGGACTCAGGAATCAACTTAGCTCCATGCATAGAAATAAGAAGATCAATATTTCTAGCTCCATAAAGTAACAATGGAAATTTTGGTCTCTGACTCTGAGGCAGGAGATTGATAAGATTTTTCCAGTGCAAGTGACCCTACAGCTGCGAACACACCAGCACAGTGAAGGAAGAATTCTGAACAAGTTCAAAGGTGAAGTCGTGTAATTTAAACGTTTAGGAAATGGATGCCCTTAGTTTCATATAGCGGTGCCATCATTAATAGCGTTGACAAGATACAGCACAATATCCTTCCATACAGAATGTGGCCGTTTACACAGGAATGACAGACAGACAAATGGGATTTGTGGGTTCCTTTAATCGTTAAACTCTTTAGTTCTGTCTCAATTGCAGTTCGCAAGGATCTGTCTGGTCAATCTTTCAAAAATCGTTACTGTGTTCCAGCTTTAGGGCTTGTTACCCCGGTGAGATTATTGTCATCACACCACCTGTTTGCCACTAATCAATCATGGTCCGAAATGATCAGTAGCATGCATTGGGCTATATCAGTAAAGCCATGTTGTCTTGTACTCTCTATGAATCGTTAACTACTTGGCCCTGATTTACCGACACTGTCCCGATAGTCTGTTGTTCCAATCCGGTTTGCGGGCACTGAAAAAATTACAGATTCTGCCTACATAGCCATACTTATAATGTGGAATGTCAGTAGGTATGTGGTCCAGGGCCCATCTACCATTAGCAGAGTTGAGACATATGTCTCAGCAGCACCTCTGCCACTGAAGAAGAAAGGTGGCAGACAGCAGTGGGTGAAAAAAAAAATTCACATTAAGGCAAAATGTGCACGCAAATGTGTTAGCAGGTTACAAATCTTTTGGCTAAAATCTTTATACTACGAAAGTCTGGGCATTTCTAATGTATCGTAACAGTTGACCAACATGTATAGCACAGGCTATAAAATAAGTATTAATCTTGATCTATTCTACTGAACGAGACTGTCAATGAATAATTTATAATCATTGTCAATAATAATAATATAATAATACTTTCCCACCCCCTGCTGTCCTTTACTGCACATGCCAAGTTATAAAAGCTCATTGAGCAAAGGGAGGGAGGCAGATAACCTTTGATCCCAAAAGGAAGAGAACATACGGTTTATAATGAAATATCTGGTTCCCAATGTCATAAAAAACGTGTAAAATAGCAGGTGGGGTGTGGGCAGAATATTTTCCAATTCTGTTGGAGGCCCGATAGGTAGAATCGAGGTGCGCTTCCTATAACACTGTGGCCTGCAGGTAAGTACTAATCGTCTAGAAAGTTTGTAGGTGTAGGGGCAACTCGATATAGTATTCAAAACAATACTCATTTTAAGGTGCTAAAACACAACAAAGCCAATACAAAAATGTTTTCAGGGGGCAACCCCCTTCCTCGAGGTGTCACGTTTGTGGGCAGATAACGGACATTCATTAGTTTTTCTGTGTTTAAGGGTGACATGTCGCTAATAATACGTAATTAATATGTAATAATATTATAAGAATGCAATTAATAAAAATAATCTGTAATGACTACTCTAACAATGTGAATGAATTACAATAATATCGAATTAATACAGATAATCGCGTAAGTAATAATATAATAATATGTCATTACATTATAATATAAAACTGTAATAATGAGGCCTACAGGCTAAAAACTTTGTATCAGTTTATATACTAAATACCCGTTGATTGAAGAAACCTTCCTATCAACACATTGAGATCTACAATGTAGGCTCTTAATAAAGGGATTTCCTTTTACAGGATACATTAGGATTACATTTTTACATTGAAAGGTTGTAATAAGAACTGAATATTGCTTGTACCTATGTTCCATTCTGGTGATATATTTCGCTGGTATTTTACATTTTAAAGAGAACTAAGGCTAATTTCTGTAAATGTAGACCATGGAATTGCTGTCCAATCACAGCTACTTGGAATCAGGAAGTACAGATTGTCCGTGGTTGAGTGGGATCTTGCTGTATCTAAAGGATAATTATTGAAAATTCGATTTTTTTAGATTAAAGATACCCTTTAACATTTAAATGGGAACTAAAGATAAAACAGTTTAGGGTAAGAACAGTATTATGGCATAGAATGTGTCATACTGCTGGTTACATGAAAAGTTACCAGCCCTATGGGTATCCCTTGTCAGAAAGTATATATAATATATATATATATATATATATATAGTCCAGTATCAAGGAATAGGTGCACTCAAGGGGTCTAGTTATATATATTTTAATTGTCCAGTAAAAAGGCAACGTTTCAGTCCAAGTTCCAGTTCACCAGTCAGTTTATTAGACCTCAAATTCACATCACCAGCCCCAGTCCTTGCACTCAGCACCAGTTGCGTCCGTTCATTCCAGTTCACAGCCTATTAGACCAATTCACTGCAGACATTCACCAGCCAGTCTGGTCACTCTCAGTTCCAGCATTAGACTCAAATTCATGCAAGTCCTTCACCAGCCAGTGCTGGTCACTCCTCCAGTTCACCAGTTATTTTTTTTCAGATTGGAAGACACATGCAGACAGAAAAGCGGGGCGAGACATGCATAGCCTCTTATCATAAATAGGTGAGAGACAGCACTTCTTTTACCAATGTGAAAGACATGACTTACAGGAGTCAAATTAAAAGTTAAAATCACCCTTAACTGGTGTGGAATGATCCAACCTATTAGAATGTAACTCCTTCCTGTCTAACTTAATTGATCGTATTTTATAATTTATTGTGAGCAGCTATATATTCAACGCTAACTCTCCTCAATTGCACAATATGCTTCATTGGGGAAGAACATTTTGGGGTTTAATTATAATTCGGCTAACTTTAACGGTTTCCTGCCCTCTAGTGCCATCTAGAGGTAAAATTAGAGTTTGCAGACAAAAGTTAAAGTAAACATAAACATATTTGTGGTAATCAGATCAACTGGACTTAAAGTTTAGTCTCTCTCAATTCAGCACTACTTGTACAAGACTCTGTTGAGACCCTAGAAGGAATCTCAATCCATAAGCCTAACAATAAGAACTGTTTATTTCCTTATTACACTAATACAGATGGTTTTATGTCTTGTTTTCTGTGATTAAAAAGCTGTAATATTGTCCGTGTATTGTACAGAAGCTGTAATATTGTCCATGTATTGGTAAGAAGATGTAATATTTCCAGTTTGGTAAAGAAGCTGTAATATTGTCGTGTATTGCTACGAAGCTGTAATATTGTCCATGTATTGTACAGAAGATGTAAAGAGTATATTGTCCATGTATTGGTACAGAAGCTGTAATATGTCCATGTATTGGTACGAAGCTGTATATTGTCCATGTATTGGTACAGAAGCTGTAATATTGTCCGTGTATTGCTACAGAAGATGTATATGTCCGTGTATTGGTACAGAAGCAGTAAATTGTCCATGTATTGGTACAGAAGCTGTAAATTGTCCGTGTATTGCTCAGGAGATGTACAGAAGATGTTAAATATTGTCCGTGTATTGGTACAGAAGCGTATTTGTCCATGTATTGCTACAGAAAGCGTATATTGTCCGGCTGTTGCAAAGATGTAATATTGTCCGTGTATTGCTACAGAAGCAGTAATATTGTCCATGTATTGGTACAGAAGCTGTAATATGTCCGAGTTGTATTGCTACAGAAGATGTATATTGTCCGTGTATTGCTACAGAAGCTGTAGTATTGTTCCATGTATTGGTACAGAAGCTGTAATATGTCCGTGTATGCTACAGAAGATGTAATATTGTCCGTGTAATGGTACAGAAGCAGTAATATTGTCCATGTATTGGTACAGAAGCGTAATATTGTCCGTTGTATTGCTTACAGAAGATGTAATAATTGTCCGTGTATTGCTACAGAAGATGTAATATTGTCCATGTATTGGTACCGAAGCTGTAATATTGTCCATGTATTGGTACAGAAGCTGTAAATTGTCCTGTGTATTGGTACAGAGAAAATGTAATATGTCCTGTATTGTACAGAAGCTGTAATATTGTCCATGTATGGTACAGAGCTGTAAATTGTCGTGTATTGGTACAGAAGCAGTAATATTGTCCATGTATTGATACAGAAGCAGTAATTTGTCCGTGTATTGATACAGAAGATGTAATTTTGTCCGTGTATTGGTACAGAAGATGTAATTGTCTGTGTATTGGTACAGAAGATGAATATTGTCCAGTTTGGTACAGAAGCTGTAATATTGTCCGTGTATTGCTACAGAAGCTGATATATTGTCGTATTGGTACAGAAGAGATATTATCCATGTATGGTACAGAAGCTGTAAATGTCCTGTATTGGTACAGAAGCGGTAATATTGTCACTGATTGGTACAGAAGATGTTATAGTGACCTGTATGGTAAGAAGATGTAATATTGTCGTGTATTGGTACAGAAGATGTAATATTGTCCGTGTATTGGTACCGAAGATGTAATATTGTCGTGTATTGGTTCAGAAAGATGTAATATTGTCCGTGTATGGTACAGAGCCTGTAATATTGTCCGTGTATTGGTACAGAAGATGTAATATTGTCCATGTATTGGTACAGAAGCTGTAATATGTCCATGTATTGGTACAGAAGCGTAATATTGTCCATGTATTGGACAGAAGCTGTAATATTGTCCGGTGTATTGGTACAGAAGCTGTAATATTGTCCATTGATTGGTACAGAAGCTGAATATTGTCCATGTATTGGGACAGAAGCTGTAATATTGTCCGTTGTATTGGTACAGAGAAGTGTAATATTGTCCATGTATGGTACAGAAGCTGTAATATTGTCCGGTGTATTGCTACACAAGCTGTATATTGTCCGTGTATTGTTACAGAACTGTAATATTGTCCGTGTATTGCGTACAGAAGATGTAATATTGTCCTGTTTTTTGTATTGTTACAGAAGATGTAATATTGTCCGTGTATTGTACACAAGACGTAATATGTCTGTGTATTGTTCAGAAGCTGTAATTTGTCCGTGTATTGTACAGAAGATGTAATTAGTTGTCCATGTATGGTTACAGAAGCTGTAATATTGTCCTGTGATGATACCGAAGCAGTAATATTGTCCGTGTATTGTACAGAAGATGTAATATTGTCCGTGTTTGGTCAAAGAGTACTGTATTGTGTATTGGTACAGAAGATGTAATATGTCCATGTATGGTACAGAAGCTGTAATATTGTCCATGTATGCTACAGAAGCTGTATATTGTCCGTTTGGCTTGTATTGGTACAGAAGTGTATATTTCCTGTATTGGTACAGAAGATGTAATATTGTCCAGTATTGTACACAGAAGCTGTAATATTGTCCATGTATTGTCAGAAGATGAATAGTAGTTTTTTGTATGGTACAGAAGATGTAATATTGTCCGTGTTCTGTATGGTACAGAAGATGTAATATTGTCCGTGTTGTATGGTACAGAAGAGTAATATGTCGTGTTTGACAGAAGATGTAATATTGTCGTGTATTGGTACAGAAGCTGTAATATTGTCCGTGTATTGGTCAGAAGTGAATATGTCTGTATGTAAGAGCTGTAATATTGTCCGTGTATTGGTACAGAAGATGTAATATTGCCGTGTATTGGTACAGAAGCTGTATAATTGTCCGTGTATTGGTACAGAAGATGTAATATTGTCCATGTATTGGTACAGAAGCTGTAATATTGTCCATGTATTGGTAAAGAAGCTGTAATATTGTCCATGTATTGGACAGAAGCTGTATATTGTCCTGTATTGGTACAAGAAGCGGAATATTGTCCGTGTATTGGTACAGAAGCTGTAATATTGTCCTGTATTGTACAGAAGACTGTAATATTGTCTCATGTATTGGGTACAAAGCTGTAATATTGTTCCGTGTATGTACAGAAGCGTAATATTGTCCTGATTGGTACAGAGCTGTAATATTGTCGTGTATGGTACAAAGCTGTATTGTCCGTTGTATTGTACAGAAGCTGTAATATTGTCCGTTTGTATTGACAGAAGATGTAATATTGTCCAGGTATTGTTACAGAAGATGTAATATTGTGTGTATTGCTACACAAAGCTGTAATATTGTCGTGTATTGTTACAGAAGCTGTAATTTTCGTGTATTGCCTAAGAAGATGTATATTGTCCATGTATTGTACAGAAGCTGTAATATTGTCCGTGTATTGCTAAGAAGAAGATGTAATATTGTATGTATTGTACAGCGATGTAATATTGTCCGTGTATTGGTACCGAAGCTGTAATATTGTCCGTGTATGTACAGAAGCTGTAAATTGTCCGTGTATTGCTACAGAAGATGTAATATTGTCCGTGTTGTATTTGCTACAGAAGCTGTATATTGTCCGTGTATTGTTACAGAAGCTGTAATATTGTCCGTGTATTGGTACAGAAGTGTAATTTGTCCGTGTATTGTACAGAAGATGTAATATTGTCCATGTATTGATACGAAGCTGTAAGTAATATTGTCCGTGTATTGTACAGAAGATGTATTTGTCCGTGTTGTATTGGTACAGAAGATGTAATATTGTCTGTGTTTGGTACAGAAGATGTAATATTGTCCATGTATTGGTACAGAAGCTGTAATATTGTCCTGTATTGCTACAGAAGCTGTAATATTGTCCGTTTTGTTTTGTGTATTGGTACAGAAGATGCTAATATTTCCATGTATTGGTACAGAAGCTGTAATATTGTCCCTGTATTGGTACAGAAGCTGTATGTCGTTATTGTACCTTTGTTGGTACAAGAAGCTGTAAATTGCCGTTGTATTGGTACAGAAGATGAATATGTCCGTGTATTGGTACAGAAGAGTAATATGTCGTGTTGCATGTATTGGTACAGAAGACGTAATTGTCTGTTGATTGGACAGAAGATGTAATATTGGCCGTTTATTGGTACAGAAGCTGTAATATTGTCCATGTGTATTGTGTACAGAAGGATGTAATATTGTCTGTGTATGGTACAGAAGATGTATATTGTCCGTGTATTGGTACAGAAGATGGAATATTGCTGTGTATTGGTACAGAAGATGTAATATTGTCCGTTGTTGTATTGGTAAAGAAGAGCTAAATTGTCCGTGTATTGGTACAGAAAGATGTAATATTGTCCGTGTATTGGTACAGAAGCTGTAATATTGTCCATGTATTGGTACAGAAGCTGTAATATTGTCCATGTATTGGTACAGAAGCTGTAATATTGTCCGTGTATTGGTACAGAAGCTGTAATATTGTCCATGTATTGGTACAGAAGCGGTAATATTGTCCGTGTATTGGTACAGAAGCTGTAATATTGTCCGTGTATTGGTACAGAAGATGTAATATTGTCATGTATTGGTACAAGCTGTAATTGTCCGTGTATGTACCCAAGCTGTAATATGTCCGTGTATGTACAGAAGCTGTAATATGTCCGTGATTGCTAAAGAGATGTAATATTGTCCATGTATTGTACAGAAGTGTAATATTGTCCGGTTGGTATTGCTACACAAGCTGTAATATTGTCCGTGTTTGTACAGAAGCTGTAATATTTTGTCCGTGTATTGCTACAGAAGATGTAATATTGTCCTGTATTGTTACAGAAGCTGTAATATTTGTCCATGTATTGATACCAAGAAGCAGTAATATGTCGTGTATTGAAAAAGATGTAATATTGTCCGTGTATGGACAGAAGTGTAATATGTCTGTGTATTGGTACAGAAGATGTAATATTGTCCATGTATGGTACAGAAGCTGTAATATTGTCCATGTATTGCTACAGAAGCGTAATATGTCCGTGTATTGGTACAGAAGATGTAATATTATCCATGTATGTATTGCAGAAGCTGAATATTGTCCCATGTATTGGTACAGAGACTGTAATATTGTCCATGTATTGTACAGAAGGTAATATTGTACCGTGTATTGGTAAGAAGATGTAAATTGTCCGGGGTATTGGTACAGAAGATGTAATATGTCCTGTATTGGTACAGAAGAAGATGTAATATGTCGTGTATTGTAAAACAGAGATGATATTGTCCGTGTATGGTAAAGAAGCTGTAATATTGTCCGTGTATTGGTACAGAAGATGTAATATTGTCGTGTATTGGTACAGAAGATGTAATATTGTCCTGTTGTATTGGTAACAGAAGTGTAATATTGTCCGTGTATTGGTACAGAAGCTGTAATATTGTCCGTGTATTGGTACAGAAGATGTAATATTGTCATGTTGGTACAAGAAGCTGTAATATTGTCCATGTATTGTACAGAAGCTGTAATATTGTCCAGATATTGTACAGAAGCTGTAATATTGTCCGTGTATTGATGACAGAAGCTGTAATATTGTCCTGGTATTGGTACAGAAGCGTAATATTGTCCATGTATTGGTACAGAAGCTGTAATATGTCCGTGTATGGTACAGACGATGTAATATTGTCCATGATGTGTACAGAAGCGTATATGTCCGTGTATGGTACAAAGCTGTAAATGTCATGTTGTATTGTTACAGAAGCTGTAATATTGTCCGTGTATTGCTACAGAAGATGTAATATTGTCCATGTATTGTTACAGAAGATGTAATATTGTCCGTGTATTGCTACACAAGCTGTAATATTGTCCGTGTGTATTGTTACAGAAGCTGTAATTTTGTCCGTGTATTGCTACAGAAGATGTAATATTGTCCATGTATTGTACAGAAGCTGAATATGTCCGTTATTGCTACAAGCGTAAAATTGTCCATGTATTGTTACAGAAGATGTAATATTGTCCGTGTGTTGTATTGGTACAGAAGCTGTAATATGTCCGTGTATTGTTACAGAAGCTGTAATATTGTCCGTGTATTGCTACAGAAGATGTAATATTGTCCGTGTATTGCTACAGAAGCTGTAATATTGTCCGTGTATTGGTACAGAAGCTGTAATATTGTCCTGGTGTATTGGTACAGAAGCTGTAATTTTGTTCCGTGTATGTATTGTACAGAAGATGTTAATATTGTCCGTGTATTGTTACAGAAGCTGTAATATTGTCCATGTATTGTACAGAAGCGTAATATTGTCCGTGTATTGGTACAGAAGATGTAATATTGTCCGTGTATTGGTACAGAAGATGTAATATTGTTGTGTATTTGTACAGAAGCTGTAATATTGTCCCACTGTGATTGGTACAGAAGCGTAATATTGTCCATTGTTGCTACAGAAGTGTAATATTGTCCGTGTATGGTACAGAAGGTAATATTTCCATGTATTGGTACAGAAGCTGAATATTGTCTGTATTGGTACAGAAGCTGTAATATTGTCCATGTATTGGTACAGAAGATGTAATATTGTACCGTGTATTGGTACAGAAGATGTAATATTGTCCGTGTAGGGTACAGAAGACGTAATATTGTCGTGTATTGGTACAGAAGACGTAATATTGTCTGTTGTATGGTACAGAAGATGTATATGTCCGTGTATTGGTACAGAAGCTGTAATATTGTCCGTGTGTGTATTGGTACAGAAGATGTAATATGTCGTGTGTATTGGTACAGAAGATGTTAATATTGTCCGTGTTGATTGGTACAGAAGATGTAATATTGTCCGTGTATTGGTACAGAAGCTGTAATATTGTCCGTGTTGTATTGGTACAGAAGATGTAATATTGTCCTGTATTGGTACAGAAGCTGTAATATTGTCCATGTGTATTGTACAGAAGCTGTAATATTGTCCATGTATTGGTACAGAAGCTGTAATATTGTCCGTGTATTGGTACAGAAGCTGTAATATTGTCCATGTATGGTTACAGAAGCTGTAATATGTCCTGTATTGGTACAGAAGCTGTAATATTGCCGTGTATTGGTACAGAAGATGTAATATTGTCCTGTATTGGTACAGAAGCTGTAATATTGTCCGTGTATTGTCACAGCTGTAATATTGTCCGTGTATTGTTACAGAAGCTGTAATATTGTCCGTGTATTGCTACAGAAGTGTAATATTGTCCTGTATTGGTAAGAAGATGTAATATTCCCTGTTTGCTACACAAGCTGTAATATTGTCCGTGTATGTTACAGAAGTCTGTAATTTTGTCCGTGTATTGCTACAGAAGATGTAATTTGTCATGGATGTACAGAAGCTGTAATATTGTCCGTGTATTGTAAAGAAGCGATGTAATATTGTCCATGTATTGTTACAGAAGAGTTAATATTGTCATGTATTGTAAGAAGCTGTATATGTGCGTGTATGCTACAGAAGATGTAATATTGTCCGTGTATTCTACAGAAGCTGTAATATTGTCGTTGTATTGTACAGAAGCTGTAATATTGTCGTGTATTGGTACAGAAGCTTTAATATTGTCGTGTATGTTACCGAAGATGTAATATTGTCGTGTATTGGACAGAAGCTGTTAATATTGTCTGTGTATTGTTACAGAAGATGTAATATTTCCGTGGTTTGTTATTGGTACAGAAGCTGTAATATTGTCCGTGTATTGGTACAGAAGCTGTAATATTTCCGTGTATTGCGTACAGAAGCTGTACTATTGTCCGTATTTGTATTGCACAGAAGATGTAATATTGTCCGTTGAATTGTACAGAAGATGTAATATTGTCAGTGTATTGCTAGAAGAGTATATATTGTCCGTGTATGTACAGAAGTGTAATATGTCCGTTGTATTGTGCAGAGAGTAATTGTCTGTGTATTTGCTACAGAACGATGTAATATTGTCCGTGTATTGCTACAGAGTGTATATGTCAGTGTTTGGTATTGCTCAGAAGATGTAATATTGTCCGTTGTATGTACAGAAGCTGTAATATTGTCCGTTGTATTGTAAGAAGCTGTAATATTGTCGTGTATTGTACAGAAGCTGTAAAATTGTCCGTGTATTGGTACAGAAGATGTAATATGTTACGTTGTATTGCTACAGAATATAATATTGTCGGTGTATTGCTAAAGGTAATATGTATGTGTAATTGTACATAGATGAATTTTCCGTTGTATTGATTGTACAGAAGCTGTATATTGTCCTTGTTGGTATTAAGAAGTTGAATATTGTTCGTGTATTGGTAAGAAGATGTAATATTGTCCTGTATTGGTACAGAAGCTGTTAATATTGTCCATGTATTGGGTACAGAAGATGTAATATTGTCTGTGTATTGGTACAGAAGCGTAATATTGTCCGTGTATTGCTACAGAGATAGATGTATTGTCCGGTTTATTGGGTACAGAAGATGTAATATTGTCCGTGATTGGTACAGAAGAGTAATATTGTCCGGTATTGGTACAGAAGCTGTAATTTGGTCCGTGTTTGTGTATTTGCTACAGAAGTGTAATATTGTCCGTGTATGATACAGAAGGCTTGGGTATTTGCCCGTGTATTGCTACAGAAGCTGTAATATGTGTCGTGTATTGCTACAGAAGCTGTATTTTGTCCGTGTATTGCTACAGAAGCTGTAATATTGTCCGTGTATGTACAGAAGATGTAATATGTCAGTGTATTGCTACAGAAGATGTATATTGTCCGTGTATTGTATGCTGCAGAAGATGTAATATTGTCCGTGTATTGGTACAGAAGATGTAATATTGTCCGTGTATTGCTGCAGAAGATGTAATATTGTCCGTGTATTGCTACAGAAGCTGTAATATTGTCCGTGTATGTATTGCTACAGAAGATGTAATATTGTCCGTGTATTGCTACAGAAGATGTAATATTGTCCGTTTGTATTGTATTGCTACAGAAGATGGAAATATTGTGTGTGTATTGCGCAGAAGATGTAATATTGTCAGTGTTGTGTCTTTTGCTCTCTTCTGTTTTTTTTTTTTTTTTCCCCTCTTCTCGCTTTTCTCGCTACTTGCATCCTATTAGACCAAAGACTTTCTGTGTAAACATTGTCTGCTGTTTTTCTTATCTCTTTTTTTCACTTTCCCTTACGCCTTGTTCCCCCTTTGTACCGCAAAGATCTCCTGCTCTCTTTTTTCTCCCTCTTTCACCCTCCCCTTCGCCCTTATATATTGTACCTTTCCCCTTCCTGTCATCTCTTCCTCGCGTTCTCTCCTCTTGTCTTCCCCCCTTGCCATTGCTTTGCCCCCGAATGAAGACCCCCCCCCCCCTGTCAATCATTGTCCGCTCGCTCCACTCCCCCTGTCTGTATACCTGCCTCACAGAAGCACTGTATCGTAATACTTGATCCGTGTAGTTTTACCATCCCTGCATACCATACTTAGCACCTTTTCCCCCCCCTTCCCCTCGATGGACTCCCCATTGAGACCTCCAGCCTTTCCGGTTTCTTTATTGGCTCATTGTACAGAGCATTGCTAATATTGTCCGTTTGTATTGACCTAGAAGATTTTTTTTGCACATATTGTCAGTCTTTTTGCTATTGCTCGTACAAGAGATGTAATATTGTTTCCGTGCCGATTGAACAGAAGCTGTTGTACTGTAACTATTGGTCTGTGTATTGGTAAAGGATAGACTGCCTTATTTCCCATTCCGCTCCGCCTCTGGTTTTTTTTTCCTTGTATCTTTCTTTGTATTGGTCATACGACGTATTCTGTACTTTTTCATGTTCTTACGTGCTACTGGCTTACAGAAGATGTCATATTGTCCAGTGTAGCTAAGAGAAGATCGCCTCCACATTATTGTCAGCCCCCCCTGTATCCCCTTTTCCCCCTCCTCTGTTTTTTTTGCTATTACTACAGAAGATGTAAATTGTCCTTGTGTATTGCTACAGAGATGTAATATTGTCGTGTATGGTAAGAAGATGTAAATTGTCACGTGGTTATTGCCCTTCAGAAGATGTAATATTGTCCGATGTACCTTGCTACAGAAGCGGTAATATTGTGCCGTGTAGGTTTGCTACCAGAAGAGTTGTAATAATATGTCCGTGTAATGTACCGAAGAGATAATATTGTCCGTGAATTGTGCAGAAGATGTATATTGGGCCGTGTGTATTTTTGTATTGATACACGACGCTCGTCTACCATATGGTCGGTGTATTGGTAATTGCCTAGCACAGATGTTATCTTCTCTATTGGTCGTTTTTGCCACCTTGTATTGGTACAAGAAGATGTATATTGTCGCCGGGGTAGATGGTTTACAGGACAGATCTGCTAACTTATTGTCCCACGTTGTATTGGTTCCACAGAAGATGTAATTTATTTGTGCTTATGCTTTTTTTGGTTTGGTTCTATTGCTATCACGAAGATGTATACTATTGTCGCTGTATGCGCCCTACAGAAGCATTCCTTTTCGCTAATCCTTGTCCGCTGCTATCGATTTTACCCAGAAGATGTTTCACCTATTTGTCCCGGTTCCGTATTGGTACAGAAGCTGTTAATATTTTCGGCCTTCTGTTATTGCTACCGAAGCATTTGCCTAATTATCTCTCCTTGTCACTTGTAAAGGCTTTTAAGATTGACGGATCAGCGAAACCAATTGAACATAGGTTGAACACTGTTTTCCTTGGTCAGAGTACGCCGGCGCACATGATTTACCCCCAGTAGGGTTCCTATCTTACATTCTGTCAGAGTCATTTGGGGAACATGAAGGGTAGGAAACACTCTGAAGAGGGAGGGGCTAACATCGAAAACCGTTACTTTGCCGGAACAATGAAGAGGAGGAAACATTGAACCCACGTAGGGTAAACATCCAACGAGTAGGGACATTGATATGAGTTACGTCTCTTTGGGAACATTGCAATGGTAGGGAACATTGAACAGTATGGAATTCAAAAGTGAAGGTTTCGTATTTGGGGACATTCATAAGTATGTAGATGATAAACTTTGAATTTTTGGTAGCGGAAACATTGACACACTAGTAGGGCTAACCATTCGAAGAGAGGTGAACATCAGCACTGGCATAGGGATTTAATCTTCGCCCAAGACGCTAGGGAACATTGAAACCAGTAGGCCGATCACATTGAAACCGTAGGGAACCTACTCCTGACACGTACGGGAACCCCTGCCAAGCCGTACGGAAACATTCGACAACAGTAGGACCACCAGTGCACCCGTAGGGCACATGAAGAAAGAGTTTACCGGGAACACTTTTTGATACCCAGTACCGGGGGACACACTTGAACAAACGTTCATTTGGGAAATTCATTGAACCCCTTTGGTGTGGACAACCACTGTACGCGTACGGGTACCCCATTGCACACAGTAGGCAGAATATTCCTAAAGAGTAGGGAATTGAAGAGGATTTTTTTTTCCCTCCCCGCGGAACATTTTCTTTGTAATCAGTAGTTGGGAATTTATACTATTTTTTAACCTCCCAGCGAGTATTGGGAAACATCGCACAGGCTAGCGGAACATTTTGAAGCGTGATGGGAATTCATGATAGAGTAGTGGGATTAATGAAGACCTGTGATTTGAGTAGGCGAAGGGTAGGGAACATAGACCCAGCCTGTACATATTGTCTGCCCTTGGTCCACTTGCTACAGCACCGTATGTCCATTCTATTACCGTCCCTGCCTTTTATTGCTACAGAAGACCCCTTGACGGTACGGAAACATTGAACACAGTATGTGGAACACAATGCATCGCGTACGGGGACCAAACACTTCGAACCACAGTATTGTGCCGCAACACGAGACAGCAGTAAGCTGCCAACATGACATGGTAGGACCGGAAATTTTGCGAACACATGATAGACCGTATCCGGGACTTACATCCCAGTATAAAGCCCCCTATGTGCGAACAATGAAGAGTCCGCAAGCAGTAGTGATAAACATTTTTGAACAGTAGGGAATTACATTAAATGACGCTAGCCGGTTTCCAACATTGAAGAGTACTTGGCGCACATTGAATGGTAGGGATTTAATTGAACACCGTAGCCGTGTTAAACCAACATTGATTTATGAGTAGTGGGTACATTGAAGTAGTTTCTAGAGCCTACAATTATTGACTGGTCGGGATCCAACCCCAGTCCGAACCCGAGGGACACACTTGAAGAGTATGGGAACATTGAAACGGTACTGGGAACATTGAAGAGTACGGGAAACATTGAACAGTAGGGAACATTGAACAGTAGGGGAAATTGACAGTAGGGGAAACTGAAGATGTACGCGGGCGTATCTACCACCTTGAACCGTAGGAATAACCATCTTTGAACAGTTTTAGCGAACATTGCCCCAAGATTTGTTACGCGGCCAACATGAACAGTTAGGGGGAACATGAAGAGTAGGGGAACATTGAACGGTTAGGGAACAATGACGATTGTATTCCCGGGCAGGGCCCACTGTTGCACAGTATGGGCAATTTATTAAGGAGTAGGGAAACATTGAAACGTAGGCATTGGAAACATTTGACTATGTATGGTGAAGATAAACGACCGTACGGGAATCCATCCCCTTGAAGCGAGTCCCCCGGGAAAACAATGTTGAAGCAGTAGGGATACATTTGATTGAGTAGGGTGTGCCACATTTTGACAGCCGGACGCCGGAAGGACGCCTGTGAGGCCGCAATCCCATTGAACGAGCTAGGTGAAATATTTTTAAAGAGTTAGGGATTTACATTGTACAGAGCCACGTGTGAACCGGTGAAATATTAACAAGCCTCGTAGGCACATTGAAGCGTAGGAAATATTAAAAGAGCCCATAGGGAACATTACCTTCGAAGAGTTAGGGCATTTTTCACTATTTCTGTGTGACTTTAATGTTATCTGGGAACATTTTGAACAGTATGTGGCAAAATCATTTTCCCGAAGAGGAGGGAACTACATTGAAGCAGTTCGGGACAACATTGGAAGCAGTAGGGAACATTGAACGGTTTAGTTCGAATACATTGATCACAGTAGGGACAACATTTTGAACCGAGGACGGGTTTTTAACATTGAACAGTATTCGCGAACATTGAATTTTCGAGGGCGAACATTGAAGACGTATTCGGGAACCCCCTTTTTGTAACACCGTGAGGGCACACTTTGACGCCGTACTCCCCCTTCGGAACAATGACGACCGTAGGGAAATTTTGTTTGCACAGCAGCCCTAGACGGACCGCGGAACACACTTGAACCGCGTATGGGCAATCATTGAAAAGTAGGGAAACATTGACAGAGTACGGGAAATTGAAGAGCCCTAGGTGAACATTGAAGAGAGGGAACATTGAAGGTAGGGGGAACATGAAGAGTAGGGAACATTGAAGAGGTAGGGAAACATTGAACGGTAGGGGACATTGAACAGTGGGAAACATTGAAGAGTAGGGAACATGAAGAGTAGGGAACATTGAAGAGTAGGGAACATTGAAGGTAGGGAACATTGAAGAGTAGGGAAATATTAAAGAGTAGGGAACATTGAAGAGTAGGGGAACTTGATTAGATAGGGAATTTTTACATTCGAACCGCGCCTACGCGGACATTGCAATCAGCTACGGTGCAAAACATCTGAACCGCCACGTAGGGAACAGTGTAAGAGTAGGGACAACATATGACGCTCTTTTTTTTGGCAGGCGGGAAACAGGGAGAGTATTCCGCCGGTTCCCCTTTTTTTCTCACCCCCCGGTGATACATGGACCGACCCGTACCGGAAATTGAAGAGTACGGGCTAAACATGAAGACGCCTCCAGGGAACCATTGAAATCACACGTACTTTCCTCTGGGAACATTGCAACAGTACGCGGACAACTTATTGACAGAGTACCTTTTTTTGGGAATCTTATTGATCAGAGTAGGGACTTGACAGCGTATGGGACACATTGACAGAGAGTTCACTCGGGTGAACCCATTGAAGGTAGGGAATCATTGAACAGTAGGGAACAATTTTGCAGCCTCACCCGGCCAACTATTGATTAGAGACTTTTTTTTCCCTGGGAACATTGACGAGTATGAGAACATTGAAAGAGCATGCGGAAAATTAACGGTAGGGCAACACGGTGAACCAAGTAGGCGAACACATCTGCAATGAGTTGGGAAATTGAGCACGAGGGGCAATACATTGAACCGGTTAGGGAATCCGGATAAACTTATTGAAGCCTTTCGGTATTGGAACATCGACAAGAGCCTAGGGATACCTTTGACAGCATTACGTAGCCACTACATTGAAGAGTCCAGTGGAATACATTCGCAAGAGTTTTCAGGCCACAACATTGACAGCTAGTCGGGAATATCCCGGGAAGAGTATGGGCTAACATGAATAGGAACCGGGAACCACTGCCAGACGTACGGATTAACATTTTGAGAATATGTGGCAACATGAAGCAGTAGAGAACCATGGGAAGAGTAGGCGCAAACATTTTTCTCTTGCTACCCGCTTTTTTTTCGGTGAGGGTTCTCTGCCGGACACCATGAAAGTAGGGAACATTGAAGATTTTGTTAGGGAAATTTGAAGAATTGTACGGCGACCTTGAATGCTGTCTTGGGACATTGACCAGAGTAGGCCCCCCGGGAACACCCCCTGAAAAGCCTAGGGAAAAAAATTGAGAGTAGGGAACATTTTGCAGAGTACGGGCAACACCTCTGCCACACGCCCAGTAGGGAAACCATTGCACCGGTACGGGACACTTGAACCATGCTCAGGGACCAACAATTCGTGAAGAGTAGGGACTACATTGACCGCAGTAGGCTAACAATTGAACGCGTCTACCGGGAAGATTACCCCGACGCGAGAAGCCAGCCCAACCCACTCCACACAAGGCCCCACATTTTTGTTGTACTTTAACTTTCATTTTGCTCAGTATTTTGCCGTCACCGGTGAAACTCTGAAACCAGTCTCGCACTTTAAATCCTCGCCCAGAAAGAAACCCATACGCTAGTGTGTTCACGTTTTCCTTTTAATCTCCACACATGTTGCTTTCCCTACTTCCCCCATACATTTCTTCAATTGTCCCCCCCCTAGATCATACCACACATCTCGGTTCCTAATATTGTTTTCCTTTGCCCCCCCACCTAGCAGGTTTTTGGCCTTACATCTGGTCCAATTAGCCCCAGCCAATCTCCCCACTGATGTCGCATTGTGTGCCCTTCTTTTCACCTAGTAACAGTAGACCACAGAAGTTATATATAGCGTAGGTTTTTTTTGCTACTCATCAAATTAACGCTCCCCTGTGTAATTATTGCGAAATTACAGGATCTGATTTTCCCTAACTAACCCTCGTTTCCCTCCCCCTTTCCCTTACCTGTTTTATTGTTGGTTTAACACTCGACACTCGTAATGCGTTAGTTTTTTTCGCCCGTACATTCCTCAAACGTAGCCATTTTTTTGATTTTTTCGGTTTCCACGACTTTTCTTCCCCCTCTATATGGTTATCGTAACATTATGAAAACCTCGAATGTACAGTCCTATTTTTAGTTACACCCCGAATGTCAGTCCCTTCCCGCTCATATCCCCTGCAAGTCACCTTTGGTTAGCGCACCAGACTTTCCCGGCTAACACACCCTCCCCATGTACCCCGCAGGTTCTCGATTTTGGCGCCTAAACCCCCCCCTCACACCCTCGACACCCAGGTAGGAATCGGCAAGCTATTTGACATTTTCCCCTTGTCGATTTCGGTAATCCTCGATATGTAGGAATGTAGTGGAGATTTCGGCTTCACCCCTCCCCCGCACCTAATTGTCCCAGGTACACCCTTGTAATGCTTTTGGCTCTCCGATTTCCTCCCGGTACATCACTCGAATTGGGGAACGAGTCTGGTCGATTTTCACCAGCCCTAACCCCCTCGAACCCCTGCTCACGTTTCGACCATCCGCTACCGTGCCACCCACAGTCACTTTTTCGCTATCTTAGGGAACCCCCCTCCCTACGAATGTCCATTCGCCGGGGTCCGATTTACCGGCTCAATTTTTCACCCCCCTCCAACCCATTTGTCCCACCCAGCATTCTTTTTCGGCCCCTCAGACCATCCTATCGGATCACGCCTTCACCACCCACGTATGATACACCCCCTCGCACATGTCTCACATGTCCATATTCTTTACCCCCGCCCGTAACCCTTCGATATGTAATGAATTCGGCTACACCCTCCATCCTCTTAATGTCATGCAGTAAGAATTCTTTCCGGTTTACACACCATCGAATCTTTTGTGTAGCCGGCCTCGGTTCGCAGTTTCTCCGCGTACACCTCGATGTACTGGCCCAATGTACTGCCCGGTCCATATTTCCCCGGTAATTTCTCCCGAATGTTCTAGGACATGTCTTATCCTTCTGGTTTTCGCATCCTCCTCCCAGCCTCTAACACCTCGAATCGCTCCAGGAATGTAAGTCGGGCCCGTACTTTCCCGGTCCATTACCCCACTGCCACACTTCCCCTGCCTTTACCCGGCGAATTCTTCTGTTAGTCCGCTCGATCCTTTTCCCCCCCGGCCTTTTCTAACCCACTGCCGCACATCTGTACGGGCCGGACTGGCGGGATACTTTTTTTGTAGCGGTCGATTTCGGTTAATACTAGAATGTAGGAAGTAGTGGTCGATTTCATAACCCTCGAATGTAGGAATGTAGCCTCCCCCAGTGCGTTACGACTTTCCCGGTATTATACTCCCCCTGAACTCAGTGACGGTGCCGACTAGCATCTTCATTTTTCTTTCCTCGTTAAACACACTACGAATGTAGCTGAATGCTACTAGTGGTGATTCCTTATCGCGCTCCCCTCCGGTAATCCCGAACTGCCCTAGTGATCATGTTTCCTACTCGTGCCGGCACTTCCCCTTGATTTCCGCGTACATCCTCCAGCCCTATGTAGTGCCGCCCCTACCCCGATTTTTCACCGCTAACCTCTTAGACCATGGTCACCGGACACCCGTCCACCGTGGTCCTGATTTCTCCCGGTTCCCTTTTGTGCTCTATTCATACTCCACACGACTTCTTTGTCCAGAAATGTCCCTAGTGCCGTCGATTTCAGAAACCACTTGAACGGTAGAATTGTTTATCGCTTGCGTTCTTCAGGACTCTTCCCCACCCGGCTAACTCAGGCACATGTTGGCTCCGCGCAACCCTCTGCTACCTGGATCTGATTTCACCTGTGTACAATACTTTCGAACCCGGTTTTCACGTCGGTAGATTTCGGTAACCCCTACGAACGCGTCCCAGCCTTCGACATTTCCCCCTTTTCCTGCTCACCTCGCGGCCTCGGAGGTCGGTTAACCTGACATTGCTTGGTTTCAGCCCGAATGCTCCTAGCTCCGTTTTTATCAGCATCTTATTTCCGGTTTTCTACCCACCCCCTAGAATTTCCGTCTTTCAGGAACCTGTAGTGTTGTCACACATATTCTCGCGTCCAACTTCGGGGAAACTGTAGCGATACCCCTGCCTTTACCCCCGAGTGTCTCCGTTTCTCGCTATTCTCACTCCCCCCTCCCGGTTTAACTTACATCGACATGCTAGGAAATTTTGTACGACGGTTCGCCCATTTCGCGTCAACCCCTCGATTACGTGTCCCCCCCCACGGACCATGCTAGTCGGGCGATTTACGGTTTACGACCCTGCTTTTGCAATTTTCTGTCTTAGGATATGTGACCAGTGGTTCGACTTTACGACCTCTGAATGTGGAATGTATTGTGCCGCCCCTAGCAGTTTACCTGGTAACTCTCAATTAATCGACATCAGGACACCCCTGTGCTTGTCCGCGTCTCTTTGATATTTTTCCCGCCCTCGGCTAATCACTCCCCCGAACCACCTTAGTGGTTCCACGATTTCGGGCCACGATCCCTCGGACCACGTAGTTAAATGTAGTTTTCGGTCGAGTGTCGCGGTAATCATCGAACCCTCGTCGCGAATTTCCTGTACCCTTTGCTGGTCACCTGATTCTCGGTACCCACACTTGATCGCGTAGTGGTCCGCATTTCAGGCTACTCCTTACGCATGGATGTTTCCAGATATGTCTTAGCTGGTCGCCCCTTCCCTTCCTTCTTTTTCCCGATTTTCCCCGGTAACATCGTTTAAACTGTAGGACACTCCGCTAGTTGTTGTTTCGATGCTTCTTTTTCTCCTCTTTCCCCTTTTCTCCCCCCCCCCCTTTCCCTCCCCCCCCCCCGGTACATCACTCGAACTGTAGTACAGTATGTCGATTTCGTTTATGGTAACACATCAGACCAGTGCGTGCTCCTCTCCCCCGTTTACCGTGTCTGCATTTCTCCCCCGGCGGGGGCCCTTATATACCCTCGACATGTACGGATGAGTGGTTCGATCGTACCCTCGGTAACCACCTCCTCCGGATTTATTGTTTCTCAGGATATCGGTTTACGCCCTTTGTTGTCGATTTCATGGTAAATCCTCGAATGTAGGCAGTCCATGGTTCCGGCCTCGTATTTTCACGGTACACACCTCGACAGTCCCCCTAGGATATTCGCTTAGCCCACCTTTTTAGATGGTTCCGATTTTTCGGCTCACTGCCCTGGAATGTCCCCATTCGCGGATTGCCTAGTGCGTCACGCACTTTTCCCTTTTGGGTCATATCCCCTCGCCTGCCACGTGTTTTTGTTATGCGCACATGTTCATGTCCTTCCCTGTGTAGGTTTTGCGTCGGATATCCTTTTCCCTCGGGCAATCCTTTCTGTAATCGTAGGAATGCTACGTGGTTTTTCGACTTTACTTAGTACCACTTCCCCGAACTGTCAGGAACTCGCTAGCTGCTGTACGGATTTCGAGTATCCTCGAATGTAGGACACTGCTACGCTCCGTTTTCTTGTTACCTTTCACCGGCGGCGTACCCCTATCCTCGATTTATGTCCCATGAGTTAGTGCACTCTTCATTTCCCCTCCCCCCCCCCCTTTCGGTGCAAAATTTCCTCAAAATCTCAGGAATGTATGGCCTGGTTCAGTCATTTTTCCCCCCTTCTGCGTACATCCTAGAACTGCTAGGAAAGCCTTCTTTTTTCCCCTCACGTGGTCGATCTTCGGTACCTCTCCAATCCCTCGAATCTCTTGTAGGGCCCCCCCCCGCCCCTCGATCCCTTACCCCCGGACCCTCGAATGTAGGAATGTAGTGGTCGATTTCAGTAACCCTCGAATTTGTAAGGCAAGGTAGTGGCGACCCTTTCTTGGTCCCCCTTTCCTAATCCGCCGAATGTACGTCGGTTCGTATTTCTCACCCCGGCCTCCCCAACCCCTCCCCGAACGTAGACCAACTTACGCTGGTCTGATTTACGGTAATTTTTTTTACCCGCCGACCAGCTGCCGAATTTGTCCTAGCTGGCTGCGATTTCACCTTTCTTCCGGTGGTTAACTTCGATTTGTAGGAATTTGTATGCTCTGTTTCAGATTCCCTCCCCCTTGGTACATTTCCTTGGAATGTAGGAATGTATTTTCTCGCGGTCGATTTAGTTGTTTTGCCCGTTTAATCCCTTCGACATTTTCTACTTTGTTAGTTTCGCAATGCTAGCCGGTCCCTTTGGTTCACGATTCCTTCGGCTCAACCATCACGAATCTAGCGACACGTCCACTAGCTCGGCTGTCGAATCTGGGGTTTACGCCATGCTGAATGTTGGACCCCCTGCCTAGTGGTCGTTCGGTAAATAACATGGGACTTTGTAGGAATGTTCTTCCCAGTCCCGGTCCGATTTAGGTAACCATTCTCCACGCAACTGTATGAATCCTGTAGTGGTCACTTCGATCGCTTTCGGCCCCCTTAACCCCACTCGAATGTTTAGGACATGGAGTGGCCTCAGATTTCCACCCCCCCTTGGCCTACATCCCTTCAAATGTAGGAACCCCCTCTGTAGCAGACCCCGATCTCTTCACCTGGTAACACCCTCGATGCCCTGCACTTGACTTTCCGCCGCTCCCCCCAGTATTTTCTCGCAGCCTACCCTCTGATACGGTTAGCCCTGGTTTACATGTTCCTTGCCCTGGCTCGATTTCGTAATCTCTGAAGTACCGCCGCGAACTGTCTCAGCTCCTCTTTTTCCGCCCGTCCAGATTTCTCACGCCTTACCACCGGGTCCAAGCTCACCGTGAATTCTGTATGCCCTTGTGCTCTCCTCGGTACCTTTCGGCTAATCCCTCGCACTGTCCACCGTTGCCAGGACCATGCTCAACCGTGGTCTGCCGATTGCGTACCCTCGAATGTAGGAATGTATTTTTCGTGGTTGCTTCCGATTCCCCCCCCTGCGCCTTAATCCTCCCCGAATGTACGTGGTCTGACCTTTCCCCGCTTGGTTAACCCTTCAAATGTCTTAGTAATTTCCCCTTTTCTTCTCCACTCGGCTCTTACCTCTTAGATCCTTTCTTATGCTTCATTACGCTCTAAAAATCATTTGAATACCCGTTCCCGAATCCACTGCTTATTTTCTTAAATTTTCGTCCCTATTTTTTCATGTATTACCACTCCGCAATGATAGCCATCCCGGTAATTTCCCCCTCCTAACCCCGTACGCAGACCACCGACCTTCGGTTTTTCCCAACCATTTCCGAATTTGTACCTTTTCTTCGCCGGGTGCGATTTACGGTAACCCTTCCATCGAATTGTTTGGAACGCTATTTACGGTCTAATCTTTCGCTCGCGCTAAGACTACGAACTCGTTTAGGAATGTATCTTGTCCGCTGTTTTCGATCAGTAACCTCGATATGTTAGCGAACTGTAGGGTCCGATGTTTCATTGTGTACCCACACCCTATCGAATGTAGGATTGTTAAGTGGTCGTATTGTCGGATACCCCTCGGTCAATGTGGTAATCCCTTTGTATCTGCCCCCGGCTTCCCTCAGATTTCCCCTCCCCCCGTGTATTTTCATCCTCGATTGCTATCGCGAATTTCTAGTATTCCCGTGGTCGATTCAGTAGAACCTCGAATGTAGGATGTAGTGGTCGATTCGGTTAAGCCTTGAATGTAGTGTGTCGATTTCGGTCCCTGTCTCAACACCTTAGCAACTCGCTTTTCCCCTCCCACCGGAACCGTACCCCCCAGTCGGCGCAATCCTCTTCACCCTTCTCTCTTCCCGCGTTTTATTTCACAGCCATCCGCACTCGCTACACCGCCGAACTTCTCGCTTAGTGCCGTTACGATTTCCCCTCCCCCTTCCCCGAGCCTAATCCCATCACCGCACTACTGTCACCCCCCCCCGTCCTGCGTCACCACGATTTCTGCGCTCAACCATCCCGCAATCGCTCCCCCCAGTGACTATCCCCTGTCAGTCGCGTTCCGACCCTCCCGTTCCGGCTAACTTCAATCCTACCTTGAACCTGTCTCCTACGCATACTCTAGCAACACCGCTAGTGTCGTCGCATCTTCTCCACCCGATCACATTCCTACCCTCCCGAGAATCTTCTGTACCAGGACATCGGCCACCCCGTGTGTCCGATTCTCGTCTAACTTCCTTCTCGCACCATTGCCTAGCTGAACTTCCACGCTCGGTCTTGCATGTCACGCGCCTACTCTCATTCTCCCTTCGCTCCCACCAGTATCCCCCTTGTCGGTTACAGACTTTCCGGTACCTCCTACCACCCTCACGCACCCCACCTTTCATCCCTTAGGAATGTAGCTGGTTAGAGTTCGGTAACCTGTGGAATGAGGAAAGTAGTGGCTCGATTTCGTAACCGGATGTCCCCATCACGAATCTGCTCATTCGCCCACGCACCTTCTCCTTAGTTGGTCCATGTCGTTTCTTCTCCGGTCCAACCCAGCGTGAACGCTACGGCACATGTACCGCTGCTGCCTCACCGATTTCTCTTGGTACATTAGGTAACCTGTCTTTGGCATATGCCCTAGCCAGACGACTTTCTTGGCGAACCCCCCCTACGATATCTGTACCCGCAGCTTCTGCTCCGTTACCACTTTCTCCTTCTTTCGGCCTCACCTTCAACCCTCTGAACCCTGTCAGGAATTCGCTACCTCCCCCCCCTCTCCGGCTTAGATTTTCCTTACCTTTCGGCCTAATAATACGACCACCCTCCGTCAGCGACACGTCCCCACCGTCTCCGGTCGATTTACTCCCGGCTCCCCTACAACAACCACACATCCCGGTGGACCATGTTACCCGGTCAATGTTAGCACGGCTTACGATTCCCCCTGGTCAATACCCACTCGCAATTTTGTAGGATTTTTTAGATCTCTATCCCGCTGGCCCCCCTCCCTCGATGTAACCGCACACCGCGAATACCCCCCCTCGTAGGCTTTAATGTACCGTCTCGGCCTCACCGCCATTTTTTCGCTACTCCCAACGTTCGAAGTTTGTACTCCCCGTGGTTCCTGATTTTTTTACCCGGTTTCTGGTAAACATACCGCTTTTACAAGATCTACAGCTCAGATTTAAAATCTGAAAATCCAAAAGGTTTTGGAGGAGTGGGATCTTGCTGTATCTAAAGGTATAATTATTGAAAATTCGATTTTTTTAGATTAAAGATACCCTTTAACATTTAAATGGGAACTGAAGATAAAACAGTTTAGGTTAAGAACAGTATTATGGCATAGAATGTGTCATACTGCTGGTTACATGAAAAGTTACCAGCCCTATGGGTATCCCTTGTCCAGAAAGTATATATACATATATATATATATATATATATATAGTCCAGTATCAAGGAAATAGGTGCACTCAAGGGGTCTAGTTAATATATTTTAATTGTCCAGTAAAAAGGCAACGTTTCAGTCCAAGTTCCAGTTCACCAGTCAGTTTATTAGACCTCAAATTCACCAGCCAGTCCTTCACCAGCCAGTGCTGGTCAGTCCTCCAGTTCACCAGCCAGTTTATTAGACCTCAAATTCACCTGCAAGTCATTCACCAGCCAGTGCTGGTCACTCCTCCAGTTCACCAGTTTATTTTTAAGGAAATAGGTGCACTCAAGGGGTCTAGTTAATATATTTTAATTGTCCAGTAAAAAGGCAACGTTTCAGTCCAAGTTCCAGTTCACCAGTCAGTTTATTAGACCTCAAATTCACCAGCCAGTCCTTCACCAGCCAGTGCTGGTCAGTCCTCCAGTTCACCAGCCAGTTTATTAGACCTCAAATTCACCTGCAAGTCATTCACCAGCCAGTGCTGGTCACTCCTCCAGTTCACCAGCCAGTTTATTAGACCTCAAATTCACCTGCAAGTCCTTCACCAGCCAGTGCTGGTCACTCCTCCAGTTCACCAGTTTATTTTTTTTCAGATTGGAAGACACATGCAGACAGAAAAGCGGGGCGAGACATGCATAGCCCTCCTTATCATAATATAGGTGAGAGACAGCACTTCTTTACCAATGTGAAAGACATGACTTACAGGAGTCAAATTAAAAGTTAAAATCACCCTTAACTGGTGTGGAATGATCCAACCTATTAGAATGTAACTCCTTCCTGTCTAACTCTAATTGTATCGTTATTTATAATTTTATTGTGAGCAGCTATATATTCAACGCTAACCTCTCCTCAATTAGCACAATATGCTTCATTGGGGAAGAACATTTTTGGGGTTTAATTATACTTCTGGCTTAACTTTAACGGTTTCCTGTCATCTAGTGCCATCTAGAGGTAAAATTAGAGTTTGCAGACAAAAGTTAAAGTAAACATAAAACATATTTGTGGTAATCAGATCAACTGGACTTAAAGTTTAGTCTCTCTCAATTCAGCACTACTTGTACAAGACTCTGTTGAGACCCTAGAAGGAATCTCAATCATAAAGCCTAACAATAAGAACTGTTATATTTCCTTATTAACACTAATACAGATGGTTTTATGTCTTGTTTTCTGTGATTTAAAATTAGCAGAATCCACTAGTGCATTGGGTATAGTAAAGTATATAGAAATTTATATAGTGTAGTGTTTGCATATCACTTAACTTTTTAATTAGCGAAATTTACGGACTGCTCACTAACCCTCGAATGTATTGTTCGGTAACACTCGAATGTAATGTTAGTTTTCGGTAACCCTCAAATGTAGCATTCTTTTTCGGTAGACCTCTAATGTATCGTACAAATTATGAAACCCTCGAATGTACAGTCCTATTTTTAGTAACCCTCGAATGTAGCCTTCGGTAATCCTCTAATGTAGCAGACGATTTCGGTAACCCTCGAATGTAGCGGTCGATTTTGGTAACCCTCGAATGTAGGAATGTAGCGGTCGATTTCGGTAATCCTCGAATGTAGGAATGTAGTGGTCGATTTCGGTAACCCTCGAATGTAGGAATGTAGCGGTCGATTTCGGTAACCCTTGAATGTAGGAATGTAGTGGTCGATTTCGGTAACCCTCGAATGTAGGAATGTAGTGGTCGATTTCGGTAACCCTGGAATGTAGGAATGTAGCGGTCGATTTCGGTAATCCTCGAATGTAGGAATGTAGTGGTCGATTTCAGTAACCCTCGAATGTAGGAATGTAGTGGTCGATTTCGGTAACCCTCGAATGTAGTGGTCGATTTCGGTAACCCTCAAATGTAGCATTCTTTTTCGGTAGACCTCTAATGTATCGTTCAAATTATGAAACCCTCGAATGTACAGTCCTATTTTTAGTAACCCTCGAATGTAGCCTTCGGTAATCCTCTAATGTAGCAGACGATTTCGGTAACCCTCGAATGTAGCGGTCGATTTCGGTAACCCTCGAATGTAGGAATGTAGAGGTCGATTTCGGTAATCCTCGAATGTATTAATGTAGTGGTCAATTTCAGTAACCCTCGAATGTAGGAATGTAGTGGTCGATTTCGGTAACCCTCGAATGTAGGAATGTAGTGGTCGATTTCGGTAATCCTCAAATGTAGGAATGTAGTGGTCGATTTCGGTAACCCTTGAATGTAGGAATGTAGTGGTCGATTTCGGTAACCCTTGAATGTAGGAATGTAGCGGTCGATTTCGGTAACCCTCGAATGTAGGAATGTAGTGGTCGATTTCGGTAACCCTGATGTAGGCAATGTAGTGGTGACGGACGAACGGTAACCCTCGAATGTGGAATGTTAATGCGGTCGATTTCGGTAACCCTCGAATGTAGGAATGTAGCGGGTCGATTTCGGTAACCTCGAAGTAGGAATGGAGCGGTCGATTTCGGTAACCCTCGAATGTAGGAAGTAGTGGTCGTTTCGGGAACCCTCGAATGAGGAAGTAGTGGTCGATTCGGTAACCTCGATGTAGGAATGTAGCGGTCGATTTCGGTAACCCTGAATGTAGGAATGTAGTGGTGATTTCGGTAACCTCGAATGTAGGAAGTAGCGTCGGTTTCGGTAACCCTTGAATGTAGGAATGTAGTGGTCGATTTCGGTAACCCTCGAATGGAGGAAGTAGTGGTCGATTTTGGTAACCCAATGTAGGAATGTATAGGTCGATTTCGGTAACCCTCGAAGTGAGGAATGTAGCGGTCGATTTCGGTACCCTGGAATGTAGGAAGTAGCGGTCGATTTCGGTAACCCTCGAATGTAGGAATGTAGTGGTCGATTTCGGTAACCCTGGAATGTAGGAATGTAGCGGTTGATTTCGGTAACCCTCGAATGTAGGAATATAGCGGCTGATTTCGGTAACCCTCGAATGTAGGAATGTAGTGGTCGATTTCGGTAGCCCTGGAATGTAGGAATGTAGTGGTCGATTTTGGTAACCCTCGAATGTAGGAAGGTAGTGGTCGATTTCGGTAACCCTCGAATGTAGGAATATAGCGGCTGATTTCGGTAACCCTCGAATGTAGGAATGTAGTGGTCGATTTTGGTAACCCTCGAATGTAGGAATGTAGCGGTCGATTTCGGTAACCCTCGAATGTAACCCTTGAAAGTATAATTCGGTAACCCTCAAACTGGTTGTAACAAAAGGGGAATGTATTGTTCGATTTCGGTAACCCTCGAATTTAGGAATTAGTGGTCGATTTCGGTAATCTCGAAGGTAGGAATGTAGTGGTCGATTTCCGGTAATCCTCGAATGTAGTGGTTTCTTCCGGTAGCCATGGAATGGTATAAATGTATTGTGTCGATTTCGGTAATCCTCGCATTTAAGGAATGTATTGGTCGATTTCGGTAACCCTCGAATGTAGTGGTCGATTATCGTTAGCCCTGTAATGTAGGAATGTGTGTCGATTTTCGTAAAAACCATCGAAATGTAGGATGTAGTGGCGATTTTCGGTAATACCGAACTGTAGGAATGTAATTGGTCTATTTCGTTAACCTCGAATAGTGGTCGATTTCGGTAACCCCTCGAATGGATTAATGTAATTTGGTCGATTTCGGTAACTCCTCAGTAGAATGTTGCGGTCGATTTCGGTAACCCCTCGAATGTAGGAATGTAGCTGGTCGATTTCGGTAACCTCGAATGAGGATGTAGTGTCGATTGTAGTACCCTCGGATGTAGAATGGTAGGTCGATTTCGGTAACCCCCGATGTGGATGTAGCGGTCGATTTCGGTATCCTCGATAGTAGGAATAGGGTCCGATTTCGTTACCCTCGAATTAGGAATAAGTCGGTACGATTTCGTAACCTCTCAAAGGAAAATGTAGTGTCGTTTTCGGTATACCTCGAATGTAGAATGTGGGCGATGTCGTAACCCCTCAAACTGTCGGAATGTAGCGGGTCGATTTCGGTAACCTCGAATGTAAGGACGTTAATGTGTCGATTCGGTAACTCCTCGCATGTAGATGTGTCGATTTCGGTACCCTCGAAAGTATGGATGTAGTTGGTCCGATTCGTAACCCTCGCATGTATGGAATGTAGTGGTCGATTTTGGTAATCCTCAATGTAGATGTATGGTCGATTTCGGTAACCCTCGAATGTAGAATGTAGGTCGATTTCGGTAACCTTGAATGTAGGAATGTTAGTCGGTCGATTTCGTAACCCTCGAATGTAAGGAATGTATGGTCGTTTCGGTAACCCTGGAATGTGGAATGTGCGGTTCTTTCGGTAACCCTCGATGTAGGAATGATAGCTGTGCGATTTCGGAACCCTCGAATGTAGGAATTAGTGGTCGATTTCGGTAGCCCTGTACTTTAGGAATGTTAGTGGTCGATTTGGTAACCCTCGAATGTAGGAAGTAGTGGTCGATTTCGGTAACCCTCGAATGTAGGAATATAGGGGGGCTGATTTCGGTAACCCTCGAATGTAGGAATTGTAGTGGTCGTTTTGGTAATCCTCGAATTAGAATGTAGCGGCGATTTCGGTAACCCTCGAGTAGACCCTTGAAGATTCTAACTCAACGGGTTAACCCTCGAATGTAGAATGTCCGGTCATTATCCGGTAATCCTCGAAGGTAGGAATAGTGGTCGAGGTGGGTAACCCTGGAATTAGGATGTAGCGGTCGATTTCGGTAATCCTCGAATGTAGGAATGTAGTGGTCGATCAAGTACCCTCGAATGTAGGAATTAGTGGTCGAGTTCGGTAATCTCGAATGTAGTGGGCGATTTCGGTAACCCTCAAAGGTAGCTTCTTTTTCGGTAGAAACCTCTAGATGTATCTTCAATTATGAAACCCTCCGAATGTACCGTCCGATTTTTAGTAACCCTCGAATTAGCCTTCGGTAATCCTCTAATGTAGACAGACGATTTCGTAACCCTCGAATGTAGCGGTCGATTTCGGTAACCCTCGAATGTAGGAATTACGGTCAATTTTCGGTAATCCTCGATGTATGGAAATGTATGGATTGGTCGATTCATAACCCTCGAATTAGGAATTTATGGTCGATTTCGGTAACACCTCGAATGTTAGGAATGTATTGGTTCGATTTCGGTACCCTGGAATGTAAGGAATGTAGCGGTCGATTTCGGTAATCCTCGAATGTAGAATTAGTGGTCGATTTCAGTAACCCTCGAATGTAGGAAATGTATGGTCGATTTCGGTAATCCTTAATGTAGTGGTCGATTTCGGTAAACCCTCGAATGGGAAGTGTGGTCGATTTCGGTAATTCCTCGCATGTAGAATGTAGTGGGTCGATTCGGTAATCCTCTCGAATGTAGTGTCTATTTCGGTAACCTCAATGTATGAATGGATGGCGATTTTCGGTAATCCGGAATTGTAAAAGGTATGGTCGATTTCAGTAACCCACCCGCGAATTAGGGAATAGTGGGTCGATTTCGGTAATCCTCAGAATGTAGGGAATTGTGTGGGTCGATTTCGGTAATCCTCGAATGTAGTGGTCCGATTTCGGTAACCCCTCGAATGTAGGAATGTGAGCGTCGAGTTCGTAACCCGCTGTAGGAATGAGTGGTCGATTTTCGGTAACCCTCAATGTAGCAGCAATGTAGTCGGTAGCTTTCGGGACCCTAACTCGATGTAAAATATTATGAAAAACGCGATTACAGTTATTTTAGTACCTGAATGTACGGTAATCAATAGCAGACGATTTCGGTAACCCTCGAATGTAGCGTCGATTCTGGTAAACCCTCGAATGTAGAAGTGTAGCGGTCGATTGTAACCGAGTAGATTGAGGGTCGAGTGTCCTCGAATGTAGGAATGTAGTGGTCGATTTCGGTAACCCGGAATGTAGGAATGTAGTGGTCTATTTCGGTAAACTACCTGTGGAAGTGTCGATTGGTGCCCGATGTAGATGTAGGGTCGATTTGCAAGTAACCCGCTGATGTAGGAAGTAGTAGGTCGGATTTCGGGTAACCCGCAATGTAGTGGTCGATTTCGTACCCTCCAATGTGCGCATTCTTTTTCGGTAGACCTCTAATGTATCGTTCAAATATGAACACCTCGAATGTACAAGTCTAGTTTAGTAGAACCCTCGATGTAGCCTTCGGGTAATCCTGCTAATTAGCATACCATTCGGTAACCCTCGAATGTAGGTTCGATTCTTCGTAACCCTCTAGAATGGTAGGAATGGTAGCGGTCAATTTCAGGTAATCCGCCGAATGTATGAATGTATGTTGTCAATTTTCAGTAACCCTCGAAGTAGGAATGTAGATGGGTCGATTTCGGTAACCCGAATGTATGAAGTAGGGTCGATTTCGGTAATCCCAGGAATGTAGAAGTAGTGGTCGATTTCGGTAATCCTGAATGTAGGAGTAGTGGTCGATTTCAGGTAACCCTGAATGTAGAATGAGCTGGTCTCGATTTTTCGTAACTCTTAAGTAGGAATTAGTCGATTGTCGTAAACCCTCGAATGTAGGATGTAGTTGTCGATTTCGGTAATCCTCGAATGAGTGCGTCATCGGAATCCGATGTAGTGGTCGATATTTCGGAACCCTAATTAGGAAGGTAGATGTAGTGGTCGATTTCGGAGTAATCCTAGGGACGTAGATTTCGTAACTCGAAGTATTAGTGGTTCGATTTCGATAACCCCTGAATGTAGGAATGTAGCGCGATTTCGGTAAACCCGGACATGTAGGAAGTTAGCTGGTCGATTTTTCCGGTAAGTCAGCTGCGAATGTAGTGGTCGATTCGGAACCCTCGAATGTAGGAACTGTATGGGCGTTGATTCGGATAATCCTCGAATGTAGGAATGTATGGTCATTTCGGTAACCTGAATGTAGGATCAGGGCGATTTCGGTAACCCTCGAATGTAGGAATGTAGATGGTCGATTTCGTAACCCTCGAATGTAGGAATGTAGTGTCGATTCGGTAATCCTCATTAGTAGTGGTCGATTTCGGTAACCCTCGAATGTAGAAATTGTAGTGTTTCGTCCCTTCGGTAATTCCTCGAATGTATGAATGTAGTGGTCGATTTCGGTAACCCTCGAATGTAAGGAATGTAGTGGTCGATTTCGGTAACCCTGGAATGTAGGAATGTAGCGGTCGATTTCGGTAATCCTCGAATGTAGGAATGTAGCGGTCGATTTCGGTAACCCTCGAATGTATGAATGTACGGTCGATCGGTAGCCCTGGAATGTAGGAATGTAGTGTCGATTTCGGTAACCCTGGAATGTAGGAAATGATGGTCGATTTCGGTAACCCTCGAATGTAGGAATGTAGTGGTCGATTTCGGTAACCCTCGTAATGTAGGAATGTTAGTGGTCGATCGGTAATCCTCAAATGTAGGAATGTAGCGGTCGAGTTCGGTAACCTCGAATGTCGGAATGTAGCATCGATTTTCGGTAACCCTCGAATGTAGGATGTAGTGGTTGTATTTCGGTAACACTCGAATGGTAGGAATGTAGTGGTCGATTTCGGTAACCCTCAAATGTAGGGAATTAGTTCATTTTCGGTTAACGGTATGAGGTATCGGTAACCCTCGAATGTAGGACAATGTAGCGGGTCGATTTCGGAACCCTCGAATGTAGGAATGTAGCGGTCGATTTCGGTACCCCTCGTGTAGATGTTCATTTCGGAACCTTGAAGTAAAACATGAATGGTAGGGAACCTTGACAGTAGGGAACATTGATAGTAGGGAACATGAACAGTAGGGAAACATTGAGAGTAGGCAACATTGAGAGTAGGGAACATTGAAGAGTAGAGAACATTGAAGAGTAGGCACATTGAACGGTAGGGAACATTGACAGTGGGAAACATTGAAGAGTAGGAACATGAGAGTAGGTAAAATTGAACGGTAAGAACATCCAACAAGGAATTTTGTTTTTAAATTGTCAAATTTTGCTCCTGAAACTTGAGACAGTCTGATAATCCTGCAGAAAGAACCCCAGCAGGTTCGTTTTTCCTTAATCTCCAATGATGTTTTTTACATTAAATTTTTTCCAGATACAACAATCTGGTAATAAGTGTTTCCTGACCACTAGAGGGCCTTAGGCAATTTCAGAATCCACTAGTGCATTGGGTATAGTAAAGTATATAGAAATTTAATATAGTGTAGTGTTTGCATATCACTTAACTTTTAATTAGCGAAATTTATGGACTGCTCACACTAACCCTCGAATGTATTGTTCGTAACACTCGAATGTAATGTTAGTTTTCGGTAACCCTCAAATGTAGCATTCTTTTTTCGGTAACCTCTAATGTATCGTACAAATTATGAAACCCTCGAATGTACTTCCTATTTTTAGTAACCCTCGATGTAGCCTTCGGTATCCTCTAATGTAGCAGACGATTTCGGTAACCCTCGAATGTAGCGGTCATTTCGGTACCCCTCGAATGTAGGAATGTCGCGTCGATTTCGGTAATCCTCGAATGTAGGAATGTAGTGGTCGATTTCGTAACCCTCGAATGTAGGAAGGTAGTGGTCGATTTCGTACCTCGAATGTAGGAATGTATGGTCGATTTCGGTAACCCGGATAGTGTAGTGCGAGGACTGAATGAGGATTCGGTCGATTTCGGTAATCCTCAATGTAGGAATGTATGGTCGATTTCAGTACCCTCGAATGTAGGAATGTAGTGGTCGATTTTCGGTAACCTCTGAGAATGTAGTGGTCGATTTCGGTAACCCTCAAATGTGGAATGTAGTGGTCGAGTCGTTAATATCCCTCGAATGTAGAATGTTAGTGGTCGATTTCGGTAATCCTCTAATGTAGGAATGTAGTGGTCGATTTCGGTACCCGGAATGTAGGAATGTAGTGGTCGATTTCGTAATCCTCGAATGTAGAGGTAGTGGTCGATTTCAGTAACCCTCGAATGTAGGAATGTAGTGGTCGATTTGGTAACCTCGAATGTAGTGGTCGATTTCGGTAACCCTCAAATGTAGGCATTCTTTTTTTCGTAGACCTCTATGTATCGTTCAATATGAACCCTCGAAGTACAGTATTATTTTAGTAACCCTCGATGTAGCTTCGGTAATCCTCAATGTAGCAGTACGATTTCGGTAACCCTCGAATGTAGCGTGTCGATTTCGGTAACCCTGATGTAGGAATGTAGCGGTCATTTCGGTAACCTCGAATGTAGGAATGTAGTGGTCGATTTCTGGTAACCCTCGAATGTAGGAATGTAGTGGTGATTTCGTAACCCTCGAATGTAGAATGTATGGTCGATTTCGGTAACCCTGATATGTAGGAATGTACGGGTCGATTTCGGTAATCCTCGAATGTAGGAATGTAGTGGTCGATTTCGGTAACCCTCGAAGTAGGATGTAGTGGTCGATTTCGGTACCTCGAATGTGTGGTAGCGTTCGTTCGGTAACCCTCGAATGTAGGAATGTGTGGTCGATTTCGGTAACCTCTCGAATGTAGAATGTAGTGGCTATTTCGGTAATCCTCGAATGTAGTGGTCGATCTTCGGTAACCCTCGAATGTAGGAATGTATGTTGATTTCGGTATCCTCGAATGTAGGAATGTAGTGGTCGATTTCGTAACCCTCGAATGTAGGAATGTAGTGCGTCGATTTCGGTAACCCTTGAATGTAGGAATGTAGCGGTCCATTTTCGGTAACCCTCGAATGTAGGAATCTAGTGGTCGATTTCGGTAACCCTCAATGTAGGAATGTAGCGGTCGATTTCGGTACCCTCGAATGTAGAATGTACGGTCGATTTCGGTAACCCTCGAATGTAGGAATGTGGGTCGATTTCGGTAACCCTGAATGTAGGAATGTAGGGTCGATTTCGGTAACCCTCGAATGTAGAATGTAGGGTCGATTGGTAACCCTCGAATGTAGGAATTAGCGGTCGATTTCGGTAACCCTGAATGTAGAATGTCGGTCGATTTCGGTAACCCTGCATGTAGGAATGTAGCGGTGGCGATTTCGGTAACCTCGAATGTAGGAATGTGCGGTCTGATTCAGGTAACCCTCGAATGTAGGAATGTAGTGTCGATTTCGGTAACCCTCGAATGTAGGAATGTAGTGGTCGTATTTCGTAACCCTCGAATGTAGGAATGTAGCGCTTTCGGTAACCTTGAATGTAGGACTGTAGTGGTCGATTTCGGTAACCCTCGACATGTAGGAATGGTAGTAGTCGATTTGGTATCCTCAATGTAGGAATTGTAGTGGTCGATTTCGGTAACCCTCGAATTAGAATTGACGGTCGATTTCGGTACCCTTGAATGTAGGAATGTAGCGGTCGATTTCGGTCCCCTCGAATGTAGGAATGTAGTGGTCGATTTCGGTTAACCCTCGAATGTAGGAATGTAGTGGTCGAGTTCGGTAACCCTAAATGGGAATGTAGTGGTCGATTCGGTAACCCTCGAATGTAGAATGTTAGTGGTCGATTTAGGTACCCTCGAATGTAGGAATGTAGTGGTCGATTTCGGTAACCCTCGAATGTAGGAAGTAGCGGTTGATTTCGTAACCCTCGAATGTAGGAATATAGCGGCGATTTCGGTAACCCTCGAATGTAGGAATGTAGTGGTCGATTTCGGTAGCCCTGGAATGTAGGAATGTAGTGGTCGATTTCGGTAACCCTCGAATGTAGGAATATAGCGGCTGATTTCGGTAACCCTCGAATGTAGGAATGTAGCGGTCGATTTCGGTAACCCTCGAATGTAGGAATGTAGTGGTCGATTTAGGTAACCCTCGAATGTAGGAATGTAGTGGTCGATTCGGTAACCCTCGAATGTAGGAATGTGAGTGTCGATTTCGGTAACCCTCAAATGTAGGATGTAGTGTGTCGATTCGGTAACCCTCGAATGTAGGATGTAGTGTCATTTAGGTAACCTCGAATGTAGGAATGTAGTGGTCGATTCGGTAACCCTCGAATGTAGGAATGTAGTGGTCGATTTAGGTAACCCTCGAATGTAGGAATGTAGTGGTCGATTTCGGTAACCCTCGAATGTAGGAATGTAGTGGTCGATTTCGGTAACCCTGAATGTAGAATGTAGTGGTCGATTTCGGTAACCCTCGAATGTAGGAATGTAGTGGTGATTTCGGTAACCCTCGAATGTAGGAATGTAGTGGTCGATTTCGGTAACCTCAAATGTAGGAATTAGTGGTCGATTCGGTAACCCTCGATGTAGATGTGGTCGATTCGGTAGCCCGTGAATGTAGATGAGCGGTCGATTTCGGTAACCCTCGAATGTAGGAATGTAGCGTCGATTTCGGTAACCTCGAATGTAGGAATGTAGGCGGTCGATTTTGGTAACCCTCTGAATGTAGAATTAGTGGTCGATTTCGGTAACCTGAATGTAGGATGTAGTGGTCGATTTCGGTAACCCTCGAATGTAGGGAATTAGTGGTCGATTTCGGTAATCCTCAATGTAGAATGTAGCGGTCGATTTCGTACCCGAATGTAGGAATGTAGCGGTCGATTTCGGTACCCTCGAATGTAGGAATGTAGTGGTCGATTTCGGTAACCTCGAATGTAGGAATGTGTGGTCGATTTAGGTAACCCTCGAATGTAGGAATGTAGTGTCGATTTCGGTAACCCTCGAATGTAGGAATGTAGGGTCGATTTCGGTAACCCTTGATGTAGAATGTAGCGGTCGATTCGGTAACCCGAATGTAGGAATGTAGCGGTCGATTTCGGTAACCCTCGAATGTAGGAATGTAGTGGTCGATTTCGGTAACCCTCGAATGTAGGAATGTAGTGGTCGATTTCGGTAACCCTCGAATGTAGGAATGTAGCGGTCGATTTCGGTAACCCTCAAATGTAGGAATGTAGTGGTCGATTCGGTAACCCTCGATGTAGGAATGTAGCGGTCGATTTCGGTAACCCTTAATGTAGGAATGTAGTGGTCGATTTCGGTTAACCTCGAATGTAGGAATGTAGGTCGATTTGGTAAACCTCAATGTAGGAAGTAGTGTCGATTTCGGTAACCCTCGAATGTAGGAATGTAGCGGTCGATTTCGGTAACCCTGAATGTAGGATGTAGCGGTCGATTTCGGTAACCCTCGAATTAGGAATGTAGTGGCGATTTCGGTACCCTGGAATGTAGGAATAGCGGTATTTCGGTAACCCTCGAATGTAGGAATATAGCGGTCGATTTCGGTAACCCTCGAATGTAGGAAGGTAGTGGTCGATTTCGGTAACCCTGAATGTAGGAATGTAGTGGTCGATTTTGGTAACCCTCGAATGTAGGAAGGGGTAGTGGTCGATTTCGGTAACCTCGAATGTAGGAATATAGCGGCTGATTTCGGTAACCCTCGAATGTAGGAATGTAGTGGTCGATTTTGGTAACCTCTAATGTAGAATGTAAGCGGTCGTTTCGGTAACCCTCGAATGTAACCCTTGAAAGTATAATTCGGTAACCCTCAAACTGGTTGTAACCCTCGAATGTAGCTTGCAGAAACCCGACTATTGCCCGATCATAAAGTAAGAAGTGTTTAAACAAGTTTTGGTGATAGTGCCATGTTCCCCAGACTATTACTATTGTTATTTTATCTGTTTTAAATCTGAACTTTTCATACTATTATCTGCCATTGACTTTAATGGGTTTGATTCCGAACTTTTACTGAAGTTTGGAAACGAACTGAAAAGTAAGTTCTGCCTTGTCTAGTTATAAATAAAATTACATTTTGATCCTATCGGCTTTCTGTAAATCTGGGCTATGCAGCCATTTTATCTTGTTGGGCATAAATGAAAGTTGGTGGATATTTTAAGATATAAATATATATATACACACAGATAGACATTTCTCCTTTCGACCATTAAAGTAATTTAGGACTGACACAAACTGAGTACATAAGAGCATTTGCTTATATTTGATTTTGAAGGCGATTTATTATTTATTGTCTATGTCTTTGTAACAATTGTTTTTTTATATTTCATCTTCTGTAATTCCTGAGAATGTTTCAAATTAACTGAAAACCATCGTAGTATGATTGTTTTGCCACCCACTGTGATACTCCTGGGATGCTCCGTAATTCGGGTAGGGTTTTGTTATTCCAGAGCCGGGTGTGATCGAAGTAGCTGGTCAGGCCTATTATGTTTTCCAAGATTGGTTTTGTAGGGACCATGGCCTATAATGTGGATTTTAAGGGACTTCGGGTATGTATGGTCCAGTCATGTAGGAGGCCATCATAAGGTCAGAGGCGGTGGGTTTGTTGGTGGGGTTGACCCAAGGCTGCAAGAGTTGTGATGCCCAGTAATAGAGCTGAAAGTTGGGAGCCAGTCCCCCCATCTCTTAAGGCGACTGTAGTTTGCTGTGTTTAAATATCAGCACTTGTGTTTTGCAGTTGTGACTTATATAGGGTGCTATAGAAATCTGCAAAGGCTGTTAGGATTTGTAGGGTGTTATGTAGTAGGTTTCCATGTGGATTTTGAATGGTAAGTATTGTGTTGGTTTGGGTGTGGTCTTTAATCAGGAATGTGAGTAATCTGGCAGAGTGAAATTTTGACGAATGAAGAATTATTATGGTTGGCCTTTACAACTATCATGTTATTGTATAATCGTTGGGCTAGTAACCATGCTGCCTGGGTGGCTGGTGTGCAATCCTGTATGTGTTTCTTTTCTGACTCATATGGGTCTGTGTGTCCCTTTTTGGCCTCTTCTGTTGCCCCATTCTCCCTTTTGTTGAGATATTATGTAGATTACTACGTGTTAATTATTGTATACACTTGATTGTGAGTATATGAGTGGGTGGGGCTCTGGGAGTGTTTATATATCATGTGACTCTGAACTGTGTTTCACTATCTTTTTGTCTTTATATGATATGGCTGTGGAACTGCTGGCTTGATAAAGGGGACAGATGGTTCCCAAAACGTCGCCTGATATGCAGTTCAGCCAACCAATAAAGTATTGATCTAGCAACTCTGGAGTGCGGTGTTATTCGATTATACTTTACTATAGATATATTATATATAAAACATAAAACAATGAAAAACCTTTGGGCCAGTGCCCGTTATAAGTAACTTGTTTAAAACAATAAGCATCCTAACTATTGTAGGATAAATTTGGACCAACGGTGGTCACTGTGCCGTAATGGCAGGGGGGAGCTAGATGGTGAATGCTCTCTAGCGCCTGAGTGGGGGAAAGAGCTCCCCCGACATTTATAAACAGTCTTGTGGGTGGAGTGTTCCAGTTCCTCGCCAATAGTCAAATGGGCTGGTACACCCTATATTCCCTAGTCTCCATTCATCCCGGATTCAGGCTGAATAGTTTCTGAGCGGGGAGCGGAGTCTGGGTTCTAGTAAGTAAGCTGAGGTGATACGCAGTGCCCGTGGCAGACGGGTAGACTTTACGTTGTATGCTTTTCCAGTATATATTCCCCTATATGCGGCTATTGTCTATCCAGGGGTCTGGGGATATAAATGCTGTTGGCACCGGTTTCCCTATATTCCAGGGTATTGTTCTCCAAGCGTGAATCAATATCGATAGGGAAGAGGAGACGGGGTCTGGGAGCTTGGGTGGAAAGAATAGTTCAGGGTAGCGATACCTCCCAGGCAAGACCTGGGGAGTTCCAGAGGGGTTTACAGTCCTTGTTGTCCCAGCCAGGGATACGTTTGGTGCAGGGCGTATAGTTGTAAAAGGTGCCTTGAGGTGCTCAGGGAGTAGGGTGAGTCGGGGGGGGGGGGTATGAAATATAGAAGGGCTCAATTACAAAAGTTAATTGTACAACCTATGGTGATGTCCTCATCAATATGTAGATTATTAACCTTGGAGTTCAGTTCCTGGGGAGTGCTACAAATTGTGCATCCATCCACTCTGTAACCTCGACTGGAGAGACGAAGAACTTTGTAGAATTTCCGTGCTGTATACGTAGTCGAGCTGGGTGCATCATAGCATATGGGAGATTGAGTTGGCGGAGTCTTTGTTTGACCCCCAGGAACATAGCCCTCCTCTTCTGCAGATCTATGGAATAGTCCCGAAAAATAATAATGGCGTTTTCGCCTTTCTGCCTTGCAAGGCATAGTATAGTGTCCCTGTCCTTAGCATTAAGCATACGGGCAACCATCGGTCTCGGGCGGGAGCCAGGCTGGAGGGGCCTTGCTGGAACTCTGTGGGCTCTCTCTACTGTACATGGATTGTACATAAAATCGGCCTAATGTATGTCCACCTTTAGGATTACATGTGCCATTGTAGGTGTTTCTTATGCATTATGACCTGCTTGGAACCCCAATATCCTCTGCTGAACTTGTCTGATGATGTAATGCTGGGGACATTTCTGTGTGGGTATCTGCGACCTGGTGTCTAGATGTAATGCTGAACAGCCAGACAGGATTTGCTCGAGGCAGTGATAGACAGAATGATTTTAAAAATTTGATTTTCTATGGGCTTCATAAATATATCAGTTCCTTGTTCCAAACAGAACAGATGTTCTACTGTATCAATACGGCACTATATACATTTCAGGAAAGGCCCATTCACTGCGCTTCGTAGCCCTAACCATTACCCCCCCAATGACCTTCAATAGGACGGACTAATAAAATGCAATCAGTGTTCTCTGAAACCACAAATGCCTTATATTATCCTCTCCGGCCTCTGCTTGCCGTAATTAGATGGTTGGCTGAATCATTTAGACAATAAATCAATCCAAACTCATAAAAATAAAACAATCATATGACTAAATATCTGACTGGGTCTATTAAACTGTAGATCTGCAACACATCTATTCCAACAAATGATTACTGGACAGTTTCTCCCATTTATAAATCTGCTGTTTGGTGATTAATGCTATTGGTGGTAAAGGCTGTTTCCAGATTCAAGGTCTGTAACTGTGGCTAGCCATACACAACACAATCTGATGCACCACGAGTGATACATCTCAATTGAAAATCAACCAGGAAGTAGTGGTTGATGTACAGTACCACCTTGCATCATTGATTTTAAAGGGCGTGTACGGTAACCCCATAGTACAATTGATATTTATGTGGAGGACCCCACCCAAACCCTAAGACCTTTTCCCCTTAATGGACCATTACAAGCTTGTAAAAAACTTATTTACTCAAACAAAAAGCACATTGGCCCTTGCACAAAGTACCATAAAAAGCAGCACTACCCTTATAGTTTTTGTCGGTTCAGACGTCTCACCCATTGATATATTGCATCTCGTTAGATTGGTGGAAGAAGTCCCGCCTGAATCTCCATTTAACATGGCATTGTCATGTTCCGACCTACAACTGTACAATATTATTTATTTAATAAAATCACACCCTAGCTTCTACCTAGTACATGGCAACAGAAAATGAGAAAAGAGTTGTATCTCATAACAGGCCTACTTGGGGCATGATGCATGGAGATTCAGGTGCGACTACTTCCACCACCCTAATAGTTAATTATAATATTTGAGGTTGAATAAAGACATATGCCCATCCAGTCCAACCCATCTAGCAATATCCTCATTTCCTGCCTAACTGTTGATCCAGAGGAAGGCAAAAAAAACCCACCAAATTTATGAAGGGGAAAAATTTCCTTCCTGACTCCAAGTGGCAATGGGAAATTTCCCTCGATGAACTCTACTTTATGTATCAATACCAGTAACTTGCAACATTCCTTGTTTGCAGAAACTCATCCAGCTTTTTTTTTAAACTGACCAATGAACCTGCCATAACAACGTCCACTGGAAGAAGTTCCATAGTTTTACCGTTCTCACAGTTAAAAACCCTTTCCGAACTTGAAGACTAAACTTCTTTTCTTCAAGTCTTAAGGGATGTCCTCGTGTCCTCTGACATGTTCTATTGGTGAACAATGCCCCAGATAGTTTATTGTATGGCCCTTTAATGTATTTATACACAGTAATCATATCCCCACGCAAGCGCCTTTTCTCCAGCGTACATAATTGTAACTTTTCCAGTCTCTCTTCATATTCAAGCTCCCCCAATCCCCTTATTAATTTAGTTGCCCTTCTCTGTACCCTTTCCATTTCAAAGATGTCCTTTTTGTACACAGGATTCCAAAATTGCACTGCATCTTCCAAATAAGGCCTTACCAATGCTTTGTAAAGAGGGAGAATTACATTTTCCACCCTTGAATCCATACCTCTCTTTATACAAGTCAATACCATGCTGGCTCTGGCTGTTGCCGCCTGGCACTGCAAGCTACCTTTAAGTTTGATATCCACTAACAATATGCAATATATATTGAGATTGAAAAGTCTAAACCGATGGATAAACTATCAGGGTAGTGACTTTTATATATATTGATACAGTATACTTAGCGGAGGTGAATTTAACAGATAAATGAGATTCCATCTCTATGAAAAAGGCAGAGGCCACATGCCAGGTCAGCTGACCTCTTTCTGTTCTGTCTGTCCTGATAACTTGTGTTCCATCAAGGTTATAACAATACTGGAAATTCTATGGATCCAAGGACACTCATTCCCTGGGCTGGGCTTTGTACCACGTTACATGTGTTTTTATAGATGCTGGAGCCCTGCGGATAAGATATTTGTGGTAAAGCCTAGCGGCACCTGCTGCAACTACAGACACCTGCTGGGTTATAAACAAATCCTATAGTGGAGCCTATAACTTCACTTTAAATTATTTTAAAGGAAAACCTAGCAAGGGCCTCTGTAAGAGAGCCAATTCAGAATTAAAATAAATTGTCTACGTACTGTAGTAAAGGTTTGTTGGACCCAAGAAGGCGCTATTCTGAAAATAAATAGAACATGCGACACTGAAGGTGATTTATGGAGGATTTATATTCCATCTGGTTCTTGTGATAGGGGAATCTCTGTTAACCAATTCTAATGACAAAGTTTATTCTATGCAACCACCCATGTTAATTTTACAGCTTATTAACAAGTGGGAGGTGCCATACTGCTCTAGAGATAAAATTAAATATCATCCTTAGAGGGCAAATAAAGAGACCAGGTTATTATTATAGGAATGTGTAAACATTTATCTGGATTTGTCAGTAGCACGAGAACTGAACTTTTGTTAGAGAATTGGTGTGTCAATGGTATTTAAATGCTTGGGCCAATAACATTACTCTTCACTCTTTATGGGATATTAGTTATCTCTTCACGTCTGTAATGCTCCAGACTCCCAATTCCTTCAGCCCGGATACCCCAATCTACAACCACTATCTTCACCAATATACAAGCCCCCATTTGCCGGGAGGATAGATGTGCCTCACCGAAAATGGTTGCCCCCTGGACTTAGAGTGCAAGGTATTCGAGCTGAGGCTGGGAATACTGGAGAAGTCTGAAGTGAAATGAACAGGCAAGGCACAATGAGGGGGAGAAAATAGGTCAAAGACCAAAATACGTGGTACAGACTAGGAGTAGGCAAGAGCAGAGTCAAAAACAGCAAGAGGTCAAAAAACAGGAATCAGGCCGCCAGGCACGGTACAGAGGGTTGAGAAAGAAGCGTAGTCAGGAACGAGGTCAGGGCAGGTAGATACGAATCAAGGTCAAATAACAGGCAAGTGTCAATAACAGAGAATATACGAAGGAAAGTACATCTCCAGCAAGATAGATAAACTAACCGCTATATTGGGCAAGGACCAATGGGCTAAGGGGTTTAAAAAGTCTAGAAGGACCAATAGGAGAACAGCCAAGAAGAAGAGAGGATTGGATAATAGAAGGATTTTGAATAAATGAGAGCACTGTCACTTTAAGCACGGGACGCTCTTTCGCAAAGTATAAGAAGGTGCATTTGCATGTGCCCGTGAACGTTTGGGAAACCGCATAGAATGCCGAATGTGAAGTCTCGACGAAAGAACCGCAAACGCTACCGAAGATTGAGTGCTGGAAGACGCCGGAGAAAGCAGAAGGCACTTGGAAGTGGAGGGCGCGCCGCGGTAGCCCTGAGCAGGTATGTTTTTCCTTACAATGCCATGATGTTCTGCCTTGTCACCCTCTGTAAACCCAGGTCACCAAGTAGTTATTTGACAGCTCTGGTAGAGATCAAGGTGGGGCTAAAGAACTCACTGAGCACATGCAACAGTGTGAAAGTGTCAAGGGCACAAACTGGAAGGAGGACCTCAGAACTCAGGAAAACAAGAAAGATACCAAATTAAATAGATGATTTCACCACAATTGTGCTGTTTTCAGAGGGGGGAGAGTGTTAAATATTCCACAATGTTTTGCATTTATTTAACACCAGGACCTGTACTTAAAGGGCATGTCCACCCCCAAAACTATAATTTAACCCCATACTGGCCCCACTGTGTACTGGGTAGTTAAAAAAAAATCCTTACCTTACACCCCAGATCCAAATGGTTCTCCTGTAATGTCCTTACAAAGTCCAAAAAAATGGTCACCAAGAGCACTGCAGGGAGGGAAATTGTTTCCGCCTCTGAGGCTTCCTCTTAGAGGTTTTTGGCTTGCTCAGAGCAGCCCCCCCCCCTCCCTCTCCCACCCGTTTTGCTCTCCCTCCCCCTAGTGTAAAATCCCTTTTGGGGTATTGTAGGGCTTCCTCCCCCAGCCCAAACCGCATTATTCTTATGTCCAGAAACTCCCCCGATCTTTATTTACCCTCTTTCCCCCGGCGTTCTGGTGAATCAGAAAGTATATAATCTATGTAGGCTTATTTATGTTTTCCATTCTCTTTTAAAATCAGATGGCCACATTTTACAAGGTTTCATATTTACACCTGTTAGAGATCCAGTTCTAAGGATACAAATACAAGAACCATTCTGTTAATGTGAAATTGCAATAAATAAAGTTCCCTCAGCAGATGTCATTGTCATACTGTAGGTATGAATCCCCTATTTTAGGTCTATTATATTCTTCCATTGAACCAGGATGAGCTGTCAGCAATCCAATCAATTCTCTAATTAATATATTATTCTGGAGAAGGATCATTTGTGTAGATACAATTCCAGCAGAATTTGAACCTCTGGAAATTGATTAAACCATAAAATGATCCAATATGCTATTTAAGAGGTAAAAAGAAAATTGAGCTTCATAACTAAACATACGTTCTAGTTAATCTTAAGATGAAATGTCATTGCCATGAAATAACCTCCTCCAGCAAATAACAAACCAGCAACATGATTAACTTGATGTTTTGTTTATTTACATGATATATTGTATGGACCTTTTGCCTCAGTATCTAAATTTGAAACTTTTTGTGTTGCAGAGTGATAAAGAAGGCTGACAGTTGGAATAGGTAGATTTAAACAGTGCCAGCCTGCCAGCAAATCCACCAGTCAGCTTTCCAGCTAACATTGTTGCAGTATGTTTATACATTGTGAGAGCTGTCATACTCTTCTGTCAGACAAAGTCCAACCATTTGAAAACTTAAGAATCAAAAGTATAAATATAAAGTTTAATTTAGCATTAAAGGCTGCATTTCTATAGGCAAGAAAGAGGTAATCAGTATTGATTACTTCTGCAACACAGGTGAATGCAATTTAGAGAGGTAATCTTCCTTGATAACTTCTGTAAGACAAATGAATACAGGCAAGTTAAAGGTAATCAGCCCTTATTATGTCTGTACCACACATGAATGCAATCAAAAGAGGTAATCAGCCTTGATTATGTCTATGTCACAGATGAATGCAATCAAAAGAGGTAATCAGCATTGATTATGTCTATGCCACAGGTAAATGCAACAAAGAGAGGTAATCAGCCTTGATTATGTCTATGACACAGATGAATGCAATCAAAAGAGGTAATCAGTCTTGATTATGTCTATGCCACAGATGAATGCAACCAAGAGAGGTAATCAGCCTTGATTATGTCTATGACACAGGTGAATGCAACCAAGAGAGGTAATCAGCCTTGATTATGTCTATGACACAGGTAAATGCAACAAAGAGAGGTTATCAGCCTTGATTATGTCTACGCCACAGGTGAATGCAACCAAGAGAGGTAATCAGCTTTAATTATGTCTATGCCACAGATGAATGCAACAAGAGAAGTATCAGCCTTGATTTGTCTATGCCACAGATGAATGCAACCAAGAGAGGTATATCAGCCTTGATTATGTTCTATGCCACAGAGATGCAATCAAGAAGGTAATCGCCTTGATTATGTCTACGACAGGTGAATGCAACCAAGAGAGTAATCAGCCTTGATTATGTCTACTACAAGTGAATGCAACCAAGAGAGGTATCAGCCTTGATTATGTCTACGACCAGGTGAATGCAATCAAGAGAGGTAATCAGCCTTGATTATGTCTATGCCACAGATGAATGCAACCAAGAGAGGTAATCAGCCTTGATTATGTCTACGATACAGGTGAATGCAATCAAGAGAGGTAATCAGTCTTGATTATGTCCATGCCACAGATGAATGCAACCAAGAGAGGTAATCAGCCTTGATTATGTCTACGACAGGTGAATGCAACCAAGAGAGATAATCAGCCTTGATTATGTCTACGACACAGGTGAATGTAATTAAGTGTGAGGTAATCAGCCTTGATTTTGGTTTTCTTGTGACACAGGTGAATGCAACCAGCCTTAATTATATTCACAACACAAGTCAAAGCAACCATTATTTTTTTTAGTAAGCCTTTTCACCCGCGATGCAATAAGTCTCACAATGGGATTTACAGCATCGAGGTCTGGAAAGTGTATCACACTGCTTATGTCTTTTTTTTTGTATTGTTCCATTCTTCTAAGCCATATTGTTCACCCATCATATGCAGTAGGTTAATTACCAATTACAGCAACGGACAGTTTTGTTATTTCTATTTCTTTGCCTACTCATAAGACATTTGTTATTCATTCATTAGAGAATCGTGCATTGGCTTTGTATATAAACACATGGACTCCAAATATTTATAGTCTCGTCCTGTTTCCTGTCTATAGCTGGCCTCCCTGGAATCCCTTTAACTTGATTTATTCTGTGTGTATTTCCTTTCACAAGATCAACTGATGTCAGGTTTGTTTTATACAAATATCCCAAACTATAAACAAGGTTTTTCAGATTTCCCCTTTCTGTTTCTAATGGGATGTGGGAGTTGTATGCCTTCCAGTGGATCCTCTTGTCTTGAGCAGGGTAAAATGACTGAAATAAAGGGACATCACAAACCTCTTCTTATGGTAGCCAAGGTAAGTAAACTCCGTTCAGACTTATTTATACTTTAGCTTTAAATCTCCTATAAGATATGATGCACAACCTGCTTTTCACAGGCAATGTAAAGTTCACCGAACAACAACAATTGTACCCCGTATTCGATAGTCAGGGCATTACTGCGGATTTCATTTTCTCTGACACTCCGATCATCGTCTTCATTTTCTGTACAATAGGAACACACAGGCTTTATGTCATTATAACTATAAAACTTATAACCGCCCCTTTAATGGTATATTCTGTAAAGAATTGCCTGGTGTGCTGTAACCGACCATGTAAATCCTGACCTGAACAAAGCCCTTTTATTTCCCCTTGGCTCTCAATGTTCTGATGACTGATAATGATATAAAGTGCCTGAGCCCAACAAGGGCAAAGCACAACAGCTGTAATCTCTAACCTGTTCTGACATACACAGCGCTAATACCTGGAGCAGTAGAAGATAGGGATGGATTGAATTTATCATTTCACAATGTATTGGTGTAGAAATTATTTTATTCTCTGTAACAAGATACAGTTTGTCTTCTACGTTGGTTAGTGGCAAATTGTTTGTATGTCGATCCATCATATTCTTCCAGGAGTATAAAGAAAAAACTGAACAATAATAGATACATTTAAAGGGCATGTCCACCCCCAAAACTATAATCCCCCCACTACTGGCCCCATTGTGTAGTGTAGTTTAATCCATCCTTACATCCCAGCTCCATCTGGTTCTTCTGCTATCCCCCCCTAAAGTCCAAAAAAACACCCACCAGGAGTACTGCAGAGTCCATACAGGACTCTGCCTCCTGTCTCCCCTCCGGGAGAAGCTTGGCATGCGCACTGCAGCCCTTCTCCTCCTCCCTTCCCCTCCCTCTCCCTCCCGATTAGGATTCCCTCCCCCTAGTTCAGCCAATCACAGCCGCGACTGCCAGTCCCACCCCTCTGCTTGCATTTTCTCGCAAGCAGAGGGCCTGGCAGCGCGGCGGAGGAAAGAGGGAAGGTAAGTAATGTTTGGGGCACTTTCTGCTAATAAAAATATAGCGGTTGGGGCTGGGGGGACAGGGGGAACATTGATTTAAAGTTTGGTTCTTGAAGACATTTCGCTAGTCATCCGACTAGAATGACTTGTACATGAATTTTTTGGCAATATAAGTACTAGGAAAGTCCCAATTAGCATATCACAGCCAGGTATTAGGGACATTCTGAATGCAAGGCATGATTGCATTGTGGCTAAGGGGTGTTATAGGAACGCCCGGGGTAAGGTGTCAAAACAGCATTGTACATGGCAGACAGTTGGTGTCGAACCCCCCCACCTCTATTAAGGCTTGATTTCTTTATTTTCACATAAATGGCCTCCTTAACACCTCTCTTGAACCAGTCACGTTCCTTTGCCAATATGTTAACATTACAATCTTCAAAGGTATGTCCTTTATCCTTAAGATGCAGGTACACGGCTGAGTCCTGACCCGAGGAATTGTGCTGGGCTGTATGTTGATGCAGTTGCTGATTGGTCTCCCCCACATACAAATCAGAGCATACTGCACTGCACATCGTATATGATATGTACAATGCTGTTTTGACACCTTACCCTGGTAAAGTTCCTATAACACCTCTTAGCCACAATGCAATCACACCTTGCAACCATAGGTCCCTAACACCTGGCTGTTATATGCTAATTGGGACTTTCCAGGTGTCATGATATGGAACCTGCTGCAAGAAGATCTAGTGTATATATATTTTTTTTAATCATACACTGTTTGTAATAGCAGATTCCATTAGTTTTATTATACTGTACATTTGTTTCCTATCTTTATTTTGTACTTTCCTCTCAGGTATCATAAACCCAGCAGAGGACAGGGATTTCTGTAGCAGTTCTGCAGACTTGAGGCCTCCAAACCAGCGGGTGGTCTGATAAGGTGGATAATTTGACTCTGAGTGAGATTATAACACCAGGTTTTTAATAATCGCCATAACTTGTGGGTCAACTACCATAACGATACCATCCAAAATGGATACTGGTGGATGGGAGAATCCCGTGGGAACCAAACACCATAACTCTAGGTCTTAGATTTTCCCAGAAACCCACTTTAAACCGTTATACAAATGTACATATATGTGTCATGTTTGGTCTTGTTGGATTTGTAAATTCATGAGGGCAATTAATATTAGGGTATAAAAGATATAAGACATTTATTTTCCAATGTATGGGTATTGACAGCATTGTTAGTTATTTGAGTGGCCCATACTGAGGGTAATAAAGTTTTGGACGTACCCTGAGCCCAACCTACACTTTTAGGTGATTGGCTGAGGAAGCCTGGTTACCACCCTGTGTCAGGGGTAGGTAAGGAGACACACAACATGAGGCTCCTGATTTACAATATTTTCGGCCGACCGTCTGATTCACGGCACTTTTGGTAGAAATAGTCGTCTGTTCGGACGAACGAACGCTCAGATGCGGTCGGAAAATTCCGATCGTTCGTGCGGTTCGCTATGATCGCGGGCAAATTTGCCGTGACCGATGGACATTTGTCCCGGCCAAGCACTAGCTCGGGACAAATAGTCCGGCCGTGTGTACCCAGCCTTATGGGACATCTAAACTGTGGGTTATCATAGTTACCTTTTTGGAGCCAGGAACCATCTACGGACTTACAGGGTTATTCAATAAAAGTTCTTATCGTTTAAAATGGTGCTAATTTTGCCCCAACCAATCAGATGTAAGCTTTCAAATGTTAAATAAGATCTGATTGGTTGGGGCGAAATTAGCACCATTTTAAACAATAAGAACTTTTATTGAATAACCCTGTTATTCTTTTAAGGACTTGAACTTTCACCGTCATAAAAGTATTTTCACCTTTTTCCCTTTAATTTACTGTTGCTTGTATTTTGTGTCTGTTTGTTAATTATTTTTGTAATCACTATTGCACCGTTTTTGTTTTTCTTTTATTAAACAATATTTTATAAAAATTGTTTAGCTGATTCTCCTAGTGCTCTGACAGAACTAAGTAAGAATCCTGTCCTCTGAGATGCTACATATAGTATAATTGTATTGTGGCAACAGCTCTCAACCTGGTTTTGACCCGGTGAGCTTGGAAAGCTCTGTTTGGTCTGAGGTTGAGAGTTGTAGTTTCGCCACTGGGATCGGCTCCCACAGCCGTTAGTTAGTGGGTAGTTGGCAGTGTTTTATATACCTGGTAATTGGTATATGGTAAGTGATGGCAGCCCTCAACCTGGTTTTGACCCGGTGAGCTGGGTAAGCTCTGTTTGATCTGAGGTTGAGAGCTGTAGTTCCGTCACATCAGGGTATTTAATTGCCACAGATTATTGTACAAGTCATTCTGAATTGAGAGATCCAGTCCGATGACTAGCGAAACGTCTTCAAGAACTAAACTTCAAGTCCAGTTGATCTAATTGAATATAACAAATATACCATGACCTGTATGAATGAATATTACAGATATACCATGACCTGGATGGATGAATATTACAGATATACCATGACCTGGATGGATGAATATTACAGATATACCATGACCTGGATGAATGAATATTACAGATATACCATGACCTGGATGGATGAATATTACAGATATACCATGACCTGGATGAATAAATATTACAGATAAACCATAACCTGGATGGATGAATATTACAGATATACCATGACCTGGATGAATGGATATTACAGATATATCATGACCTGGATGGATGAATTATAGAGATATATCATGACCTGGATGAATGAATATTACAGATATACCATGTCCTGGATAAATGAACATTACAGATATATCATGACCTGGATGGATGAATATTACAGATATACCATGTCCTGGATGAATGAATATTACAGATATATCATGACCTGGATGGATGAATATTACAGATATACCATGACCTGGATGAATGAATATTACAGATATACCATGACCTGGATGAATGAATATTACAGATATACCCTGACCTGGATGAAGAATATTACGTACCATGACCTGGATGAATGAATATTATGGATATTAAAAACCATGACCTGGAATGAATAATATAAGGATATACCATGACCTGGATGGATAATATACAGATATACCATGACTGGATGGATAAATATACAGATATACCATGACCTGGATGAATGAATATTACAGATATATCATGACCTGGATGGATGAATTTACAGATATACCATGACCTGATGAATGAATATTACAGATATACCATAACCTGATGGATGAATATTACAGATATACCATGACCTGGATGGATGAATATTCAGATATACCGTGACCTGGATGAATGAATATTACAGATATACCATGACCTGGATGAATGAATATTACAGATATATCATGACCTGGATGAATGAATATTACAGATATACCATGACCTGGATGAATGAGAACCTTCACAAGCATTTAAAAGGACCAATTTCAAATTATGTGCAAGGCAAGTATGACCCCTAAAGTCCGATATTCATCCTGATCTTGGGCCGGTGCCTGCTGCAGAAGTTGCCACATGCTTTTTAATTTGTAAAAGTTCTTTTATGATCTTGTACATGCGTCAGTTGTTACAGCGTGAGGACAGCTGCTACTAGAAAGGACCGGGCGGAAGACTACAGGCCCCAGTGGAAATTGGAATGAATTGTGGACTTAAGGGACATGTTTGAAAAAGTTGTGTTTTGGGGTCTTGAAAATTTGGGGGGCTGCAGTGAAGATAACTTTTTTTTTGTGGGTTTGAACTTTCCCTTTAAATATACCATACTGTTTATCAGGACCTAACTTTTTATATTTGCTCACATTAAGGGCAATTAAACTCATCCTCACCAACCCCCTCCCATTAAAAGTACCCAGGGTGAGGAGGCAAACCAGTTAGGCAAAGTCACCGTAACTTTGCATTACTGGTTCAGTAAAAACAGCTGATTGCACGTATGAAGGAAACATACACATACTCACAATCAGCTGTTTAATAGACCAGACCCTAAACCCTCGGTTCGGATCTGGAAGTTCTGGGTCCGGTCTTTTAAAGAGCTGATTGCGGATATATTTGCTTCATACGCACAACCAGCTGTTTAAAAACAGCTGATCGCGGAGGTTCTTGGCCCCCTCACAGTTGCGGGGGTGGCGGGGGGCGATAGTTTCGCCACTGCCCAGATAACCCAGATGAAGATGAAGCATGGATTTCTAGTTATGCCACTTGTTTTTTACAATGTATCTTTTTTAAAACTAGTTGACCTTTATCAGATTTATCTTACTTTACTTAGTTGACATGATCATTAAAATGATATACATATACAAGAGGTGTGGTCTCCTTTAGGTAGAAATGATTGAATAAGAATTAAAAGGTCAGCTCATAAGCCAAGAATCAGGGATCACACCCAGAGAGTTATTATACTGGATGAACTAGTTATGCATTGTGGGTAGGGGGATAGAGTTGACTTTGACCCAACCTTTTTCATCCTTGGACAGTAACTTACTATAGGATCCTACAAGAAAGAAAACATTAAGAGAAGCTGGACTTACCATGAGATCACAGTTTTATGTATAACATTTTGCCTTAAAGGGTAATTGTGGTCTCAAATTCTTCCAAACTCTAAGGATTATATAAAAAGCCTTCCATCACACCTTCAAAATAAAACCTAAATCACATCTCTAGATAAAATTTGTCAGAATTTATTGCTGCAAAAGTTCAGCAATGTAACTTCCTGGTTGAACTCTTCCTGTTTTTAGCCATGTGGCCAGCATGTAGTCATGTGACCACCCTTTGCTTGCATTAATAGGCTCCCCTTCTCAACTGTCAATTTTTTCCTCAGGTACTTCTTGATTTCCCCAGCATTAAGTCTTACCTGAGCATGCTTCTCCCCTGGGGTAAAAGGGCCGGCAGAGGTCAGGTGATGTCACTCAACCTACTGGAAGCAGGAAGTTTGAACATTTACCCTAATATAATTTCTCTCAGGTTCCAGCCAGAGATGTGATTGTTGGCTCAGTGTAAAGGAAATACTGCAGGCTTTTATTTAATCCTAACATGTTTTGAGACCACAGTTGCCCTTTAAAGGGCATGTCCACCACTTTTGATAACATTTTTTTAATATGTTGTAGGGATAGTTCCCCCAGCCCCAACCGCTATATTATATTTTCAAGAAAGTCCCCCAATCGTTACTTACCTTCCCTCGCTCCTCCGCCGCAATACTCGGCCTTCTGCTTGCACGGAACTGCTGAGAGGCAGCCAATCACAGACGAAGCTGCCGGCAGTTCAGAACGCCGGAGGAGACAGGGAAGGTAAGTAAAGATTGGGGGACTTTCTTACAAATATTTTATTGCAGTTGGGGCTGGGGGAACTATCCCTAATATGTGGGAAAGGGTTTTTACACTAGGGGGAGGGAGAACAAAACGGGAGGGAGAGGGAGGGGTGGGTGGGAGTAAAGGGCTGCTCTGAGCAAGCCAAAAACCTCTGAGAGGAAAGTTTTTTAATTTTGGGGGGACATTACAGGAGAACCATTTGGAGCTGGAATGTAAGGTAAGGATTTTTATGCACTACACAGTGGGGCCAGTAATAGGTTACATTTTAGTTTTGAGGGTGGACATGCCCTTTAAGTACTTTACTTGGTAGAAGTCCAGAAACATTTTAAGCCACAAAAGAATAAAGACACCATTTAGAGCAGCTACATATCATTACTAGGAGGTGTTTGCTAATAGTTGCATTCGCTTTAAGCTTTAATACATAAAGATTAACGTGACTTTTCTATGAAATGCAGTAACGCAATGTTCTATAAATTGCTGTGTTAATGTCAATGTGTCGAATGGTAACCATCTTTCTGAGGACATTGATTGCTTGTGTTATAACCCCCCTAGCGATTTATCTGCTATAAAAGAAAACAAATGATACAACACTTTGGTTATTATTGAGCACAATTCATACAGAAAGTAATCCTATAATCTCATTAGTGAATCCTATGGAAGGTCCTGGTTAAGGACATGGTAAGAACGGCTAAATATCACACTGGGAACATCCCAGGATATATCAAGGATGAAACTTAAAATATGTCACAATATTGTAGTTCCTAACAGGCCGTGATTTTGCAGGACACATTTTTATTTTGCAGAGAGCCTGCAACATTAACTAAAAACTGATTCTTGGGGTTACATCAAGTAGCAGGACTTGACATAATATCACATGTGGAATGCCATCTTTGATAAATAATTTACAAAATCTGCCCATTCAAAAAATCTAGAAGGTAAAATATGGAATGTGGGAGTGGCCTTTTGAAAGAAGATGTTACCAGAAAGAGGTCCTGTGTTTAGACATGAGGTCCTCTCTGTCCAATTGTGTTGGTTCCTCTCTGTCCAATGAAGTAAGGTCACTTCCTTCATGTAGGGAACAATTAGTCCCATAGAGTCACTCACATTTACATTTAAAGTATCCCCTCACCCTTCACATTTGTGTAAATATTTTATTATATATTTTCACAATACTGAAGATACGACTGATACAATGTAAAGTAGTCAGTGTACAGCTTGTATAACAGTGTCAATTTGCTGTCCCCTTAAAATATCTCAACACGCAGCCATTAATGTCTAAACCACTGGCAACACAAGTGAGTACATTGCATTACAAGTGAAAAATGTCCAAATTGTGCCCAAAGTGTCAATGTTTTGTGTGGCCACCATTATTTTCCACTAGAGCTTCACAGGTTGCCACTCATTCATGATGGCACCACAGAGATGGTGGATGTTAGAGGCCTTGCACTCCTCTACCTTTGGTTACAGGATGATCCACAGATGCTCAATAGGATTTAGGTGTGGAGACTTGGCCAGTCCAGCCATATACCCTCAGTGTGGAGTCATTATCATGTTGGAATACTGCCGTGTCCCAGTTTCCGATGGTAGGGGGTCATGCTCTGTGTCAGTATGTCACTGTACATGTCATTCATGGTTCCCTCAATGAACTGCTACTTCCCAGTGCCGTTAGCACACATGTAGCCCCAAACCATCACACTCTCTACCACTCCAACATGCTAGACTTTAAAATTTAGAAATCAGTTTTGCTATATTATGTAGTAGGTCTCAGCAGAAACTTCCTGGTTAATGATCTTTGGTTTTCCTGGCTGTGCAGTGAGGATATAGATTATATTATCCCTGTGATTGCAATATAAATTAAATCCAGCACAGATCCTTTGCTGTAATGCAGCAGGTTGCACAATGCATAATCCAGCTGCAGAAGAAGTGAATCTTAACCAAGTCACTAAAAACCAACTGATGATGAACTATTTTCTTTAACCTACAACTGTAATGGATGGGTGGGGTTTTTACACTAATACAAACCTTACAAAGATCAAATCTTTGATGCTTTCCCTCTATTCCCCATAGCCTTCTGCAGCAGGTGATACCTGCTCCCATAGGGGTTGGTGCAAAATGCAAAGAAGAGGAAGCAGCACCCAGGATACCATCAATATTTAGCACATGGGAGTCGCTTGAGTTAGTGTTTTCCCTCCATATACATGTGGCTGATTCTATACAGTGAAGCCTATATAGAATTGTCTGGATGACATCAGTCAGATTTTTCTTTCAGGTTGGACCCTGAGATTTACCTTGGTGTTGCCATATATCAATACAACCAGATACTACCTGATTCTTTCATAGAAGTCACGGTGACAATGAAATTGTAGTTTGTAGGCACTTTGTAGTGACAATTGGTCATCAAGGCGAGCAGAAAGAATTATTCATAAACCGTTTAATCTTTTTTGCCATGGTAACGGAATATTTCGAGCAATTACATCTCTCAGAACTTTTGACTTTAAGAAGTTCCAAGTACACCGTGTGAGAAACATCCTTCTCAGTAAAAAGGTCAGAGTAGGAAAGTCAGAACTAAGATGTTATGTCATAATTATGTCATTCTTACATTATTCCTAAAGTTTAGCAGAGCTCATGGAAGGAGTCTGACATGAATGTGATCTTCTTATATTAGATATTATTGGTTGGTTAAATTATTTATTCCTTTGGAAATCAGGGGATACATGAAGAGACCCTCTTAAAGGACTAATATACCCTCAAATCCCTTGTAATGTACCCTGGATGAGGAACTGAAATGCTATGTCCTCCCCTCTGGGGGTATACCTTTCGGGATACCCTCAAATACTTACAGAGCTCCCTGTTCTGCTCTAACCCCCTCCCTCTTTTTCTTTGCTGAGCCTATAGGAAGACATGCTTCTTTTAAACAATAGATGTTATTATTTAGCACCTACATTCATCGAAGGTAGCCATACACATTACAGATACCTGACAAATCCCATTGGATCCAACAAGATTTGGTAAGTATCTGCAAGATGTGGGGGCCCGAAAATGATATAGATGAACTACCAACATTGGCATCGCTGTCGGTTGGTCCTGATAGAAAATTTCTGCTGGTCGGTATTGTCCACCCTTAACTATAGTAGAGGAAGCTGATATGTTTGGCCACATGTATGGGGGCACGACAGACCAGTCACCATACTGCGTGTGGGATCAGTCTTGGCAGTGTATGCAGTTACCACCACATTGATACTGACAGATTCCAATATGACCTCTGGGTACGCATACATTCGTAATCACATGTGTGTGGGCTCCTTAAGTCTTTTCCATGATTTATCTGCACACGCCTGCACCCATAGGGTGGTGTTAAATTGCCATGCCTAATCAGACTATCCAACTTGCACTCTGTAAAGGCATTAAGCACCAGACTGAATGGTTGGACTCAGGAATCAACTTAGCTCCTCTATAGAAATAAGATCAATATTTCTAGTCCATAAAGTAACAATGGAAATGTTGGTCTCTGACTCTGAGGCAGGAGATTGATAAGATTTTCCAGGACAGTGACCCTATCAGCTGCAGAACACACACAGCGTGAAGGAAGAATTCTGACAAAGCTTCAAAGGTGAAGTCGTGTAATTTAACTTTTCAGGAATGGATGCCCTTCAGTTTCATTAGCGGGTGACATCATTAATAGCGTTACAAGATCAAAGAACATAATCCTGTCTCTACAGAATGTGGCCGTTTACACAGGATAGACACATGACAGACAGAATGGATTTTGTGGGTTCCTTTAAACGTTAAACTTTAGAGTTCTGTATCAATTGCAGTTCTGCAAGATCCTGTCTGTCATCTTTCAAAAATCGTTACTGTGTGTGCCAAGCTTTAGGGCTTGTACCCACGGTGAGATTATTTGTCACCACCAACTGTTTGCCACTATCAATCATGGGCCGAAATGAATCAAGTAGCTGCATGTGGGGCATATCAGTAAAGCACTGCTGATCTTGTACTCTCTTATGAATCGTACTATTGGCCATGATTTACCGACATGTCCGATAGTCTGTTTGTCCAATCCGGTTGCGGGCACCTGAAAAAAAATTACAGATATCTGCCTTACTATAGCCATACTATATAAATGTGGAATGTCCAGTAGATGTGGTCAGGGCCACATCTACCATTAGGCAGAGTGAGACATATGTCTCAGGCAGCACCTCTGCACTGAAGAAGAAAGGTGGCAGACAGGCAGTGGTGAAAAAAAAATTCCATTAACCGGCAAATGTGCACGCAAAGTGTGAGGCAGGCTTACAAATCTTTTGGCTAAAATCTTTTATACTACAGAAAGTCTGGCATTTCTAATGTATTGTAACAGTTGAACCAACATGTATAGCACAGGCTATAAAATAAGTTATCTTGATCTATTTCCAATACTGAACGAGACTGTAATGAATAATATTATAATCATTTGTAAATAATAATAATATAATAATACTTTTCCCCCCCTGCTGCCTTTACTGCACATGCTCAAGTTATAAAAAGCTCATTGAGCAAAGGGAGGAGGCAGATACCTTTGCCCAAAAGGAAGAGAACATACGGTATAATGAAATATCCGGTTACAAATGTGCATATAAAAACTGGTAAAAATAGCAGGTGGGGTTGTGGGCAGATAATTTCCAAATTCATGTGGTAGCCCCGATAGGTAAGATCAGAGGTGCGCTTCCTATAACCTGTGCCCCTGCAGGTAAGTATAATCAGTCATATAAAGTTTGTAGGTAGGCACACTCGATATAGTATTCAAACAATACTCATTTATTAAGGTGCTAAAAACAACAAATGCCAAATACACACAATGTTTCAGGGGGTCCAACCCCCTTCCTCGGGTGTCAGTTGTGGGCAGATAACTGACATTTCATTAGTTTTTCTGTTTTAAGGGTGGACATGCTCCTTAATAATACTGTAATTAATAATGTAATAATATTATAAGAATGCAATTAATAAAATAATACTGTAATGACTATTATAACAATGTAATTGATATTACAATAATATCGAAATTAATACAATTATAATGCTGTAATTAATAATATAATAATACTGTCATTCATTATAATATAAAACTGTAATAATATGCTACAGGATAAAAACTATTTCATCAGTTTAATATACAATACCCGTTGATTGAAGAAACCTTCCTTATCAACCACATTGAGATCTACAATGTAGGCATCTTAATAAAGGGATTTCCTTTTACAGGATACATTAGGATTCATTTTTACATTGACAAAGGTTGTAATAAGCACTGAAATATTGCTTGTACCTATGTCCATTCTGGTGATATATTTAGCTTGTATTTACATTTTAAAAGAGAACTAAAGGCTAATTTCTGCTAATGTAGGACCATGGAAAGTGCTGTCCAATCAGCTACTTGGAATCAGGAGTACAGTATTTGTCCCGTGTGTACCAGCCATTAAAGGACATTGAGAAGGAACAATAATATATATTGGTAATTACATTATATTGTATATTTATCCAGCCAGTGATCTCTATGTTCATAGATGAAGTCTACCAAAGGTTATCTACGGTGCAGCTCAGCTGGTCCTATCCTCCTGTAATACAGAAGAAATCCACCAAACTTTAAAGAAATGTCAGAAATCATTAGTGGTTTATTAACAGCCTGTCCAGGACAATTCTGGGTACTTCAATGGCAGAGGGAAAAATCATTTGATCTTTCACAATAGATGTACAGTATGATCTTGGTCACTTGTACATTTCTACCAATCAGTCGTAGTTTTATCAGCATTGAAAAAAAACTAAATCATACACATAAATTGCTGGAATGGTTTAGCAATATAACTTCCTGAACGCTTCCTGTTTTCAGCAGCTTGTAGTCATGCAATCAGTAGAGATGTTCGAAACTGTTGAGTTTCGTTCCATTTTCCGAATTTTCGAACCCATAGAAGTCTATGAGAGAAAAAAATTTAAGTTTCTGTCGATTTTGTGGGACAAATAGTAATAGTAGGTAACTGTAAATGACACAGAGACCTTGGGAATGGTCCGGAGAACCTGTATATATAACCAAAACTTATTTTAAAACTATCCTTTCTCACGATCGGGCTGTTTTTGAGCTTCCAGTTCTATTTTCGAAGGCTACTGATATTACAAATTCAAGGGTTACCGATATTACAAATTTGAGGGTTACCGAAATCGTTTCTTGCTTTTGAGGGTTACCAAAATCGATCATTTCTTTCGTTTTGTGGTTTCGATTTTCGATTTTGATAATTGTCTATTTTTTATTTCGATATTTACCGAAATTTTCGCCAAAAACCGAAAATTCTGAAAATGCGGGTTCTGTTAAATCTGGGAGTTCGGAAAGTTTCATCGGGACTTCAAAACCCTCAGATTCGAAACCAGGTTTTATTCGAACCCACATTACATCTCTAGTAATCAGCCTCTGCCTGCATTTATAGCACTTCTTTTTTTGTCTGTGCAGGAACCTGTCATTCTCAGCAATAAGTCTTAAGTAAGGAATTCCTTGTTCAGTAGGTTCCAATAACTCACCCTGGGAGCGTCTAATGAAGGTAAGACTAAAGCGCAACCTGGGTATTGGGAGGTAATCCTTTTTGATCTTAAACATTTTTTTAAGGCTGGACTTACCCTTTAATGTAACTTTACAGTACATTGATTGTTTAAAAGATAACAGTCACTGTACTGCTAACATCCTGTGCATTAGAGATGTAATGTGGGTTCAAATAGAACCCGGTTTCGAATCGAATCTGAGGGTTTCGAAGACCCGACAAAAATTTTCAGAACTCCCGGATTTCACGGAACCCAGAATTTCCGAATTTTCGGTTTTTATCAAAATTTCGATAATCATCGAAATCGAAAATAGAAGATTATTGAAATCGAAAATTAAAAACGGAAAACAAAAGTAATGATTGATTTTGGTAACCCTCGAAAGCAAGACACAATTTCGGTAGCCCTCGATTTTGTAATATCGGTAACCCTCGAAAGTAATGATCGATTTCGGTAACCCTTGAAAGTAATGATCGATTTCGGAAACCCTTGAAAGTAATGATCGATTTCGGTTACCCTCGAAATAATGATCGATTTCGGTTACCCTCGAAAGTAATGATCGATTTTGGTAACCCTCGAAAGTAATGATCGATTTTGGTAACCCTCGAAAGTAATGATCGATTTCGGTAACCCTCGATTTTGTAATATCGGTAACCCTCGAAAGTAATGATCGATTTCGGTTACCCTCGAAAGTAATGATCGATTTCGGTTACCCTCGATCTTGTAATATCGGTAACCCTCGAATGTAATGATCGATTTTGGTAACCCTTAAAAGTAATGATCGATTTCGGTAAGCCTCGAAAGTAATGATCGATTTCGGTTACCCTCGAAGGTAATGATCGATTTTGGTAACCCTTGAAAGCAAGAAACAATTTTGGTAACCCTCGATTTTGTAATATCGGTAACCCTGGAATGTAATGATCGATTTCTGTAACCCTTAAAAGTAATGATCGATTTCGGTAACCCTCGATTTTGTAATATCGGTAACCCTCGAATGTAATGATCGATTTCAGTAACCCTCGATTTTGTAATATCGGTAACCCTCGAATGTAATGATCGATTTCGGTAACCCTCGAAAATATTGATCAATTCTGGTAACCCTTGAAAGCAAGAAATTAGCGTTCGATTTCGGTAACCCTCGAAAATAGAACGCGGAAGCTCGAAAACAGCCTGATCGTGAGGAAAGATAGTTTTAAAATAAGTTTTGGTTATATTTACGGGTTCCCCAGACCATTCCCCATGTCTGTGTGTCATTTACAGTAACTATTACTATTTGTCCCTCAAAATGGACAGAGACATTAAAAAAATTTTCTCGAATATTTTTTCGAATATCGAAAATTTCGAAAATGGAATGAAACTCAACAGTTTCGAACATCTCTACTGTGCATTAGGTTTACACCTCTACTGTGCATTAGGTTTACATCTCTACTGTGCATTAGGTTACATCTCTACTGTGCATTAGGTTTACATCTCTACTGTGCATTAGGTTATACCTCTACTGTGCATTAGGTTTTACATTCTCTACTGGCTCATTAGGTTAACTCTCTACTGTGCATTAGGTTTACATCTCTACGTGCATTAGGTTTACATCTCTACTGTGCATTAGGTTTATATCTCTACTGTGCATTAGGTTACATCTCTACTGGCATTAGGTTTACACCTCTAATGTGCATTAGGTTACATCTCTACTGTGCATTAGGTTTTACATCTCTACTGTGCATTAGGTTTATATCTCTACTGTGCATTAGGTTACATCTCTACTGTTGCATTAGGTTTTTAATCTCTACTGTGCATTAGGTTACATCTCTACTGTGCATTATTAGGTTACATCTCTACTGTGCATTAGGTGACATCTCTACTGTGCATTAGGTTTACATCTCTACTGTGCATTAGGTTTACATCTCTACTGTGCATTAGGTTTACATCTCTACTGTGCATTAGGTTTATACCTCTAATGTGCATTAGGTTTACATCTCTACTGTGCATTAGGTTACATCTCTACTGTGCATTAGGTTTACACCTCTACTGTGCATTAGGTTTACATCTCTACTGGTGCATTAGGTTTACATCTCTACTGTGCATTAGGTTTTACATCTCTACTGTGCATTAGGTTTCGATCTTACTGTGCATTAGGTTACATCTCTACTGTGCATTAGGTTACATCTCTACTGTGCATTAGGTTTATATCCCTACTGTGCATTAGGTTACATCTCTACTGTGCATAGGTTACATTCACTGTGCATTAGGTACTCTCACTGTGCATTAGGTTTAATCTCTAATGTGCATTAGGTTACATCTCTACTGTGCATTAGGTTACATCTCTACTGTGCATTAGGTTACATCTCTACTGTGCATTAGGTTTACCCTCTTACTGTGCATTAGGTAATCTACTGTGCATAGGAAACATCTCATGTGCATTAGGTTACATCTCTACTGTGCATTAGGTTAAAATCTACTGTGCATTAGGTTACATTCTTACTGTGCATTAGGTTTACATCTCTACTGTGCATTAGGTTACATCTCTACTGTGCATTAGGTTTACATCTCTACTGTGCATTAGGTTCTCTACTGTGCATTAGGTTTACATCTCTTACTGTGCTCAGGTTTATATATCTAATGTGATTAGGTTAAATCCTACTTGCATTAGGTTACATCTCTACGTGCATAGGTTACATCTTACTGTGCCTTAGGTTACATCTCTACTGTGCATAGGTTTCATACTCTACTGTGCATAGGTTTACATCTCTACTGTGCATAGGTTTACATCTCTACTGTGCATAGGTTACATCTCTACTGGGCATTAGGTACATCTCTACTGTGCATTAGGTTACATCTCTACTGTGCATTAGGTTTATATCTCTACTGTGCATTAGGTTTATATCTCTACTGTGCATTAGGTTACATCTCTACTGTGCATCAGGTTTACATGTCTACTGTGCATTAGGTTTTGGAGGAGTGGGGAGAGGAGGGGGCTGCAGTGCAGTGGCTGCAATCTTTTAAACTGATTGGCTTATGATGAACAATAAGATATTGGAGCAGGTTCCCCTGTGTCCTTATAAATTATACATTCAATTGAAAGCCATTTTTACATTTAGTCCAACAATAAGAACATAAATTTCCCACGAGAAAAAATTGCCCTGCCAAGTGTACCACGATGTGAACATTTTTAGATCCTTTGCCCTAACACCACGATAGCACGACAAGTGCAAGTGATTTAATATTGGGCATTTTGTGTGACTTTTTCCATGCCAACACATAACTAACACAGAGGAAGACAATCGGAATTGATGGATTTTGGGAAAACTCCCCCAATATCCCAGAATCCCAAACAGTAGCACCGTGCTGTACATTGCAGGTTTGATTTTCTCTTTCCTATAATCTAAGATCCATTATTGAAAGGTCACCTTGTACTTCCACAGACAATTACTTTAAATAGGTTACATCTCTCTCACCAGTAGCATTGAGTGGTTCCCAGTCTATAAATCCACAGCAGACACTGTAATTCTGTGTTTCATTCCTGACAAACTTTCTATCTCTCTCAATATAACGTTATGATTCTGTGAGAGTAATGTTGACTGGTGTTAGGAGCCGCGCTGGGTATTTTTATCTCAGTACATCCTGACACCTTTTTATCTAATTCTTTTTTAGAACTTTAATAAAAGGTGTTATAGGTAACCCAACAATATGTCTTTCTAGCTGCAAATAAATAATATGTGACACATGGAAAGTTTTCACTTCCCCCTCGTATCAAGGATTTCTAGGAGCTAGGAGCAAGTATTCCTTCCTCCTGTTTTGCAGTCATTAATGTTAAAGGGGAAGTTCAGTGCAAATACATATGCTTTTCAGAAAAAAGAGCAGCATTTTCTCATCCCAATGACCTTAATCTGCCAATTCAGCATTGTGTCTGTGTATAAATAAATGCAACCGAAATACTGACTTCCTGTTTGCAGGACCCCTAATAGAGACCGTTATTGTCTTGCCCTTGACCTAGCGCCTGGGTTGATTCAGTTGCTCAGTAGAGATCTGAGCATCTTTGACCCATCCAACAGCCATTCAGTAGAAATTACTGATAGGAACATTCCATATGGTGCATTCTGGGAAGAAGAAGGACCGTTAGAACTTGAAATGTCAGCTCACTAATGTCAACAACAGGGAACAGCAAAGGGTATGAAATCAACTGATTTTTCATAATGGGAGAGAATATGTAGAATAACTAAGAAGGCATTACACAAACTAACAATTTAACAAATATTGATATTTCCACTGAACTGTCCCTTTAATAGCTTTAGAAGTGTTGATTAAGAGATCCAGCACTCACTCTGACTGCCTTATTACAAAGAAAAAAATTCCGTTCTTCAATCAATGCCTGTGTAGCTAGGAACGAAGACAGAAGAAACTTACCTTTCACGTGATCCTCCGCTGTCACACTGACAGGTCCTGACTGCTTCCTGGTTCTGATTAACTAATTGGGCTTTAGCATGTATGTGTGCTATAGTAAATCAGAACCAGGAAGCAGTCGGGACCTGTCAGTGCTGCTGTGGAGGATCACGTGAAAGGTAAGTTTCTTCTGTCTTCGTTCCTGGCTCCACAGGCATTGATTGAAGAACAGGAGGTAAGGCATAGCTGGTTCACTTCATTACCCTCCCCCTGCAGCTCTGTACTGTGTTCTTTCTGTAAGTGTAACTATTAAAGGGGGTATTGAAGGGGGTGTAAATGTTGTTAAGTATGGTGAGAGAGATTCCCCTTTTTGGATTCTTTTCACAATGGGTAACCAGTAGAGATAGACTAGAATTCGAACTCGAACGCGAGTTCAAGCCGAAATATTCGAGTTCGAACAGACTCGGACTTCTCGAACTATCCCGGACCTGGATTTATTGGACTTTCAATATTTTCAAGACTTTTCAAGACTCGCGTATTATACCAATACGCGAGTAAATATCGTATTATCGAATCCGTGAGTTATGAATCTGCAAGTAAAAATTTTTATACCCATACACAAGTAAATATCGTATTATTGAATCTGCGAGTAAATTGTCTATTATACCAATACGCGAGTAAATATCCGTTATTATCGAATCCGTAGTAAAAGTCTATATACCAATACGCGAGTGAATATCGTATTATCGAATCCGTGAGTAAAATGTCTATATACCAATACGCAAGTAAATATCGTATTATCGAATCCGCGAGTAAAAGTCTATTATACCAATACGCGAATAAATATCTAATTATCGAATCCGCGAGGTAAAATGTCTATTATACCAATACGCGAGTAAAATATCGATTATCGAATCCGCGAGTAAAATATTTATACAATACGCGAGTAAATATGATTATCGAATCGTGAGTGTAAATGTCTATTTTACCAATACGCGAGTAAATATCGAATTATCGAATCTGCAAGTATAATGTCTATATACCAATACGTTCAAGTTTAGTTTTGCAGAACTTATTAAAAGTCCAAAATCTGATTCAAAACCAATTCAGAATTTTGTGACTGCAAACTTAGATATTTCAACTGTGATTTTTGACTGTGATTTTTGAATTTAAAGGGCATGTCCACCCCCCCAAACTAAAATTTAAACCTACTGGCCCCACTGTACAATTTAAAAAAATTTAAAGAAATCCTTAACTTACATCCCTGCTCCTTTGGTTCTTCTGCAGTGACTGTTCAAAGTCCAGGAAACTGAAGAGTAGGAGCTGTTTTCCTGTCCAAATGGTTGCTGCCTCTGATCTAGGACAGAGGAGCCCCCCCCTCTCTCCCTCTGATACGAACCCGGCTGGTCTTATGTAGCATTAAATCTTTCATATAATTGCAGGGCATCCCCCTCCAACACCAAACGCTATATTGGAACTGTAAAAATACAGCCAATCAGAGCCACGGATGCCAATCTGTCCCCTGCTGGAGCTGTAAATAAAGTATGGAATTATTTTTTACAGTTCCAATATATGGTTGAGGGTGGGAGGGCATGCCCTGCAATACATAAAAAGTTATATTAGATGCGGGTGGAGTGCCCTTTAAAACAAGATACCGAAGCTTTGACTGCTGTTTTAGATATTGTTTGACTTTTGACATTCTGAAAAATTCTGCAGAATTCGACTTTTTCTGAACCGGCGGTTCCACTTCCACGGTGGTTCCGTTCCGAACTAGGTTCATTTTGAAACTGGGCCTCATTCTGCCTCCCTGTTCCTCGTCCCTCGCCTGTCCCGGCCCCCGCGTCCCGTCCCCCCCTCCTCCCCGCGTCCGTCCCCCCCCCCCCCGCGTCCCCCCCGTCCCCCCCTCCTCCCAGCGTCCTCCCCCCCTTCCCCCCCGCGTCCGTTCCCCCCCCTCCCCCGCGTCTGTCCCCCCTTCCCCCCCGCGTCTGTCCCTCCCCCCTCCCCCGCGTCTGTCCCCCTTCCCCCCCCGCGTCCGTCCCCTTCCACCGCTCGTCCCCCCCTTCCCCCCGACGTGGTCCCCCTTCCCCCCCCCGCGTCCGTCCCCCCCCCTCCCCCCCGCGTCGCCCCCCCCCGTCCCCCCGCGTCCGTCCCCCTTCCCCCCCCCCGCGTCGGTCCCCCCTCCCCCGCGTCTGTCCTCCCCCTTCCCCCCGCGTCCGTCCCCCCTCCCCACCCGCGTCTGTTCCCCTCCCCCCGCGTCGTACCCCCCCCTCCCCGCGTCCCGTACCCCCCTTCCCCCCCCCGCGTATACCAATACGCGAGTAAATATCGAATTATCGAATCTGCAAGTAAAATATTTATACCAATACACAAGTAAATATCGTATTATTGAATCTGCGAGTAAATTGTCTATTATACCAATACGCGAGTAAATATCGTATTATCGAATCCGTTGTGAGTAAAATGTCCTATATACCAATACGCAAGTAAATATCGTATTATCGAATCCGCGAGTAAAAGTCTATTATACCAATACGCGAATAAATATCTAATTATCGAATCCGCGAGGTAAAATGTCTATTATACCAATACGCGAGTAAAATATCGATTATCGAATCCGCGAGTAAAATATTTATACAATACGCGAGTAAATATGATTATCGAATCGTGAGTGTAAATGTCTATTTTACCAATACGCGAGTAAATATCGAATTATCGAATCTGCAAGTATAATGTCTATATACCAATACGTTCAAGTTTGTTTTGCAGAACTTATTAAAAGTCCAAAATCTGATTCAAAACCAATTCAGAATTTTGTGACTGCAAACTTAGATATTTCAACTGTGATTTTTGACTGTGATTTTTGAATTTAAAGGGCATGTCCACCCCCCCAAACTAAAATTTAACACCTACTGGCCCCACTGTACAATTTAAAAAAATTTAAAGAAATCCTTAACTTACATCCCTGCTCCTTTGGTTCTTCTGCAGTGACTGTTCAAAGTCCAGGAAACTGAAGAGTAGGAGCTGTTTTCCTGTCCAAATGGTTGCTGCCTCTGATCTAGGACAGAGGAGCCCCCCCCTCTCTCCCTCTGATACGAACCCGGCTGGTCTTATGTAGCATTAAATCTTTCATATAATTGCAGGGCATCCCCCTCCAACACCAAACGCTATATTGGAACTGTAAAAATACAGCCAATCAGAGCCACGGATGCCAATCTGTCCCCTGCTGGAGCTGTAAATAAAGTATGGAATTATTTTTTACAGTTCCAATATAGTGGTTGAGGGTGGGAGGGCATGCCCTGCAATACATAAAAAGTTATATTAGATGCGGGTGGAGTGCCCTTTAAAACAAGATACCGAAGCTTTGACTGCTGTTTTAGATATTGTTTGACTTTTGACATTCTGAAAAATTCTGCAGAATTCGACTTTTTCTGAACCGGCGGTTCCACTTCCAGGTGGTTCCGTTCGAACTAGGTTCTTTTGAAACTGGGCCTCATTCTGCCTCCCTGTTCCTCGTCCCTCGCCTGTCCCGGCCCCCGCGTCCCGTCCCCCCCTCCTCCCCGCGTCCGTCCCCCCCCCCCCCGCGTCCCCCCCGTCCCCCCCTCCTCCCAGCGTCCTCCCCCCCTTCCCCCCCGCGTCCGTTCCCCCCCCTCCCCCGCGTCTGTCCCCCCTTCCCCCCCGCGTCTGTCCCTCCCCCCTCCCCCGCGTCTGTCCCCCTTCCCCCCCCGCGTCCGTCCCCTTCCACCGCTCGTCCCCCCCTTCCCCCCGACGTGGTCCCCCTTCCCCCCCCCGCGTCCGTCCCCCCCCCTCCCCCCCGCGTCGCCCCCCCCCGTCCCCCCGCGTCCGTCCCCCTTCCCCCCCCCCGCGTCGGTCCCCCCTCCCCCGCGTCTGTCCTCCCCCTTCCCCCCGCGTCCGTCCCCCCTCCCCACCCGCGTCTGTTCCCCTCCCCCCGCGTCGTACCCCCCCCTCCCCGCGTCCCGTACCCCCCTTCCCCCCCCCGCGTAATCGTATTATCGAATCCGTGAGTAAAATGTCTATTATACCAATACGCAAGTAAATATCGTATTATCGAATCCGCGAGTAAAATGTCTATTATACCAATACGCGAATAAATATCTAATTATCGAATCCGCGAGTAAAATGTCTATTATACCAATACGCGAGTAAATATCGATTATCGAATCCGCGAGTAAAATATTTATACCAATACGCGAGTAAATATCGATTATCGAATCCGTGAGTAAAATGTCTATTATACCAATACGCGAGTAAATATCGAATTATCGAATCTGCAAGTATAATGTCTATATACCAATACGTTCAAGTTTAGTTTTGCAGAACTTATTAAAAGTCCAAAATCTGATTCAAACCAAAATTCAGAATTTTGTGACTGCAAATAGATATTTCAACTGTGATTTTTGACTGTGATTTTTGAATTTAAAGGCATGTCCACCCCCAAACAAAATTTAACCCTACTGGCCCCACTGTACAATTTAAAAAAATTTAAAGAAATCCTTACCTTACATCCCTGCTCCTTTTGGTTCTCCTGCAGTGACTGTTCAAAGTCCAGGAAACTGAAGAGTAGGAGCTGTTTTCCTGTCCAAATGGTTGCTGCCTTGATCTAGGACACAGAGGAGCCCCCCCCTCTCTCCTCCTGATACGAAACCGGCTGGTCTTCATGTAGCAATTAAATCTTTCATATATATTGCAGGGCATCCCTCCCAACACCAAACGCTATATTGGAACTGTAAAATACAGCCAATCAGACCACGGATGCCAATCTGTCCCCTGCTGGAGCTGTAAATAAAGTATTGGAATATATTTTTACAGTTCCAATATAGTGGTTGAGGGGTGGGAGGGCGCCCTGCAAACATAAAAAGTATATTGGGGTGGAGCTGCCCTTTAAAACAGATAACGAAGCTTTGACTGCTGTTTTAGATATTGTTTGACTTTTGACATTCTGAAAATTCTGAGAATTCGACTTTTTCTGAACCGGCGGTTCCACTTCCCGGTGGTTCCAGTTCGAAACTAGGTTCATTTGGAAACTGGGATCATCTCTAGCCTCACTGTTCCCTCTACACATAAGCATGTAACGCACAGAGTACGTAACACTACTCACAGAGTACGTAACACTACACACAGAGTAGTAACACCTACCAATACAGAGTACATAACACTTACACCACAGAGTACGTAACACCTACACAGAGTATGTAAAACTTACACACCAGAGTATGTAAACCTAAACAGAGTATGTAAAACAATAAACAGAGTACGTAACACTTACACACAGACTATGTAACACTACACAGAGTGCGAACATTACACACCAGAGTACGAACCTAACAGAGTATGTAACACTTACACACAGGTACGTAACACTTACACACAGAGTAGGTAACACCTACACAGAGTAGTAAACTTACACACAGAGTACGTAACACCTACACACAGAGTATGTTACACCTACAACACAGAGTACGTAACACCTACACAGAGTACGTAACACTTACAACAGAGTACGTAACACTTAACAGACTACGTAACACTACCCGATACGTAACACTTACACACAGAGTAACGTAACAACCTACACAGAGTACGACACTTACACACAGAGTAAGTAACACTTACAACACAGATGAGGTAACATTACCAGCAGAGTATGTAACACTTACACACGAGTACGTAACACCTACACAGAGTATGTAACACCTACACACAGAGTACGTAACACTTACAAAAGAGTAAGTAACACCTACACACAGAGTATGTTACACACTAAACACCAGAGTACGTAACACCTTCACACAGAGTACGTAACAATTACACACAGGTACAGTAACACCTACAGACAAAGTAAGTAACACCTACCCACTGATACATAACACCTACACACAGATATGTCAACACACACAGATACTACCCCACAGTAACGTAACACCTACACACGGACGTACCTACACACATAACACAACAACAGGGTACGTAACACCGCACACAGGTAGTAACACCATACAAAAGAGTATGTAACACCTACACACAGTAGTATATAACACCTACACCTAGAGTACGTAACACTTACACACAGAATATGTAACACCTACACAGAGTACGTAACATAACACCTACACACAGATACGTAACACTTACACACAGAGTACGTAACACCTACACACAGAGTATGTAACAACTACACAGAGTACTAACATCTACAAACAGAGTACGTAAACACCTACACACAGAGTATAGTCTGAGGAAGGTGTCGCACGGGACACCGAAAACGTCACAGTTTATAATGATTTGAATACTTAAGACTGGAGTGCGCTTGACATCGCTTCTGTTTGGGATACCTAAACACAGAGTAGTAACACCTACAACAGAGTACGTAACACCTACACAGAGATGTAACACCTACACAGAGTATGTAACACTACACACAGAGATACGTAACACCTACAAGAGTTGTAACACTTACCACAGAGTACGTCACAATGACACACAGAGTAAGTAACACTACACCACAGAGTATGTTACACCTACACACAGAGTACGTAACACCTACACAGAGTACAACACTTACACACAGATACGTAAACACCTACATACAAAGTACGTAACAACACCTACCCACTGATACATAACACCTACACACAGATATGTAACACCTACACACAGATACGTAAAAACATACACACAGAGTACGTAAAACCTACACAAGGTACGTAACACCTGCACACAGAGACGTAACACCTAAAAACAGAGTATGTAACACCTACACACAGAGTATATAACACCTACACATAGAGTACGTAACACTTACACACAGAATAGTAACACCTACACAGAGTACGTAACACTAACACCTACACACAGATATGTAACACCTAACACAGAGTAAGTAACACCTACACAAGGGACGTAACACCTGCGCACACAGAGTACGTAACACCTACAAAGAGAGTATGTAACACCTACAACCAGAGTATAACACCTACGCATAGAGTACGTAACACTTACACACAGAATAGGTAACACCTACACAGAGTATACGTAACAATAACACCTACAAAAAGTAGTAACACTACACACGAGTATGTAACCCTACACCAGAGTACTAACATCTACAAACAGAGTAGAGTAACACCTACACACAGAGTATACGTCTAGGAAGGTGTGCCAGCGGACACCGAAAAGTCACATGTTAATAAATTGAGTTGAATACTTAAGACTGGAGTGCGCTCTGTCGCTTCTGTTTGGAGGACCTACACACAGGTACGTAACACACACGAGAATACGTAACAGAACACTACACAGAGTACGTAACACCTACACACAGAGTACGTTACACACATACAAAGTACGTAACACATACCCACAGTAATAACACCTAACACACAGATATGTAAACACCTACACACAGAGTACGTGAACACTACACAGAGTACGTAACCACTAAACAGAGTAGTAACACCTACACAGAGTACTAACATCTACAAACAGAGTACGTAACACCTACACACAGAGATACGTCTGAGGAAGGTGTCGCACGGACAACCGAAAAGTCACATGTTTAATAAATTGAGTTGAATACTTAAGGACTGGAGTGCGCTCTGAATCGCTTCTGTTTGGATACTACACACAGAGTACGTAACACCTACACAGAGTACGTAACACCTACACAGAGTATGTAACACCTACACAGAGTATGTAACACTTACACACAGAGTACGTAACACCTAACAGAGCGTATGTAAACACTTACACCAAGAGTACGTAACACTTACAACGAGTAGTAACCCTACACACAGAGTATGTTACACCTACAGAGTGTAACACCTACACACAGAGTACGTAACACATACCCACAGATACAAACACCCACACAGATATGTAAACCTACACACAGAGTGATGTACATCTTACACAGAGTACTAACACCTACAAACAGAGTACGTAACACCACACAAGAAGACATAACACTACACAGAGTACCTAACACTTCTGACCAGGCGTGGATGAGTCTGATTAAACCCAATATGGTCACCAGGGGACATCCTGTAACATAAGAAGGATTGAGAAAGGTTTCCAATATATTCTCATACTGCCGCTTTTAAAGTAAATAAAATGTAATGCTTTCAAACGTCCCCAATAGAAATCACAAACCTCGCAAAATGCAACAGTCATTACAGAGAGTGCACAATGGGAAAATAATTATAAAGGCATACACGCTCACACCCAAGTGGTGCTTTGCTATGGAGCATCAAGGAGAGGTATTCATAAGGCCCATGGCTGACATGGCGGTTCCAACATATACAGCCACATGAGGCTTTGATCAATGGCAGTGAAATATTCAGCTTGATTTCTGGAACCAAGGTAAACAAAATTGAATTGATGTATATTTGGATTTTGTGGGAGTTTTAAACAAAATATCACAACTAATGGGAAGCATTTGATTCCCAAGCAGTATCATTAAAGGGACATTACACATGTAATTTCATGTTCATCTGACAAATCTCATGTGTTGCAATGTTCACTGTTCGGAGATGAAGTGATAGTATTCTATGTGCTTTAAGTCGATATATCCAGCCTGATTGACCACCCTGTCCGATATTTTGGGCAAAAATTTATATTGGTTAACATCCAAAAAACCTGTTGAAAGAAGACTGAATGTGTCGGTCCATATCAGCGGTATCGCTTTAATTAGCCAGAAGCAGACCTAGAAGATAGTTATACGATTAAGTCCGTTGGTTGGGCTTCAAATCTAATAAACAGAGAAAACTTGAGTAAGTTTGATCGCATCCTATCGTTCTGCTATGGCCGTTTTTCCGATTGACAAGATATCAGTGGTTTATTGGAAAAACAATCTTCACGTCCCCATTCTCTGTATGATTTTAATTGAGCCCATCGGAAAATCCGATCGGAAGGACAGTGCCGTGTATAGGTAGCCTAACTGAACATACAGTAGACAAGTAGACACAGAAAGAAAGGCGAATCACAACACGTGTGCACACTTAATAATAAATTTCCTCAAATAACCCGTGTTCAATGTTTGGGCTGAGCTAGTAAATAATAAGTATGATTGGTCATGAGATTCTTAATTACTAGTGTTGATGAGAGCAACAGTTGAAGAAACGAGGGTCCACAGATCAGCCTCACTTCAAGCACGACCAATAAAATCAATAAGTGCAAAGAAAGGATAATAAAGGGCAGCTATATAGTGTCATTTTTTATTTTCTTAAAATAATCACAGAGCTGGTATAGTAAATATTAAACCCCTTTTATAACCGTAAATGTGATATCTGATGAAGGTGCATAATCTAGCACCGGAACGTTGATTTAATATGATATAACAATAAAGTTTTTTGAAAAATCCAAGAGTGCCCAGGATCTGGACTATTTTTATGAACCCCCCTTTTTTAATTAATTCCGTTTTTTGTTTTTTTTTATATAAAGGGCGTATACCTGAATTGGGCCTACGTACCTGCTGGAAGGAGGTTGCAGATGCCGTTAGGGGGCTCTCGGTGCATTGCCCTGAAATATTCTATGAATAAGCTGGCTCTATACAAAAGGCAAAATTACATGGAAGATTCCATTTGGAATATGGGGATGAGTTGTTGACAGCAATTTCTATAGGTACCATTGGTAGTGACTAATCCTAATAAAAACCAAAAATAGCCAAACCAATCTGATCCAATAGGATTTTTCATTATGTATGGCCCATCTTATTTCTAATGTGAAATGTTCACACCTTCTACTGTTATAAAGTGTTTTCATTCAGTAATCCCATTGTATCTTTATCCCTTTGTATCCTATTGGATCTTCTCTATCATGTGCCTCCGTAGTCACCCCAAATGTTTGATTCCCATGTCCAACGGGTCATACTGTTGTTGCTTTCGCAGCTCCTACCATATATTATAGGGGGTCATTAACATTGTGTAGTGTCACAATTGGAAATGCCTTCTTAACATGTTTTTTTAATTATCAATATTATTATTCTGAATATTAATAATAATAACATGCATTTGTAAAGTTTTTTTGTTCTGTTTTAATAAGGCTCTGCTGCATTTTATGGTGAGGAACATCTGGTTCAATTAAGCCAAACCTCTCTCTAAAGCTTATAGTTTAGTCTAAGTGTTCACCATTTCTGATGAAGTTGGACCATTCTTTACCAATAACGGGGGGGAGACATAACTTGTTACAGATATTGGTTCCATTTGCTTGGTGAAGGTGAACCTGCAGCTTTGAGCACCCTAGGCCAGTTTGTACTATGTTCCACTTGATGCTGGTTCTGATTAGATCATGTTTGAAATTAATTATTTTCATAGATGGTCAATTAAAGTAATACTTCCCTGTCACAGGAGAAACAAGATACAGGATCAGCAGTTCCATTACTGGAATGTGATCCCTGGTGTTATTAAACAAGAGCAGCTACAGAGCAGTACGACTAATGATTCCTGTGGGGTAAGAGGGGGTTAATGGTTAATGTGGCAGCAGCTGGTAGCGGAGAAGGAACTAAATGAGGATTACCGATATGATGACATTTACTGGAATATATATCCAGTCTACACGACGGCAGGTCAGGTATTAAGATTATGATGACAGGTTACAGATCTATATCTGCGCCTAAATGGAACTGGGAAATACATATGGGGGATTAACAGAGAGAGGCAATTGGTCAACATTGACGGTCGCGATGATGCAATAGGGTTTGGGAGGGGGGATCCAGGTTGTATGTGTTGAATTTAACATGGGGGTGGACACTTACTTTATGTCGGTTGTAGTACTATATATTTAAAGGGTTTGAGGTGACGTAGAATCACCCAATACTGTGTGTAGTTAATGGTGTGGCCAGTAAAGCTGAAACACACATAACGATAAAGGCTAATCCTGTCGTACAGTAATGTCTCGTTTAACCGGTAATGTGTTGGGAGAGTTCCTGACTGCAGTCCCAACTTTCTCTCTATACTTTACATAGGGATTAGACCAGGGCTGGGTTGTAGGAAATCTTAATCTTACAGATTCTATCTGAACTGTATGGTACCCAGCTTATGTCACATTAACTAAATCCCATAACTAGAAATACCGCAAGCCCAAGTGACAATGCCGTTCATTCTGTGTACATCCCTCTCGCAGGAGACCAACTGATCTATCAATCCAAACCTTCCGTCAATCCCGTCTGTGACTGTCCATCAATGGAAACGAAAACACAGTCCAGTTTATTTGTCTTTTTCTTTCCTATTACAAGGGCCCTCAGGAAAAAAATTCCTTGTGATGTGTAAATCTATCGTAAGGTTTAGGAGTATGGACAAGATTTCTATATCACACCCTATGTGTGAAGTTGAAGAATAACAATAGAACCCTAATGGGAAGTTCACTGTTGTCACTTCTATTGTGTCGGCTTAATACACTATGGGTTCCTTGGGGGGATGTTTACCATTAATTAACATAGGTGGAATATGCTCCATCAGGGCTACTGGGTTTACCTGAATGGTGTCCAGTATATTATTAATAACCATAGTACATAGGTGGAATCTATCTCCATATCAGGGCTACTGGGTTACCTGAATGGGGTCAGTATATTTAATATACGAGTTACATGGGGATATATCTCCATACAGGGCTATTGGGTTACCTGATGGTTGTCCAGTATCATTATTAATAACAGAGTTATTAGGTGATATATCTCCATACAGCTTTGGTTTACCTGCATGGTTGCCCAGTATATTATATTATAACCTAGTTTACACTGGGAGATATATGCTCCTACAGGCTATTAGGGTTACTGAATGGTTGCACAGGTCATGTATATTATTAATAAGCTAGTTATCATAGGGGATATATCTCCATACAGGCTATGGTGTTACCTGAATGGTGCCCATATATTCTAATAACCTAGTTAACATAGGAGATATATCCATAAAGGCAACTGGGTTACCTGAATGGTTGCACAGTTGTCCTGTATATTATTACTAAGCTAGTTACATAGGTGGATATATCTTCCATACAGGTATTGGTTACCTGAATGGTGCCCAGTTATTATAATAACTAGTTTAATAGGGGATAAATCTCCATGACAGGCATTGGGGTTACCTGAATGGTGCAATGTCAGTTATATATAATAACCTCAGTATACATATCGGGGGATATATCTCCATACAGGCTATGGGTTACCCGAATGTGCCCAAGTGCCCAGTATATTATAATAACCTATTAAACGGAGGGGGATATATCTCCATACAGGCTATTGGGTTTGACTGATGTGCCCCAGTGCCCAGTATATATTAATAACTAGTACCATAGGGGGAATATCTCCATACAGGCTATTGGGTTACCTGAATGGTGCCTAGATGTCCGATATTTTAATAACCTATACATAGGGGGAGATATCTGCATACAGCTATTGGGTTACCTGAATTGTGTGCACAGTTGCCCTGTATATTATTAATAACCTAGTCATAGGTGGATATATTCTCCAGTACAGGCTCTATGGGTTACCTGAATATGCCCTGCCCAGTATCTTTATTAATAACGCTAGTTTACATGGGGGGGATATATCTCCAAACACAGGCTAGGGTTACCTGCAATGGTGCCATAATATATTATAACTAGTTACATAGGTGGATATCCAATACGGCCGATTGCGTACCTGAAGGGAACAGTGCAGTATATATTAATAACTCTAGTTTACATAGTTGGAATTCTCCATACAGGTATTGGGTACCTGATGATGCACAGTGCCATAAATTATTATACCTAGTTACAAGGGGGATATACTCTCCATACCAGCTATGGGTACCTGGAAGTGGTGCCCAGGCTATATTATTAATAACCTAGTTACATAGTGGATATATCTCGCATGACGAGGATTTGGGTTACACGAATGGGTGCACAGTTGCCCAGTATATATTAATAAACCTAGCTTACATAGGGGGATATATCTCCATACGACTATGAGGTTACCTGAAGGTGCCCATGTGCCCAGATATATTATATAACCTAGTTCATAGGTGGATATATCTCCATACAGGGCTCTGGGTTAACCGACTGTGTGTCTCAGTGCCCTGTATATTTTAATAAACCTTTTACTAGGGGGATAATCTCCATAAGGCTACGGTGTACCTGAATGTGTGCCCAGTATATTTTAATAACCTAGTATACATAGGTGATATATCTCCATACAGCTGACTTATTGTGTTACCTGAGATGATGCACAGGTCCTGTTGATTTGAATAACCTAGTTACATAGTGGATATTCTCCATACAGGCTACGGGTGACTGAATGGTGTACAGTGCCCTGGTATATTATTAAAAACCTAGTTACATTTAGGGGGGGGTAATTATATCTCCATACAGGCTACTGGGTTACGAAATGGTTGCCCAGGTATATTATTACTCAACTAGTTACATAGGTGGATGAATCTCCATACGAGAGCTATTGAGTGTTACTGAATGATGCACAGTGTCCTGTAATTATTAATAATCCCATAGTACATGGGGGCATACGTCCATACAGGCTATTTGGGTTACCTGAAGTGTGCCCAGTATATATTTAATAACCTAGTTAATAGGTGGATTTACCTCTCCTACAAGGCTATGGGTTACTGAATGATTGCACAGTGTCCTGTATACTATTATTAATAAACAGTTACATAGGGGGATATATCTCATACAGGCTATTGGGTTACCTGAATGGTGCCCAGTATATTATTAAATAACCAGTTACATGATGATATATCTCCATACAGGCTATTGGGGTTACCTGAATGGTCACAGTGCCAGTATTTATTAATAACCTAGGTACATAGGGGATATATATTCCATACAGGCTATTGGGTTACCTGAATGGTGCACAGTGCCCATATATATTAATAACTAGTACATAGGGGGATATATCTCCATCAGGCTATTTGGGTTACCTGAATGGTGCCCAGTATATTATTAATAACCTGTTACATAGGTGGGAAATCTCCATACAGGCTATTGGGTTACCTGAATGGTGCCCAGTGCCCGTATATTATTAATAACCTATTACATAGGGGGATATATCTCCCAGACTGACTATGGGTTACCTGAATGGTGCCCAGTGCCCAGTATATATTAATAACCTAGTTACATAGGTGGATATATCTCCATCAGGCTACTGGGTTACCTGATGGAGTACAGTGCCCGTATATTTTAATCAACCTAGTTAATAGGGGGATAGATCCCCATACAGGCTATTGGGTTACCTGAATGGTGCCCAGTGCCAGTATATTATTAAAACCTAGGTACCATAGGGGGATAATCTCATACAGACTATTGGGTTACCGAATGGTGTCCAGGATATATTATTAATAACTAGTACATACGGGGATATATCTCCATACAGGCTACTGGGTTACCTGAATGGTGCCAAGTATATTATTAATAACCTAGATACCTAGGTGGATAATCTCCATACAGGCTATTGGGTTACCTGAATGGTGCACAGTGCCCAGTATATTATAATAACCTAGTTACATAGGGGGATATATTCTCCATACAGGCAATTGGGTTACCTGAATGGTGCCCAGGCCCAGTTTATTATAATAACCAGTTACATAGGTGGATATATTTCATCAGGCTACGGGTTACTGAATGGTGTACAGGGCCCTGTATATTATTAATAAACCTAGTTAATAGGGGATATATTCCCATACAGCTACTGGGTACCTGAATGGTGCGCCAGTATATTATTAATATCCTAGATTACATAGGGGGAAATATTCCATACAGGCTATTGGGTTACCTGAATGGCGCACGGCCCAGTATATATTATTAACCTAGTTAACATAGGGGAATATATCTCCCATACAGGCTATGGGGTACCTGAATGGTGTACAGTGCCTGTTATTATTATTAACCTAGTTACATAGGGGGATATCTCCATACAGGCTTTGGGTTACCTGAATGGTGGACAGTATATTATTATAACCTAGTTACATAGGGGGAATATCTCCATACAGGCTATTGGGTTACCTGAATGGTGCACAGTGCCAGGATATTATTAATAACCTAGTTACATAGGGGAATATACCATACAGGACTATTGGGTTACCTGAATGGTACCCCAGTATATTATTAAAACCTAGTTACATAGGTGGATAATACTCCATAAAGGTATTGGGCTACCTGAATGGGTACAGTGCCCTGTATATTATTAATAACCTAGTTACATAGGTGGATAGAAATCCCATAGAGGCTACTGGGTTATCTGAATGGTGCCAGTGCCCAGTATATTATTTAAACATAGTTACACAGGGGGATATATCTCAAACAGACTATTGGGTTACCTGAATGGTGCCCAGTATAATTATTAATAACCTAGTACATAGGTGGATATATCTCCATACAGGCTATTGGTTACCGAATGAGTTGCACAGTGCCCTTATATTATTATAAATAGTTACATAGGTGATATATCTCCATACAGGCTATGGGTTATCGAATATGTGTACAGTGCCCAGTATATTATTAATAACCTAGTTACATAGGTGGGATTTATATCTCCATACAGTATTGGGTTACCTGAATGGTGCCAGTCCCTGTATATTATTTATAACCTAGTTACATAGGGGGGGATATATCCCCATACAGGCTATTGGGTACCTGGACTGTGTACCGTTTTATATTATTAATATCCTAGATACATAGGGGGGGATATATCTCCATACAGGCTATTGGGTTACCTGAATGGTGCTAGGTCCGTTATATATTAATAACCTAGTTAATAGGGGGATATATCTGCATACAGGGTAATTGGGTTACCTGAATGGTGCAACAGTGCCCAGTATATATTAATACCTAGTTACATGGGGTGATATATATCTCCATACAGGCTATTGGGTTACCTGAATGGCACAGTGCCCAGTATATTATTAATAACCTAGTTACATAGGGGGATATATCTCATACAGGCTATTGGTTACTGATGAGTGCCAGGATATTATTAATAACCTAGTTTACATAGATGATATATCTCCATAACAGGGATTGGCGTTAACTGATGTGCACAGTGCCCGATATATTAATTAACCTAGTACATAGGGGGAATATCTCCATACAGACTATTGGGTTACATGAATGGTGCCCAGTGCCCAGATATTATAATAACCTAGTTACATAGGGGATATATCTCCATACAGGCTACTGGGTTACCTGAATGGTGTTACAGTGCTGTATATTATTAATAAACCTATTACATAGGGGGAATATCTCCATACAGGCTAATGGGGTACCGAATGGTGCCCAGTATATTATTAATAACCTAGTTACATAGGGGATATATCTCCTACAGGCTAATTGGGTTACCTGAATGATGCCAGTGCCCAGTATATTAAATAAACCTAGTTAATAGGTGGAATATCTCCATACAGGCTTATGGGTTACCTGAATGATGCCCAGTGCCCAGTTATATATTAATAACCTGTTACATAGGTGGATATATCTCCATACAGCTATTGGGTTACCTGAATGATGCACAGTGCCAGTATATTATTAATAACTAGTTACATAGGGGGATATATCTCATACAGGCTTATGGGTTACCTGGAATGGTGACACAGTGCCAGATTATTCAATAAACCTAGTTACATAGGTGGGATATATATCCATACAGGCTTTGGGGTACCCGAAGGTATGCACAGTGCCCCGTATATTATTAATAACCTAGTTCACATAGGGGGTATATATCTCATACAGGCATTGGGTGTACCTGAAAGGTGCGTGCCCAGTATATATGAATAAACCTAGGTTACATAGGTGGATTATATCTCCATTACAGGTATTGGGTTTACCTGAATGGTTGACCAGTGCCCGTAATTATTTAAATATTCCTAGTTATTACATAGGGGGGGATATATCTCCATACAGGACCTATTGGGTTACTTGAATGGTGCCCATCCAGTTATATTATAAATTATCTAGTACATAGGGGGAATAGCTCCATACCAGGCTATGGGTTACCTGAATGGTGTGTTACAGTTGCCCAGTGTAATTATTATATAAACCTAGTTAACATAGGGGATATTATCGCCATGACAGGCTGACTGGTACTTACTGGAATCGTGCCCTAGTATATTTTATAATAACTAGGTTACATAGGGGGATATACTTCCATACAGGCTATGGGGTACCCTGAATTGAGATTGTCCATGTTATTATTATATAACCTACGTTACACACATAGGGGATATATCTCCACTACAGGCATGGGTTACTGAATGGTGGCACAGAGTGCACAGGTTTATAATAACCAGTTTAAATAGGGGAATATATCACATACAGTATGGGTTACCTGAATGGATCAAGCCCAGTATAGTATTAATAACTAGTTAATAGGGTGGATATCTACATAAAGGCTATGGGGCTACCTGAAGTGCGTGCCTGTTATTATTATAACCTATCTAGGGATAACCCAAGAGGCTATTGGGTTATCGAAGTGCCAGGACCAGTAGTAAACGTTAACAGGGGATATATCTCCATTAAGAGTTTGGTTACCTGAATGGCTGACAGTGATTATTATTAATAACCTAGTTACATAGGTGGAATTATCTCATACAGAGACTATAGGTTACTTGATGGGCACCGATGCCCTTTTCCACATTCCCTGTATATATTAAATAACCTAGTACCTAGGGGGAATATATCTCCATACAGGTTTGGGATCTGAATGGTGTACAGTGCCCGTTCTATTATTAATACACTAGTTAATAGGTGGTGATTATCCCCCAATACGGCGATGGGACGTCACTGAATGGATGCACCAGTGCCTGATATCTATTTATTACATAACCCTGCATGTCTACTATAGGGGCACTTGATCTCACATAGGCTATTCGGGTGACCTGAATGGATTTGACCCGTTATATGATAATACCTAGTATAATAGGGGAATATCTCCCATACAGGCTATTGGGTTACTGAATGATTGCAGGTTCCTGTATATTATTAATGAACACTGTAGTTACATAGGGGATATATCTCCATACAGGCTTATTGGGTTACCTGAATGGTGGCCCAGTGCCCAGTATTTTTTAATACTACCTAGTTACATAGGGGCTATATCTCCATACAGGCTATTGGGTACCTGGAATGATGCACAGTGCCAGGTATATTATTATAAAACAATATCCTTGCTTGAACAATTGCCCTGGGGATATATTCTCTAAGGCTATGTGGGGTTCCACATGAATGGTTGCCCCAGTAATTATTAACATAACACTAGTTACATAGAGGGATAGATCTTCCAACAGGCTATTGGTTACCTTGAAGTGTGTGTCGACAGTGCCCAGTATATATTATTAATAACTACGTTACATAGGGGGTATATATTCTCCATACAGCTATTGGGTTACCTCTGAATGGTGCCAGTGCCCAGTATATTATTAATAAACTAGTTACTATGGGGGATATATCAATAAAGGCTACTGGGTCCTGAATGTGCGTCACAGTGCCCTGGTAAATTATTAACCTAGTTACATAGGGGATATATCTCCCATACAGGAGCATGGGTTACCTGAATGGGAGTCCAGATTATCTTTATGAAATAACCTAGTTACAAGGGGGATATATCTCCATCAGGCTATTGGGTTACATGAGATGCCAGTGCCTATCTATATTAATAACCAGTTTACATAGAGTGGAGTATATCTCATACCAGGCGTTGGGGTTAACTGAATGGGCACAGTGCCCAGATATTAATAATAACCTAGTTGACATAGGGGAATATATCTCACATACAGGCATGGGTTACCTGAATGATGAAGTGCCCGTTATTATACATAAACCCCTAGGTTACATAGGTGGATAATCTCCATACAAGGCATATGGGTCTGACGAATGGAGTACAGTGCCCTGAATTAATTATAACCTAGTTACTAGGTGGATAATCTCCATACAGGGTATTGGTTATCATGAAGGTGCCCAGTGCCAGTATTATTATAATACCTGTTACATAGGGGATATATCTCCATACAGGCTATTGGGTTACCCTGAACTGGTGCAACCCATGTATTTATGATAATAACTAGTATAATGAGGTGGCTATATCTACCATACAGGCCTATGGAGTTATCATGATGTTGCACGTGCCCAGATAGATTAATATCCTAGTTACATAGGTGGATATATCTCCAACAGGCTATTGGGTTACCTGAAGTGCAACAGTGACCCAGTATATTATTAATAACCTAGTTACATAGGGGGATATATCATCAATACGGCTATGGGGTTACTCTGAATGGTCGTGCCCGTTATATTATTAATAAACTAGTCCATAGGGGGAATATCTCCATAACAGGCTAATGGGTTACTGAAATGGTCCAACCAAGTAATTATAATAAACTAGTTAATAGGGTGGATATATCTCCATACAGGTATTAACGGGTTCTGAATGGTGACGGCCAGTATATGATTAATAACCTAGTTACTAGGGAGATTATACCTACAGTACAGGCGTATTGGGTTACCGTGAATGGTGCACCAGTGCCCAGTATATTTTATAAACCTAGTTACACCAGGGGGATGAATTCTCCATACACGGTATTGGGTTAAACGCTGAATTTGCACAAGTGCCAGATATTATTAATAAACTATGTTAATAGGGTGGATTATCCATACAGGCTATTGGGTTACGAAATGTCGCGTTGCCCTGTATATTGATTATAACCTAGTTACATAGGGGGATATATCTCCCATTACAGGCTATTGGGTTAGCGAATGGTGACAGTTGCCCAGTATCATTATGTAATAACCTTAGTTACTAGGGGGATATATCTCCACTCACAGGAGCTATTGGGTTACCTGAATGGGAGTGCCAGAGTATAGTATTATAAGACCTAGTTACATCAGGGGGATGATATCTCCATACAGGTATTGGGTACCTGAATTGTAGAGTGCCCTAGAATTATTAAAGACCTAAGTACAATAGGTGGATTATATCTCCATAAAGGCTATTGGGTTATCTGAATGAGTGCACCAGTTGTATTTATAATAACCTAGGTAATAGGGGGATATATCTGCCATACAGGCTATTGGGTTTACTGAATGGTGCGCACAGTGCCATGTATATATAATACCTAGTACATAGGTGGGATATATCCTCCATACAGGACTGATTGGGATTACCTGAGATGCCAGTGCCTAGTATATTATTAATAACCTAGTTACATAGGGGTATATATCTCCATACGGCTATTGGGTTACCTGAATGGTGCGATATCAACTATACCTAGGGATATATCTCATAGTAGGTAACTATGGTGCAGATTTACATAGCGGTGGATATATCTCATACAGGCTATTGGGTAACTGAAGTGGATGCACAGTGCCAGTATATTAATTAATAAACCTAGTCATAGGGGGAATATCTATCTCCATTAAGGCTATTGGGTTACCTGAATGGTGCCCCAGTTATTATAATAACCTAGTTAACATAGGGAGGATATATCTCCAACCAGGCTATGGGTTACACCGCTGAGATGGCTGCACAGTGCCAACAAGGTTTATATTATAATAACATAGTTACACTAGGGGGGAATATCTCCATACAGGCTATTGGGTTCATGAATGGCTTGCCCAAGTGCCCAGTTATTATTATTTAATAACATTTACCATAGGGGATATATCTCCATTTACAGGATATTGGGTTACCGAAGGGTGTACAGTGACCTGTATATTATTAATAAACCTAGTACATAGGGGGGATATATATCCATACAGGTACTGGGTTAACTGAATGGTGCCTAGTATAATTATAACCTAGTTACATAGGGGGAATATCTCCATACAGGCTATTGGGTTACCTGAATGGTGCCCCAGTATATTATGGAATAACCTAGTTACATAAGGTGGAGATATCTCCATACAGGCTATTGGCGTTACATGAATGGTGCACAGTTGCCCAGTCCAGTAATTATAATATCCTAGTTACATAGGAGGGGATATAATCTCCATTTACAGACTAGTGGGTTACCTTAATGGTGCCCATCTGTGCCCAGTATATTATTAATAACATAGTTACATAGGGGGATATATCCCATAAAGGCTACTGGGTTACCTGAATGGTGTACAGTGCCCTGTATATTATTAATAAACCTAGTTACATCGGGGGGATATATCTCCATACAGGGATACTGGTTACATGATGGTTGGCCCAGTATATTATTAAATTAACTAGTACATAGGTGGATATATCATCCATTAAAAGGGCATTGGGTTACATGAATGATGCACAGTCGTCCTGTATATATTAATAACCCGTGACATAGGTGGATATATTACATACAGGCTCTATTGGGTTTACCTGAATGGTTTGCACAGTGCCCAGTATATTATTAATAACCTATTACATAGAGTGGATATATCTCCATACAGGTATTGGGTTAACTGAATGATCCAGTGCCCAGTATATGTATTAATAACCTAGTTACATAGGGGGATATATCTCCAGACAGGCTATTGGGTTACCTGAATGGTGCCCAGGTATATATTTAATAACCTAGTTACATAGGTGGCTATTCTCCAACAGGCTATTGGGTTTACTGAATGGTGCCACAGTGCCCAGTATTTCTAATAACTAGTTACATAGGGGGATAATCTCCATACAGACTATTGGTTTACCTGAATGGTGCCAAGTGCCCAGTTATTATTAATTAACTAGTTACATAGGGGGATATATCTCCATAACAGGGACCGGGTTTACCTGAATGTGTACAGTGCCCTGTATATTATAAATAAACTAGTTACATAGGGGGATATATCTCCATTACAGGCTACTGGGGTTTACCTGAATGGTGCCCCCAGCTAATTATTAATAACCTAGTTACATAGGTGGATAGTATCTCAATTACAGGCTGATTGGGTGACCTGAATGATGCACAGTGTTCATGTATATGATAAAACCTAGTTACATAGGGGGATATATCTCCATACAGGATTGGGTTACCTGAATGGTGCCCTCAGTAGATATTAATACCTAGTTAACATAGGGGATATATCCTCCATACAGGCTATGGGGGTTACGGAATGGTGACAACAGTGCCCAGGTAGTTCTATTATTAAATAACCTAGTTACATAGGGGCTAGATCTCTAAAGACGATTGGTTACTGAATGGGTGCCAGGGCCAGTATTATTTATTAATATACTAGATACCATAGGGGATAATCTCCATACGGCTATTGGTTACCTTGAATGGCGCACAGCTGCCCAGTAATAATATTAACCTAGTTTACATAGGGGAATAGAATCCCCATACAGGCTATTGGTTACATGAAATGGTGTACAAGTGCCCTGTAGAATGATTAATAACCTAGTAAATAGGGGATGGATATCTCTCCATACAGGCTATTGGGGTTACTGAATGGTGTCCAGTTATTTATATAACCTAGTTACAATAGGGGATATATTCCATACAGCGTATTGGGTTACCTGAATGGTGCACAGTGCCAGGATTATTATTAATAACCTAGTACATAGGGGATATATTCCATACAGACCATGGGTTACCTGACATGGTGCCAGTATATTATTAATACCTAAGTTACATAGGTGGATATATCTACTAAAGGCTATGGGCTCCCTGAATGGTACAGTGCCTGTACTATTATAATAACCTCGTTTACATAGGTGGATATATCCTTGACAGGTAATGGTTATTCTGAATGGTGCACAGTGCCCAGTAGATTATTAATAACTAGTTAACATAGGTGGAGAGATCTCCATACAACGCTTAATTGGTTACCTGAATGGGGCACAAGTGCACTGTATATTATAATAAACTAGTTACCAGGTGGATATATCTCCATACAGGCTATTGCCTAGGTTAATGAATGTGTACAGTGCCCAGTATATATTAATAACCTAGTTACAAGGTGGATATATCTCCATACAGGCTTTGGAGTACCTGAATGGTGCACAGTGCCGGTATATTATTATAACCTAGTTTAGCATAGGGGGATATAGTCTCCATACAGGTATATTGGTACCTGAATGGTTGCCCAGTCATATTATTAATAACCTCAGTACATAGGGGGATATAGATCATACAGGTACTGGGTATACCCTGATACTTGTACAGTAAATTATTTAATAACACTAGTTACATGAGGGGGATATATTCTCCATACAGGGTTACCGGGTACCTGAATGGTTACCCAGTATAGTATTAATAACCTAGTGTACATAGGGAGATATACCTCCCTACAGGATTGGGGACTGAATGGTGCACACGTGGCCCAGTATATTATTAACTAACCTGTTACACAGGGGGGATAGTTATATCTCCCTACAGACTATGGGTTACCTGAATGTGCAACAGGGCCCAGTATTATATAATACCTAGTGTTACATTCGGGGGGGATTATATCTCCATACCAGAATATTGGGTTACCTGAATGGGTACAGTGCCCAGTTATATTATTCAAATAAACCAGTTGCATATGGGGGATAATCTCCATACAGGCTATGGGTTACTAAATGGTGCACAGTGCCTGATATTATTTATCAACTAGTTAACATAGGGGGATATATCCCCATAAGGCCATGTATTGTCTTACCGGAAATGGTGTAAAGTATATTATTAATATCCTAGATACATAGGGGGATATATCTCCATTACAGGCTATTGGGTTACCTGAAATGGTGCCTAGTGGTCCTGTATATATATTAATAACTAGTCATAGGGGGATATATCCTCCATAAGGCTATTGGGTTTCGAATGGTGGCACAGTGCCCAGTAGATTCATTAATAACCTTAGTTTTACATAGGTGATATATCTCCATTCCAGGCTATTGGGTGTTACTGAATGATGCACAAGTGCAGTATATTATTAATAACCTAGTTACTAGGGGGATATATCTCAATAAGGCTATTGGGTTAACTTGAATGGTGCCCAGTATATTATTATAAACCTAGTGACATAGGGGGATAATTTCTCATACAGGGATATTGGGGTTACCTGATGGTTGGGGCCAAGTATATTATTTAATAACTAGTTCATAGGTGGATATATCTACGTACAGGCTTATTGGGTTACCTGAATGGTTGCACAGTGCCCAGTATATTCAATTAACCAGTTACATTAGGGGGATAGTAGCTCACTACAGGCTATTGGGTTACCGAATGGTGCCCAGATTTATTAAAACCTAGTTACATAGGGGGGATTTTATCTCATACAGGCGATTGGTTACCTGAATGGGAACAGTGCCCAGTATATTATTAATAAAAAACTAGTTACATAGGGGGATATCTCTCAATCCAGGACTATTGGTTACCTGAATGGTGCACCAGTGCCCCGTATATTTATTAATAAAACTAGTTACACTAGGGGGATATATCTCCAACAGGCTACTGGGTACCTGAATGGGTGTACAGGTGCCCTGTATATTATTAATAAACCTAGTTACCTAGGGGGATATATCTCCATATACAGGCTACTGGGTTACCTGAATTGGTGCCTAGTATATTATAATAACCAGTACAATAGGGGGATATATCTCCATACGGCTATGGGGTTCCTGAATGGTGCCACGGAATTTGACTAACCTATTTACATAGGGGGAATAGCTCCACCAGGCATTGGGTTAACCTGAATGTGCACAGGGCCCAGTATATATTAATAACAAGTTACATAGGGGGATATATCTCCATACAGGACTATCGGTTTACCTGAATGGTGCCCAGGGCCCAGTATCTTATTAATATACTAGATACATGGGGGATTATCTCATACATGGCTATTGGGTTAACTAGAGAATCCGACGCAGCCCACAGTGACCCAGTATATTATTATTCACCTAGTTAACATTAGGGGAATATATCCCCCATACAGGCTTTGGGTACGTACTGGTTTGTACAGTGCCCTGTATATTATTTAAAACCTAGTTAATTAGGGGATATATCTCCATACAGGCTATTGCGTGACCTGAATGGTGTCCATTATATTAATTAACCTAGTTACATAGGGGAATAGCTCCACAGGCTATTGGGTTACCTGAATGGTGCACAGTGCCAGGATATTATTTAATAACCGAGTTAATAGGGGAATATATCTCCATACAGACTATTCGGGTTACCTTGAATGGTGCCCTAGTATAGCTAATTAATAACCTAGTACATAGCGTGGATATATCTTCATAAAGGCTATGGGCTACTGAAATGGTTTTACACGTGCCCTGTTTAATTATTAATAACCTAGTTACATAGGGGGATATCTCTCCCATACGGCTATTGGGTCTCTGAATGGTGCCCAAGTGCATCCACCAGGATATATTAATAACCTAGTGTACAATAGGTGGATATACTCCATACAGGGCTATTGGGGTTATACCTGAATGGTGCACAGTGCCCTGTATATTTATTAATAACTAGTTACATAGGTGGATAGATCTCCATACAGGCTATTGGTTATCTGAATGGTGTACAAGTTGCCCAGTATTATTATTAATAACTAGTAACATAGGTGGATATATATCCATAAGGCTATTGGGTTACCTGAATGGTGCACAGTTGGCCCTGTAAAGTATTATAACATAGTTACATAGGGGGATTATCTCCAACAGTGATATTGGGTTACCTGAATGGTGCCCAGTATATTATTACAGAAAAAAAAAAAAAAAATCCTAGTTACATAGGGGGATATATCTCCATACAGGCTAATGGGGTACCTGAATGGTGCCAGTAATTAGTAACACCGAGTTAACATAGGGGGAGTATATCTCCATAAAGGGTCATTGGGTTACCTGAATGGTGCACAGTGACCTGTATATTAGTGATAAACCTAGCTTAACAATAGGGGGATAATCTCCATACAGGCTATGGGGTTACATGAAAGGTGCCCAGTATTATTATTAATAACTAGTTTACATAGGGGATATATCTCAATACAGGCTACGGGTTTAACCTGAATGGTGGCCAGAAAGTATTAATAACTAGTTACAGAGGTGGATAATTCCATTACGGGGGTATTGGGTACTGAATGGTACCCAGTATCTTATTAATAACTAGTTACATCGGGAGATTATACCTCCATAAAGGCTATTGGGTTACCTGAATGGTGCACAGTGCCCAGTAATTATTAATAACCCTGTTACAGTAGGGGTGCTATATTCCATACAGGGTATTGGGTACCTGATATGGTCCCCAGTATATGATAAAACCTAGTTACATAGGGAGAGATATAACCGCCATACAGGCTATGGGTTACCTGAAATGGGCACAGTGCCAGTATATTATTAATACCTCGTACCAAAGGGGGTTATATCCCCATACAGCTATGGGTTACCATGAATGGTGCCCAGTGCAGGTTTTATAATAACCTAGTTACATAGGTGGATATATCTCCGACAGGTATGGGTACCTGAATGGTGCCAGTATATTATTAAAAGGGCATGTTCACCCCCAAAATTAACTTTTTATATGTGGTAGGGCATGCTCCCCAGCCCCAACAGCATGATATAATTGTGAGAGAATAGTCCCCCGATTCTTAGACCTGCCTTCCTCTCCCCTGCTGCAGTGTTAAGGCCCTAGTTTGCATGGAATTGAAAAAGCAGGTGGGGGGCGGGACCGGCAGACCGGTATCGTGATTGGCTGAGAGGCAGGGAGGGATGCCACTGAGCATGCCTCAACCTTGATGAGGTTGAGGAAGTCTCAGCAAAGGCATTGGTCACACACTGCTCCTACACAGCAGTTTCCTGACTTTGGAGGCGGCACAGCAGGGGAAACTATTTTTGAGCAGAATGTAAGGTACGGATGTTTTAAAACTAACTTGATGTGGGCCAGTAAGGGGTTAAATTTTTAGGTTTGGGGGTGGAAATGCCCGTTTAATAACCTAAGTACATAGGGGGATATTATGCTCAATACAGGCTATTGGGTTACCGAATGGTGCCCAGTATGTTTTTAATAACTAGTACATATGGGGGCTATATCCCCATAAAGGATATGTGGTTTACCTGAATGGTGTTACAGTGCCCTGTATATTATTAATAACCTAGTTACATAGGGGATATATCTCCATAAGGCTACTGGGTTACCTGAATGGTGCCAGTTCGTATATTAATTAATAACCTAGTTACCATTAGGTGGATATAATATCCATACAGGCTACGGGTTACCTGAATGGTGCACAGGCCCCAGTATATTATAATTAACCTAGTTAACATAGGGGAATATATCTCCAACAGGCCATGGGGTTACGTCGGAGAGGTGTTCCGAACCACGGAACCCCCCACACGGCTGCCAAGTATATTATTAATAAACTAGTACATAGGGGGGATATAGCCCATAAGGATATTGGGGTACTGAATGTTTGCCGTATTTAATTAATAACCTAGTTACATAGGTGGATATATCTCATACAGGCTATTGGGTTACTGAATGGTGCACAGGCCAAGTATATGATTAATAACCTAGTACATTGGGGGATATATCTCCATACGAACTATCGGTTACCTGAATGGTGCCCAGTGCCCAGTGATTATTATTAATAAAACCTAGTACAGAGGGGATATATCTCCATAAAGGCTACTGGTTACCTAATGGTGTACAGCTGCTCCTGTATTTATAAAAACCTAGTTACATTAGGGATATATTCCATACAGGCACTGGGTTTACCGATGGTGCCCCGTAATTACACTAATAATTACTAGTTACATAGGTGGATATATCTCAATAACAGGCTATTGGGTTACCTGAATGAGAACTAGTGCCCTGTTATATATTAATCAACAAGTTACATAGGTGGGATATACCTCCATAGGCTATTGGGTTACATGAATGATGACAGTGTCTGTAATTAGTAATAACCAGTTACATTAGGCGGGATATATTCCATACAGGCATCTTGGGTTACCTGATGGTGCCCAGTATATTATTAATAAACCTAGTACATACGGGGGATATATCTCAATAAAGCTATTGGGTTACCTGAATGGTGCACAGTGCCCAGTGATGTTATTAATAACCTGTTACTGGGGATATATCTCCATACAGACTATTGGGTTACCTGAATGGTGCCCAGTTGCCCGTATATTATTAACAACTGTTACATAGGTGGATATATCTCATGCGGGCTACTGGGTTACCTGAATGGTTGTACAGTGACAGTATATCTTAATAACCTAGGTTAAATAGGGGGATAATATCAATACAGGATGGGTTACCTGAATGGTGTACACGAGCCAAGTATATTATTAAAACTATGTTAATAGGGGGATATATCTCCATACAGACTATTGGGTTCCAATGAATGGTGTCCTAGTATCTTATTAATAACCTAGTTACCCATAGGGGGATTATATCTCCATAACAGGCACTGGGTTACCTGAATGGTGCCCAGTCTATTATTAATATAACTAGAGACATAGGGGGATATATTCCATACAGCTTATGGGTTACCTGAATGGTGCACAGTGGCCCCGTTATATTATTAATAACTGTTACTAGGGGGATATATCTCCATACAGGCTGGGTTACCTGAAATGGTGACGAGTGCCCAGTAATTATTAATAACCTAGTTACATAGGTGGATAGATCTCCATACAGGCTACTGGGTTTACCTGATGGTGTACAGTGACTGTATATTATTAATAACCTAGTTACATAGGGGGATGAATTCTCCATACAGGCTACTGGGTTTACCTGAATTGTGCCAGTATTTATTAAATCCTAGATACATAGGGGGAGATATTCCAAACGGCTCTTGGGTTACGTAACACTTACACACAGAGTACGTAACACCTACACACAGAGTATGTAACAACTACACAGAGTACTAACATCTACAAACAGAGTACGTAACACCTACACAGTACGTAACACCTACACAGAGTACGTAACACCTACACAGAGTATGTAACACCTACACAGAGTATGTAACACTTACACACAGAGTACGTAACAGTATGTTACACCTACACACAGAGTACGTAACACCTACACAGAGTACATAACACTTACACACAGAGTACGTAACACCTACATACAAAGTACGTAACACTTACACACAGAGTACGTAACACCTACATACAAAGTACGTAACACCTACCCACTGATACATAACACCTACACACAGATATGTAACACCTACACACAGATACGTAACACCTACACACAGAGTACGTAACACCTACACACAGGGTAC